>CM059430.1:9729704-10329704 GCA_030390025.1 Squalus acanthias
GGAGCACATGTCAAGAAATTCCCTCACACAGCCTATTATTTTCCAAACGACAAATTTTAATGGAGAGAAAAATCACAGGCTGCATACATGGTTTCCCGATGGACGATTTGTGCTGGAGGCTCACAAGAGGAAAATTTACCCCATGATGAGCAACCAGATAGGTGCGTTTGGTTTGTAAAAAAGGAACAGATTCATTGGGGCCCAGTTGCCTTTTCCCTGTTCCTACAAAGAAAGCATGGAGGAGTTAAGGTTAATTGGCATTTAAATTTGGAGCTATACGAAGGCCTCCATAAAACTTTAAAATTTAATGATTGTGATATGGGGCTTGGATTTACCTGCTCCATTCTGCAATGCACGCCTGCTATATGCAAGGGTATCTCTCTCTGAGTGCACCACCAGGAAATTGGCCCTTATAGGGATGATACGATAATTGGTCATGCTCAGCAGGAAACTGCATTTACACAAAGCTCATCCTGGGAAAATCATGACGATGCGACACAATCACTGATTTTTCCATCCATTAAAATGAATGGCTAAAAAATTACGTTGCAATGCTGCAATTTATAGAAAGGCACTGCCTGTGAGCTCTGTCCTTGCGAGCAGTGCTGGATTGTGGAATCAGCCCTTATGTTAAAATGATATATGTATGCAAAAGCACGACTCCACAGATGCTGATATGAGAGTAACAAGAGGCCAACTGACCTGATTTCTACTGAGGTGTAATCACTTTCCATCAATGCAATTTCTATCGTCTAATGTCCTAGCTTCCAAGGCTTCTTCGACAGCACAAACCAAACCTGCGACCTCTACCACCTAGAAGGATAAGGGCAGCAGACGCATGGGAACACCATCACCTCCAAGTTCCCCTCCAAGTCACACACCATCCTGACTTGGGCGTATATCGGCCGTTCCTTCATCGTCGCTGGGTCAAAATCCCGGAACTCCCTGCCTAACAGCACTGTGGGAGTACCTTCACCACACGGACTGCAGCGGTTCAAGGTGGCGGCTCACCACCACCTCCTCAAGGGCAATTAGGGATGGGCAATAAATGCCAGCGACGCCCACATCCCGTGAACGAATGAAAAAAAATAAATGAATAAAATGAGGTAATGTTTCATAATAACTAGAGTAGCATTTCAATGGACGAACAGACCTGATGATCTATCTGTCAACACAATTCTAAATGGCTGACTTGTGATTATTTAGAATCACAAATTTTATCTACTTATCCATTGTTTCCCTGAGACTGCTGTTCATGAGAGAATAAGATGATAATGACTTCTGAGTACATGAATCCTACTCACAGAATCACCCAAAAAGCTTTGAACAATACATCTTAAAAATTGTTACTCTTTAGCAATGGTACTACAGGGATCCCTCCCCAACCGCGGGTTTGCCATACGCAAATTTCACGTATACACGGTTTCCTCTCTGCGACAATTTTTGTCAACCATGGCAGTGAAATTCGCGTATCCGCGGTTTTTAATTCAGGAACAAGGTAAAAAACATGATTTTTATGCTATTTCTATGCTTTTTATATTCTTTTTTATTGTGTTTATAGTGAATTTGCCAACCGCGGTTTTACTAACCATGGGGGTTTTCAGGGACGTATCCCCTGCGGTTGGGGAGGGATTCCTGTATTTTTATTTCTTAAATTTTGTTCGATGTACGGCTACCGGTAAAATCTTGGAACCTGCTATGTCGGCTATAGTTTTCTGCTCCATAAAACCAGAAACAAAATCAAAAACATCCAATTAGATTACCAAGAGTGAGTTGAGTTTTGGGCAAATTATGGTTAGCAGTAAGTCCATCCATTGCCCAATAAATCAAAACCTAGACACATAGGGCTGGATTTTGTCTTGGGGTCGGGTTGGGTTCGTGTTACCCGCATTTCGTGTTGCCCCCCCCTTGACTCCAGATTAATGTGGTTGAATGATGCAATTTTCACTTAATGGGGCAATTGAGTTCCAGCATGTGGGAACCCATGAACCAATTAGTGGTTTCAGTCTGAAAGTCGCCTCTGATGATGTCATCATTGCAGGTCAGAGACTGACTGCCTGGTCTCAGAGATTGCCTTTGCTGTGAGAGGTCCTGGATGCAAAATGAGGAGAGAGAGAGAGAGAGAGAGAGAGAGAGAATGAGAATTTTTTGCAACCAAGTCCTCCCAGGCAGTCTCTGAAGACATTCAATACAGCAGCATCAGAGGCGACTTTCAGACCTAATACTACTACTACCTTCATCACAATACTACTACTACCTTCATCACATCTCCGTTGTAATAGTGGACCTGCAGCTGATAGTCAGCTATCCACTTGTGCTCCCGCCAGGTTTCACTGGCGTGTTTCACATCAGGCGTACTTCATGTCGGAAAAGGGTTAAACTAGCTAAAACGTTTCAAAATGGTATTACAGACCCAATTTAGGGCTTGTTCAGGGCTTTAATGGCCTCTCCCGCCTCTTGGAGGCGGGACGGAGTCGGGAACCCCGCGACCGATTCTGTCAAAATTGCGTGGAGGCGGAATGGAGTCGGGATGGGGTCGGGACCCCCGAATTTGCAACTTTAACCCCCCACATGCCTCCAAACCTGACTCCACGGGTCATTGAAAATCCAGCCCATAGAATATGAATGAATGAGATTAGCGTGTTGAGCTCAGGAGATGAGGTGAGAGTGACTGCCCTTGACATCAAGGCAGCATTTGACCGAGTCTGGCATCAAGGAGCCCGAGTAAAACTGAAGTCAGTGGGAATCGGGGGGAAAGCACCCCACTGGCTGGAGTCATACCGAGCACAAAGGAAGATGGTTGTGGTGGTTGAAGGTCAATCATCACAGCCCCAGGACATCGCTGCAGGAGTTCCTCAGGGCAGTGTCCTAGGCCCAACCATCTTCAGTTGCTTCATCAATGAACTTCCCTCCATCATAAGGTCAGAAATGGGGATGTTTGCTGATGACTGCACAGTGTTCAGCACCATTCACAACTCCTCAGATAATGAAGCAGTCCATGCCCACATGCAACAAGACCTGGATGACTAATACAGTAACAAAATACTGCAGATGCTGGAAATCTGAAATAACAACAGATGAAAGGTCACAGACCTGAAACGTTAACTCTGTTTCTCTCTCTATGGATGCTGCCTGGCCTGCTGAGTGCTTCCAGCATTTTCTGTTGTTATTTAAGACCTGGACGACGTTCAGGCTTGGGCTGATAAGTGGCAGGTAACATTCGCGCCACAAAAGTGCCAGGCAATGACTAGCTCCAACAAGCGAGAGTCTAACCACCGCCCCTTGACATTCAACAGCATTACCATCACCGAATCCCCCACCATCAACATCCTGGGGGTCACCATTGAACAGAAACTTAACTGGACCAGCCACATAAATACTGTGGCAACAAGAGCAGGTCAGAGGCTAGGTATTCTGCGATGAGTGTCTCATCTCCTGACTCCCCAAATCCTTTCCACCATCGACAAGGCACAAGTAAGGAGTGTGATGGAATACTCTCCACTTGCCTGGATGAGTGCAGCTCCAGCAACACTCAAGAAGCTCGACACCATCCAGGACAAAGCAGCCCGCTTGATTGGCACCCCATCCACCACCTTAAACATTCACTCCCTCCACCACCAGCGTACCATGGCTGCAGTGTGTACCATCTACAAGTTGCACTGCAGCAACTCGCCAAGGCTTCTTCGGCAGCACCTCCCAAACCCGCGACCTCTTCCACCTAGAAGGACAAGGGCAGCAGGCGCATGGGAACACCACCACCTCCAAGTTCCCCTCCAAGTCACACACCATCCTGACTTAGAAGTATATCGCCGGTCCTTCATTGTCGCTGGGTCAAATTCCAGGAACTCCCTCCCTAACAGCACTATGGGAGTACCTTCACCACACGGACTGCAGCGGTTCAAGAAGGCGGTCACCACCACCTTCTCAAGGGCGATTAGGGATTGGGCTATAAATGCTGGCCTTGCCAGCGACGCCCACATCCCATAAACGAATATTTTAAAAAATGACTAAAAATCGCCGAATTGTTGTAAAAAAAAGTCCCACATTACATGGTTGACTCTAAATACCAACAGTGCAACTGTACAGATGGACAATAAATGCCCACATCCTGGCAACATAGTAAGACAGTAAGTTGACCTACCAGCAACATACACCATTAGCGCAGCTTAAAAGCATATTTTTCTTTGTGTCCTCTGGTTGAAGTGACATTAATGATTGAATTATGATTTGAAATGCATGTTAAATACATATTTTAAAATTCCAACTCTGCCATTTAGGAGGGAAATCGGGAAGCACTTTTCACACAAAGGGTAGTGGAAACGTGGAATTCTCCTACCAAAAAGGCTGTGGATGCTGGGCCAGTTGAAATTTGCAAGACTGAGATCGATAGATTTTTGTTAAGTAAGGGTATCAAAGGTTAAGGATCAAAGGTGGGTAAATGGACTTGATGTAAAGATCAACTATGATCTAATTGAATGCGGAACAGGCTCAAGGAGCTGAATGGCCTACTCCTGTTCCTATGTTCCTATAGTTAAACTAAAGACAGCCAGATATGTCACCAAAGATTCCTGTTGCTATTTCTGAATATCTAACTTATTCTCTTCTCTTGTACACAATAGGTTTTAGAGATAAATATGTTAGATGATTCAACACAAATTAACATGAATATATATCACAAATTTACATAATCCAATCTCTAACAATATTTTATATACTTGCAGATTAAAAATAATTTACCTAAAGAAAGCAGTGTTAGGATTGTTAAACTTGCTTAGTAATTGTAAGTCAGGAACTTTCTCCATGACTCGGTTCATTCAACATTACAAGAAACTTGTCACCTATCTTAACCTTAGATTTCCGGGGTAGTAAGTCTGTTTATACTGAATTCTGATGAAGGATCTCAAATGAAACACTAATCCATCCTTCTCTTTCAGATGCTGACTGCCCTGTTGTGCATTTTCAACATTTTCTATTTCTCATAACTTCTTTTACTATAGCCAGAATTCTTTGGTACTTTAATTTATTCCCCCATGCTATCCTAAAGTGACCCTCAATATGATTCCTTGCTCAATTCACTAATAGAGATACGGGGAAGGACTATTTCAGTAAGCAAATCTTAACTCTGACTACCTTTAGGAAACTAGACACTGGGCCATTCAGTCATTTAGTGGACTGTAAAAGAAAATTATCTCTCGGGATATGAGTGTCACTGGCAAGGCCAGCATTCATTGCCCATCACTAGTTGCCCTTGAGAAGGTGGTGGTGAGCCTCCGTCTTGAACCGCTGCAGTCCATGTGGTGAAGGTGCTCCCACAGTGCTGTTATGTAGGGAGTTCCAGGATTTTGACCCAGCAACGATGAAGGAACAGCAATATATTTCCAAGTCAGAATGGTGTGTGACTTGGAAGGGAACTTGGAGGTGGTGGTGTTCCCATGCGCCTGCTGCCCTTGTCCTTCTAGGTGGAAGAGGTCGCGGGTTTGGGAGGTGCTGTTGATGAAGCCTTGACGCGTTGCTGCAGTGCATCTTGTAGATGGTACACACTGCAACTACGTTGGAGCTATGGTGGAGAGAGTGAATGTTTAAGGAGGTGGACGGGGTGCCAATCAAGCGGGCTGCTTTGTTCAAGATGGTGTTGAGGTCCTGCTGAATACGAGCACGGACTGCTTCATTATCTGAGGAATTGCAAATGGAACTGAACGCTGTGCAATCATCAGCGAACAGCCTCACTTCTGACCTTGTGATGGAGGGAAGGTCATTGATGAAGCAGCAGAAGTTAGTTATCCTAGGATGCTGCCCTGAGGAACTCCTGCAGCGGTGTCCTAGCGCAAAGATGATTGGCCCCTCAACAACCACAACATCTTCCTTTGTGCTAGGTTTAACTCCAGCCACTGAAAAGATTTCCCCCGATTCCCACTGACTTCACTCATTACTTGCTGCATTAAATCAACCATTAATCTCAGCTATGCACACATTAGTATAAAGATGGCCAAGTGCATATTTTAACAAAAGAACTGAAAGGGGCCATAAAGAAAATACAACAAGCCGTAGGATGTGAAATTAATTATTAAAAATATTGCAGCAAGAGTAAAAAAATATGACTTAGGATCTGAAAAAGAAATGTGAATAGATTTGCATTCTAAGTATTAAAAATAAAAAACCATTCACAGGAACAGACAACACTGTAACTTAATCATAAGTGAATTTATTTAAAACATTTTGGCACAGTCATTAATGATACTTTATTAAGAGTGACAGAAAAATTAAAGCTCGTTACTCAGTAAAATAGAATTCCCATTCATCCCCTTCCTCTGAATTGAAGCATGGTTAAAAAAATCAAATTGGAGGCACAGTGAGCTTCATGAATTAATCTGGTGTGATTAGTCAAAGATCTGGTTCATATACCCAATATTTATCCCCTTGTATATTCATACAGGTGGCATATCCAACTTAACAAAAGAATTAGAAATTCAGCTCAAAAGGGAAACACCAGCTCAACTAAAAGGTAATTATAGCTGGGAACTGCAGTATGATGCGATAAAATTTAACAGAAAGATGGGAAGGAGACACAGTGGGGTAGAAATCGGTCATCGATGATTGATCCAAAAATGACCAATTTCATATGGCTATGCCCTGCACCCAAAGGACGCTGGAAAAATGTATGGCTCCGTATCAGCCTTGGACGATTTTCAGGTGGCCACCCGGCATTAGGCCCTTCGCATATGCTAATTTGGGGGCCTCTCCAAAATGGGTTTTGGGGAGGGAATCCGCAATTGGATCCAACTGCTCTACACAGACATCAGTAGCGCAGTTCTAATCAACGGGTGGGAATCAGAAAGCTTTCCGATCAAATCTGGAGTCAGGCAGGGCTGTCCTCTCTCCTCTGTCTTGTTCGTGTGTTGTATCGAACCTTTTGCCGAGTCCATCAGGAGGGATACGGGCATAAGAGGGGTGACGATCCCAGGCAGCGGAGGCACTCAGGTTAAGGCCTCCCTGTACATGGACGACGTCGCCGTCTTTTGCTCGGATCCGCTGTCGGTCCGCAGATTGCTGAGCATCTGCGACCAGTTTGAACTGGCCTCGGGAGCGAAAGTTAATCGCAGCAAAAGCGAGGCCATGTTCTTTGGGAACTGGGTCGACCGATCCTTTGTGCCCTTCACCGTCAGGTCAGATTACCTGAAGGTGCTGGGAATATGGTTCGGAGCGGCCGGGGCGTGCACCAAAAACTGGGAGGAGCGTATCGCCAAGGTACGCCAGAAACTGGGAATGTGGGAGCAGCGCTCCCTGTCGATCGCGGGCAAGAACCTGGTCATCAGGTGCGAGGTGCTGTCGGTGTTGCTGTACGTGGCGCAGGTGTGGCCCATACCCCGACCCTGTGCCGCCGCAGTCACCCGAGCCGTCTTCCACTTCATCTGGAGATCCAAAATGGACCGTGTCAGGAGGGACACGATGTACAAATCTCCAGGGCAAGGGGGAAAGAACGTACCCAACGTCGCCCTCATCCTGATGGCCACCTTTGTGTGCGGCTGCATCAAGCTGTGCACAGACCCTCGGTACGCAAACACCAAGTGTCACTACGTGCTGAGGTTCTACCTGTCCCCGGTGTTGCGAAGGATGGGCCTGGCCACGCTGCCGCGGAACATTCCATCCAGTTGGACCGTGCCGGACCACCTGTCCTTCGTGGAAAAGTTTGTACAGAAAAACACCTTCGACCACAAGGCCGTTAAACAGTGGTCGGCACGTAACGTCCTCGAGACCCTACGGGAAAAGGAGATGGTGGATCCTGTCGGATGGTTCCCCGAGCGGACTGTCGAAGTCATTTGGCAGAATGCCTCATCACCAGAGCTCACAAACAAGCACCAAGACGTAGCTTGGCTGGTGGTGAGAAGGGCCCTCCCCGTCAGATCCTTCATGCACTCCCGACGTCTCTGTTCCACCGCACGCTGTCCCCGAGGAGGCTGCGCCTGGGACGAGACCGTCATCCATCTCCTTCTGGAATGTGCCTTTGCAAAGAAGGTCTGGAGAGAGATGCGGTGGGCCTTGTCAAGGTTCATCCCGAGCAGCTCCGTAACACAGGACTCTGTGCTCTACGGACTGTTCCCAGGGACGCACACCGAGACAGACATCAACTGCTGCTGGAAGACCATCAACTCGGTGAAAGACGCCCTTTGGTCTGCCCGAAACTTGCTGGTCTTCCAGAGCAAGGAGTTGTCCACGACCGAGTGTTGCAGACTGGCACATTCCAAGGTCCAGGAGTACGTGCTGAGGGACGCACTAAAGGTTGGTGCCGCCGCCGCCAAGGCACGATGGGGAAGGGCCACAGTTTAAGGCCCTCCCGCCAGTGTACACCTAGGGGCTGAAATCAGTATAAAAAACCCCCTCGGGCCGTATGAAGTACAAGTGTTTTAATGTAAATTCACTTGTAATCTGTTGATGCGAATTGAGTACCATGTATCACATTCATCTGTATTATGCCACATGTAACATGATTGGTGGATTGTAGTGAAATGTATTTTCACAAGTATTGAAATGTATCTTGATCCCTCAGGCTGTATGACTTTGAAAATGTATTATGAAAATGTATAGTAACGTGTCTCTGTAAATTGAGTGCCATGTACCGCAGTGAATTTGTATTGTACCAGATGTGGACTGTATTGTGATGTATATGAACAAAATTTTTATGAATAAAGTATATTTTTTGGAAAAAAAAAATATTTGGGGCCTAACAACAGTTTTAGGCCCTATTCAAGAAATTGGGCTACACTGAATGGAGCAGGTGCTGAGCTTGAATCCGCTCAGGTTTTCCAGGTGTGGCTGCAGCCTAGGAACTGGCCACCGGCTAAAAGGTAAGTTTAAATTTATTTAAAAAATAATTCATGTGGTGTCAGGAGGAACAGGGTGTTCCTTCCAGCTCCACAGCACTCCTGCCAGACGCGATCGCCCCTCTCTCTCTGTCCTCCCTCCCCCAGCACTTGCCCAAGGCCGCTGCCCGCAAGGCAAGCTGCCCAGAATTCTGCAATGGGCGAGCTGCTTGTGGAGATGCGGCTGGTGCCGGCAGCTCACCTGAATTATTGAAATGAGGCCCAGTTTCAGGCCTCTTAGAAAGGGCACTGATTCTGGGCACAAAAACGGACCCAGACAATTTTCTGCCCCAGTGACTGGAGTTCCAATGTGTGGCAAAATTGAGTGAGTAAGAGTGTTAAATTGAATTTGTGATTCTCTACACAATGAGCTCTTGATCTCCCCATGTGCAGTTCAAGGCATCTTCATGTGCCATCAAGGGCAAGCACTAAGCAGAAGCAAGGTGCTTCGATACATCAAAACAGGAAAAATCTGATAGTTACTCAACTCAGGACACTATTGTAGACTTTTTAATCACTAGTTACAAAGGGCAGCAGCAAAGGCCTGTGATACCAGATTACCTGGCTGAACTTTCTGTCAGGGAATGGTGTGCGGCATAGGGGTACCTCAGACAAAGGAAGTGAAGCAAAATAAGATAAAAAAGCAAGTGAAGAGAGGTAAAATATTACAAAATGAAGTCTTATTATAGCGACCTTAGAGACTGGAAAAATAATTGTCATTCAGCGTTCATGATGGTAAGCTTAGACTATTCTATCAATTTTAATGGAGTTACATCATGGGACACAACACAAGTTTGTTAGAACAAAATGTTTGTTACCAAAGGTGTTTTTATATGAAAGGTCCAGTATAAAGTAACAAAGGATTTCTGTAAGGAAACAGGAGCCTCTAAAAACAAACATAACTTGGTTATTAGTACTAATTAGTAGTTGTTAGATTATTAAAGGTGGCATGTAAATTGCTGGATTGAATAGATACCAAACACTTTTTTAAAAACAAAGCAAGTGTTAGCCAGCTTTATAGATATGGAAGAGATGTTATCACTTAGAAATGTCCCCTATAATATCAACTAGTAATCTGTACACTGTTTAAAAAAAAAGCATTGCCATGTTGACACTAAAAGAGCTGTTTGTTCTTCTCCATAATAATTTGATTTGAAGTTAATAGCCAATCTAGATTGTACTCTAGCATTATCATAGAATTTTACAGCCCAGAAGGAGGCCATTCGGCCCTTCGTGCCTGTGTCAGCTCTTTGAAAGAGCTATCCAATTAGTCCCACTGCCCTGCTCTTTCCCCATAGACCTGCAAATTTTTCTTTTCAAATATATATCCAATTCCCTTTGAAAGTTACTATTGAATCTGCTTTCACCGCCCTTTCAGGCAGTGCATTCTAGATCATAACAATATGCTGTGTAATAAAAAAATTCTCCTCATCTCCCCTCTGTTTCTTATGCCAAATTATACTGATTTATCTGGCAATTGACTGAGCCCTTTGGAACCTGACAGAACTGACGCCACACCTTCTAGACACAATCAGTATTTTCAGACTCTTCAACTTTCTGCACAAATCCTTTTTCTGCGTTGAGAATCACAATGTCACCTATAAAAAGGGAGAAAAAAAATTTCAAAGTGTACTGGAAAATGCAACTTTATAGGTATGGATACAACCCTGCATTTCTCAAAAGTTTGTCTAGAATTGAAATTAGAAATGGAATTCAAGTTATGTGTCGATGTGTTTATTTTCTCTTTCTGTCTTTCACAAACACTCTGATGGCAAAAGTGAAGCATATTGGTCATTAGTGCAAATCTACTGTTCTCTATCTGTGTTCATTTCACTTCAATTTACCCGTGAATGAGTAAACTGGCCCAAGACCGAAAACCATTTCTGTATCTGAGTACAGAGAAATGGATGGATGATCCTATTCCTTCAAATATGTGACTGTTCACAAACAGTTTATTATAAACATATGCAAATGACTGGGAACATGGACTTAAATGCGTCTCCTCCGAAGGCGCCATGGTGCACACCTGTGTGACCCACAATGACTATGACTTATGCTCTTGTCATGCATAGGGTAGTGGCATGAGTGAGGTGCATTAAACACTACTGCCTCACTCATGCTGGTCATGCTATACGGACCACTGTCAGTGGCATTGCTCCAAAACTCACTGCAGCATTGAGCATCTGCAAGCACGCATTCACTGTGCCCAGCATATGGATTAGTTCTTCCAACCACACGCATTCACTCTACTTACTGTAGGTCACGAGTTTAGTGTCATGCTGGTAAGTAAATAGGATCATTCAGTTTTGTACAGCACCTACCTGACCTGAACAGGCTTGTTGCATGCGCACAGCTCACAATGCACGGTAATCCGTATTCTCGTGCAACTACAGCACCTGTGAAGAATAGTACACAAAACAGTGATCAGTGGGAACAGGTTTGTATGTCTGTGCAGGTACCTGCATTTGTCAGTGACAGCACTTAGAAATGAAACAACATTGAGTATTCCCAGGTCAGATTACAGAATAGACACTGTGACAGGCTGATATTTTCTATATAATAGAGGTTATGAGTATTTTTGGCACAGGTTGGCTTGAGAATGGCAACTGTACTTTTTAGGTATCTGTCTCTGACTAAACTAAGGCCACAAAAGTTCTTCTTATGCCATTCATTATTTTACTTGGTCTTATAATGGCAACTCTTATCCTCATAATTGTGAATATTTAGGGGGAAAAATTGGGTTGATTTGCGCCTCTCGTTATCGCCCCCGGGGGCGCTAACAGGGCGCAAATCCCCTAATGCCCGGGCGCGGTGCCGCTAATGCCTCCCGCGAAATTCAGCGGGAGGTTAGTGGCGGCGGTAGCCGGTAGTGCCCCGCCGCTGGCCATGACGTCATCGCCGTGCGCAGCGCCCCGCTCGCGCCCTGGCCGCAAACTTGGGTTGCGCCCCCTGACCTATCGCCGGACGATATGTCCGACAGGGTCAGGGGGGCGTTTCTGCAGCCACGGCGGCGCTACTTAAAGGACAAGTGTCGGGTGGCCATTTTTTTTGGGCCGACTGCCAGCATCTGCCCCCTTCCCCTTTTTTCTTCGGGGTGCTGGCCATGATTGCTCAGCCTGGCACTCCTCTTGAGTGCCGGGCTATTTCACGGCACCTTGCTCCCCGGTGGTCTAGCAAGGCCCCGGTATGCGCAGCGCTAGTCCCCTTCCCTTTAATCAGGGGAGGGAGGCCTGCAATGACGCGGCGCTACGTGCCGATGCGCGTGGCGCTGTTGCACGTAGCACCGCGATATTCAGTTCTAGTGCCCCAAGAAGGAGGTGGAACGCTTCCAGTAGCGCTCCACCTCCTGCTTGGGGCGCTACAACTGAATTTCAGGTGGAGGGGCGCTAATTTATTCGGGGAGCTAAAATTAGCGCCCCGGCGATGTTAGCGCCCCAAAAGGGGCGACACCAAATTTTTCCCCCTAAGAATTTGGGATTAATATTTATTAATAAATTAATATAGTTACACCTTCCTCCTCTTTGTCCATATACTTCGACTTGGAGGTATCAACCGGAATCAAGGGATCAGGTTCTTTATGTATGCTGGTTACTCTTGGCTTTATCTGCTGCCTCTTTTAGTTCCAAGACGGTTGATCATTTCTCTATCTCCCTGTCTGACACTAAGGGCTGGGCTTTCCTCTGGGGTGGTTTTACCACTCGAGGTGGATCGGGGTGTTATTACTGCCCACCACCCCGGCCCCTGGGTTGGGGGGTTATTACACATGCAGGTGAGCTCCCGGCAGTGACTCTGCTCTACAGGTGGAGCCTGCCACATTTCCACTGCTCCATTGCCGTTATACCGATCGATTTCTGACAGTACACCAGAAACATATTCAAAATGATCTCCAAACTAATGTTGGCAAAACTGAAGCCATCCTTTCTGACTCCCATAAACTCCTTTGTGTCTCTGTCCCAAATTCTAGTAACTTCCCTTTCAGCTCAGCTTGAGTCTAGCGGTGTGGAACTTCAATCTGCAGCTTGACCTAAAACTCAGTTTCCTCCTCCATACTCATTATTTCACTAAGACACCTTCATAATATTCTTCATCTTTGCCCCACTTATTGTCACCAAGTTTCATGCCTCTATTACCTCAAGACAACTTTTCCAATGCTCGCCTGGTTTATCTGCTCACTTGCACCCAAGCCACAACTCATCCAAACGCTCACTAATCATGTTATTCATCCTGTCTGCCACTTAGTATTCAGTTTCATTTTTCAATCTATAAAAGGCAATTTATTTTTGGCGTTGCTGTTGAATAAAGTTTTGTTTACGGTTCTTACCATGTGATATTAATCCTCCAATCTCAGTGACCAGTCCTCCTAACAAGGGGAAGTATGGGCTCCAGCCAATGTCTGTGCTTGTCACAATTAAAATATCCCCCTGCTGGATGCAGTCAGCCTCCAGCATCGTTTCCACAACACGCGCTATTCCCTTCACAATCCCGTGACTCACTGTCATACCTGTAATAAAAATAATTTCAGACTTTTGTATTTTTAGATCTTCCCCATCTAGATGGGAGGTTTCTCAGATTAATATGAGCATTTTGTGCTGCTCTTTCTGGTTTTAAAAGAAGTGAATAGAAAGATTAACACTTAAACGGTAAAGGGAAAAAGTCATGAGCCGATTCCCTGAGAGGGGGGAAAATGGCCCATGCTCTTGACTACTCCTGCATTGGTGACGAGGCAGCCTGATCCTGTTGGAACCTGGGTGATTTAAATCTTTTACACTCCATGCACAACTTGAGCCTTGCACATGAGGGTTAGGAAGGGAGGCCTGTAAAATTGGCAGCTTGCAGCCCTTAAAGGGATGCTATTGCATATTAAAGGGATTTGGGCCTGATTGGGGGAGGGTGGACAAAATTGCCTGCAGCCCTTAGAAAGGATGAAAAAAAGTTTTCAAATATTTATCAGCTTTTCCAAAGGTGATATGGGCAGGGTTGAAGTAGTGGCAGGCAAAGGAAGCTGAAAGCGAATAATATGGAGGCATGAAATAAGAGTCTATGGGCAAGTGGTGGAATGATGCAGCCTCCAATTCTATGCTTGGTGGCTGATTAAATTAATTTGAGGTGCGTGAGGCATGTGGTTTGTACTGATCACCATTCCAAGGCACCTTCCTGAGAGGACAGCAGTGTACCTCACCTGGCAGGAGGTAGTGGCCAGACTGAATGCTGTCTACAGTAGCTGGAAACAGATGCAGGAGGAGACAGCACACTTTAAAAGATCTGCCAGAGTACGACTAACCAACTACGTAGCAGGAAAATGGCACACGTAACAAAATATTTGCTGCTCGCCCATGCCAGGCGTTTATACAGCTGTATAGCTCTTTTATTGCATCTCGTGTGTATCCATACCTCAACTGGGCACACAGTCAAATTGGAACATAGGAGCAGGAGTGGGCCATTAAGCCCCTCATAAGAACATAAGAACATAAGAAATAGGAGCAGGAGTAGGCCAATCGGCCCCTCGAGCCTGCTCCGCCATTCAATAAGATCATGGCTGATCTGATCCTAACCTCAAATCTAAAGAACACAAGAAGTAGGAGCAGGACCCGGCCACTCAGCCCCTGGGCCCGCTCCGCCACCCACAGGGCCTTGACCGATCCGAACTCAGCCTCATGTCCAATTTCCTGCCCGCTCCCCGTAACCCCTAATTCCCTTTACTTCTAGGAAACTGTCTATTTCTGTTTTAAATTTATTTAATGATGTAGCTTCCACAGCTTCCTGGGGCAGCAAATTCCACAGACCTACTACCCTCTGAGTGAAGAAGTTTCTCCTCATCTCAGTTTTGAAAGAGCAGCCCCTTATTCTAAGATTATGCCCCCTAGTTCTAGTTTCACCCATCCTTGGGAACATCCTTACCGCATCCACCCGATCAAGCCCCTTCACAATCTTATATGTTTCAATAAGATCGCCTCTCATTCTTCTGAACTCCAATGAGTAGAGTCCCAATCTACTCAACCGCTCCTCATATGTCCACCCCCTCATCCCCGGGATTAACCAAGTGAACCTTCTTTGTACTGCCTCGAGAGCAAGTATGTCTTTTCTTAAGTATGGACACCAAAACTGTATGCAGTATTCCAGGTGCATGCCTGTTCCACCATTCAATGAGATCATGGCTGCTCTGTATCTTAACTCCATTTACCCGCCTTGGCTCCATGTGATGCATAGCAAAAGCTTTGCCACACTCACAGTTTCCACGGGTTTCAAGTTGGACACATAGGAACAGTCAGTGACCCTCTACTTCACGAAATACACCAATGGACATGTGTCATGATGTTCACTGGGAAAGGAGATAAAAGTGTTGACCATGCTGACCACTACATCTGTTACTTCTTGATCAATATGTGGCCAGCACAGTATCTGATATTGCAGCTCTGGGTGGGACTGAGCCACGGGCAGTGGTGACCTTGCCAACCACTGATAGCACCATCCCGGTGTTGCAATGTTGCTGCAGGTGTCCTTGCTGCAGATGTTACAGATCTGTCCTGCTGACCTGAATCAACCTGAATCAAGTTGTCTTGTGCAAATGGAAGGTAGGTGTGCCAAGGGCTGCAGAATGGCCTTGCTGATCTCCTTGGCGTGCCTCCTTTCATTTTGTATTGCCTCTACCATGAAATTGAGGTGCTTTGAAAATGAACTTAAGGGGTGAACAAAAATGGCTAACCAAAATATTTTCCCCAAAATTATTTTCATAAACATGTCTAGAAATATGGAAAAGGTGTGTCACTAAGAACAATGCACTAAAAAGCACTGTAAACATTGCCCAAAAAAACCTTCCAAAGGCTAGAAAAGATCTTCTGCACCCATGGAGTTTCCCTTGTGACCATTCCAAATCAGTGAAAAAGGGCAAAACCAAACACAAATCCCAGGGAATTGTGAGTGGTATTAATTTTTGTACCAAATCTGGGTGCTTAATGAAGCTTACGTGTAAAAGTGGTACAAGCACTTCAGCTCATGAATTGCAGCCTTGAAAGAAATTGGCATTGATCCTCCACTCCCAATTCCCCACTGCTTCTGCTCCAGTTACACGTCTGCTTTCTTAGGACACAGGACCGGTGAGTCTATCGAACCAGAGAGGTTTACAGCGCAGAAAAAGGCCATGCAGCCCATCGATCAAAACTCTTCATAATTTTAAACATCTTTATTACATCTCCTCTTTGCCTTCTTTGTTCCAGTGGAATAGTCCGAGCATCTCAACTATAGTTTCCCACCCTGGCACAGCATGGTAAATCTACTACTATACGCACTATATAGCTTCAAAGTCCTACCTCTAATGGAGCTCCCAAAACTGTACACGCTAAACTATCTGTGGCTCAAACAATGTTTTGTAAGAATAGATTGTTACTTTTTACCCTTGGCCTCTATTTATAAAAGACAAACTTCTTTCCTTTTTATGTCTTTATCTACCTGTATTTTCATTTTCAGGGAATTATGTATTTGATTTTATAGGTTACTCTTTAGTGTCTTTCCCTCCAGTGTAAACTCACATTCCTTGTTTTTCTCATTACCTGTAGAACTACACACTGATCCACATTAAATTGAATCTGTCACCTGTCTGCCCATTCTTATACCCTGTCTCTATCTTCCTGAAGTCTTTGATAGTCCTCCTCACCATTTTTCCAAACCTCCTACTTTGTGCTTTCAGCTAATTTTGAGATTGTGTTCCCTATCTGCAAGTCCAAATTACTTCTATATACAGTACCGAGAACGGAAGCAAACCCAGCACTGACCCTGGTGAACATCACCTCGAAGCTTTCTACAATCTAAGAAACATTCATAAACTTTACTTTCCTGTTTGCCAACCAACTTTCTATCCATGCTGCTACTTTTCTTTTGTACCATATGCCTAAATTTGCTAACTAGCATCTTATGAGACACCTTATTAAATTCCTTCTGAAAATTCATATACACTACATCTATTGCATTCCCTTTATCCAGCCACTTCTGGAAAAAGATCTATTAAATTTGTCAAATACGACTTTCCTTTACCAGATCCATGATGGCTGTCCTTGATTAACCCATGCATTTATAAGTGCTTACCGATTTTAGCTTTGCTCTTCAGTTTCTTCCTTCACTAATGGGAAGCTTCTATAGTCCTTATACCCCCCAATATGTTCGGTGGTATCTGCTTACCTGTCAGTGTGAGACCTGTTGCACTGTCCCCAATGGCTCCACTCTGACTGTGGTCAATAGGACAGGTTTGCCATTGTTCATCTCCATGAACTTTAAAAGCATTTGCTTTTCCAGCAGTCTTCTTCGACGCTGAGCTCTGTATAAAGCATTAAAGTGTTAAAAGGGCAAGGGCTGCATTAGTATGGGAGCTGCTTTGCTTTTCGGGAAGTTAGATACTGTGTATAAATCCTTTAACTTCATAAAATGTAAATGACGTGGGGAAATTACGTTTAAAATGCACTTGAATTTGTGCTGGTTAGATTACAGATCGAGTTTCCATTATAATTCATTTGTGTAATCACAAACATAAAATCTTCCATGAACCAATTTGAAGAGCCTTCCCGAACTGGTGGAACCTTGCAATTTCAACATGAGGGCATGGCCGGTTTTGCAGGCGGGGCCTGATCCTGGTGAATTGAATCTTGAAACAGCATAAAAGAGCGCGGAAAACACGGACGGAAGTGGTTTTGGCCGTAACTCATGTTTAAAATTCCCCAATGGTTCGGCCGATTCCACTTGGATTACTAGCGGAAACGAGCAGAAACTCGACCCCATTATTTAAAAAAATACTCGCCTCGAATTTCTGCATGGTTTCTCCCAATCCCTGCCCGTAATATCAGCGGAAAAACTGTAACTTAAGAAAACCTGAAATAAAACTTAACCAATTAAATTAAAATTGCGTTGGCCGGGGTGACATCTTTTGTCATACCCATTCACTTGAAGGGACCTTCAAATAATCAGATTAAATTTTAAAAAAATATCAGCGGAAAATTGGTGGAAAGTCTGGGAAAACGGCAGAAACGGTGGTTCCCGCCATTTCTCCGGGGTTTCCTCCGAAGTTATGGTGCGAGATCAGGAGAATGTCTGCAGAAATTCTACCCTACTGAATCTATTCATAAATTTCAATTTTGTTAACTAACACAAAGAGGTACATTATTAATTACTTTTATTAATAAATTCAATTAACTCTTAGTAGGATTTGTTTTGTGAACATGCGAATAATGACAGACAGGAAAAGACCCAGTGGTCCATCCAGCCTGTCCCATACAACAGCGATGCCTTGTGCATAACAGTAGATACACTCCCCACCCCACCTAAAAGCCATGTCATCTCCTGAGAGAGGCAAAAAAAACAGGTAAGATCTGATTTTTTTTCAGATTAGTTAACAAGTTAAAGGCCAGTCACAGGAAAAGTCTAAATACTGTGCCACTTTACCAGAGAAGTGTCCCAACACAAATAATTTCAGCTCATTTCTAAACTATACGTCACTGGGCGCCCTGTGCCCCATACCTGGAGATCAAGGCTGGTGATCTGTGCAGAAGCAGTTTTCCAATTTCTGAGTGGGTCAGGAAGAAAATCAAGTCTTCGTCAGGCAGAAATCCCTGAAATATTAAGGGTTGGTGAGTGCATTCTGTATGTAATAACCAACTGCTTGCCTTCACAAACTAAAAGTACTTACTGGTGAAAACTATTGCTGAAGCCATGGATCAACCCTTTACATATGGAGACTTCAACAATGTCACTGAGAATAATCAGCTCCTGAAATTGATGGCCCAGTCTGGCTGGGACAGTAGATAAGGGAGCAGCAACCTCAGACTACACTGCTCCTGACGAGGCCCAGGAGCACTGGGATATCCTCTCATAGGCTGGCGGCACAGCCAGTGCACGCCTGTCATGTGGCCGGGCCTAGCCCTAGCGGAAGTCAGGTATGTGCTGCTATCATGAGTCAGGCTGCACAGGGCAATCTTGGTCTCCTAGGATTTGCACTTATCTTTCCAGATCAAATAAATGGAGGCACGGTGGATCATCTCAACTCAAAAGCCTCATGTCTGCTGCCAGGGAAGTGGGCATTGACCTGCCTGATTCTGATGTAGATGGTCCCATTTACCTGCCTGATCCTGTGTACATGGTCGCAGCTGAGTTGCATACCGATACAGTAGTAGCCCTCGTGGTTTATCAATAAGCAATTATTGTGTGCAGGAACATGTGGAGCTACATGAGTGCAGTCAATGGACTTCGGGAAATCTTGCCATTTGAAAAAAAACCTGAGGCCCTTCCTTCCCTGCTGTTGCCAGTTCTCCGTGGGGAAAGTGATGAAGTTACTAGCTCAGGCAAACAACGAGTCGGTCACCTGCTTGTTGCGTCCGCGCAATGTAGAATCACTCTTATTACTGATGTCCCCTGTTGCAGATTAGAATGAGCCTGAGGTGAAAAAACTCAGGGCTGAAGTGACTTTGACAGTCATTGATGGTGCTGAGCCTGCCCTAGAGTTTAAGTTTAGGTAAGCTTGCAACATGTGACCATTCTGTTTGCGCTTCCCTGCTGAACCAATGGGGGGGAATCTTCACCTAACCCGCCCTTCGGGAAACTGATGGGATGGGGTGCAACTCTGGTTTTACATCCCACTGAAGTCAATGAAGAGCAATATTGGGTGGGGTGTTAAACCGGCGTTCCACCCTATCCCATGGTTTTCCTGCCCAGTGAGTTATGTTAAAATGAGCTCCAATGCCTCAGCATACATTGGTTTTTAGACAAGTCCAAGTAAACCCACCATTGCCTGTATATGTGATTGGGCGGGTAATGGCCGGTCGGCACAAGCCTCATATTTCCTTCAGAATTGCCATTCTTCCTCCTCTTTGTCTTTGTCCAAATAGCACAAAGAGGGATTCGTATCGGAATATCCAATACGAATTATCGGATATCCCAAGGAGTGTGTTGATTGCAAAAATGGGCACACCGAAAGCTCTCCCACAACCTCATTCACCCACTCAGATGACCACCAAAAAAAAGATCAACAAAATTTAAAACAAACAAATGTAAATTGCACCCGAAGGTTGCTGCTTCCCCTTTAAATACCATTTTATCGGAGGGTGCAGCCTAGAAACTCGGGATTGCACATTTATGTGGGAAAAATTAAGAAACTGTGTACTTCTGCCATGAAAGCCGAAAATGAAGTCAGCAACTAAACGACATCACTTCCTTCACATTATAATATCATAATGAGACTCACACCTATTTCTGAAGTAGCTTCCAGTACATGATAGTATTCCAACTGGAAATAGGAATCACGCGCAAATGGGTGGAGATCTGCTGGTCACTGACCTCCGCCCATTTCTGAGGTCCATTAAGTGTTTATTTCTGGGACGTAACGGAGGGAAAAAAAGTGAGGCCTATGTGTCCTGCCCATGTGATTAGTGCCTGATTTGTACAGAATTGCAGGGGATCTGACAAGGAGGTGCAAAAACCTTCAAAGCAGGAGACAAAATTCAAGTTTTAGTCATCCCAATCAACTTCAAACATACTAGATATTTCATAGATGTCAAAGAGGAATAGAATTTACTGAGTGGGCAGCCCAAGTGAGCAAATTGTTTTGCTGCCAACCATTAACCCATGGAAATGAGACTGTATGCAACTGCTATGAATATGCTCCCGTGAGTAGGCAATAAAGTCATTCACTGTATTGAACTCTGCAGTGCAGTGTAGTGAAGTATTAGTATGAACTAAACATTAGTACATACCTCCTGTACCATTAAGTTTGCCAGTTTCCAATAGGCTCTTTTAAATACATCAGTCATCTTGATTCCCATAGATTTTCCTAATTCTCTGGTGGCAACAGCTTTTCTTGCCTTTGGTAATGCAAAGTGCAGGATAAACCTACAACAGAAAGTGAGCTCTGTCACCACATTCCAGCCCTGCTATATTCTAGTGAAGTGTGTGTTGTAGTTTTACGTACTTTTGGATCTCCGAGAGTGGTGACTTTATGGAAGCAATGGCTTCCTCTGAAGACTTTTCTACCTTTTTGGCAAAAGGCTTGTTGTTCCGTAAAGCTGCCTGGATGGCTGGGATGATTTTAGTTGGTTCACTTGCCCATGACCTCTCATGCAATTCAGCCTACAAGAGAATAAAAAAATAAACAAAAGGTATCTGGGAATGTGACCAGGAGATTTGCATCTGATAGCACAACTAGGGCCAGAGAGTGAAGCTTCGAAGCAGTTCAGGTGTCTCCTAACCACTTCTTGGCTTGTCTTGACTTCTCTCCAACTCCTGGTGGTGTTCTGCATTATGACCATTGCTTCTTCACCAATGTTCCCTCTAATTTTATTCCGTGTGCGGTCCCTTGCAGCCGCGCATGCGCAGTATCTTCCAGCAACAACAGCTTGTGAGCGACCTCCCGATTGATGCGTGGCCGTGCGCCCGCGCACCTTAGGGGGAACATTGCTCTTCGCCTAGATTCCTGAATGAAAAAAACATGAAGCTGGGGGGCTCACGGAAGAACTTTAGAATTTTTAGGGTCTTTTTAGACAGTAAATCCATCGCTTTCTGATAGATCAAGTGCACCCGCCTTCTCAGTATAGGGGTAATTCCGTGATCCCATGCCCCCAGTGGGGACACCATGCCTAAAGTAAATGTGGATCAGAGATAAGGTTACAACATTGTCACACCCATTCTCTGATACGTGCTCCTTCTTTGTGTGGTCTTCCAATGGGAATACAATTACCCCTATATTTCTCCATCTTTTCTCATTTGTATTCATGTTGCACCTTTCATGTCCTCAGGACGACCCAAAGCACTTCATAGAATTTCATAAAATTACCATAGAATATACAGCACAGAAACAGGCCATTTGGCCCAACCAGTCCATGTCCAGTCCAAACCATTTATGCTCCACTTGAGCCTCCTCCCATCCTTCCTCATCTAGCTCTATCAGCATAACCCTCTATTCCCTTCTCTCTCATATGCTTATCTAGCTTCCCCTTAAATGCATCTATACTATTTGCCTCAACCACTCCCTGTGGTAGTGAGTTCCACATTCTCTCCACTCTCTGGGTAAAGAAGTTTCTTCTGAATTTCCTATTTGATTTCATGGTGACTATCTTATATCGATGGCCTTCAGTTTTGCTCTTCCCCACAAGTGGAAACACACTCTCTACGTTTACTCTATCGTAAGCTTTCATTAAAGACCTCTTTTACGTCATCCCTCAGCCTTCTCTTTTCAAGAGAAAAGAGACCCAGCCTGTACATCCTTTCCTGATAGATAATAACCTTGCAGTTCTGGTATCATCTTTGTAAATCTTTTTTGCACCCTGTCCAGTGCCTCTAAATCCTTTTAATAATATGGCAACCAGAACTGCACACAGTACTCCAAGTGTGGTCTAACCAAGGTTCAATACAAGTTTAACATAACTTCTCTACTTCACAATCAATGAAGTACTTTCAAAGTGTCGTCACTGTAGGAATGTTGGCAAATTTTGAACAATTATACTGTCTGCTGCAATCGTCTTGTCTGGCTGAAAATGTTCTGCCTAACTTCTCTTCATATTTCTGAACTCCTGGCTTTTATCTTGTGCCCCTGGTACATAAACCCTTTGAGTATATTTCCAGAAAATTTTGTAAACATGTTTCCTTAGTAAAATTGTTAATTTATAGTCACATGCATGAGTCCAATGCCTAAATATCTACAGCTTATTAATTAATGTTCCTAGTTATAAGTGAATATTAAAAATAAATGTTCACCTACAAATTTAGATGTTATGCAGATGTCATACCATAGGTAACCACCTTTCCTATTACCTAGAAATTACTGTTGGTGATACTAGCAGATGAATGTTTAATGTGTTCACATGACTTTCCTCTACCCACTGCTGTAGCACAGGTGTTAACCCTTTGTTAACATAGGGATACGCGCGTCTCGTGGGTGTGGCTGGTCCCCCATACCATATGGGTTGCGGGTGCCCATAAAATCCTACCGTCATATAGGACTAACCACCCTATCGGCTGGTAGAAAGATGGCTCCAACCATGGAAGGAGCATTCACGTTGTGGTCTGTCAGACTGTTAATCAGCCTATAAATCCTTCCACTACTTCACATTATTCTCCAAGGGATGAGTGTGGAGATACAAAAACAGCAATCTGATGGACATGGATTTAAGTTCAACCAAGAGAGGCAAGATCAAACATCTTTCTCGCTGACAGCGAGAAAGTCCCAAATGTCATAGTTTGAGTGGCTTCAACCCAGTTTGTACTGAAAAAAATTCGCACAGTGAATTTGGGACTGATTGCCCATTTCACACAGCAAAAACCACAGGAAATATCACACTAGTGCATTGGGTTACTTTTCTGGGGCTCGTGCAGTGTCGAGGAAGTTTTATTCTTCATCAACCGGCGCTATAACTCATCTGGGATGACTTGATTCTGAGACGGGGTGCAAAAAAAAAAGATTTTCACCACTTACCTTGCAGAAAAATATTTTTATTGTCTTTAATTCTGTAACATTGATAGTGACCAACTGAGGAAATTACAGGTTAGCGATTGTTTATGTAACCTGGCAACCATTTTGTTTTTCACATAATTAAGTAGTCAAAGATTATTCAAAAGTATTAATATTAGACACAAGAGCATAGAAATATAAAATTAGGCACAGGACACGAAAATAAAATGCAACCGTTCTAGTCAAGTATTTAAATCTCAAAACATTTGCATGAACTCTATATTTAACAACAAACTTACATCTCTGAGACAGCGATAGCCATGCTTTTGCAGGAAGTTTTGAAACTTCTGACTAATTACTCCACTTTGCTGAGACAAAAGCCAGGATACTGCAGTCTGGTTAAGAAAAAGGTTACAATGTTTCACTCATACTGCATTCAAAAATAATATTGAACTTCAAATGTGTATCAATTAACAAATGGGTGTGTAGTACCATATAGTAATAGTATCTCCAACAACACTCAAGAAGCTCGACACCATCCAGGACAAAGCAGCCCGCTTGATTGGCACCCCATCCACCACCTTAAACATTCACTCCCTCCACCACTGGCGCACTGGTGGCTACAGTGTGTACCATCTACAAGATGCACTGCAGCAACTCGCCAAGGCTTCCTCGGCAGCACCTCCCAAACCCGCGACCTCTTCCACCTAGAAGGACAAGGGCAGCAGGTGCATGGGAACACCACCACCTCCAAGTTCCCCTCCAAGTCACACACCATCCTGACTTAGATTGCGATTCCTTCATTGTTGCTGATACAAAATCCCAGAACTCCCTCCCTAACAAAACTGTGGGAGTACCTTCACCACACGGACTGCAGCGGTTCAAGGAGGCGGCTCACCACCACCTTCTCAAGGGCAATTTGGGATGGGCAATAAATGCTGGCCTTGCCAGTGATGCCCACATCCCGTGAATGAATAAAAAAAAATACATTTCTGAAAAGTAAGCTGGAAGGTATGTCCATAAGTCTCAGTGCCTTCTTCCAGTTTTTTCTAGAGTGGCTCGTCCTCCCAAAATGCACGTAGGTTTTCTGTGTTATCTGGCACATTATTGAACAAGAAAGGGCCAACTCAGAGTCCAACCATACATACCTCAAACAGCACAAACTTAAGAAAATTCCCCCCCGCCCCAACTCTGGCAGAGGAGGGCTGGTGGGACTGTGACCACAAGAGCACACCCTTGCATACATTCCTGTCCTGCTCAGCCCCCAGCCTTTCTGTACAGAGGTCCTGAAGGGCAATGGATCTATGACATGCATAGCCATCCCTCCAAACCCAAGCCTATGCACGCTGAACCTGTTCATACAGGCCAAACAATGCTTTCCACGTGCAGATTCACAGCAAGACAATCCTGTTGTTCCACAACTTAATCCCACCAACAAACATGAGCAAAACATATGTGGGACGTTTGTCAATCAGAGCAAGTAACTGATGGGGCAAATATAGAGGAAGGAAAAACGCCAGAGATTTCTATCCATATGGCGGCCATCAATGACTGCCTGCCTATACTTTGGGAAAAGCAGCAGTGTCAGGATACTTGGTGGCTGCTGCAGTAGGAGATTACCTGCATCAGTCATCTATTTGGCACATATATGAGCAGCACATTGGCTGATATGGTAGAAGATCCCTAGGTAGTCTGAAGGAGGTAGAGGCGAACAAGTAGTGACTTGATCTGCAATGGCAATACTATATGGTTAGAAGTTCTCCTGCCATTCTGGCTTGGACATACATCACTGTTCCTTCATTATAATGATTATCTGGTCGTTATCTCACTGCTATTTGTGGGATCTTGCAGTGCCCAAATTAGCGGCTGCGTTTTCCAATATTACAACAGTGACTACACTTCAAAAGTACTTCATTGACTGTAAAGTCCTTTGCAACATCCGGAGTTTGTGAAAGGTGCTATATAAATGCAATTTCTTGCTTTCCTTTACACCATCGTGGAAGTAAAACAAGGAGAATGCCACCACCTGGGCAATTAAGTGTGGGCAATAAATAAGCAGCTAGTGCTGGACAAGAAATCACAGGCCTGCACCCAATTTCCCATCTAACTAACTGACATGAAATTAGGGGCTACCGTCCTGTGATTTCCTGTGAGTGCTGCTCCTCACGGAGTTCACCTGAGTCAGGAATGGAAGTTAGCCCTTATATGTCTCCTGGTATGTGAAGCTCTGAGCTGTGAGTGGAAATTCATAAAATCAACCCCAAAAACTCTGTTGCTATTGGAAATGACCCTGAGTGTGTAAAGGAATACTGCCGTTGAAATACCAACTGGACCCGTGTGAAGCCTTTAGCGACACCAAGACTAAATTCTGTAACTGCATCAGTGTCTCTCACCTGAGCATCCATTTCCAGAAATTCTTCCATCTTTCCTTGGCTTTTGATCAGTTCAATGATAGCCTGTAATAAAATGATACCAACAAATACTAAAAATAAATCATAATAAAGGAAATGTAACCTCAAAAGCTACCGGAACTCAAAATGCATAGCATCAAGTGTATATACATCAGGAATTGTGTCATAAATTCCAAATATTTCCAAACTCCAATGCAGGCACGTCTCCCACTTCTCAGACAGATAGTATGGTGGCATTCTCCAAGTGTGCTTGTGGAGAATCTGGAACTTCTCTCGAACTATTCTAATAATACGAGTGTCACAATTGTGGGCACTTGCCTACAACAGCCAGGATGACTGAATGAGGTCAGAAGGTCAGGAGAGATTCCAGATTGTCACCCATTGATATATCAAATGGAGTCTTACGATGTGAAGAATGCTGAAGCTATCCAACTGTTCATGAGGTCCAGCGAACTTTCAGCAGATCAAAATGGAAATAAAAACTGTGTGGGTTCCGAGGGCGATCTGCTCTGCCAGTTTACCACCCAATTGGTGATGGTGGAAATGACCTCCCTATTATCTTCAGATGCTGACATACCAGCTTGCATTTTCTGTTTTCATTTAAGATTTGCAACATTCACCATTTTTCTTTAGATCTCATAACACCATTAGAATCAGACACCTTTACAGCGGAGTTCCAGGATTGAACGTTAAGGCTATTTGCAGATAAGTAGCAGTTTTGCACTTTCTCTAAACTTTTGTTTCTGTTGATGTGGTTGTTTTTATTTATAGAGATTCTTCTTACCTCCAGAAATGTTGGGATGTCGGCGGACAAAACATCTGGGCACGTGCTGTACAGCACAGCGATGTCAGACAATATTTCAGGCGTGTACACTGTGAAAGTACATTCCTCAGGAATTAATTTCAATGCATTTTCTATGTAAAGTTTTCATTACATGCAATGGTTTTACCAATCTTTTCATAGTTATTTTTTCTCTGGTAGGATGTAAATTTTAGGCCGCCCTCAGGTAGGTCCTGGGGAGGGTGAGGTGAGGGGGTGGGGGGCGGGGGGAGGTGATCGAGATGCAGGGGGCGATTGGAGGTGGAGGCATTCAGGAGGGGGCCGTCAGGCAATGGTCTTTGGGACTGCTGGGGAGCCGGGAGGAGCACTCCTGCTCCACCCAGCTCCACATTCAGGTCAGTATTTTTTTTTAAACATACCTTTTTGCTGGCGGCTTGTGCCAGCTGCATTCAGGGCTGCCCAATTTCGGTAAGGGATCCTGAGACAACTGTTAGGTCCCCTATTTGTATATGCTGAGGGTCTAACGCCTGTTTCAGGAATGGGCCTTTTACACCTATACTTCAGCCTTCACCAATATGACGGGCAGGCGCACTTCCGGCGTGGAATGCGCATGTGCAAAACATTTGTCATATTGGGCACTTAGGCGCCCGTTTTATGACTATAAAACGGGCGCGGCATCAACAAATTTCTAGACCAACGTTTGAGGCACAGAGTAAAATATAATTAATCAGAAAACTTCCAAGTCACAGATCACATCACTGATAACTGAGGTAAACATACGCTGGGATAGAGATCTGAACCTTTCCGTGCATTTGATCAGTATGATGAGATTTAAGAAATCCCAAGGTCTTCCTGGTTTAAGTTGAGGATGGTTAGATCTTCGTTGGAACAGAGAGGATTATGAACAGATTTGGTAGAGGTGTTAAAAATTATGATGTGACTCGATAGAAACAGACTGTTTCCAGCGATTGAGGGGCAATCTAGAACAAC
The DNA here is from genome assembly GCA_030390025.1 of Squalus acanthias. Classification (NCBI taxonomy): domain Eukaryota; kingdom Metazoa; phylum Chordata; class Chondrichthyes; order Squaliformes; family Squalidae; genus Squalus; species Squalus acanthias. The sequence goes on from CM059430.1 coordinate 9,757,164, forward strand.
ATTGATATACGATTAAATGTAACAGATGTAGGACAGGAAGCAGAGGAATCCTTTTTATACAGAGTGTTTGAGGCTGTGGAATGCACTGCCAGAGTTAGTGATTGAAGCAGGGACCATTTAAGAATAATTTAGATAGATGGTTGGAGGAAAGGGGATTAAAGGGAGGTAGAGCAGTTTTCTGGGAGTAACATTCTGGTGGCCATTTGTTGGGACAGGATTGCACTGGTAAGACACATTGTCCTGTTTTTCTCTATTTAACACTGTTGAGAAGGAACACCCAGCCCTCAGAGCCAGAGAAGGAGAGATAGAGAGAGATATGAGAAAAGCATGCGACAGCCATATAAAGCGAGAGAAAAAGAGGGAAGGATGGGATACAAACGGAAATATATATATAGAGAGAGAGATAGATTTAGAAAGGGAGGCAAGCAAAGATGCAATCACAAGAAGAGAAAGACGCACTGCTTGGAATTTCTGCTGGGATTCTCCCAATCTCCCATCTTAACTTCAGCAAATGATCAACCAAATCCCCAGAGAAATGGCATAAACAGCTGAAAATGGACATGTAACAATTCTCCAGGGTTTCCACCAAAGGTGAGGAAATTCTGCCCTGATTTATTTTTACCTGTTGTGTATGAGCAACACCACAGGAGATCCTCTAGCATTGACAAAGTATTTTTTTTATGTCTTACCATGTTTTCCTTGTAGGAAAAGATTCATGACAATATTATTCCAGATTGTAGATTTAATTGATACCCTGATTGATGCGATCCAACCCTGAAAAGGAAACAAAAAGCTGTGTTTTCGCAATCACTGAAACATCAACAGGATATCAATAGGATTGTTATCAGTCCGCAGTTACAGAGAAGCTAAACATGTTTTAGGCTGAAATTGGTCTCTGGCAAAGCGTGAGGCGGGCAATAGTGAATTGGCAGCATGTTTGTTTTCAATGAAAAAGATCTAATAGAGGTCTTTAAAATTATGAAGGGGTTTGAAAAGGTAGACTTAGAGAAGATGTTTTCACTTGTGGGGGAATCCAGAACTAGGGGTCATAAATATAAATTAGTCACTAATAAATCCAATAAGGAATTTAGGAGAAACTTCTTTACCCAGAGAATGTGGAACTTGCTACCACATGGAACGGTTGAGGCAAATAGCATAGATGCATTTAAGGGGAAGCTGGATAAGTACCTAAGGGAGAAAGAATAGAAGGATATGCTAATAGGGTTAGATGAAGTATACCGGCGTAGACCAGTTGGGCTGAATAGCCTGTTTCTGCAGTGTAAATTCAATGTAACTCTAAGTAAATAAAATTGGTCAAGGTGTAAAACATGCTGTCAATTTGCTATTGCCCGTTTCGCGCTTTCACCAAAGACCAATTTCACCCCCATTTTCTTTGTTTCTGCCCTGCAGAACTGGCTATTAACTATTGCATAGTTTCATTCAAAATTGTATTAGAAACTAAAGTCAAAAATAACAAAGCCAACTGTAACGACTTTAGGAAAACACACTTTGGAGCTATGAAGAGAGTTCTAGGGAGGATTAAATGGAAAGCAAAAATAAAGTAACACAAGAAAAATGGAACTTTGAAAGACAGGATGTGGAACGAAAGTCCGAGGGGAAAAAAAAAACCCCATAGCAAGACATAGTCACAATGGCTAAATAAGGAGGTCAAAACTAACCCAAACACCAAACAGAAATATTTTAACATAGTAGATGAAGAAGATAGAAAAGCAACACAATGGGATTTAACAAGCTATATATCTTATTAAAAAAATCTTTAGTCTGCCCTGTTACAATCATACCCTATGTTCTAACCCTGCTTCATCTAAAAACTACTCGAGGGCTGGGTTTAATCCAGCTGGCCTGGCGGACAGTGGAAATGGTCGCAGCGACTTACCCCCTCCGATCCTGCTGCCTTCCCGTGGGTTACAATTCTACCATGTTCTTTTGAACAGGCGAGCAGGACACTCTCCGGAAGGCAGCGGAGTCCTTTAAATATGCAGATTGGGCTCCGATGATGTCATGAGGGCCCGGCTACAATTTTAACCCGAGGCCTGCGTGGGGAAATCCGTCGTGACTTCCCCATCAGGCTAATCTGGTGGCAAATGGATCCATGACCAGAAGATGCACAAAAAAGGGCATCATTTTTAATTAATTTTATTTCCTTGTGGGCCAGGACGAGCAGGAATGCCTGGACCCACACAGTGGGCCCTACTTCCACCGATTAGCAGGGCGGTATGCCTGATTTCTCGTCGCATAGCAGCCGCTGAACACCCACCAAACCCCAGAGGTGGAGCTCCTGGCCCTGATGGACTTGTCTGAGGCAGGCAGAAGCTCCACCACAACAAGACCATTCGGAAAGTCCAACTGAAGACCAAAATAAGACATATCTGTGCCTTGGCCGCCCTTCAACTGCACTCCCTCCAAAGTTATGGCAACAATGTCCTGGTAAGGCAGCAGATTGTTAGCCCCCATATTTATAAAGAAAAGAAAGACTTCCATTTCTATAGCGCCTTTCACGATCACCGGACGTCTCAAAGCGCTTTACAGTCAATGAAGTACTTTTGGAAGTGTAGTCACTGTTGTAATGTGAGAAACGCGGCAGCCAATTTGCGCACAGCAAGCTCCCACAAACAGCAATGTGATAATGACCAGATAATCTGTTTTTGTTATGTTGATTGAGGGATAAATATTGGTCAGGACACCGGGGAGAACTCCCCCTGCTCTTCTTCAAAATAGTGCCGCGGGATCTTTTACATCCACCTGAGAGAGCAGACGGGGCCTCGGTTTAACGTCTCATCTGAAAGACGGCACCTCCGACAGTGCAGCACTCCCTCAGCACTGTACTGGAGCGTCAGCCTAGCTTTATGTGCTCAAGTCCCTGGAGTGGGACTATGAACCCACAACCTTCTGACTCAGAGGCGAGAGTGCTGCCCACTGAGCCACAGCTGACATATTACCATAATTACATAGGAAGATAGGAGCAGGAGTAGGCTGTTCAGCCCCGCATGCCTGCTTCGCCATTCAATTAGATCATGGCTGATCTGTACCTCAACTCCATTTACCCGCCTTAGTTCCATATCCCTTGATACCTTTACCTAACAAAAATAACATACAAAGTACGGTAGAACTTAATAGTATATTATCACTGCAGGAAAAACATACAGGGGCGTTTGTTTAGGCTTTCTTTTTCTTGTGCCACTTGAATTATGCTACCTGAATAAATTGATAAACGTGGCCTCTACTGAATCACCAGCACGTGGTTTGGAGAGTTAAGCAGAGAAACAGTTTCTTACCTTATAAAACTCTGGGAGTTCCTGATCTATGCTTAAGTAAAATGCTTTGGCTGTGCTTGCAGGTGGAACCTGGTACATCTTCAGCTTCTCCTCTAACGAACTGGCATTGTTTTCACCAGTTAGCATAAACTGGAAGTGATTCAAACGCAGTTACTGTGGTATTTACAACTTCAATAACAGCTGATCAAAATGACAGGCATGGTGATCTTAATTTATTCATATTAATAAAAGCGCCCACGGTATTTATTTTCAAATAATTGTCTTTGTGACATATCAAACTGGTAGAAATATATGTAATATACGTAACTTAATAGTATTTTAGAAAATGCCAATAAAATATTACAGGTTTTAGATTCATGAAACAGCACCTTTCCTGATTGGGTATTTTATTGCATAGCATCTTATCTCTGGAGTGTTTTATGCAGGTTATGAAAAAAATTGGTGGTTATTAAGATACTTTTAACTGGGTAAGACTGCATTAAAAACAACCTCTTTAACTCTTTTGGGAAAGCTGTGAATTTTATTACTGAACTGAGCCATGTTGGGTTAGAAATTGGTCTCAGTTGCACCCATTAATCAGGCATAAAGTGGCTGCAAAGCATACCAATCTAGCAGTGGGACTTGAACCCACAACCTTCTGACTCAGAGGCGAGGGTGCTACCCACTGAGCCCAATCTGCACAGGCTTTGGACCCAGTGCTAAATTAGTGGGGCCGAATTTTAGGCATCAAGAGGTCCCTTGCAAATGTTAGTGAGAGGCCTAACGCCTGTTTTAGGACCCCTTCCTGAAACTGGGCTGCCCCGAATGCAGCTGGCGCCAGGCCTATTGCATGCAGGATAACCAGGTCTACACGTGGCCTAACTAGCAGTTCATGGAACACTAAAAAGGAAAGTTTCTTTAAAAAAAAATCCTGACCTGAGGTCATGTCAGGACATCCCAAAGCGCTTTACAGCCAATGAAGTACTTTTGAAGTGTAGTCACTGTTCTAATGTAGGAAACGTGGCAGCCAATCTGCACACAGCAAACTCCCCACAAATAACAATGTGATGATGACCAGATAATCTGTTTTCAGGTGTTGGTTGAGGGATAAATATTGGCCAGGCCACCGGCGAGAACTCCCAAACACTTCTTCGAAATAATGCCATGGGATCTTTTACGTCCACCCGAGAGGTCAGATGGGGCCTTGGTTTAACGTCTCGCCAGAAAGATGGCACCTCCGAAAGTACAGCCCTCCCTCAGTACTGCACTGGAGTCTTTCAAGAGGTGCCAGTGCATGCAATTTTAAACCCCATGCCTGGGGTGCTCTGTTGGCGCTCGGACCAATATGGAATGAATAATTAGGGGATTGATTCCAGGACATAGAACTTTGCTGGAAACCGCTGAGCATTGCGCTCGCTATGAAAATGTTTCGCTGGTTTCCGTGGCCTTGTAGAGTCTAACCTATAAAATATTAAATGCTATAGATAATATTGCCTCAGATAAGATTACCGAGAATATTACCTCAGGTGAGTCAGGTCAGTGGAACAAGTGGACATAAAATAAAATTAATGAAAAATAAATTGAAAATAATGAGTCCCATTTTTCTCTTCAGCAACCAGGCATAAGAGCTTGGTGGGGTGAAAGCTCTTATCGCAAATTCAGGCAGAAGCTGTTCACAGTTTTCCATCCATTAAAATGAATGATGGAGAGTAATGAATAGCTTGTGCTCAAATTTGCAAGAAGCACATCTGCCATGAGGAGATATTACGTCCAAGCACTGAGGAGGAAAGTCTGACCCGATATCTATACTCAATAGGTGATATACTTTAAACATTTGGAATAATCCACCAAAGACATTCGGGGAGTTCAAACTGTAGCTGGATGCTAGGCTGAGTGACTTGGAGAACTAGTGGGGTGACTTGCAGTGGACCAAGTGGCCTTCCTCATGTTCTTATATTAAAAAATGGTCAAGGTTTAGGCTGGTTTTTAAACCCAAGCAAGGTCAGGTTTTGAAGTTCCATATTCTGAGCTTTGATAAGTCCAAGTAGCAGATTGAAGTTGAGGATTGTGAAACTCACTAAGGAACACAGCTGGGACAATGACGGAGAACATATTCTTCAGGGAATGTGCATACAATTGGAAGATATTTGGCAAGTTTCATCAGAAGCTGCTGATGATTTACCCGCCAGAGTGACCTCTGTTAATTCTGAACTTAGAATAAGAACAATAATTGGGGGGGGGGCAGGTAATGTGGTGTGCAGCTTGTGCCTGGGTGGCAACATTGGCACAAAGAAAATTCTTTTTGGACACCTTGGGGGTACAATGGTATCCTGTTAAAAAAAATAAATCAGATATGGTTTCTGCTCTAATCACAATCCAGTGACTCCTGCTACGCATGCACGGTCATCATTGGGTTCGACTATACTGGACACCCATATTAGGAATTTGTAGGTGTGCTCTCCACAATGTTCCATCCATTAAAATGAATGATGGAAAACTGTGGGGAATGGGCCCGCCCTTTCACCATACGCAGTCCTGGTGGAAGAGGCTCTGTGCCGGGAATAACCCGTTGGTTACTTTGGCCATTTACTGTCACGGCTCACAAATGAAGAATGGGCACTTGATTTAGGTTCTAATGTAGATTTACTCCGTGTATGGTGCTAGACACTGAAAAATACAATGATATATATATATATATACTACCTTTAAAATCATCATAGAATTAATCACTCTTTTCCAGAAGGATGTGCGCCCATGAATTAAAATAGCATCCCCTATAGTCAGTTCTTTCAACACCTAGTGAATGAATATATTGTTATATTAATTTCACAACTAAAGATTACAGCTGGTGAAAATAACTTATTTAAAACAACATTTAATAACATTTTATTTATGAATCACACATTCAGTATTCAAATTTGCTAGCTTTTCAAAGGAAATTTTCAGTCTTATTTGGAAAGCTTTATTTATAAACAGCTGCCCTATTAAATTTCCAATTCCTGGTAGGTTTTACCAAGTCTGAGTGCAATTGTTGAACGGCTTTTCATTAACTAAGTTGATGCTTGTGGCATCGTGTGCTACAAATCCACTTCAGTTCATTAACAAGTGACCATAAATATCATTACAGTAATTCTTTCAATTATATTTGTCAAAGGTAATGGAAAAACTTACACTTCCCCGTATGGAAAGGTCCAAGTCATTCTTTCCAGTTAATAGATGGCGCTCTATTGATTTATACATGGACTAGGAAACAAAACAAAGACTACTTACTGTGGTTTATATTTGGAACTCTGCTGCGTATGAACAATGATTGCTATTGGAGGATGTTGTGAGAACGATGCAATTCTAAAACCAGCATTAAGATGCACTATTGGGGGAGTTATACTACTGCTTTTACACTGAAGTGAAACAACAAAAACAACAACAACTTGCATTTATATAGCGCCTTTAACATAGTAAAATGTCCCAAGGCGCTTCACAGGAGTGTTATCAAAACAAAATTTGACACCGAGCTATATAAGGAGATGTTAGGGGAGAAGGAGGTCAGTTTTAAGGGGCGTCTTAAAGGAGGAAAGAGACGTAGAGAGGTGGAGGGGTTTAGGGAGGAATTCCAGAGCTTAGGAACCAGGCAGCTGGAGGCACGGCTGCCAATGGTCGAGGTATTAAAATCGGGTATGTCCAAGAGGCCAGACTTGGTGGAGCGCAGAGTTCTCGGGGGATTGTAGGGTTGGAGGGGATTACAGTGACAGGGAGGGGCAAGGCCATGGAGGGATTTGAAAACAAGGATGAGAATTTTAAAATCACGGCGCTGCTTAACTGGGAACCAATGTAGGTCAGCGAGCACAGGGCAGATGGGTGAGCAGGACTTCGTCCGAGTTAGGACACATGCAGCAGAGTTTTGGATGACCTCAAGTTTATGGAGGGTAGAAATAGGGAGGCCAGCCAGGACTGCATCGGAATAGTCAAGTCTAGAGGTAATTACAATTACAAGGTAATTAAAATTACAAGGTAATCTAGAAACATTTACAAATACACATCACCACAAAACCAGTAGAGTAACTTGCGGTCAGATCAACAATCTTACCTGAATACACTAAAACCCAGAGGTGTGAGAATGCTTCCAGGAGGTAATCTTGGGTTTTGTACCAACTGCAGTATAACTGCCATCTATGCTAAGCCAAGTTTAAAAAGTCTCCAGTGTTGCATTGGACGGCCGGGGAACTTTTTAAACCTACGCTGGAAATTTGGTCCTATGAAGACCTCTGAGGAGCTGTGCATCCGATGGCTGTGCCTCTCCAAGGATGCCATTGGGCACCTCTGCCAACTTCATCAGGAAGATCTGCAGACGCGCTCCACTGCCACAATTTCTTTGTCCGTGGCAATTATAGTGATAGCAGCCCTCAACTTTTATAGCTCCGGATACTTCCAGGCTGCCAAAGGGGATCTGTGCAACATTAACCAGGGAGCTCTCAGGTAGCTGACAGACACCACTTTCATTGAGCAGACAAATTCATCCAATTCGGCAGCAGAAGTGCAGAGCCAGGGACATCTACAGGATAGCTGGAATCACTAGGGTATAAGATGCCATGATGGCATGCACATGGCTTTGAAGGCATCAACTGAGCAACCGTTGATGTATGTGAATAGAAAATGGTTCCATTCCTAGGACGTCCAGCTTTTTATTCTGGATCTGATAGAGTAGTTGTTTGGTCAGAGGAGGAGGGGATTTTTACACTGTGATAGGGAAACAGTTGTCAGTGGCTTGGGAGCGAGCCAGGAAAATAACTTCAACAGCTATCAAGGGGGCTTGTGATTGTTTCTTCTTGTCTGCCGCCAGGTAAACCATAGCACAAAAGAGAAGGAAGGGGTGGCACAGTCCTAAACAATGCCTCCATCACACTATTTGCATTGCTAGGTTCCTCTTTGTTCCTTCATATCCTTCAATATCGTTCCATGGAGTTTATACCAGTTTCTTGTTTTTCCTTCCAAAATGCATTACCTCACACCTGTCTGCCCAGACCACAGACCAAAAACTTTTCACTGGTTTCCAAACCCTTTACTTTTGTACTCCCTGCGCCCAAGTCCTAATCATCCAAGAAAAAGGTGAATCCAGCTCTGACTACTGGGACACACCACTTCCAACCCTTCTTCAGTTTGAGCAACACCTATTAACCCTAACCTTTTGTTTCCTGTCTGTCAACTAACTGTCTATCCATGCTGCTATATCCCTCCTATCTCCAAATGTCCAAACTTATTTAACAAGCTTCCTGTAAGACTTCTCATCAAATGCTTTCTGAAAATTCTAATCTGACAAAGTAACAAAGTTTTTGATTCAAGTGATTTTGATTGAAGCGAAATGACAAATGTTTCTGTCTGGGGGAAAAAATGCAATTGTGGAATTCCTGGCAATTGATTTTACTCCTTAACGAAGGCCATCAAATGTAAACTCCTGAACCTTGAGAGTCCAACCACTATTATAAAAAGAGTGTGGCATTCAACAGTTCAAAAAACAATTTCACCCAGCGTCACTTTGAAACTTACCAATACGTTGATGAACAAATGGCCACAGCAGATTGTAAAGGAAGAAGAACCATAGGGAAATAAATGGTGCGTCTTTCCAAATGTAGTCATTAATTCCTAGTTAAATAATAGATAAAATATCAGTGTTATTACATTTTGTGGTTTATGTAAAGTGACACGTTACTTTAATATCTTGAGGAAAAAAACTCAAAACAAAATTCTCAATTTTTTATGCATATCAATATATATTAAAAAGTTCTTGCACAAAAACTCAACACAGTGCAGGTTTAGTTGTCAGTTTATTTTCCGTTCCTCTCCCCACCCTCCTTAACGGGTACGGTAGAATAGTGGTTATGTAACTGGACTAGTAATCCAGAGGCCTGGACTAATGGTCTGGAGATGTGAGTTCAAATCCCACCATGGCAGCTGGGGAATTTAAATTCAGTAAATTAAATAAATCTGGAATTAAAAAGCAAATATCAGTAATGGTGACCATGAAACTACCAGATTGTCGTAAAAACCCAACTGGTTCACTAATGTCCTTTAGGGAAGGAAATCTGCCGTCTTTACCCGGTCTGGCCTATATGTGACTCCAGACCCACAGCAATGTTGTTGACTCTTAACTGCCCTCTGAAATGGCCGAGCACGCTACTCAGTTGTGCTCACCACTACCTTCTCAATAGCAATTAGGGATGGGCAATAAATGCTGGCCTTGGCAGCAATGCCCACATCCTGTGAATGAATGAAAACAAAACTCTGTCACTTCTGACGCCTTTTGTTGTGAATCCTCCTTCAGGTGGGAAGTAGACAGGAGAATGTAATGAATATCCCACATGGCCTCCAGTGTAATCGATCACAGGTACGGGTAAATGTTAAATCAATGACATGCAATTCTATTCAGTCTTAGGAAAATCAGCCTGCATGTGGAAACTGCTTTTTGCTGCAACACAAGCTAAAAGTGTTGCGTGATAGCTCAAATCTTAACAGTCCACACACGTAGCTTTTGTTCAGCAGGCATCACTGGAGCAGGATTCCGAGCTGTTATTTTCCCCTCTCCCTGAAGCCACTGTATAATTTAGTTTCAAATGTGTCAATATTTACCTGCACCAGGTGACAGGTCTTCCTTATGTCAGAATCAAATTTAAATGGATTTCATTGAGTTTATATCCTTTCATACATACCATTAAAACTCACCTGTATTGCATATTCAACAGCACTGACTAAGGTGCTCTGACTTAGAGGTGTAACAGCTCCTGGCAACACTTCACTGCAACATCCAAAACGTTCACACGTCATTCAAAGGTTTTTTTACGCTAAATATCAAAACTTGCATTTTACACTTTTAAAGCATTGCTTTTGTAGGTGCAGTTGTTATATATTTCAGTCTCAATAGAGCAACGTATGACATTAATTGATCTCTTATGGTGTTGCTTTTGGGCAGTGTAAGGCCTGGATGGACAGTTACAGGCCCTAAAAATCCACAGGCCTTCAGTCTGTCCCACTAACCCCGTCAACATGTGTAGGATCAGGGAGAGGAGCCATGAGTAACAGGCTTTTGGTCACTTGAGTGCCCCCCTCCCCCATGCTGGAAAGGCCAGAAACCCTAGCTGCAGCATGCCAGACCAGAGGAGGATGGGAACTGGCTGCCCCGAGAGACCTTTGTCAGGGGACATTTTGTGATAAATATATATACAAAAATTCAACCCCATTTTTAGAACTCTAAGCCTTGGTCCCAGCCTGGACTCCCAGATGGGTCCCACATCTGACTTGTCCTGCCATGCATACCCAATGTTGACCCAATGCTGGGTCTCAATTGAGGGCTGGGGCATGGGACCTCTCGACATAGCTTATTCCCCGGCCTTGCTCTTGTTATGTTGATGACCTTGTAGGGGCAGGTGGAAACTCCTGGAGACTTTCAGTCTGCAGCTGAGACTTGGCATCTCCTGGTCCCTGTCAAGTGAGCAGCCATTCAAGTGGATTCTCACTGAAGTTATGGCAGGAGTTTACTTACTGAGAAGTTTACTGGTCAGTAGCTGAACCACACTGCCATAAGATGGCATCAGGTAACTGAAACAAGGTTTGATAATATGCAGAAACTATAGCCAGCGATTCCTGTTCATTTATTTCTGGTTCCAATTGTTATTTATAGTTTAAAGCAGATATCTACAACAGCTCCAGTGAGTGGATATCTAGGCCGGGATTTTCCACTTTGATATTAACTCTGCAGATTAACACTGCGACCATTAATTAACAATACTTTTTTTTTATTCGCTTATGGGATCTGGGCGTCCCTGGCAAGGCCAGCATTTATTGCCCATCCCTAGTTGCCCTTGAGAAGGTGGTGGTGAGCCACCATCTTGAACCGCTGCAGTCCGTGTGGTGAAGGTACTCCCACAGTGCTGTTAGGTAGGCAGTTCCAGGATTTTGACCCAGCAACGATGAAGGGTCAGCGATATACTTCTAAGTCAGGATGGTGTGTGACTTGGAGGGGAACTTGGAGGTGGTGGTGTTCCCATGCACCTGCTGCCCTTGTCCTTCTGGGTGGAAGAGGTCGCGGGTTTGGGAGGTGCTGCCGAAGAAGCCTTGGCGAGTTGCTGCAGTGCAACTTGTAGATGGTACACACTGCAGCCACGGTGCGCCGGTGGTGGAGGGAGTGAATGTTTGAGGTGATGGATGGGGTGCCAATCAAGCGGGCTGCTTTGTCCTGGATGGCATCGAGCATCTTGAGTGTTGTTGGAGCTGCACTCATCCAGGCAAGTGGAGAGTATTCCATCACACTCCTTACTTGTGCCTTGTAGATGGTGGAAAGGCTTTGGGGAGTCAGGAGGTGAGACACTCACCGCAGAATACCTAGCCTCTGACCTGCTCTTGTTGCCACAGTATTTATGTGGCTAGTCCAGTTAAGTTTTGGGTCAATGGTGACCCCAGAATGTTGATGGTGGGGGATTCGGCGATGGTAATGTCGTTAAATGTCAAGGGGAGGTGGTTAGACTCTCGCTTGTTGGAGATAGTCATTGCCTGGCACTTCTGTGGCGTGAATGTTACCTGCCACTTATCAGTCCAAGCCTGAACGTCATCCAGGTCTTGTTGCATGCGGGCATGGACTGCTTCATTATCTGAGGAGTTGTGTATGGTGCTGAACACTGTACAGTCATCAGCAAACATCCTCATTTCTGATCTTATGTTGGAGGAAAGGTCATTGATGAAGCAGCTGAAGATGGTTGGGCCTAGGCCACTGCCCTGAGGAATTCCTGCAGCGATGTCCTGGGGCTGCGATGATTGACCTTCAACCACTACAACCATCTTCCTTTGTGCTAGGCATGACTCCAGTCAGTGGAGAGTTTTCCCCCTGATTCCCATTGACTTCAGTTTTACTAGGGCTCCTTGATGCCAGAATCGGTCAAATGCTGCCTTGATGTCAAGGGCAGTCACTCTCACCTCACCTCTGGAATTCAGCTCCTTTGTCCATGTTTGGACCAAGGCTATAATGAGGTCGGGAGCCGAGTGGTCTTGGCGGAACTCAAACTGGGCATCAGTGAGCAATAGAACAGAGAGCAGTTAAACAATAGCGATTGGTTCAGTGAACAAACAATAAAATGAAAAACGTACCTTACATTGGAGGTCGTCATCCATAAGTAGTCTGTGGACAAGGCGGAATCAAACTCATGCATCAGCTCAAACTCCGACTCAATGTCAAGAGTTGTCACTGGCCTAGCCTGATGAAAAAAAAATAATGTGAAAAGATTTTACTGACAACAACTTTCATTTGCATTTACATAGCACCTTTAATGTAGTAATCACTATAATAATCACGCCACATAAACAATCTCCTCTCATATTCAAGCATTAAAAACACCGCTATTGTGTATAGATTTCATAGATTGGTGATTAATGTTGTAATCATTGGGAGAGAATTTCTACGTCAGAGGTAACCTTGTGATGTGTGTTGGTAATTGGTTGGGAGGTAGGAGATAGAGCGAAGGGATAAAGGGAACGTTTTCTGATTAGCAGGATATTATAAGTGGTGTCCCTCAGGGACCTGAGAAAGACAAATTGGAATATTTTCTTAATGGAGCTGTGGAGAAGAAAAAGGATTTAGGTATCTATGTGCATAAATCGCTAAAAGCTAGTGCACAGGTACAAAAAGTAATCAAGAAGGACGAATGGAATGCTGGCCTTTATCTCAAGGGGCTTGGAATTCAAAAGTGAGGAAGCGATGCTTCAGTTGTTCAACTTCAGCTGAACCTCGGTTGGACCCCATCTGGAATATTGCGTTCAGTATCGAACCTCAGGAAGGATATATTGGCCTTGGAGGGGGTGCAGCGCAGATTCATCGGAATGATACCGGGGCTTAAAGGGTTAAATTACAAGGACAGGTTTCATAAACTTGGCTTGTATTCCCTTGAATATAGAAGCTTGAGGGGTGATCTAATCGAGGCGTTTCAATGATAAAGGGATTCGATAGAGTAGATACAGAGAAATGATTTCCTCTGGTGGGGGAAATCCAGAACAAGAGGTCAGAATTTTACAATTAGGCCATTCAGGAGTGAGATCAAGAAGCACTGTTTCACACAAAGAGCAGTGGAAATCTGGAACTCTCTCCCCCAAAAGGCTGTTGAGGCTAAGTCAATTGAATATTTCAAAGCTGAGATCGCTAGATTTTTGTTAGGTAAGGGTATCAAGGGGTGTGGTGCAAAGGCGGGTAAATGGAGTAGAGGTACAGATCAGCGATGATGGAACTGAATGGCAGAACAGGCTTGAGGGGATGGATGGCCTACTGCTGTTCCGATGCCCATTGTTTAATCGAGGCAAGTAACATTTTTTCTGGCAGCAAAATGGGGCAGAAGTCATTTACGTCAGTTTTCTGCCACAAAATAAAATTCCCCCTCGAAGTCCCTCACATTTCTTGGCCCTTCCCACAATCTTCTCACTGAGTCACAAGTAAGCTAATTTAAATATATTGTAATGAAGCTCAGTGGTGCTGTAGCCCCAAGATGGAAAGTCAAATAAAAATTACATAGGATTACATCGAATGTACAGCACAGAAACAGACCATTCGGCCCAATAGGTCTAAGCTGGTGTGTATGTTCTACGTGAGCCTCCTCCCACTCCTCTTCTTCTCACTCTATCAGCATAACATGAGAACATAAGAAATAACAACAGAAAACGCTGGAAAAACTCAGCAGGCCAGGCAGCATCCGTGGAGAGAGAAACAGAGTTAACGTTTCAGGTCGAAGACCTTTCGTCAGACGAAAGGTCTTCGACCTGAAACGTTAACTCTGTTTCTCTCTCCACGGATGCTGCCTGGCCTGCTGAGTTTTTCCAGCGTTTTCTGTTGTTATTTCGGATTTCCAGCACCCGCAGTATTTTGCTATCGTATAAGAACATAAGATGTAGGAGCAGGAGTAGGTCATTTGGCTCCTCGAGCCTGCTCCGCCATTCAATAAAATCATGGCTGATCTGATCTTGGCCTCAACGCCACTTCCCAGCCCGTGCCCCATAACCCTTGACTCCCATACCTTTCAAAAATCTGTCTATCTCCACCTTAAATATATTCAATGACCCAGCCTCCACAGCTCTCTGGGGAAGAGAAATCCTTTCTCCCTCATGTGTTTATCTAGCTTCCCTTTAAATGCATCTATGCTATTCGCCTCAACTACTCCCTGTGGTAGCAGGTTTCACATTCTGATCACTCTTTGGGTAAAGAAGTTTCTTCTGAATTTCCTATTGGATTTTTAAGTGACCCTCTTGTATTTGTGACCTCTAGTTTTGGTCTCCCCTCCCCCCCACCGAAGTGGAAACATCTTGTCTACATCTAACCTATCAAACCCTTTCATAATCTTCAATACTTTTATCAGGTCATCCCTCAGCCTTTTCTTTTCTAGAGAAACGAGCCCCAGCCTGTTCAATCTTTCCTGATAGGTATAACCTCTCAGTTCTGGTATCATCCTTGTAAATCTTTTTTGCACCTTCTCCAGTGCCTCTATATCCCTTTTATAATGTGGAGACCAGAACTGTTCACAGTGCTCCAAGAGTGTTCTGACCAAGGTTTTAAACAAGTTTAACGTAACTTCTCTGCTTCATTCTATCCCTCTATAAATGAACCTCAGTGCTTTGTTTGGTATTTTTATGGCCTTATTAACCTGCATCGCTACTTTTAGTGATTGTATATCTGTACCACCCTTTGCTCCTCTACCCCATTGAGACTCTTATTTTCCAAGGAGTGTGTGACCTCCTTATTCTTCCTGCAAAAATGCACCACCTCACATTTATCTATATTGAAATTAATTTGGCAATTACACGCTCATTTTTCTTGCCTGCCATAACTTTGGCAGAAGAGCTGTGGAAATCCCAGTAAAACGGCATGAGCACCGTTGATGCCGTGTTTCCGGGGTTTCCGTGGCTAGTTTGTGAAGTTACAGTGGATGAACGGGGCAAATCACCGCAGAAACTCACCCCCAGAAACGCAAATCACCAGTCAACAAAAAAAGAGAAAGACGTAACATTAATTCAAGTTAGTTAACTTTCATAACACATACAGTAAATTTCTTACCTGCAGTAAATAAATGTTTGTGTCTTTTATTGCCCATTCAATATCCCTTGCGTTCCCATAAGCTTTCTCTATCTGGTGTATAAAGACAACAATTGTATCAGTAATAATGGTCGTTAATCATTTTGAGAGATTAATATAAGTTAAATATACTTACTAATTTGGTGTTCATTTCATGCAATAATATAATATTATTTTATAATTAAAGAGATTCAACATCATTGAAACCAGTGGTTTAAATTAAAATGTAATTGTGTGGCCAGAGGGAACCTTACAATCCTGCTTGTTCCTGATCCAACACTCAGCTATCAAGAGATGAATGCGAGGCCTTGCTGAGCATTTTGAACATTGAGAAGATATCTTTCTCATCACCCACCCAAAACTCTACTCCTGCTCCTGATTCCGTCGACTCCCACACAGCTCCTCACTCGGGCTCAACCAGACGCTGCAAAACCTTGAGGTGTTCTGTCCCTATATCGCATCCATCTGTTTACTTCCACTTCCACAGACACAAAGATTGCAAAACAAATGGTTTTGGATAACAACAGAAAACGCTGGAAAAACTCAGCAGGCCAGGCAACATCCGTGGAGAGAGAAAGAGAGTTAACGTTTCAGGTCGAAACCCTTCGTCGGAACTGAAAGAGCAAGAAATAAACAGATAAAAATGCAAGGGGGAGGCTGGGGGGAGGAATAAAAGAACAAAAGGGATGGTCTTTAGTGAGTAGAGACATTGAGAGATGCTCAAGGCAAGACGAGATGGTAATGGGACAGGTTGAGAAACAAAAGGTAAGGTGTGAAATGCTGGCAGAATCAGAGACAGCTGCCGTGGGGGGAGAGAGAGAAAAAAAGGAAAAAGGCACGGACCAAAAGTGTGGATAAAATGTATACATATGTGGTAGGGGCCGGGGTTATGATCTGAAATTGTTGAACTCGATATTGAGTCCGGAAGGCTGTAAAGTGCCTAAACGGAAGATGAGGTGCTGTTCCTGGAGCTTACGCTGCGCTTCCGTGGAACAATGCAAGAGGCCGAGGACGGTGAGGTCTGAGTGAGCGTGGAGTGGTGAATTAAAATGACAAGCGACCGGAAGCTCGGGGTCACCCTTCCGGACTGAACGGAGGTGTTCCGCAAAGCGGTCACCCAATCTGCGTTTGGTCTCCCCAATGTAGAGGAGACCACATCGTGAGCAGCGAATACAGTATACTAGATTGCAAGAAGTACAAGTAAATCGCTGTTTCACCTGGAAGGGGTGTTTGGGGCCCTGGAGAGTGGGAAGGGGGGATGTATAAGGGCAGGTGTTGCATCTCCTGCGCTTGCACGGGAAGGTGCCGGGTGAAGGAGGAGGGGTGCTGGGGGTGATAGAGGAGTGGACTAGGGTGTCTCGGAGGGAGCGGTCCCTACAGAATGCTGAAAGGGGAGGTGAGGGGAAGATACGTTTGGTGGTGGGATCACGTTGGAGGTGGCGGAAATGGCGGAGGATGATCCGTTGAATGTGGAGGCTGGTGGGGTGAAAGGTGAGGACAAGGGGAACTCTATCGTGGTTCCGGGAGGGAGGGGCCGGGGTGAGGGCAGAAGTGCGGGAGATGGAACGGACACGGTCGAGGGCCGTGTTGACCACGGTAGAGGGGAATCCTCGGTTAAGGAAAAAGGAAGACATGTCGGAAGCACTGGTTTGGAAGGTGGCATCGTCGGAGCAGATGCGGCGGAGACGGAGAAACTGGGAGAAGGGAATAGAGTCCTTACAGGAGGCGGGGTGGGAGGAAGTGTAGTCCAGGTAGCTGTGGGAGTCAGTGGGCTTGTAGTGAATGTTGGTCAATAACCTATCCCCAGAGATGGAGACGGAGAAGTCGAGGAAGGGGAGGGAAGAGTCGGAGATGGACCATGTGAAGGTGAGGGAAGGGTGGAAATTGGAGGCAAAGTGAATGAAATTGTCTAGTTCAGGGCGAGAGCAGGAAACGGCACCGATACAGTCGTCAATGTACCGGAAAAAGAGGTGAGGGAGGGGACCCGAGTAGGACTGGAACAAAGAGTGTTCCACATATCCCACGAAAAGGCAGGCATAGCTAGGACCCATGCGGGTACCCATAGCAACACCTTTGATTTGGAGGAAATGAGTGGAGTCAAAGGAGAAGTTGTTCAATGTGAGAACAAGTTCAGCCAGGCGGAGGAGGGTGGCGGTGGATGGGGACTGGTTGGGCCTCTGTTCAAGGAAGAAGCGGAGCGCCCTCAGGCCATCCTGGTGGGGGATGGAGGTGTAGAGGGATTGTACGTCCATGGTGAAAAGGAGGCGGTTGGGGCCAGGAAACTGGAAACTGTTAAAGTGGCGGAGGGCGTCAGAGGAATCGCGGATGTAGGTGGGAAGGGACTGGACAAGGGGAGAAAAAATAGAATCGAGATAGGAAGAGATAAGTTCCGTGGGGCAAGAGCAGGCTGAAACGATGGGTCTACCAGGGCAGTCCTGTTTGTGGATCTTGGGAAGGAGGTAGAAGCGGGCTGTGCGGGGTTGGGGAACTATGAGGTTGGCGGCCGCGGTGGGAAGATCTCCAGAGGAGATGAGGTCAGTGACAGTCTTGGACACGGTGGCTTGATGTTCTGTAGTGGGGTCATGGTCCAGGTGGAGGTAGGAGGAGGTGTCGGAGAGTTGGCGTTCAACTTCCGCTAGGTAGAGGTCGGTTCGCCAAACAACAACAGCACCACCCTTGTCAGCAGGTTTAATGACAATGTCGGGGTTGGATCTGAGAGAATGGAGTGCTGCAAGTTCAGAGGGAGGTAGGTTGGAGTGAGAGAGGGGAGCAGAGAAATTGAGCTGGCCGATGTCACGGCGGCAGTTAGCAATGAAAAGATCCAGAGAGGGTAAGAGGCCAGAGGGAGGGGTCCAGGTGGAACGAGAATTCTGAAAGCGGGAGAAAGGGACAGCCGTGCGGGGGGAAGACTCCTGGCCAGAGAAGTGGGCACGGAGACGGAGGCGGCGGAAAAAGAGCTCAGCATCGTGCCGAGCTCGAAATTCATTGAGATGGGGGCGTAAGGGGATGAAGCTCAGGCCTTTGCTGAAGATTGATCGTTCGGAGTCAGAGAGGGGAAGGTCAGAGGGGATAGTGAAAACGCGGCAGGGGGTGAGATTGGGAGAAGGGGGGTCAGACGAAAGTGAAGGGGAAGAAGGTTCCGGAGGGGCGTTAGTGTCCAAGAGTTGTTGAAGCTTGCGCGAATTTCGAGCTCGGCACGATGCTGAGCTCTTTTTCCGCCGCCTCCGTCTCCGTGCCCACTTCTCTGGCCAGGAGTCTTCCCCCCGCACGGCTGACCCTTTCTCCCGCTTTCAGAATTCTCGTTCCACCTGGACCCCTCCCTCTGGCCTCTTACCCTCTCTAGATCTTTTCATTGCTAACTGCCGCCGTGACATCGGCCAGCTCAATTTCTCTGCTCCCCTCTCTCACTCCAACCTACCTCCCTCTGAACTTGCAGCACTCCATTCTCTCCGATCCAATCCCGACATTGTCATTAAACCTGCTGGCAAGGGTGGTGCTGTTGTTGTTTGGCGAACCGACCTCTACCTAGCGGAAGTTGAACGCCAACTCTCCGACACCTCCTCCTACCTCCACCTGGACCATGACCCCACTACAGAACATCAAGCCACCGTGTCCAAGACTGTCACTGACCTCATCTCCTCTGGAGATCTTCCCACCGCGGCCGCCAACCTCATAGTTCCCCAACCCCGCACAGCCCGCTTCTACCTCCTTCCCAAGATCCACAAACAGGACTGCCCTGGTAGACCCATCGTTTCAGCCTGCTCTTGCCCCACGGAACTTATCTCTTCCTATCTCGATTCTATTTTTTCTCCCCTTGTCCAGTCCCTTCCCACCTACATCCGCGATTCCTCTGACGCCCTCCGCCACTTTAACAGTTTCCAGTTTCCTGGCCCCAACCGCCTCCTTTTCACCATGGACGTACAATCCCTCTACACCTCCATCCCCCACCAGGATGGCCTGAGGGCGCTCCGCTTCTTCCTTGAACAGAGGCCCAACCAGTCCCCATCCACCGCCACCCTCCTCCGCCTGGCTGAACTTGTTCTCACATTGAACAACTTCTCCTTTGACTCCACTCATTTCCTCCAAATCAAAGGTGTTGCTATGGGTACCCGCATGGGTCCTAGCTATGCCTGCCTTTTCGTGGGATATGTGGAACACTCTTTGTTCCAGTCCTACTCGGGTCCCCTCCCTCACCTCTTTTTCCGGTACATTGACGACTGTATCGGTGCCGTTTCCTGCTCTCGCCCTGAACTAGACAATTTCATTCACTTTGCCTCCAATTTCCACCCTTCCCTCACCTTCACATGGTCCATCTCCGACTCTTCCCTCCCCTTCCTCGACTTCTCCGTCTCCATCTCTGGGGATAGGTTATTGACCAACATTCACTACAAGCCCACTGACTCCCACAGCTACCTGGACTACACTTCCTCCCACCCCGCCTCCTGTAAGGACTCTATTCCCTTCTCCCAGTTTCTCCGTCTCCGCCGCATCTGCTCCGACGATGCCACCTTCCAAACCAGTGCTTCCGACATGTCTTCCTTTTTCCTTAACCGAGGATTCCCCTCTACCGTGGTCAACACGGCCCTCGACCGTGTCCGTTCCATCTCCCGCACTTCTGCCCTCACCCCGGCCCCTCCCTCCCGGAACCACGATAGAGTTCCCCTTGTCCTCACCTTTCACCCCACCAGCCTCCACATTCAACGGATCATCCTCCGCCATTTCCGCCACCTCCAACGTGATCCCACCACCAAACGTATCTTCCCCTCACCTCCCCTTTCAGCATTCTGTAGGGACCGCTCCCTCCGAGACACCCTAGTCCACTCCTCTATCACCTCCAGCACCCCTTCCCCCTCGCCCGGCACCTTCCCGTGCAAGCGCAGGAGATGCAACACCTGCCCTTATACATCCCCCCTTCCCACTCTCCAGGGCCCCAAACACCCCTTCCAGGTGAAACAGCGATTTACTTGTACTTCTTGCAATCTAGTATACTGTATTCGCTGCTCACGATGTGGTCTCCTCTACATTGGGGAGACCAAACGCAGATTGGGTGACCGCTTTGCGGAACACCTCCGTTCAGTCCGGAAGGGTGACCCCGAGCTTCCGGTCGCTTGTCATTTTAATTCACCACTCCACGCTCACTCAGACCTCACCGTCCTCGGCCTCTTGCATTGTTCCACGGAAGCGCAGCGTAAGCTCCAGGAACAGCACCTCATCTTCCGTTTAGGCACTTTACAGCCTTCCGGACTCAATATCGAGTTCAACAATTTCAGATCATAACCCCGGCTCCTACCACATATGTATACATTTTATCCACACTTTTGGTCCGTGCCTTTTTCCTTTTTCTCTCTCTCTCCCCCCACGGCAGCTGTCTCTGATTCTGCCAGCATTTCACACCTTACCTTTTGTTTCTCAACCTGTCCCATTACCATCTCGTCTTGCCTTGAGCATCTCTCAATGTCTCTACTCACTAAAGACCATCCCTTTTGTTCTTTTATTCCTCCCCCCAGCCTCCCCCTTGCATTTTTATCTGTTTATTTCTTGCTCTCTCAGTTCCGACGAAGGGTTTCGACCTGAAACGTTAACTCTCTTTCTCTCTCCACGGATGTTGCCTGGCCTGCTGAGTTTTTCCAGCGTTTTCTGTTGTTATTTCGGATTTCCAGCATCCGCAGTATTTTGCTATCGTATAAATGGTTTTGGATCTCGACTGATATTCAGTCCATGCCAGTGACAGAGCTAAGCTCAGAGTTTGAAGTAGCTCAGCAGCACCCCCAACAGGAATTCAATGGACCTGCAAGTGCCTGTTATAGCAAAATGAAGGGAGAACAAAATATTCTGACGAAGGGTCTTCGACCTGAAACGTCAACTCTGTTTCTCTCTCCATGGATGTTGCCTGGCCTGCTGAGTTTTTCCAGCACTTTCTGTTGTTATTAAAATATTCTGCATATTTTTTTTAATCAACTATTTCATCAAGGTGACAAAACTTTTCCCAGAAAGTTCTGAACCAGAGACTGTCCTGTGTAGCATTTAGCTCGAACTCACCTCGACTATCACTTCTATTCCTATCACTAAAAACTTAAACTTGAAAAACAATTAAATTTTAGTTTTGGCAGTAAAGCTGACATATATAGCGGCAAAGGCTCCACACTTAACATTCCTCTTTACTTTGATTATAGATCTATTCTGATTACAGATGTAAGAGCCACAAATGGGAGACCAGTGGTACTGTATTTCTGATGGCCAATTTGTATACACTGTAACTATAAATGAGGTATTATATAACTGGCCATCATAGA
Organism: Squalus acanthias; assembly: GCA_030390025.1. Taxonomy (NCBI): domain Eukaryota; kingdom Metazoa; phylum Chordata; class Chondrichthyes; order Squaliformes; family Squalidae; genus Squalus; species Squalus acanthias. Next base: position 9,778,823 of record CM059430.1, read on the forward strand.
ATCACAGAATTTTACAGCATGGAAGGAAGCCATTCAGCCCATCACACCTCTGCCGGCTCTGAAAGGACTATCCACTTAGTCCCACCCTCTTGCCCTTCCTCCATGCCTTTCCAAATTTTCCTTTTTCAATTTTTATCCACTTCCTCTTTAAAAGCTCTTGTAGATTCTGTTTCTGGTAGGGCATTCTGTGTCCTAACAACCTTCTGAATGATACAAAAATTCTCCTAATATCTCCCTTCATTCTTTCGGTGATGATCTTAAACTGATGCCCGCTCGTTACCGACTCACTGACCAGTGGAAGTCGTTTTTTTCCCCTACTGGGGTAGAAATTGGTCTTATTTTATCCAAACCCTTTGTAATTTTGAACACCTCTAAAGAAAGAAAGACTTGCATTTCTATAGCGCCTTTCACAACCACCAGACATCTCAAAGTGCTTTACAGCCAATGAAGTATTTTTCAAGTGTAGTCACTGTTGTAGGAAACGCAGCAGCCAATTTGCGCACAGCAAGCTCCCACAAACAGCAATGTGGTAATGACCAGATAATCTGTTTTTTGCTATGTTGATTGAGGGATAAACATTGGCCAGGACACCGGGGATAACTCCCCTGCTCTTCTTCGTATAATGCCATAGGATCTTTTACATCCACCTGAGAGAGCAGACGGGGCCTCAGTTTAACGTCTCATCCGAAAGACGGCACCTCCGATAGTGCAGCACTCCCTCAGCACTGCACTGGAGTGTTAGCCTGGATTAATGTGCTCGAGTCTCTGGAGTGGGACTTGAAGCCACAACCTTCTGACTCAGTGCGCTACCCACTGAGCCACAGCTGACACTACAGATCTCTTAATCTTCTCTACTCTGATGAAAGGAGCACTAGTTTCTCTCCTCATAATGAAAGCCTCTCATCCCTGGTATCATCTTAGTGAACTTCATCTGCACCCTTTATATGATTTAAACTGGACACAATATTCTAATTTTGGCCTAATTAATAATGTTATAAGTTTCGCCTTTGTATATACACCCCTATTTTTAAAAGCTAGTGCACCAAATGCATTTTTTATTGCCTTATCAACTTGTCCTACCACTTTTAAAGATTTGTCTATCTCAGTGGGTAGCACCCTCGCCTCTGGGTCAGAAGGTTGTGGGTTCAAGACTCATTCCAGAGACTTGAGCACAAAAATCTAGGCTAACACTCCAGTGCAGTGCTGAGGGAGCGCTGTACTGTCGGAGGTGCCGTCTTTCGGATGAGACGTTAAACCGAGGCCCCGTCTGCTCTCTCAGGTGGACATAAAAGATCCCATGGCACCATTTCAAAGAAGAGCAGGGGAGTTATCCCCGGTGTCCTGGACAATATTTATCCCTCAAACAACATAACAAAAACAGATTATCTGGTCATTATCACATTGCTGTTTGTGGGAGCTTGCTGTGCGCAAATTGGCTGCCACGTTTCCTACATTACAACTTCAAACGTACTTCATTGGCTGTAAAGCACTTTGGGACGTCCTGAAGTCGTGAAAGGCGCTATATAAATGTAAGTCTTTCTTTTCTTTCTTCCATCTCCTTTCCATGGTTTGGCAATCTCTAACATACTTCCATCAGACGAACAGTTCCTTTGTTATTCCTTGACTCTATTCCATTGTCTGTATCATCCCTATTTTCCGGTGCTGTAATAGAATCTGGGATTAACACTGCCACTCCACCTACTTAATTTTTCCTGAATATTTTGTAACCAGGAACATTCAGCTCCCAGCCCTGCCACATCTCTGCTAATGCTATTTTCTCATAGCCTGATGGATGGTCATGCACGGACGTGCTCCGTCTGTGTGGTGACCACCTCCTGGAACGTGCACTCCGTGAAGCCTGCAGCTGTTCCTCAGGCTCAGGTACCTGAAGTTCGAGCACAGACTATTGGAGACACTCCTCGTATGTGTGGTCATCGCAGACACATGAAACGTCTCGGACCTCCTACACTGCACAGGTGCTTCATATCACAACCTCCGCCATTGGTACCTGCAATTCCAGTAGTGTGGCGTTATAAGAACTTTGCATTTGTATTTTTTCATGATGTTCCAATTATAGTTATAGTGTGAATTATCTAAATATTAATTATTTTCAAACTGTTTTGGAATCTAACTGAAACGAAATACAAACCTGAAGAGCCACTTGTCCTAATCTGAGAATGATATCCTCACTGATGCAGCACTGTGCAGCTTGTGTTGTTAGAATATCTTCATACACAACTCCACCTTCAGCTGGAATTAAAGCAAATTAACCCCATCAATTTTCATGATAAATTTAAATTGCAGAGATTTTATACTTCGCATATCTAAAGCAACGTTGCAAAGAAACAATCAAAGTTTGTCTCCACGAGATTTAGACTCGCAGCTCTTGAAAGTCAACAGTGGGCGCTTTAATACCACTACCCACCTGCTTGCACTATCTGCAGCTTCTTTGTTCCCATTTCCTTCCTGATGATCTGGCATGGCCCTTTAGGACTGTGAGAGAGGGTGATGGTGTCGGGCATTACGTTGCCACTCACCACAGACTGGAATAGGATAAGGAAAATGCAGTCAAAATCTATCTGGAAAGATCTCTCTTCGACTCATGGTTGCTTAAGATAAATACATTTGCAACTTCTTTTGCTCCCCCTCCAGCGGAGAGGACTGATAGACAGAGATGTTTGTGTGGTGAGGTGGTCGGGAAAATGTTGAAGTGTGGTTTGAGGTAGGACCATCATCAAAGCATCACCTGTCTGAACCTGGCAATACAGTCAGGGTTAGTAATTCACCACCTGGGTGGAAATTTAAGGCGAGCTGGGATTCTGAAATGGGTCTTCCAGGCCACAGCAGGGCGCAAGACAAAATGCCGTGCCTAGGGCCATCTAAGAATGGCTCTTTGTTTCAATATAATCCCTGGATTGAACAGTTTAGATCAAGATAGCATACGATAAATCAGTGGCGCATTTGGATTTCAATCTGACAGTTTTCAAAGGCATTTCCCAACTTACTAAATTCTTTCAGAAGCATTTCCCTTCTGATGTTGAATGATTCAGCAGAGAGTAATTTTCTGGACATGGTTTCAAGTTTCAGGAATGTTCCATTGAATTACTGAGATTTGGATGAGTGTTTATCAATGGCACACAAGTGAACCACCTGGAGTCTAGTAAGATGTAAAAATGCAGCTAAAGTAGTCATTCAGGAGTGAATCACTGAAGGTAAATTGACACTTTGTAGACTTTAATTAAGATGTGGCATTATTCACCCTTTTACACAGTTTTGGGTATGCAAATAAATCCAGAATAGCTCCAAGATCTGGCTGTTGTAAGACATTCTTTGGATCTGACTACTCATTACAAAGCACATTCATGTGGTACATGCACCTTCCATAGAAGGGACTGACTGCTCAATCCTGGTGAGTGCCTCTGATAGTAATATTTGTTCATTTATATTTACCATATGAAACTATTTTTAAAGATGGAACAAAGAATGAAATTACTTAAAAGGGAACTCTGCAATTTAGTTACCTTTGAAGTTGCGGCAGGAGTCCCTTTAATCCTTTCAGTACTCAGTTTGCAAGGGATTATATTTCAGTGTTAAGCTTCAGCTAATGTGGTAGGTTGGCTCAGTTAGTAGCTCTCCCCTCTAGGTCAAAAGGTTGTGGTTCAAAGCCCCACTCCAGAGTACATAATCTGGGTTTATATTTCAGAACAGTACAAAAACTCTCATGGAAGAGAAGGGAATTCTCTTGGTACCTTGGCAAGTATTCATCCCTCCAAAAGCAGACTACCATCATTAATCTCATTGCTGTTGGTGCATTTCAAAGTCATTCATTGTATGTGCAGTGCAGGATAGGATGGTATGTAAATTCAAGTTCTTTCTTTAAGCAAAACTGGATGCATTAGGGTCGAGAAACATACATAATATATGAAAGTAGTCATATTTGGGAACATGGATCCCTTGTATTGAGCTTGTAAATCAGGATGAGTTGAGCTACAGATCAGGGCACAAGGGACTCACAGGGACATGCAGAGGGGTCGATAGACAGTGGTGTTTAGTCATTTATAAATATATGTACAGATTAGGGTGTTGTCAGTCGCTGGCAAACTGGCAGATGTCCAATAGCTGCTTTGTCCAAATGTCTCCAGTGGGAGCAGGGAGAACCAGAAACTGCTGATAGATTTACAAAAAGAGCTATGAGTCATACTGATGTTCCTCAACTCTAAACACATTTAAATACTGATCATGTTTCAGAGCCAGAACATAGGTTGCAGAATCTCACCTCTCCTAGACCATAGTTTGCATTGATAATCATCCTGCCCGGGTGTCCAGTGAGAGGATCGCAGGTAAACAATACACCTGTAACAACGTTGTGAAGCAAACATGATATTAAAGCAAAAGTACCACACTAGTGGTGTAAAACAGGAGTTCTTATGGAAGCATTCTTGCTTAGTTTAGCATTACACATTTCAGTGCTGCACCGAAATTAAGACTTCTAGAGAAGAGTGATTGGAAAGTGACTGAGTAACATCAGAATACTATGCTTAAATCAGGTCGGCATTTAACTGGAGTTAACTATATTTACATGTGCCAATTTTGCAGTTAACCTCATTCGATGAATTAACATAAGAAACCATGGGGGTGATTTTATCAATGGGGACGTGATGGAGGTGGGACTGCTGCTTGTCGGGTTTTAGTCCCGCCTCCATTGATGTCCGCCCAGCAGGCTTAGCAGGCCAATTAAGGGAAAGCCAGTGACAGAGAACGTCAGCGTATGACGTTTCATCTGTGAAGCTGTCAAACACTGACAATCTGTCTTCCAAGTGTCTTCTAAGTTGAGTCCTTTACTCAAGACTCACTTCGAAAGCTTTCCTGAGCTGGGCGGGCTTAACAAGGTCAATCAAGGGAAAATAGCGTGGGTTGGCCGGACGTCGATGGAGGCGGGACTGAAACCCGACAAGCAGCAGTCCCGCCTCCATCACGTCCCCATTGATAAAATCACCCCCATGGACTCTACTTAATCTCCCGAGGGAAATGGCTCAATAAATGCTTCCGGATCCTGAAAATAATTAAGCTAAAACTCCAGAATATTTATCCATCCACACATTTTTATGATTTGCCCAGCCTTCCAACCCCTGCCACCACATTTGTCCAGCTGGTTGAAGGGGTCAATCAAAACAGCAACAACTGCCCTTTGCATTGAATACATCCTAAATAACTGTAGACTGTGGGAAAAAGTGTTTCTATTCTCTATCTTTGCTTAAGGCTTATTAATTTTGAACCTCTGTCCTCCATGCCATGCACTCATAGTAAATATCAAATAGTTTATGTCCATATAATCTGTGCCTCTCATCAGTTCCAAATGGAATCTAATGAAAGCAATACACAATTTAAAGGTGTTCCAGCCCTTAGCTGAGCCAAGTGTGATGGTAATGTACTTTGAGGTGAATTTTCACCTTCATCCCTCGAGCATTAAACTGACGGAGTTTACTGAATTCAATACAACAAAGATTGGGCGGGCGATCCACTCTGCCAGTTTGTCACCCAAAGTTGAAATGATCCCTATGTCCTCCTGAAGAGAAATGGCAAGCCTTACCTGCTGCCTGGGCTGATACCATCTGCTGGATAACCACACCCATGCTTGCTGGCACTGGTTGCCCCCTTTGGTTGCGATATTGCACTGCTTGGAACGAGTAGAGAGAAGCCCAGCATTCCTGCACAGCATCGCACACCTGGGAAGGCAAAGATTCATTGCGTAAATCATGAAAATTACAAACAAAGTCATTGGGGGAGAAATTCAGTATCGCCCCATTTGGGGCGCAATTATCGGCCGGGCGCAAAGATTAGCGCCTGGCGCTAATTATCGCCACCGACTGCAAACTTGACTTTTATCGCCCCTGGAGGTGATTGGAGTGCTAAATCAGGCGCTTCACACCTGTCTTAAGGCGCAAAGGCCGAGGAGCAAGGCACTACCTAAGAGCGCTGGCGAAGCTCATGTAATGTCAGTCAGCAATGGAACACACACACAATGGCACGGGCCAGTTCTTAAAGGGAAGGGTTGATCTGGCTTTCCATCCACATCCTGCTCATTGCAGGCTTGAATCTCGGCCTGGAGAGACCTGCACATCAAATCTGCTGGAAAGAACAATGGAGAGTACCAGGGAAAGAGCTCAGAGTGCAGCCCCCAAAGTCTCTTCTAAATCGATAACAAGGAATGGAAAATCAAAATGAACCTGCAAAGTGCTGCTGAGTACCCAAAACTCATTCACACAACGTTGAATCTCTCTAGAAGTCTCTCTCTCTCTCTCTCAGAATGCGTAGTTAAAAAATGGCACCAACAGTAAAATGCAGGAAGCGGTCACCTTTAAATAGCGCTCCCCCTTTCCCTTCATGACTGCAGAACGCTCCCCTCAACCTGTCGTTGCTAGCGTCAGGCGGTAAGGCAGGGGGCGCCACTCAATATCCGCTCCGGGGCGATACCGGGGCGTTGAGCACTCGACTGACGTCACGATTTGCCGATGCAGGAGATCATGGCGGTAGTGTTTAGCGCCGCCGCAAAATGTCTAGTTAATTTCGCGAGCGGCGCAAACTTCGCCGCGCCTGGGCGCTAGATGCTTTGCGCCCCATTAGCGCCCTCTTAAGGCGCTAACGGGAGGCACAACCAACTGAATTTTTCCCCCATTGTCTTTAAACCAGAAAGCTCTTAGTCTGGATGTTGTTTCTTTACGTATTGAAAGAAAATAATGATGCAGGTGAAAGATTGCCGAGGCAGTTTAAATAGCAGAGTCTGTCTCTCAACCCTGACATTATGGGCTGGATTCCGAAGGTGACCTGTCCTATGAATTCTCTTTCCTAAGTGAGATTTGCTAATCTTTAATAAGAGCACTAAATGGTACGTGGTACAGAAGGAAGCCATCCCATCAGAGAGAAATTCATTGTTCTGTTCTAGTAACAAGTTTCTTAAACAAAATGTGGTGTTGACTCCAGTAATGGACAAACAATTTTGGAAACAATTCATCGCCTAAAGCACAAAGCTATGTAAAAGGAGTGGTATGTAGAAGTAAATGAAAATTGCTGAACGAATCCTCTCAAATGCTTACAGTAAAACTTTTACAATTACTGTAAACATTTATGGAGGGTCAATTTTGGATCCAACCAGCCACTTGTGTGACTTTATCTCGGGTGATCTTACATTCCTCGTGTCTGGAATTCTCGTAAATGATTCAGCGCATACGATAAGCTTTAGGATTTGTTAACTGTCAGTTTGGAAAAGTTGAGAATAATCAGATGTACCAGTTTACTTCAACAATATGTGTGTTTAGTGATAGAGCTATGGTAGTTCTTCATGTGGGATTCACTGTTCAGCTGCCAAGTAACGCTTGCTTTGTTTTCACATTATTGTACTGCGTTTCACTAACGAACTGCGCCAGACTTGCACGAAAAATATGCATATTCTCGATTTGTAAATGGTCCACTCCATCAAAAAGTTCTTTACGCCTTAACGGAAATGCAAGTTTATTGGATATAATTTGGTAGACTCCACTTGGCATGGAATCTCGCTTGATTGGAGTGTCAGTCGGAGAATCGGTTGAGGAAGCCAGCCTACCTGACATTGGCCCAGAAATTAAAGACGGAGCCTTCCTGCGGGGGTAAGGCTTCCCCGCGATATCTCACTGCGCGCCTGCCTTTTCATTCCGAGCTCACACGAACTTTACTTTCAAGACTGCAGCTGTGCAGTGCTTGCGTATCCCACAGACGCAGTTAATTCGTGCGAGCTGTGGGATCACGTGATTCAGTTAGAGCCAATGACAGCACACCATCTTTCATTCATAGTTTTCACAACAAGGGCTGTGAAAGCTATGAATCTATACCCCCCCAAAAGAACAGCTAAACCTCAATTAAATTTAAAAAAAAACCATCACATTAATAAAATAAGTATAGTTAAATAAATTAACCACTTTAAACAAAAAATAAAATTTTTGAAAAAATTAAAAATCTTTTTAAAAGTTATAAAAATAAACTTACCTTTCTTTAAAGTCTCTAAAAAAGATATACCTGTTGAAAAAAATTCTAAATAATACTTAATTAACTACTTACCTTGTTAAAAGAGGGTCTTATGCCTCCTTTCTTTATGTGCAAAATCTTCCATGCTTACCTGCGCGTTCAAAGCACTAAGTGCACTGCGTGCGCGCAGCCTGTAGCGCGCACGCGGTTCACTTAGGAACCGCCCCCTTTTGAAATCACCAAGTGCCGGTTTTCAGCGCATGCGCAGTGCATGCAGAAAACCGGCAATTGGAGACAGAATACGCGAGAGTACACAGTGCGTACTCTCGCGTAGTGAGACTAATTTTTGGGCCACTATCTCTAAAAATGTTCCCTCATTTTTATCCCTGTTCAACAAATTAATTCTAATCCCCTTCCCTGAATATCAATCAAGGCAAGGATTCCAAACTCAATGCTCCTAGACAGCAACATTCTAGCATTGTTGTCACTACATTTATTGTTTATCAACACCAAAGAGTGTCTTATTGTTAACGCGATAGCAAAATACTGCGGATGCTGGAAATCCGAAATAACAACAGAAAACGCTGGAAAAACTCAGCAGGCCAGGCAGCATCCGTGGAGAGAGAAAGAGAGTTAACGTTTCAGGTCGATGACCTTTCATCAGAACTTATTGTTAATCCTTCCTCACCCATTAATGTTATGTTGTTCGCTCTTAATGTTTTTTTTTAATTTTCTTACCTGTTCAAAGCCTTTCAATCCCAGTTTAGTGCCGAGTTGCCCAGCAGCAGACGTGTCCTCTGTGTCCTCCCCGACTGCGCTGGACCTGACGGCCAATCGTTCCTCTACTCCCAGCAGCCTCAGCTCAGCAAGCTGATCGCGAATGGCGCTTTCTAACTCTGGAGCCAGTTTGGTGCCTCTGAACAATTCAACACATCTGGGGAACATTAAAAGCCAGTTCATGTGTCAAATCCCACAGCAAATTTACAGTGCATTGAGCTAAGTGGTAGATTCTTCCTGGTAGTTCTTTGTTTGATTCTTTTTCTTTAAATAACTATTTTAAACTAATATTCATTGTCTTTTTGCTTTGTTTGAAGTCTGTCTTTCCTCTTCTTTTGTTCTGTATTGCTTTTACTCTTAAGCCTCTCCTATTGGCATGATCCAATATTAAATAATTGATATATTAGAGTGCTAAAACTTCAATGTGTTACGGCAATTAAAACAATATTTCCTTTCCACTGACAAACTTGGTTTCTCTCAAATACAGGAGAACATTATTTGATATGTAACTGAAATGTATTTTTGAAAGCACCTTGGGCTAGAAATTCATTATAGCCAAGAAATGGGCGGTATTTAGACTAAAAATGGTTAAGTAGCGCCAGTTGAAAATTGTCTAGACTGCACGCAAAATTTGTCCTCAGTCCTCATTAAAATGATTGCAGTCATGATTCTAGTCTAAAAGCTCAAACTCATTGGCGTTACTCTGAAAAGATGGACCAATATCGGGGGCAGTCTAAATGCAAGTAATGATTGCCACAGGCATGTTTCACTAATTAAAGGGGAGGTTCATTGATGCTGCAGCACCTCATTCTCAGCATTATTGGGTGTGCAGCTGCCTCAACAACCATAAGCAGGAGAAGGAGGAGGAGCACTTATTTACAAATCCTGATGGCAGATCTCCGCCCCAGGGAGAGACCCCGGAGGTTTTCCAAGGAAACTTTGGAGGCATTGATTTTAGCGGTGGAGAGAAGGCAGGTGGTCCTGTACCTGCCAACTGCTAGGAGGCACTCACCACAAGTCTGCCAGACTATGTGGAGGGAGGTGGCACACCATGTCACGGGCAGCACTGTGGTCCCCAGGATCCACACACAGTGAAGGAAGAAGTTTAACGAGCTCACACGGGTGGTCAGGGTGAGTGAAGGCTTCAACAAATGTTACATACCACCATCTGTACCACAAGCTTCACACACTGCTCAATGCACCACACCCCCAGCACTCATCCACCAAGAATCTCTACCTAGCAACACTAACACCCACATCTCACACCTTGCACACAATGACAGCTATTCAACTATGGCAGGCACAAGTGTCATTAGTTATTAGAATTCATGTGATATGTGTGACATGTATGCAGATACATTTATTAAGTGTGTTAGGAATATCTTGTGGTCTCTCTCATTTCACCTTTGTGCCCAGGAGGACGCTGTGATATGGCATGAGACAGGGATTGTATGATGGGGATGTGGTGAGCTACGAGGATCTGTGATTCATTCATGTGAAGTGGAGTCTGATGAGCTGGTCACGGACAGCCCGTCCAGAAGGCCGATTGTCTTGCTGCCTCTTCCCTCCCTCCTGTTCCTCCTCTTCTGCCTCATCCTCCTGAGGTAGTCCCACAATCCGCAGCCCCCATGACTGTGAGGAAGTGTTGTGAGCAGAAGCCTTTAACAAATAATGAGTGACTTCTACACTTGAATCAACACTCCCAATCACCAAAAAAACTTGAAATAACTAAAGAAAACTGTTTCAGTTGCAGGAAGTAGCAAACAGGCACTGAAACTGCAGAACCATGTTAGTTGCAACTGATTGGGGATGGTACCTTTAAATATCGCTGCTGTAGCCTGCTTCCTGCTGGTAGACGCCAGCTCTCCCTGTCATTCTGCGCTGCCGTTAAGGTAAGTGGCTATAACGAAGTTGGGAGCTCGGACGTCCAGTGAGCGTTGCACACTCACTGACGTCACAATCTCCATGATGGCGAAGTCCCTGGTGATCGAGTTTACCGGCAACGCTACCGGCAACACCGATATGGCGTGTGGCGCTGGAACTGGCAACAGCTGTCGTTACAGCTGTCAACGGCATTTTAGCGCCATCTTGTGGTGCTAACGTGTGGTGCAAACCCCCATGAATTTCTCCCCCATAGTACCTCAGTTTTGTGGGGAGTGTTTAAGTAGTTTGGAATAAAGCAATAACACAGCTCATGAGGTGTTCCTGTAAACTATACCTCATCACCAAACAGAATGGATTTTTTAACCTGTAGTCCAGACTACATTAGTGTCAGTGTTAGGTCCAAGATAAGCATTGCAATCACAAACCAGTGTTATAGAGAAAGGATGAAATCATGCAATCCTACTGACCAGTGTCAAGGGGTAGGAGATCAAACCGTGGGCATATTACTGTCAGTGTATCATACTAGAACATATTAATTTATTTCATAAGAATAAGACATATTTTTTGGTATTTTCTGAAGGAGTGATTTTGGCCCATTGTGTGGAATACAACTTTCTTAATCATACCATTTGCCTGTTCTGAACCATGTTTCTCAATTCTATCTTTTCTTTATCCCCGTTCTCCTCCTCATCTGAAGAGGTCCTGTGGTGGACTGTGTTGTGGATAAAGCCTGACCAGAGCATCTTTATATACTGTAGCTATTCCAATGCTCTCTTGGCTGGCCTTCCATCTTCCACTCACCATAAGATTCAGCTCATCCAAAACTCTGTTGTCCGTATCCTAACTAATGTTCCCTCTAAGCTGCGCATGTGCGCAGCCGTGCAGCAATCTGCAAGGTCCTGCGCGGGCCGCTCACAAGCTTTTCCGTTTGAAACACCGCGCGTGTGCAGAAATTTAAAGGGACCGTGCATTGAAATAAACAGACCGTGCAGAACAAAGACAATTTAGAGGGAACATTGATCCTAACCCTGCTCACCCATCACCCCTGTGCTCGCTAACTTACATTGGCTCCTGGTCCACCAGCACCTTGATTTTACAATTCTTATCCTAGTGTTCAAATCCCTACATGACCTTGCTCCTTCCTATCTCTGTAAACACATCCAGCCCTACAAGCCTCCAAGAACTCCGCGTTCCTCCAATTCTGGCTTCTTGAGCAAACACCGCTCCCTTTTCCCCACCATCGACAGGGAATATTACAAGGAAGTTGTTTTAAGTCCACTTATCTGACTGATCAATGGACTTTAGCCAAACAAACAAATTGTCAGAAACAAAAATTCAGGAGTTCTCAACTATCAAATCAGGTCACCTGATATTAATATAAGGTGTGGCAAGGGATCGGATTGTCAAATTCATAGTTTTGTACTGTGACCTTACAACCAATGGTTCACCAAGATTTGATGCTCAAACTTGTGTTACTTATGGAGACCATTGTTGTTTTGCCTTGGGCCGGATTTAAACCAAGATCCCAGAGGTAAAGGGACAGAAAATTTTGTGTGCTTCTTTATGAAAGGGACATTTTTAGTTTCTCCGTCACTTACCATGTTGTTTTATTTCAAGACAGCTATTTCAGGAAATGTTTGTAGGTGGCAGGAAGTAAGATCTGGTACAAATTGATATGCAAAAAAATTCCAAAGATAAATTCTCTATTATGCAAATAGCAGCTTGTTATAAAATAAACACCATGACTGTACTGTCAGGGTAAAACAATCTTGACTTAGTTTTTGTTTACCTTTCGCAAAGTTCCTGAAGGTTTCCTTTTTTTATTGTGCTGTCAAAATACAAAAATACCAAAAAATATAATAAAAGTAAAACCTCTTGTGCAGTTAGAAAGACAAATATTCCTTCCCCCGACTTCGAATGCTGCTTTGCCTTTCCCACTCCCCTGGATTCTAACCCTCCCGTACCTTCCCCCTTTCCCTCAACTATTGTCCTGGCCAATATACATCAAACAACACCAGGAAAAATAGATTAAGAATTAAGATTAAGATTAAGAAATGCACCTCATCTTTCGTTTAGGCACGCTAACAGCCCTCTGGACTCAATATCGAGTTCAACAATTTTAGATCATAACCTTAGCCCCATCACATTTATATTTTATTTTCTCATCCACCCTTTTATTTGCACCCCCCCCCCCCTTTTTTTTCCTCCTAGAAGCTGGCAGCTGTCCTTCATTCTGCCAGTGCATTTCACACTTCTTTCAGCCTTAACCTGTCACATTAACACCTCCTCTTGCGTTGATCATCTCTTAATGTCTCTTAATGTCTCCTTTTGTTCTTTTATCCCCTCCCCCTTTTCCCAGCTTTATCCTTGCTTTAAATCTATTTGATTTCCTGCTGTCTCCAGTTCTGATGAAAGGTCTTCGACCTGAAACGTTAACTCTGTTTCTCTCTCCACCGATGCTGCCTGGCCTGCTGAGTTTTTCCAGCGTTTTCTGTTGTTATTTCGGATTTCCAGCATCTGCAGTATTTTGCTATCATAAAATAGATTAAATAGTCATTTATGAGGTTTGTGGGACCTAGCTCTGTGTAAATTGGCTGTTGTGTTTGCCTGCGTAACAGTAACGACTGCAGCACGCTTCAATAGTAACATCAACTGTGAGTGCTTTGAGAGGTGAACGGTGCTGTAGAAATGCAATAGCAGAAAAAGCAACCAAAAATAAACCTTCAGCTGCTGGAAATGTGAAACGGAAACAGAAGATGATGGAAACACTCAGCAGGTCAGCCGGCTCTGTCAAGCGAACAGATGTTAACGGGGATAAAATTCAACTGCGGTGGGAGCACACAAAGGGCGTTGGCGGATTGGCTGTCCTGCTAAATTTTCTTTTTCCTTGACTTCAATAGAACGAACAATCAGGCAGGGTGTACAACAGGTGGCAGATCTGCTACCACTTGTGATGCACTGCGTCCGATGTTGATTTTCACCTCCAAGGTTTCTCGTGTAGACCCTTCCGGTTCTGACAATGTGCCCTGTAGGGTGTTTCCAGCCTCTTCTGTTTTTGTTGCTATGTAAGTGCAAGTTCCTTCTTGTAAAATTATAGTAAAATAATGACAATACCAGGCCACATTGTTCAGCTCTGCCACAGCTTCCTGGAGACCACTGTTCATTTTCATCTGGTGTTTCAGAGCTGCTATAGTGACACAGAGGCCTGTGGGTACAGAAAACTGGAAGACAGACAAACAGGGCATCATTTCACATGACCTGTACTGGTTTTCATTACTTTAACTCTATTATACAGCAGGAATTCCCTCAGGGGTCGTCCCAATTGGCTGCCTTAACCTCGGCAGAAGATTGACGGAAGACCCAGAGGGATGCGTAAATGGGGTCACGGCAGCCAATCGGGAGACGTCCCCGGGACAATATTAAGCAGTGGCCTGTAAGGAGAGAGCCTTTGCTTGAGTGATCACCATTCCGGCCTCTTAGTCTGTAGGTGTTTGAGCTCTGCTCCAGCCAGCCCCTGTGAGTGGAGGCTGGAGCTCCGGCTCCAAAATTTTGAGTTGACATCCAGCGGGGTACTTGCGTCCGGTGGGTGTGGGTGGCTGCCCTCATCGATGGGTTATGGGATCCCTAAAATCCATCCGCTGCATAGGGCCAACCACCCAATCGGCTGGTAAATCTAGTAATGGAAACTACCCGTGTGAAAGCTGGTAGTGACAATACATCCTCTATTCAGGATATGCCCTCCCAAAAAAGTGTAGGTGCTGACATAAAGGTGTTAAAGAGTGGTGAAGATGTTTACCTAGCAGCTATTTCTTTACATTTTATATTTTAATATTGTTCTAAATTACTGGGGTATTAGATTTATACCAGCTGATCACATATCTACTGGTTCAATGGTACGGAGTCCAAAATCGGCAAGGCATTATTTTGTGCCTAGTTCAAAGTACAGCACACAACAGTTAGAGTACTAGGTTTAGGGGTTACGCAAAATGTGTGTTAGAAAAGGTGTTCTATATATTGGTCAGCTAATGAACCATAAACATAGTGGCAAGCCACCGTATGCACCTCGACAGAGCTTTGGGGCCTTTAGAATTGGTCACAGTGTCTCAGAAATGCAACCTTTCAGCCACATGGGCTTAAATGCAGGTCTCTTCTACAGCTGGTGGTTAATGATCTCTAATGAAATACTGTATAATTAATCAACATGAAGATGGATGGGTGGTTATTTGAAAATTTGGAACAGAAACAAGCTATTGCGATAGTGAAGGAAGGCTAGAAATTTGGCCTAAATGATCAGGAACTAAAATTATGGGTTGCAAGTTTCCAATCTGGAGCAAGATTTGATCCGTAGAGTAGAGGACAAGTTCAGCAAGGCTGGACGCCCAGCACTGGATCAGAGAATTTGCTCTATAGGGTCAGAGCTCTATCTACTACCCATGTTCTTGTCTAGCAAGGCTGCGTGAAGAACGTAGTCTTGCTCAGTGTTCCCTGAGGGCACCAGTCGCCCTCTGATTGGCAATTACTCGTGTCTGCACTCTGCCAGTGGCTGCTGGCTGACTAAGCTATCATAAGGGCATAACAACCTGTTCCTTGTCCAATGTCCACATAGATGTGCGTACTGCAGGAGGCATTGGGTAGCGATAAGGAATGGGGCCCTGGCTAATTTTGCCACAAAGGAAATTGAGGCCAATTGTGGTGTCGCTAAAGACTTCCTGGGTGATATAAGTACAGATGGAAGATTGAACCGAACATATTCCTCGTCTGTATGTCTCAGCTACTCACTGAGCCATTGGAGGAAAGTGGGTTCCCTATTGTGAACTGTTATATTTAAGTGATTTCTGGCTAATATGAATCCCTCTTAGGAGATTTTCATCATAAGATTAAAGCAGAGGGTTTTATTTTTTTACCCACCTGATTCCCGAAGCGTTTCTGCATTTCCGTTAGCTGTGCCAGTTGCGCTCCTTTACCGCCCACCACCGCAGCACACTGGCACGCCTCATCGGAGAACGCCAACGCCAACTTGGAGCACGCGGGCACCACAGGTTCCTGCAGCTTTCCAGCTGGTATGAAGTCTGGGGCCTGTCGGCCGCTTTCATTTCTAATGAAGGAAAATATTAAGCGTTCAAAAGTGGTTTATTGTGTTTGCAAGAAAAATATACACAGCTTTTGTTTGACAGAAGTAACTGACCTGTAATAAAGTTGAATTAAGCCCCAACCTCGGGTAGTTAGGTTCAAACGATAGTTGGCCGCACAGCCATAGGTTCTGCCTTCCCAGCTCAATCCACTGTACAGCACAGGGCAAGCACTCTTGTCAGGTGTTACTGTCATATCAAAATACGTTCCTTCTAGAACAGAAACAAAATGTAATATTTTTCTGGATGTACGCTAAAGTTTCGAAGTCTGACAAATGAATTGCAATTTCAAATTGAAACCATATAATAGTAAATAAAAGCAGAAAATGCTGGAACTACTCAGCGGGTCAGGCAGCATCTGTGGAGAGAGAAACAGAGTTAACGTTTTAAGCCAATGACCTTTCATCAGAATTGGGCTGACGAAAGGTCATCAACCTGAAACGTTAACTCTGTTTCTCTCTCCACGGATGCTGCCTGACCTGCTGAGTATTTCCACCATTTTCTGTTTTTATTTCAGATTTCCAGCATCCGCAGTAAGCAGCTAAGCAGCCGGGATTGGCTGCTGGGCCATCCCCACGAGGGTTCCGTGATCGGTGGGGTGGGGGGGGGGGAAGTTTGCGGCGGGAGAGGCCTATGCTTTCCTTAAGCACCCTCGCTCCTCCTGGCGCCATAATCAAAGTTTTAAAAAAAATGAAACGTATGTTTTTGGGCCTATTCTGGCTCCGATCCACTGTGCTGTGCTGGGTTGGGCCTAGCAGGGAAAATCACTGCCGCTTTTTCCTCAGGCCGCCTGCTAAGAATGGCAGTCGGGTGCCGGTGACATCATGGGGATTCAACATATACATGTTAAAAAGGACCCCGCTGGCTTTTGGGCAGATGAGCATGTGAAAATCGGAACCTGTCAACTCCCGGCGGGTAAGTAAGTTGGGTGATTTTAACTGCCAACCCGCCTGGTTTCCATTGGGAGGGTCAGGTTAAAATCGCCCCCTCCGATTATTTTTTTGGGGGTTAATTTTCATCCCTTCTCTCCTGACATCATTGATTCCTGCCAGCTTGCAGTTCCACAGCCCTTCATTACCTCGCTCAACTGATCATTCTTCGTGTGCGAATCTAGAAGTTGAGTATTAGGAACATAGGAGTGTTGTCTGGCAATGGTGCCTTTCACCCAGAGCAAGATCCTGTTGTCACCTGATATACATGCACACGCACTTTCCACAGGACATTGGATAGAGATCAATGCTCACTGATTCGTGCATCACCCAAGGCTACTGAAGCCGGTTGTAGCAATCCACCAGCTAACTCAACACAAGCAGGAACAGAAATCTCGAACCTTTAGAAAGGCAGCACCTTTGCACACTAGGCCATCAGAGGAACTACTTTTTCTAGTTGTTAAACTTTCGCAACATGAAGATGCTTTTAGGTCATTATTTTTACACATAAACTCTCACTTGCTTTCTGATCATTAAAAGCAAGTGGGTCCCAGTCAAGAGGAGGAAAGAGGGGTGAAACCCCTCCCCCAACCTTTAACTAGAAAATGATCCCAAATGATTATCCTAGACAATAGGGATTTTAAATAATATTGGTTTAACCCCCTCTAATATTGGTTTAACCCCCTCTAATATTGGTTTAACCCCCTCTAATATTGGTTTAATCCCCTCTGCTCAAATTTCCTGTTCTACCCCTTATACAGGTTAATAGTTCCTGGAAACTGAATTATACAGTAAACTCTTGTTTAAGCGGCACTTAATCATCCGGAATACTTTAATAACCGGCAAAATAGATAACCGGTAATCTTGCCGAATCCATCCAGCACTCGCTTTGCCGAGTCAGAGTCTCCCGCGGTGGCCGAGTTAGTCAGTGGTTTTTATTTTTGTTTGTGTTAAAAATTGCCTTGGTAGGTCTACCTCTCTGTTATCCAGAATTTTTCATCAACCGGCACCATCCTGGTCCCATAGGTGCCGGATAAGAAAGAGTTTACCGTACAAGGAATTTGAACTGCTAGGAGTATTACAGAAAGGGTGAAGGAAAAGAACAACTTCTTGAGCATAAGAACGTAAGAAACTCCAGAATAAGAGAAGGTTGTTCGGCTCATTGAAGCCCATTCATTGTTGACGAACTCAACAGTGAATTTGTACTCGCACCGTAACAATGCAGAAAACGAAAGTTAGCGTGATTTGGTAAAGAACGTGAAACGATATGGCAGAAACATCGGCATTTTTCACCAGAAAATGAATTCTGAATTCTCAATCACGCTCTTCCGCTATTTAAAAGCACAAGTGAATTCACCAGCTGATAGGCTCTACAAGCTCACCTGCTGTAAAACTGACCCTGTACAGGTCAGCAATGACCCCGTCATCAGCAATGTCTGCTAGAGAGGCATCTGACCAGTCAATCCCAGCCTTCCTCCCATCGGGAAACATCACATAACCTACATTCATACTGGAAGAACATTGTTAGATATTTGCGAATTGAACGGATTTAAGCCCCTTTTGATGCTTTTCTGCATTAAAGGTACTGTTTAAATGCGAGTCATTGTTTACACATTGTTTAAAAAAAAAACAGACAGAGGGATTTCATGACTGTGTGAACACACTGATCAACGTCACGTATACTGAGACTGGGAAAAGATTCAGTTTTCGGAAACAATAAACCAGTGCCTCCTATTTAGGGCTTGACCCCGAAATAGAACTCAACCACAGCCAAGAAAAGAGCAAATTTGGTAAACATAAAAAAGTTCAAATGGGTTTTACTTTGAAAACATTTTTCCCTCTGTTTTAAAATTAAATGATTATTCTTAAGCCACTGCTTTATTGCAGAAAAATGGACAGATTCACAGAATATGATCCCCAAAACACTGATAAAAATCCCATGTTAAAAAAAATGGCATCTAACTTATTCAGTCACGCTCATGTTTCATTACACCAGACCTTGCCACACTATAAGGCTCTCTAAGACACTGGGGGGAAATTTCCCCTAAAAAAAGCGGGTAGGTTTGGAGCGTGGGGGCAGTTAAATTGTTAAAAATGGGATTCCTGACCTGATCCCGCCCCCAACCCGCCCACTTCCGGTTTTAACGGAGGCGGGTTGGGACAGGACGGGAGGTGGGCGACCAACCCGCTCCCGGTGGGGGGGGACATCAATTTAAATATTGTAATGAGGCTGGATGCCTCTTTTTTAACCTCCATTTTAAATTTAACTGGTCGAGTTTTACACAATTCGTGAAACCCGGCAATTAAAGTGAGGCGGGGACTGCTGCATCCAGGAGGTAAGTGGCTTTATACCTACCTCCTGGATCTAGGGTCCCTGCCTAGCCCACCCTCCGCGATCGGAGACCGATCCCTGGGCCTCCGATCGCCTCTCCAGGCCTCCGATCGCCAGCATGAGGCCTCCCCCACAGCACACCACTGATGATGCTGAGGCCGGCCACAATCCTCCGGTGTCTGGTCCCGATCCTCTCTCCACCTCTGCTGACCACCCCCGCCGTCGACCCCAGCCGATCCCCGAGCCCCCCACCCCTCCCCGATCCCCTGCCAATCCTCCAACCCCCTCCTGAACCCCGATCCCCCGCGACCGCCTCTCAATTTGGCTGGCTGCGGGCAGGAATCCAAGGCCTCACATTCAAATCAGGCCCTGCCGTTAAAGTCGGCCTCCTGGGTTTCCCACCCGACTCGGAAGCACCGCCCCCCCACCCCCGCCCCCAACCCACCTCCCTTGAGTAAATTCCGGCCACTATAACTGCTAGTGGAATGCTTATTGTTTGTGGCTCCCTCACTAGAAGAAAAACAATGGCCCGGAATTTGCGGTGGTAATGAAGGCAAACTGTCAGCGTTCGAACTGTCAGCGTATGCTGTCATTACCTCTCTGAAACTGACCGTAACGTCAGGATTTAGCGCATGTGCAGCTAAACACGGAGATCCTGAAGTTGCGGTCAACCATTCTCTGCTCCGCCACAGGCTGTGCTGTGGAACTCCCCATAGCCGGCAATCAGTGAAATCACTTGAACTGATGAAAACTGAAGCTTTTCCGCTGTAATATCGCTGGTAAACACCCCATAAAAAGTTAAGCCATGTTGAAATAGGTGTATCTGGGGGTTTCAATGGCGTATTGACTGCTGAACAACCGCTCTGGCCCTGTAAAATGATTTTATATTTGTGGAATGTCAAATTTCTCCATTATGATAGAAAATGACCACATTAAAAAAAAATTATGTTTGTTTATGATATTTCAGCTTCTATCTTAACGCCATGTGTATGTCCCAATCTTTATTTCACTCTCTGCAAAATTTTTCAAAAGTGAATTGAGTCAGTTTTTAAAAAAAATTAGTTCCAGGATGTGGGTGTCGCTGGCAAGGCCGGCATTTATTGCCCATCCCTAATTGCCCTTGAGAGGGTGGTGGTGAGCCACCTTCTTGAACCGCTGCAGTCCGTGTGGTCCACAGTGCTGTTAGGGAGGGAGTTCCCATAACATGACCATAGCCAGATTGAGAAAATTTCGTGAAACAGGAAGTAAACTACAGTGCAGGAATAAATCAAGCCAGACTTTGACTGACTCATCAAAACGTGAAGCCAAGCATGTCAGACTTTTATCAGATAAATTACTGGGATGAAGAAAGGGCCAGATACAATTTTGTTTTATTATTAATGCTGCAGATAACATCTGAGAACAGGGTGAGTGGGCAGCACTGAATTATAAAGCCTCATTCCTATTATTCTTTACCACGAAAGTGCATACAACTTTTGGTCTGAGTATCAGAAGTGAGCAATTATCCTGTTGATTCTTTAATAACATCAAAGACATTTTGTTGCTCCTGCATATACCCCTGTGGCGCTTTCACAACTTCAGATTCTAAAGGTTGCTTCAGACTGGTTCCAGGTGGAGCATGCAATTGAGACAACACGGTGGCATAGTGGTTAGCACTGGTGCTTCACAGCGCCAGGGACCCGGGTTCGAATCTGACCTCGGGTGACTGTCTGTGTGGAGTTTGCACATTCTCCCCGTGTCTGCGTGGGTTTCCTCCCACAGTCCAAAAATGTGCGGGTTAGGTTGATTTGGTTATGATAAATTGACCCTTAGTGTTAGGGGGAATTAAATACGGGGATAGGGTGGGATAGGTGCAGGCTCGATGTGGGGATTCGGTGTGAGAAAGCAGCGACAGGGTACTGGATTTGGATGATCAGCCATGATCGTATTGAATGGTGGAGCAGGCTCGACGGGCCGAATGGCCTACTCCTGCTCCTAGTTTCTATGAGACTACCGTCTTAATTCAAATTAAGAATTTTGAATTATCCTTTAATTGGAATTAAAATTGTGGAAAAAGCCCCCCTCTTCTGCTATTAAATTTGCTTGATTCACACGACAGGATAATTTGTTTTTTTCATGCAAAATACAACTTTAAACTGACAGGAGTAAGTTTTTTTTAATTCGTTTATGGGATGTGGGCGTCGCTGGCAATGCCAGCATTTATTGCCCATCCATAATTGCCCTTCAGAAGGTGGTGGTGAGCCGCCTTCTTGAACCGCTGCAGTCTGTGTGGTGAAGGTACTCCCACAGTGCTGTTAGGTAGGGAGTTCCTGGACTTTGACCCAGCGACAATGAAGGAACGGCAATATATGTTCTAGTCAGGATGGTGTGTGACTTGGAGGGGAACTTGGAGGTGGTGCTGTTCCTATGTGCTTGCTGCCCTTGTCCTTCTAGGTGGTAGAGATCGTGGGTTTGGGAGGTGCTGCCAAAGAAGCCTTGGCGAGTTGCTGCAGTGCCTCTTGAAGATGGTACACACTGCAGCCACGGTGGTGGAGGGAGTGAATGTTTAAGGTGGTAGATGGGGTGCCAATCAAGCAGGCTGGTTTCTCCTGAATGGTGTCGAGCTTCTTGAGTGTTGTTGGAGCTTCACTCATCCAGGCAAGTGGAGAGTATTCCATCACACTCCTGACTTGTGCCTTGTAGATGGTGGAAAGGCTTTGTGGACTCAGGAGGTGAGACACTCGCTGCAGAATACCCAGCCTCTGACCTGCTCTTGTTACCACAGTATTTATGTGGCTGGTCCAGTTAAGTTTCTGGTCAATGGTGATCCCCAGGATGTTGATGGTGGGGGATTCGGTGATGGCAATGCCGTTGAATGTCAAGGGGCGGTGGTTAGACTCTCGCTTGTTGGAGATAGTCATTGCCTGGCACTTGTGTGGTGCAAATGTTATTTGCCACTTATCAGCCCAAGCCTGAATGTCGTCCAGGTCTTGCTGCATGCGGGCATGGACTGCTTCATTTTTTGAGAGCTTTTTATTTCCTGGTTTGTTGCCTGTGAGAATACGTCAATTGTGATTGGCTGCTTAGACAGTTTGATGACATCACTGCTGCTCTCCTCTGGGAATCCCTTTTTGATAGCGCTATTATCAACTTAATGTCGAGAAAGCTCTAGTTTTTGCCAGAGATCATGAGATCTGTGTGGGCAGCTTTCTATGAGGTCAGCAGCGATTGCCATCATATCGCCGCTGACCACAAATTACGGGCCTATATGAAACCCACCTGATAGAATTATCAGGGCCTGAGTGATCTCCTGTTTTGATCGCCTCTGAGGTGGGCGGGGGTGGGGGGGGGTTTGGCGAGGAATTTCCCAGATTTTTCCCCCGAAATAGGCCTGGGCTTTTATCTGATTTTTCGTCTCTCCCAGAAGATCACATGGTTTTGGGTGGGGTGGGGAGTTCATATACTGTGATGCACAAGGTATCACAATTGTGAGGGACAGGCTGGAAGGACCAGAGGGTTTTCTCCTGTCCGTCATTGTTCTTATGTTTGATTTTTAAACAAATCTCTAAACAAGTTGATGCAGATTTACCAAAGGCAGAACTACTGGAGTAACATTGCTTTAAAGGAGGTCATTGAAAAATATCTATACATCAACACTGTGTAAATCAAATGCTAATGGGCATGGCGAGAACTCGAACTGTGCGACACCTTAATAGCTAGACTGATGCACATGGTGTGCTTTTTATCATGCGGTCTAATTTGCAATATTTCTGCTAAATTAATTCTGAATCATCTTTAAGGCCCACTTATTATTGAATTTCACGAAGATGTGGTATATGAGGCCCACTGGCAATTTGCACTACCCTCTGCGACTAATCTGACCATTTGTACAATTTAGCTTCCGACTTCAGACGGCCAGATTATCATCTTTTTGGCTTTTACAAGAGCTGAAGACAAATCCTGGGAACACCTGACTACTAGAAACATAGAAACATAGAATCCAGGAGCAGGAGTAGGCCATTCGGCCCGTCGAACCTGCTCCACCATTCAATACGATCATGGCTGATCATCCAAATCCAGTACCCTGTCCCTGCTTTAATCCCCACAGTACACATATTCCACCCTACCCCCGTAACCCCACGTATTTAATTCCCCCTAACATATCCCATCCTATCCCCATATTTAATCCACCCCTAACACTAAGGGTCAATTTATCATAGCCAAATCAACCTAACCCGCACATTTTTGGACTGTGGGAGGAAACCGGAGCACCCGGAGAAAACCCACGCAGACACGGAGAGAATGTGCAAACTCCACACAGACAGTCACCCGAGGTCAGATTCGAACCCGGGTCTCTGGCGCTGTGAGGCACCAGACTACTGATCCCGAACATAGGCCTTTCTGCTTCAGAATGTGAGAAGATGAAAACGTTGATAGAAATTGGCAGCGTCTGATTAAAAATGTGTTACATCTAAAGAGTAGAAATGGAAAATCAATGTTGAACAATTCCATTTTTCATTAACATCGGTGACCACAGGTGTAATGGGAATAAAATGGTAAGAGGGACATTATAATGCCATTGGCTGCTCCCATTTCATGGCTGAGGCCGATCCTTGAAGAGCAATACAAGCCACATTGTAGACCATGTGTAATACTTACTGTGTGATCGAGGTTTGAAAGGAGAGGGACAGCAAATTTACTGATATTCCATTCTGCGGAGAATAAAAGGACAGCTCTATTACTGTTCAGATTCCTAAGTGAAGGGACATCGTCTGTAGTGCAGGACACCACGAGGGTTAAAAAAGCCGGAGAGAAGTGACGCCAAGGTAGGGTTGAATAAGCATGTCGGAGAAAAGGGAGACTGAGAGGCCCACAGTTTTGAAAGAATATTAAGCAATTGGAATTAAGTTTTGTTGCATTAAAGGTCAAATTTTATATGTGCTTCAAAAACTGGACTCTTTTTCAGAAGTGCTTGAGCCTTGGAATTATGTCGTGTGACGATTAGCGTATGAATGCTGAAAGCACTCTAATGCAACTGCTTTGTCTAATATTGAAATATAGGTGGCTGCCTGTTTATTTTAAACAGTTAAACATCTCCATTAAAACAATTGGATTGCATATGTATATGTTCAGCAAGGTCACCTTCACACAGCTTAATTTCAAAAACTCGGGAGTAAATTAACATCCTGGAGGGAAATGCAGAGAGGAATGTTGAATGTTGATCCACTGGCAGAGTCTGAAGCATCAGTGGTGGGTGGGATGAGTGGAACAGGAAGGAGGTTTGTGAGATTTAGCCCCCAGCTGGACTGCTGGGTGGGAAGGACAGCAAGAGAGGAGGATGGGATGGTTGGGGTTGCTACTCTTAAGGAGGCACCAACAAATGTCTCGGTGGGGCCTTTGAAGAATTCTGAGAGAGGCTTATCCCAGGGGGAATTTAAGCCTAGGGCGGTGCCAGGAGAATACAAAGGCAGAGGAGCAGGGATGGGTTGGGGTAGGGATTGGGGGTGCAAAGTACCCGAGAGGGGACAACTGAAAGGTTGTGTGAGTGGATGACAAGAAGGGGCGGAGACAGGAGAGAAGGGCCCGAAAGGGGCCAGGAGACAGTTGTGGAGAGAGAGAGTAAAGAGCTGTTCAAGGAGCAGAGCATTAGTGGTTGGAGAGTGTCCGGTGAAAAGAGAGAGCCGAGGAGGAGTGGAGAGCCGCGCATGAGCCAGAAAAGCTTGATCCAGAGGCGTGTCGTAGCCTCAAGTATTAGCAGTGCACACCCACTGATCCAGTGTACTAGCGGAGGAGTGAGAAGCCAGGGAGGGTGAAAGGTAAATTCATGGGATTAATGAAGGTGAGTGAGCTGGTCCAAGGAACAGCTGTAGAGAGGTGAGAAGCACACAAGATTTGATACAGTCCAACTCAGTTAGTGAAGAGTGACAGAGGGGCTCTCAAGGATGAGTGGAGTCAGCGGCCATTGGAAACAAGCGAAAAGCAGCAAAACAGAGAACACACAAATTCCAAACACACACTACCTTAATACATCAGCTAAACGGTACGAGATCCTGTGGTTAACAGAGTTGCGAAAACTATTTATATTTCCCTTGTCTGTCACCTAAGTCTACAGTAGGTGAGCAAAGTAACTGAATTAATTTCTTCAATATGAGTTATTTTTTAAATTATTACTGCTACATTATAATTTTGTTCCTGTCAATAATTATGGGCAAATTATATCATTAATGTATCATTGTACCAGTATAAAGTCTACTTGCATGAGATTAGTTTTACTGCTTAAGGGAGATTGATGGTATTGGGCAGGTGTAACACTGGAATGTATCTGCAACTCGGAGCAGGAATAATCTCAGAGAAATCCACAGAGTAAGCACAGTTATTTTGATATAGTTGTTAACCTGCTTACTTAAAATACATTCACCCGACGAAGGAGCAGCAGCTCCGAAAGCTTGTGATTTCAAATAAAACTGTTGGACTATAACCTGGTGTTGTGCGACTTCTCATACTTAAGTTAATGACGGTGTTTAAATTGTGCACACAAGAGTTTAATATGAATGTGTTGAGCAGTGCACAAATAATATTAAAAGGGAATTAATCCCCTAACAGTCATTCCACAAGAGCAGAAATTAAACTTAACATGGAGATGAGGACCAGCACTTTAAATTATCTCTATAGCCAGTCATTAAAAATATTATCATCTCTTACCTCAAAGTGCACAATAAATGCAGCATAGCGATAGATGTCCGCCCAATTCCAGATACCTAAGAGGTATTTGGAAACAATTTTGATTTAAAGTATAAACATGCTGACACAGAAAACATTTTCTCAGGGCTTTATATGAGAAAATTAGAATATCTAGACACAGCTTCCAGATCAAATTTTGGCACAATATAAATAATCCAAATGCAATATTTGTGTGATAACAGAAAATATATTCAGAGTAGGATTTTACATTTCTGGAGAAAACAGTTGTTCGAAGTGATTTTCCAATAAAATTGCAGAAGAATCTGATGTAATTCAGCAGATTGAAAACAATTGGTGATATCTGTTAAAATGTTGAACCTCGAGCATTAATTCAGATAAGTTAACAATTTATTTTTGTTACCAGAAGAATGGCTGCTCAATCCTCTCAGCAGAAGCTTCTTCCTCTCATGTCCCTCAATTTCTAGTTCCCCCACAAACTGACCCCACTGTTCATAGTGTGACAGTTGTTGACAGCACCTAAAAGCACAGGAAGTTACATAGAATCATAGAAATTATAGCACAGCAATTTAGCTCATCACACCTGTGTTGATGTTGGCTCTTTAACCCTTCTAATCCCGTTTCCTGGCTCCTTCCCCAAAGTCCTTGTATCATGGAAAACTTGATGATTACAATGAGAGATGATTACAAGTGCATATGGCTACCAAGTGTGAAATCTGGTTTAGAAATGGCTAGGTGGCTGTAGAAGTCTGATTGGAGAGGAAAGGAATAAACAGGATATTCCATCATTGAACAAGGAGGGAAAAAAAATCCCTAGATGCTTCACAGAGGCATAAGGAAAATGGATGCCAAGCCACAGGACAGATTAGGATGGGTTAATTTGGCCAAAGAGATGGACATGAAAGAGGAGAAGGAAGAGGAGAGGTTTAGGGAGGGAATTTCAGAGAGTAGAAGCTAGGCATAGATGCCAATTGTGGAGCAAAGGGATTGGAGGGACACACAAGATGTCCATAAGAACATAAGAACATTAGAAATAAGAGCAGGAATAGGCCATATGGTCCCTCGAGCCTGCTCCGCCATTCAATAAGATCATGGCTGATCATCGACCTCAACTTCACTTTCCTGCCCGATCTCCATATCCCTTGATTCCCCTAGAGTCCAAAAATCTATCTATCTCAGCCTTGAATATACTCAAAGATTCAGCATTCACAGCCCTCTGGGGCAGAGAATTCCAAAGATTCACAACCCTCTGAGTGAAGAAATTCCTCCTCATCTCAGTCTTAAATGGCCTACCCCTTATCCTGAGACTATGCCCCCTAGTTCTAGACACTCCAGCCAGGGGAAACAACTTCTCAGCATCTACCCTGTCAATCCCCTTCAGAATCTTGTACGTTTCAATGAGATCACCTCTCATTCTTCTAAACTCCAGAGAGTTTAGGCTCATTCTACACAATCTCTCATCATAGGACAGCCCTCTCATCCCAGGAATCAATCTAGTGAACCTTCGTTGCACCGCCTCCAAGGCAAGTATATCCTTCCTTAGATAAGGAGACCAAAACTGTGCACAGTACTCCAGGTGTGGTCTCACCAAGGCCCTGTACAATTGTAGCAAGACTTCCTTACTCTTATACTCCAACCCCCTTGCAATAAGGACCAACATCCCATTTGCCTTCCTTATTGCTTGCTGTACCTGCATGCTAGCTTTCTGTGTTTCTTGCACAAGGACACCCAAATCTCTCTGAACACCAACATTTGAAAGTTTCTCACCATTTAAAAATATTCTGTTTTTCTATTCTTCCTACCAAAGTGAATAACCTCACATTTCCCTACATTATACAATAGCAAAATACTGCAGATGCTGGAAATCCGAAATAACAACAGAAAACACTGGAAAAACTCAGCAGGCCAGGCAGCATCCGTGGAGAGAGAAACAGAGTTAACGTTTCAGGTGGAAGACCTTTCGTCAGAACTGGAAAAAAGCAGGAAATGGAATAGATTTTAAAGCAAGTTTAGGGGCAGGGAAAAGGGGGAGGGGATGAAAGAACAAAAGGGAAGGTCAGTGATAGGATAGAAAGCAGGAGAGATTAAGAGACATTGAGAGACATTAAGAGATATTCAAGGCAAGAGGAGGTGGTAATGGTTACTGCCGCCGCTAACCTCCCGCTGAATTTTGGGGGAGTCGCTGGCGGTGCCGCGCCCGGGCGCTAGTTGCTTTGTGGCCCATTAGCGCCCTCTTCGGGAGGCACAAAGCAACTGAATTTTCTCCCTATGTTTTGAAACAGGTTTCCCTTGACTCTGATAATGAGACTAACATACAAAGGAAATTGTCCCACACAGATCAGGTTCTAGGCTTTTAAGAGTTTTAGCCTTGTAACCTCTGATTATAAAAGCAGAAATTGCTGGAAATACACAACATGTCCATCAGCATCTGAAAAGAGATAAGACAGCCAAACATGACAGGTATAGACCATTTGTCATTTCAAAGCCTACACCCGACACGTTAACCTTTCTTTTTTCATGATGCGGAGATGCCGGTGTTGGACTGGGGTGGACAAAAATGAGAAGTCGCACAACACCAGGTTATAGTCCAACAGTTTTATTTGAAATCACAAGCTTTCGGAGCGCTGCTCCTTCGTCAGGTGAACACTTCACCTGGGAAAGGGGTGTAAGCTCCGAAAGCTTGTGATTTCAAATAAAACTGTTGGACTATAACCTGGTGTTGTGCGACTTCTCATTTTTTTTCTTTTTTCAGATGCTGACACATCTGCTGCATATTTGCAGTCGTTTCCATTTTTAGGTATTTTAGCTTTGATCTAAATATTGTGCATTGTGGGCTGAAATAACTGTCGTCTAATCTAGCACAGCAGACAAACTGTAGATAACATTGCACACTCGGGGGTTTCATCAACCAACAAAGCTCTTTGTAACAAAATTCCACCTGCGACAAAAGATAAACCTTCAAATTTAACGCCTCGTTTCACCACCTAAAATTCTGTGATAACACTCATTTACAACAACAACAACGACGACAACTTGCATTTGCAACTTGTAAAACGTCCCAAGGTGCTTCACAGGAGCGTTATCAAACAGAAATCTGACACAGAGCCACACCAGGAGAAATTAGGGAAGATAACCAAAAGCTTGACTACTGGTGACTGCGACACTGAAAGGTTAATCACAAGACATTTGTGTAATTGTAAATGATAGATATAATTAGAATGTGAAATTCGCTTTTGAAGTATATAGAGAGCGTGTCACACTTCATGCTTGCCAGACTGACAACGTCTGTTGGATTCTGAGGAGAGAGAATTGTTGGGATCGCTATACTGACATCATAAATGCATTTGAATGGAATGTGCTTACAATGTTACAAGGAGTGATCAGAGCAGCTATGCCCCCTAGTTTGTGTTTAACACAAAGCACTGAAGTCACAGTCATCCTTGGCTAACTTCAGAACCCCTAAAATGTATATGATTTTGGCAACAGCCTGCAGAAACCCAATGCAGATAATTCAGTAATGCGAAAGCAAAATACTGCAGATGCTGGAAATCTGAAATAAAAACAGAAAATGCTGGAAATACTCAGCAGGTCAGGCAGCATCTGTGGAGAGAGAGAAACAAAGTTTCTTAGCCTTGTAACTTCTGTTTATAAAAGCAGAAATTGCAGAAATATCTCGTGACCCGGTGTCAAATTTTGTTTGATAACGCTCCTGTGAAGCACCTTGGGATGTTTTATTACGGTAAAGGTGCCATATAAATGCAAGTTGTCGTTGTTGTTGTTGTAAATGAGTGTTATCGCAGAATTTTAGGTGGTGAAACAAAGTGTTAAATTTGAAGGTTTATCTTCTTGTTGCAGGTGGAATTTTTTAACAAAGGTTGGTTGTTGAAACCCCCGAGTGTGCAATGTTATCTACAGTTTGTCTGCTGTGCTAGATTAGATGGCAGTTATTTCAAAGAACCAATGAAAGGTCACAGACCTGAAACGTTAACTCTGTTTCTCTCTCCACAGATGCTGCCTGACCTGCTGAGTATTTCCAGCATTTTCTGTTTTTATTGCAGATAGTTCATTTCCTCTTTAACATATCTTTTAAAACACTGCATTGTCCCTTATCTGTGGCTACTCACAAAATTGAATGGTATCAGCAAGATAAGGACGAACAATAATCAAACTGTTTTCAACTGTAAGGATGAACTCATTCCTGCAGATAACCTCCAAACAATTAAACCACTCACTCTTGCCAATAATCACGAGTTACGCTGTTTTACCAGCACCACACGAATGAGATATCCATTCATTTTTGAGTCTGTGGTCATTTCCATATCTTTAACATATAAGTTCAAGCCAGCCACTCTTAATAGAGACAACATTGTGCACATGTGATAAGTGAAATGAATGGAACGGCTCCCATGAAATAACGAAACAATGAGGCGAGGGCTATGAAACAGTGAACAGCTGTAATATTACAGTAGATTAATTGTTACAATGTCTTTCTCTTGTATATTGTGGAAGCATGTAGTTGCAATATTTACCCAATCAGTTGATTTTGCTGTGTATATTCCTTGCAGTTATTTGTCAATTATACACTTTCTTATAATAAGGCTGAAGATTTGGACTGAAAGGATAATATATCTGGTGCACTTCAGATTCAGTGAGACCAGGCAAGCCAAAATGACAGAAACCTAACATTTAATTCATTCACGGGATGTGGGTGTCGCTGGCAAGGCCGGCATTTATTGCCCATCCCTAATTGCCCTGAGCGACTTGCTCGGCCATTTCAGAGGGCTGTTGAGAGTCAACCACATTGCTGTGGGATCTGGAGTCACATATAGGCCAGACTGGGTAAGGACAGCAGATTTCCTTCCCTAAAGGACATTAGTGAAGCAGATGGGTTTTTATGACAATCCGGTAGTTACATGGTCATCATTATTCACAACGTGAGAATATCACGAGAAATGCTTTTGATTGACTGGTGTTGAACATGATCAAGAAATGTGAGTAAATTATTTATTTTTAGCAAAAACAGAACAGCTATTGCTGCCTCTCAGCACCATTAGTACTTAGGATTTCCCACTCCGATATTGCAGGGTATAAGGGTTGATGCTTCTGTGAACCCAATGCAGTATAGTCTCAGCATTTTCTGAGTAAGGATCATTAAAACAGTCAAGAGTCTTACTATGATTTCAAATATTGCATTGGTGTAGTTACTAAATCTAGGCATGTAACATGTAGAAAAACTTCCCCAGAATAAACAACCCTTTTAATTTCCATTACATGTTACGGAGTAACTACTGCAAGGACACAACTTCTAAAGTCCTTAGCAGTTTAGTAAAGCATCTTGCTTTCAATTTTCCCAAGGTGAAGTGAGATTTTCCTTTGTTGCATCTGTAAACAAGAGATTTGCCGTGACATGGTACTGTAAAGATTGGCCGCGTCTGGCTACAGTGTACTATAAATTGCTGTTTCCTGGTAATATTCAAAACCTTTCTTGTGACTGCTCTCATTCAGTGACAATGGGGTGGGTTGAGATCGGGTGAGAAGTTAAAATTTTAAAAATCTCAAACCTGATCGTAACCCGTCTCCAAACCGCCCACTTCCGGGTTTAACGGAGGCGCGACAGTGGGGTGGGAAGCCAACCCGCTCCCAGGAGGCGGGTAGGCAATTTAAATATTTTAACGAGGGTGCAGTAACCAAAATTAATATCATACTTTAGGTTAATGTTAGAATATGTATAACATAGCATCAATGTACAGGGTGGAGGTGGCAAATTAATCCATGCCCTGAGTTAAACGGTAGACAGGTCTGTATTCATTAGACAAGACTGCGATGGTGGGAAATTAAACTGCAGAGTCCGCTGCAGAGTATGACTCGTGGGAAAATTAAGGAGGATACCTACTCAGCAAGGCAGGATAACACGCATACAAGATAACATACATAAGGATTGAGTGACGATGTGGCCTGAGGTGGCCTTCGCTTGTTTGTGAAGCTACAACATGGCTGGCCAGAAGACAAAATGGCTTACATCGAAGTCAAGTTGAACTAATTATACTATGCTTGCTTTGCAGAAGTACATGAGCAGGTCACAAGGTCAGAATCTGTGCTTTGAAGAGATTGTGACTCTCAGACTACACGAATAGATAAGAAAGAAGGCCACGATGATAGAGGGGTTGGGATAAGTCAATTAAGCAAAAACATGGTTGACTGCAGAATGTGGGAAGAAAGCGTAAAAATGTCACGCGGTAGAAGTAATGGATATAATGCAATATTAGACACCATGATGGATAAATTTGTACCCGCCCCTAGGGCAGGATGAGACTGATAAGATTATGTATAAAAATGTAATTTACTAAGCTGTCGTTGGAGTCGGATCCAAGAGCGGTCTTGGAAGGTTCTCCCCAGGCCTGTGAATAAAGACCGTTTTGAACCATCACTCGAAGTCTGTCATCTGTACTGAAGCTAGGCGTCGACCTTGTATATCACTTGGTCCACTGATTGCTTACAACAGAGTGTTTCTCGTCTGAAACGTCGCACTCCCACTTACGCAACCCACCCCTGTCAAGATTGGGGCCATATGTGACTGGAATCGAAAACCCTAAGCATTTCAGTAAACTCTGAGACACAATACACCATAACTCTAAGTAATAGTGTAACATGATGTAGTTTATTAAAAGTAAAAGTATCCACATTTATTTAACTTAGATGACTACTAAGAATAATTTCTTTATTCTTAGCAATGACATTTTAATCAACAACAACAATAACTTGCATTTATATGGAGTCTTTGACGTAATAAAACATCCCAAGGCGCTTCACGGGAGTGTTATCAAACAAAATTTGACACCAAGCGACATAGGAGGTATTAGGACAGGTGACAAGGTAGGTTTTAAGGAGCATCTTAAAGGAGGAGAGAGGTAGAGATGCAGAGAGGCTTAGGAAGGAATTCCAGAACTTAGTACCCAAGAAGCTGAAGGCATTCCAGGATGATTCTGGAATAGTGAGCAGTTTTAGTCGAGGAGAGCAGGCCCCGATAGTGCTTTTTATGGTCCAGCCAGATCTGGCGATGAATGGCTAAACCAGTTGTCCGCCATAAACGTTCAAGTCTGCATTTTCTGGACTTAAAGGAGCAGAGATGAGGGCCGTACCAGGGAAACAACCAGAGTGAGAGAGAGGAATGGTTTCAGTGAGGACAAGTGCATCAAAGATGGAGGTGAGGGTGTGATTGAGCAGATCAATAGCTGCAGAAATGTCATTCTGAATGGAGGGCCAAAGGTTAGACAATTGGGAAAGTGAAAGTGCATTGTAAATGACTTGGGGCGAACACAGAATGAAGTGGAGTTGGGAGGGGGAAGGGGGATGTGAGTGGCAAGGGATACAGGGAAGTGACCAGAGATGGCCTTATCTGTAATGGACACGATGGGAGTAGAGAGGCCACATGAGATGGCAAGGTTGAGGGGGTGGCCGTGAATATGGGTAAGGGAGTTTATATGAACAATCATTTAGGGCTGTATTTTGCCAGCCGAGGCAGGTTTGCAGCGGGAGAGGTAATTGGTGGGTTCCGGTCCTGCACCTGGCTGCAGCCGCTCTGTGAGAAGGATTTTCCGTTAATAGGGCTTGTTAAGCCCGCCCTGCGGGGTTCCCGGCCAATTAAAAGGAAGCGGGTCTGATGATGTAATTTGATGGCGCGTCATCAGCCAGTTTCCTTAAAGGGACCATGGCCGCATTCATTTTGACAGTTGTGCTGTCAGTGTTCTACATCATTGAGGTGCTGCAAACAATGACAAGCAATGCACAGAGGTGCATGGCTGCACCCAGGCTCTCCCGTGACTCCCTCCATATGCTTATGGAGGGAGTCACAGCACTCAGGGAGGTTCTCTTCCCTTCCAAGGGCGGAAGAGACCTTCCAAGGACACCAATGCAGCCTGGTTGCACATTGCACAGGAGGACAAAAGCAGGGATGTCATCAGGAGGACCAGGCTGCAGTGGCGCAAACCTTTCACTGATCTCAGTAGATCACGAAGTGTTACTGCAAAGCCACACTCAACCTCATCCTCCTGTGCCACTCATTACATTCCCATCACTCTGCCTTCCCTACCCTACTCCGGCACATCTTTACACTCACCAACTTACCTTGCAACTCCACCCATCCCTCTCTATCTACATTATCACTTCCCCATCTCACGAGCCATCCCTCACACTCACCCTCATCCTCATTCTAGTGCAATCATACCAACTAACAACACACAAGGGTAGGCACTTGGGTGTTTTATGCAATGTTCATGTACATTTTCTGTTAATGTGTTGTCAAACATTGAAATCTTTCTTTTCAACACTTTGCCTTATTGTACAGATCTGTGCTTACCTTTGGAAGTGTCTTAGTGAGTTGCAGTGAATGGTAAGACATAACAGTACCCCTGCAATGGTGATGAGTTTGAAAGGAATGACTTGCAGGAATTGCTTGTGAAAGCAATGCATTGTAGGAATGCTTTATGGTGCTGGTGTGGGGTGGTGCCAACCTGGCGCATCATGTGGCAGCCAGGGTGTACAGCATCAAGTGAAGTAAATCTGGCCATGGTGATGCCATCGCTGGCCTCCCGGGCAACAATGTTGTCTGGTGCTGATGCCCTGTGTCCTGTGCAGCATCAGGTGATTGCGGAGAAGGTTGGTATTGTTGGTGATGTTAGTGTGCCTGGTGATGTTGGTGCTGGGGCTGATCGTGGAGGGATTCAGAGGACCAAGGTGAGATATTTTCAAGGGCACCGATGTTGCTGGAGTAGATGGCAGTTGAAGTTGAGATGATAGAAGCGATCTGTCAATGGTGAGAGAGCTTGCTCCAAGGAGGTGACAGTGGATAGAGAGTTTACTCCAAACACTTCCAAACTGCATACAGCTCAAAAGTTTCTTCCAAATCCTGAAGGCTTCAGCTTCTGACATTGGAAAGTGACCAGCTGTGAAATGGTAGGTTTCATACCACTTTTGCAGCTGTCACCTATTCACAGCAATGGGGAAACATAGAGAACCCGACCTACTTAACTGACGTGATCTCTGAACGACGTGTACCCTGTTAGAAATGTGGTAAAATAGAAATAGGCTGGCAAAATAGTAGTTAAGAAGCACTTAACAAGCAGTTAAGTATCTTAAATGCCTCCCCCGCCGCTTGGTGTCGGGTCTGTTCTGAAATCGTAGACCCGACACTTTGGAAACTTACATGGAGGTGGGTTCGCAGCAGGTTCCCAACCGGCTGTCAATCATTTCGATTTTGACAGCGGACCCGTCTCCAAACCCGCCCTCTGAGCGCCGGCAAAATCGCGGCCTTAATGTTTAATAGGGCTGATCCATTGGTATTAAAATACCTCTAAATGGAAATGAGCTGTACTCACGTATCCATGTTTACAATGAATCTTCTGTTCCACTTCTCCTTTGCAATGGCCTGAGCAAGTGCACAGGGATGGACATCGGTATCAAAATCAAACACACAGGTAAAGGCTGACCAGCTGAGGGGAAAATGAGTAAAATTACTTCATTGGATGATGCATTTCATGGGGCGTTGCAGGTTTTATCACAATATTTTACAAATTAGCTTTGACAGCTGTACATATTTCAGATGGGGTTAGCTGGTAAAGTTATCAGGTATAATTTAGAAGGAAAAGCTCTGAGGTCAAGATGGGCTTCAATACACGTCCGTTTTATTCAAAGAATATTATCATTATGAGAACTTTATGTGACCTTCCCCATGAATGTCACCAAATTATTTTAACCATTTCATCAGCACACTGGGGGCGATTTTTGTTTTGTCACCGCCCCGTTTACACCTAAAAACGGGGAAGTAGACGGAACAAAATGACATGGGAGTTAACTTGGCGACTTACTGCTGGACACATGCCCGCTCCGACTTTCGGGCGGACCTCGATTTAGGCAGTGAGAACACTCTCCGGAAACAGGCAAGGGCCTCTTTAATATATGCAAATTAAAATCAAATGACACTGTCAAGGCCCGGACACCAATTTCCTCTTTACCCCCGTGTTGGTATCACCAGTTCCTCAAGCCGCCCACAAATCATGGGCGGTACAAGTCGGGAGGCAGTTATTTCCAGCGGTACTTAAAGGGATTCTCACCTGCTCTCAGCGAACATATTACAGATCATTTTGCCTGGATTACATTGTGTTTATTTGCGACTTAGACTATTTCAAAGTGCTTGTAGAGGCTGTACAATGGTCTGAATACTTAAGAGGGGGCTTCTGGCAAAGCAGTTATTTCTTCATGGTGGGCATTCTGGCAATTCCACTATGGCTAGGGGATGAGGAGGAAGAGGAGCAGCTACAAGAGGAAGGAACGCACAGGGCTGCAGCTGCAGAGAGAGCAAATAGAAGGAGTTGTGCTCGCAGGAATCCTTACACTCCAAACAGAGTATGTAGGCCCAAGACAACATACCTGCAGTTCTCTGAGGAGCAGTGGAGAAGGAGGCTATGCTTCTCTAGGGAGGCTGTCACAGAGTTTGTGGGGGAGAAATTCAGTATCGCCCCGTTTGGGGCGCAATTATCGGCCGGGCGCAAAGTTTAGTGCCTGCCGCTAATTATCGCCTCCGACTGCAAACTTGGCTTCTATCGCCCCTGGAGGTAATTGGAGCGCTAAATCAGGCGCTACACACCTCTCTTAAGGTGCTAATGCCGAGGAGCGAGGCGCTACCTCAGAACGCTGGCGAAGCTCATGTGATGTCAGTCAGCAATGGAACACAGAGACACTGGCGCCAGCCAGTTCTTAAAGGGGAGGGTCGATCTTGCTCTCCATCCACACCCTGCTCATTGCAGCCTTGAATCTTGGCCTGGAGAGACCTGTACATCAAATCTGCTGGAAAGAACAATGGAGAGGGCCAGGGAAAGAGCTCAGAGTGCAGCCCACATAGTCTCTTCTAAATCGATGCAAGGAAGGTCAAATCAAAATGAACCTGCAAAGTGCTGCTCAGTACCCAAAACGCCTTCACACAGCATTGAATCTCTCCAGAAGTCTCTCTCTCTCTCTCAGAATGCGTGGTGCAAAAATGTCGCTGACAAAAAAAGGCAGGAAGCGGTCACCTTTAAATAGCGCTCCCCCAGTCCCTTCCTGACTGCAAAATGTTCCCCTCAACCTGTCGTTGCTAGTGGCAGGCGGTAAGGCAGGGGGCGCCACTCAATATCCGGTCCGGGGCGCTACCGGGGCGTTGCACGCTCGACTGACGTCACGATCTGC
The DNA here is from genome assembly GCA_030390025.1 of Squalus acanthias. Lineage (NCBI taxonomy): Eukaryota > Metazoa > Chordata > Chondrichthyes > Squaliformes > Squalidae > Squalus > Squalus acanthias. The sequence continues at coordinate 9,815,770 of CM059430.1, forward strand.
GGGCGCAGGAGATCGTGGCGGTAGTGTTTAGTGCCGCCGCAAAATGTCTGGTCAATTTTGCAAGTGGCGTAAACATCGCCGTGCCCGGGCGCTAGTTGCTTTGCGCCCCATTAGTGCCCTCCTAGGGCGCTAACGAGAGGCGCAAAGCAACTGAATTTTTCCCCCTGTATCACTTGTTGCAACAAGACCTGCGACCACTGCCACACCTAGCCAGCATTCTCTGTTATAGTCAAGGTCACTGCAGCCCTCAACTTCTTTACCTTTGGCTGCTTCAAGGCTACTACAGGGGATATCAGCAACGTCAGTCAGTTTGCAGTTTATGCTTGCAGTAAGAAGGTAAATGATGCTATGTTTGTTACAGCAAACACTTTCATCACTTTCCCCACAGACAAGCGCAAAAAGCAGGATAGGGTTCTGGGGTTTATACAGGGGGAAGATGAGCAGACATTTCTTTACCCAGTGAGTTGTTATGATCTGGAATGCACTTCCGTACAGGGTGGTGGAAGCAGATTCAATAGTAACTTTCAAAAAAGAATTGGGTATATCCTTAAAAAGGAAATTTTGCAGGGCTCTGGGGAAAGAGCAGGGGAGTGGGACTAATTGGTAGCTCTTTCAGAGAGCTGGCACAGGCACAATGGGCCGAATGTGCTGTATGATTCAATGATTCTATTACAGGCTTCCCCCAAGTTCAGGGTCTCATTGGCTACACCCACGTCACCCAGCCGGCACCTTCAGCTGACCCCACTACCTTGATGAATCGCTAAGGCTTGCACTCTATTAATGTGCAACTGGTGTGTGTTCGCTGGCAGCGTATCATGCAGGTCTGTGCCCACATTCCTGGCAGCGGTGATGACACTTTATATTGTGCCAGTCCTCCATCCTCCCCGCTCTTTGCTCCTGCACAGCAAGTGAGAGACTGACTGCTTGAGGACAAGGGCTATCATCTGCACACTTGGCTCATGACTCCTCTCGGGAACTCACGCTCTGTGCTACGACCGGATCAGTGGCTCAATTGGTGTCCTCATAGAGCAGACCTCAAAGCCAGTATCCATTTGGGTTCTATTTGTGCACAAATTAAGAGCTGCAGCACGGAAGGAACGTCTCTGGCATTTGTCGTCATTACCAAGTATCCAACAGAATTTACTCTGATACATTTATTGCTAAGGGTTTTTCTTTACTCCATTTCCACGTTAAAATGGATGAAATGTGGGCCTCAATGAATCTCATTATAAAATACTAATGAAGGCCAGGCTCCATGCTTAGAAATGTTCATGCATATTTGTTAACTATCACACATAAATCAAGAATACTCTTTAAAATCACTTTTTTCCCCCCATGGTTTACGTAACATACATAAATCCAAACTTGACATGGAGAAGCTCTCCTTCCTCTTCACTCCACTCATGTCTGCATGGTCCCTTTCTGCAGAGCAAAAATATAAAATTACTTAAACAGAACGACAGGCATCCATTAACACCGCTCTCAACATTAAGGGGGAGAAATTCAGTATCGCCCCATTTGGGGCGCAATTATCGGCCGGGCGCAAAGATTAGCGCCTGGTGCTAATTATCGCCACCGACTGCAAACTTGACTTTTATCGCCCCTGGAGGTGATTGGAGCGCTAAATCAGGCGCTTCACACCTGTCTTAAGGCGCAAAGGCCGAGGAGCGAGGCGCTACCTCAGAGCGCTGGCGAAGCTCATGTAATGTCAGTCAGCAATGGAACACACACACAATGGCACCGGCCAGTTCTTAAAGGGGATGGTTGATCTTGCTTTCAATCCACATCCTGCTCATTACAGCCTTGAATCTCTGCCTGGAGAGACCTGCACATCAAATCTGCTGGAAAGAACAATGGAGAGTACCAGGGAAAGAGCTTAGAGTGCAGCCCCCACAGTCTCTTCTAAATCGATACAAGGAATGGCAAATCAAAATGAACCTGCAAAGTGCTGCTCAGTACCCAAAACTCCTTCACACAGCATTGAATCTCTCCTGAAGTCTCTCACTCTCTCAGAATGCGTGGTTCAAAAATGGCACCAACAATAAAAGGCAGGAAGCGGTCGCCTTTAAATAGCGCTCCCCCAGTCCCTTCATGACTGCAATTCGCTCCCCTCAACCTGTCGTTGCTAGCGTCAGGCGGTAAGGCAGGGGGCGCCACTCAATATCTGCTCCGGGGCGATACCGGGGCGTTGCGCACTCGACTGACGTCACGATCTGCCGGCGCAGGAGATTGTGGCGGTAGTGTTTAGCGCCACCGCAAAATGTCTAGTTAATTTCGCGAGCGGCGCAAACTTCGCCGCGCCTGGGCGCTAGATGCTTTGCGCCCCATTAGCGCCCTCTTAAGGCGCTAACGGGAGGCGCAACCAACTGAATTTTTCCCCCTAGGCTATTAACGTTACATTGCCAGTAAGTGATGTATCTGACTTTGCTAAGTATATCAAGGAAATGTTGATGCACAGTAAAGCACACAAGTTCTTTTGGCTGAGATGGAAAACTTTCCCATCTGCCAGTTCAGTTGGATGTAAAAGATCCAATTCGAAGAAAAGCAGTGGCGTTTTTCCCGACGTCCTGGACAACAATTGTCCCTCAACCAACATCATCAAAACAGATTAACTGGTCAGTTAACTTATTGCTGTCTGCAAGTTGACTTCTGTATTCGCCTCCATAACAAGGGTGACTACATTTCAAAAGTATTTCACTGGCTGTGAACTACTTTCACACATCCTGAGGTCATGAAAGGCACGATATAAAGGTTTTTCTTAATTTCTCATCAGTATTCATTATTTAACAAAGGTAGTTACAACTCTTCAGGAAGGTGTTGAAGATAACCACACTGTGATATTTAGTGGCTCATATGTGAAACTCTTGCTTTAAAATATCTGACAAACAGATTGTTAAAGATTGTCACATTTCAACTGCCATATTTAAACTATTCCCTAATCTCGCCAGTGACTGTAACAGAAACATCTCTTAGTGATGTGGGCAACATCATATTACTATTGAAAACTGACAGGTTTTGACCAGTACTGACCTCAGAAGCCCATTAAAGGAAACTCGCCACCGTCGATGTGGTTCAAGACATTCCAGTTTTAGACCACCTCCGCTCCAGCATTTCTCACTCTCCGCACTGACGAGAGCATCAGGATGGACAGGGTGCTGAAAGGTTGAGAGCTGTACTATTACCATAGTCTTCACAAGGATATTGAGACATTGCCTCAGTGTAAGAATTTAATAACAATGTTATGCAAATGATATATACTATGGTTTAGGAATACAGTATAGGGTAATTTTTGAAAGACCTCACAAAATGTATCCTGATGTGTATCCACTCTCACTACAGCAGGTCACTTATTTGGTATTTTTTCTTTATTCTCAGTCTTGTTTCTTTATCCTATTTGGTTTTTTCTATAGTCCCTAAACTACCATCTGTGAAAGTTCAGCATCATTTGAATAAATTAAAGTCCAAATTAATGAGGAATACCATTAACATAATTTACTTGTGATTGAAATCTTAAAGCTGAGACACAGTACACTATTAAGATACAATTTGAATGTACTCTTGGGAGCATATTTACTCAGCCACAAATGCCCTTCTAAAAAAAAAACTATTAAGCACATAATATGATACAGTCTTCTTAGGCAGTCCCTCGGAACCGAGGATGACTTGCTTCCACATTAAAAATGAGTTCTCAGGTGACTGATGAGTCCAATGCGGGACCTACAGTCTCTGTCACAGGTGGGGGCAGACGGTGGTTGAAGGGGCGGGTGGGTGGGGTGCTTGGGTTGACGTGCGCTCCTGGCGCTGTTTGCGCTTGGCTTCCGCTTGCTCCCGGCGAAGAGACTCGAGGTGTTCGCCGCCTTCCCGGATGCTTCTCCTCCACTTTATGCGGTCTTGGTACAGTGGAATTATATTGTCCATGGCCTGCTTACACAAATCTGACCCTGAAGTGTCAGCTTGCCTCAGTTGGTGCCACTCTCACTTCTGAACCATGGTTGTGGGTTGAAGCCCCAATCCAGGACTTCAGCATGTGTTTTCAGTTGACACTTCAATATAGTATTGAGTGAGTATTACAACGTAGGAGCTATCGTTAAACCGAGACACCATCTGCCAGTTCAGGTGAATGTAAAAGATCAAATGGCACTATTCGAAGAACAATAGGAAGCTCCCGGTGTCCAGGCCAACATTCCGCCCTCAAACACCACCACCAAAAAAAAGATTAACTGGTAATTGATATCATTTGCGGATTGTGGGGACCTTGCTATGCATAGTTGGCTGTTGCATTTGTCCATTTAACACTTCAAAAGTAATTCATTGCCGGTGAATTACCACAAGATATACAAGGACATGTTAAAGCCTTACAAAAATACAATGGCCCATATTTTCCGGGGCATACGGGTGCGCACGTGGTGCGTACGCACCCGTAAGGGTCCCGCAACTTCCGGGTTTTCGCGCACGGGCGAAAACCCGGAACTTGCGATCTGTCAAGAATCTTCGACTGATTGTAGCCATCCCCGGGAAAAGGGCATTCGCGGGCGGAGTACTGCCCAGCGAATGCCCGTGAAATTCTTACGCCTGGCAAAAGCAGACGTAAGGCCTGCTTTTACCAGCGTAAGAGTTTAAATGAATATAGAAATAATTTTTTTTCCAATTATTTAAACATTAAAACACCTGTAAAATAAGTTAAGGTTATTTTTAGCCCCTTTAAAATGTTTAAATTTATTTTTCAAAAAATTTAATTTTTGTTTTAATTGTTTAATTAAATTGTATTTTAATGAATTTTAAATATGTAATTTAAAAAAAATTATTTGGTATATAAATGTGTTTTTTATGTGATCCCCATTCAGGCTTATGGGGATTCTGTATGTACGGAACCCCCATAAGCACGAATGGGGATCCCGCTTCTTTCATTGGTTGGGCCGGCCCATGTGATCCCAGGGGCGCTTGCGAACTGCCTGCGCCCCTGGGATACGTGGGCCTCTGCGCATGTCTACACGTAAAGGCCCAGGAGCGCGAGACTCCGTGAATCCCGAGGCAGAAGGTAGGCGCGGATTTTATTTGTGGATTGGAGGCATTTCCCTGCGGGAAGTCTCCGACCGCAAATTCAGGCCCAATAAAAAAAAAATTCTTTGGTGTAATTACAGGCAATGCAAATCAGTCCTTTACATCAGGTTTTTTTTTGCCATGTGTTTTGGTCTGGTCTTTTCTTCTAGTTGGAATGAACATTTAGCAGCAACAAGGCATTTAAAGTAACAGGATCTGTTATGCTGAGGTTTGACATTGTGAAATAATGTTGAAAATATTAATAATGAGGGGATTGTCCTATGAGGACAGATTGAGTAGACTAGGCCTATATTCTCTAGAGTTTAGAAGAATGAGAGGTGATCTCATTGAAACATATAAGATTCTTACAGGTCTTGACAGGGTAGAAGCAGGGAGGATGTTTGCCCCTGGCTGGGGAGTCTAGAACCAGGGGTCAAAGACTCAGAATAAGGGATCGGCCATTTAGGACTGAGATGAGGAGAAATTTCTTCACTCAGAGAGTGGTGAATCTTTGGAATTCTCTACCCCAGGGTACTGTGGCGGCTCAGTTGTTGAGTGTATTCAAGACAGAGATCGATAGCTTTTTGAATATTAAAGGAATCAAGGGATATGAGGATAGTGCAGGAAAGTGGAGTTTAGGTGGAAGATCAGCCATGATCTTATTGAATGGCGCAGCAGGCTCGAAGGGCCAAATGGCTTACTCCTGCTTCTAATTCTTATGTTCTTATACGGTATGACAGATAAACAAGTAATAGGTACAATAATTACAGTAATATTGTTAAGGGATGTATTAAATTAACGTTTTGCAATTACATGCCATCAATATTATAAAACAGCTTTGTTTAATAAATATGAATTATCAAAGCAATTTGAATGATGCATTATGCTATAATTTTCAGTAGTTATCCATGACCCAGAATCAGAAATCTTTACCTCAAAGTTTCCAACCCCTTCAACTCGAAGGAACAGCCGGATTTCACACAGGCCATTCGGTCTTTGGCAAAGACATAGAAAAAATAAGGTTTTATCTGTTTCTGTGAACCCTATAAACTGAACTGCATTGATAGCCTGGAAAATGTAAAGTGGAAAGAGTTTAATCATTGTTACTGTGTACGATATGCCAAGTTTCAAGCCATCTATATACCAACGTAATGATTTTACATAGAATTACATTGAATTTGCAGCACAGAAACAGGCCATTTGGCCCAACTGGTCTGCGCCGGTGATTATGCTCCATGCGAGCCTCCTCCCACTCTACTTCATCTCACCGTTTCTGCATATTCTTCTATTCTTTTCTCCCTCGTGTACTTATTAAGCTTCAGCTGTGACTCAGTGGGCAGCACCCTCTCCTCCGAGTCAGAAGGTTGTGGGTTCCAGTCCCACTCCAGAGACGTGAGCACAAAAATCTAGGCTGACACTCCCAGTGCAGTGCTGAGGGAGTGCTGCACTGTCGGAGGCTGCTGTCTTTTGGATGAGACATTAAACCGAGGCCCCATCTGTTCTCTCAGGTAGATGTAAAAGATCCTGCGGCACTATTCCGAAGAAGAGCAGGGGGAGTTCTCCCCAGTGTCCTGGGGCCAATATTTATCCCTCAATCAACATCACTAAAACAGATTATCCAGTCATTATCACATTGCTGTTTGTGGGAGCTTGCTGTGCGCAAATTGGCTGCTGCATCTCCTACATTACAACAGTGACTACACTCCAAAAGTACTTCATTGGCTGTAAAGCACTTTGAGACGTCCGGTGGTCGTGATAGGCGCTATATAAATGCAAGTCTTTCTTTTCTTTTTTCCCCTTAAAGGCATCTATGCTAGTTGCCTCAACTACTCCACTTTCACAATGTATGTGAGGAAGGCTTGAATATACTGCCTTCTGAATTTCTTTTAAATAAGCGGTTATTATAACAATATTGGTTACAGTACAAGGTTGAAGACTGAAGGCACAGTTCTACACTTAGGACCACTTCAATGGCCTGACTGAGTATAGCTTATTTCGTTATATTGGTCTTGGACTGGAAAGCCGGCAATGTTTGGGCACAGAACTTCCAAACATAGGAAAATTATTCTTAGCCTTGACCACCAATTGGCATCAATAGGCAATAGTCTTCAATGCATCACGTCAGTGGGTAATAAACCCAAACTATTGACCACTGAAGTCAGAACTTCAGGCTATAACTTGAACAAAATGGTTGAATTCCTCCCATTGTGTCTTCCCTTTTCAAATTAAATTTTTGCCATCCTTTTTAATTTATCCTAGAAATAAATTTCTGTTCGTTTATGACTTGCCTCTTGCAATCTGCTATTACAAAACACCACCATCTCTGCTCGACAGATTCTCAATCTTACTTGGACCTTGTCTGTGGAACAGAAATGCTGCCAGTAAAGTTGGTGAGGTACACTTATATTCTTTTCTATAGGATCGTCTGACTATGGGAGAATGTAGATACAAGATAGTATAAAGTGGGAGAATGTAGACACAAAATAATGTAACCATTGGACTGTTTAGGTACAGGATAGTATAACCAAGGGGTGTGTTGGTGTGAAATGGTATGTGGAGAGTGTAGGTATGAGATAGTATAACTGTGGAGAGTGTGGGTATGGGATAGTATAACTGTGGAGAGTGTAGGTATGAGATAGTATAACTGTGGAGAGTGTAGGTATGGGATAGTATAACTGTGGAGAGTGTAGGTATGAGATAGTATAACTGTGGAGAGTGTAGGTATGAGATAGTATAACTGTGGAGAGTGTAGGTATGAGATAGTATAACTGTGGAGGCTGTAGGTGTGAAATTGTAATGCGGTGGCCTGCCTTCAATGGCATTTCACCGATGAACATTTTATAAATTTCGGTGGAATTATAAATCCAAGACCTTAATATCAGTAGTGCGGCCAATATTTTAGCAAAGCTTAAATGTGCCTAACCTACAATGCTGGACATACAGTTGACAGTTACAAGTATACCCAATTGTGTAAAACTGTTACAGTAAAGCTGTTGTAAAATTGAAGATTCCGCAATCTCTACAAAAGACCAGTGATATTTTTTAAACGATAAAGTACATTGTCATTTTGAAAATGTAGTATAGTGTATAAGGATAACAGTTCAGAGCCTAGATAAAGAAAGACTTGAAAGACTTGCATTTATATAGCGCCTTTCACGACCACCGGACGTCTCAAAGTGCTTTACAGCCAATGAAGTACTTTTTTGGAGTGTAGTCACTGTTGTAATGTGGGAAACGCGGCAGCCAATTTGCGCACAGCAAGCTCCCACAAACAGCAATGTGATAATGCCCAGATAATCTGTTTTTGTTATGTTGATTGAGGGATAAATATTGGCCAGGGTAGATAGTTCAGATAATGTGTAACTTATCAATTCAACATTAAAAATGAGTAATCTTACATGAGGGTGGCTTAGTAACTTTGGAAGGCATTTCATTTCTTCAAAGGAAGGTCCCAGCGATGTTCTGAGCTCTCTGCTTTCAATTCCACCATTTCCAGTGCAGAATTCTTCTGCTCTTCTGCGACCCAACCCCATGTTCTCTCTCTCCAGATCAGTTTTCGTGTCACTCCCATTCTTCCACCTGTAAATGTGGTAAAGGATTAAAAAAAAAATTTTTTTCAATGCATACCATCTCCCTGGAATGGAATACCTGCCATTTAACAGCTCTGGGTCTTCTTGCAGCAAATTCTTTGCTATGTAGATGCAAAGGAAAACTGACACGATTGACAAAAGACTGATCATACTGGCCAGAGTGTGTAACTGTCTAGCATCTCGGTGTCTAATATATGGTTAACGGTTGCTTAACGATATAGACAGGAAACACTGTGCTGGCTCCATCCCAACTATGTGATGGTCCACTAAATGCCTGCCATGTAAAAGAGGAGGAGCTTCACCAGGGGAATTGCTCCATTTTTTTTTTTACTGTTTTTATATAATCGGCAAACCCTCACATGACCTTTAACAACTCTTAACTTTGGGAAAAAAAAAGCATTTCTTTGTCAAATTATGATTAAAGTTCATTTTTACTGTTTCTGTCATGGGAAATCGAACTTAAACCTAAGGCTGCATGAACCATCTTAAATCTCTAGGAATATATATTTCTTTCCATTTCAATCACCAGAGATTAGGGCCAGTTATATATTTAACATGTAACCAATGGGGAATAGATGCATGCTCACTATATTATTACATAGAATTTATATATAGAATGTACAGCACAGAAATAGGCCATTCGGCCCAACTGTTCTATGCCGGTGTTTATGCTTAACACAAACCTCCTCCCACCTGTCTTCTATCAATATCAATATTAATCAGGCATATTCCCCTGACTCAATGACCACAGACCAGATACACAACAACCTCGATCTCCTGCCCTTCCCCAGACTATAGATGGATATTCCAGCACCATAACAAACCTACTTCTTTGGTCTTTTGATTCCTGCCACAGTTGCCAACTACATATATTGTCACAGATATACACACCAGTTCCACGCTGCTATTTTTGAAATAGAGATTTAGTAAAACCTAAACTGACAAATTTTGGAACTTTTAAAACTCACTACAGTCTTCAACCCTCATTTTAACCTCCAACACTAAATCCACACAAATACTTAAAGTAATAAACTACACAAAGGCAAGTTTTTGTGCAAGTGTATTTTAGCTCATGCAGTGTTTTTAAGAAAGTATTAGTCATTTATTTGAGTTGTAATGTCATTTGAGCTGTTGGACTTATGCAGTTATTTCTTACCTCAAAGGGAGTAATCTCAGGATTGCTAACAGTGCCATGTGCTAGTCAGAGTAGAAATAGAAGGATATTTCAGATGAATACATGGCTAGAGGAATGGTGCAAGGGGAAGGGATTCAAATTCCTGGGACATTGGAACCGGTTCTGGGGGAGGTGGGACCAGAACAAACTGGACGGTTTGCACCTGGGCAGGACCGCGACCAATGTCCCAGGGGGAGTGTTTGCTAGTGCTGTTGGGGAGGGTTTAAACTAAAATGGCAGGGGGTTGGGAACCTGTGCAGGGAGACAGAGGAAAGGGAAGCAAGGATAGAAGCAAAAGACAGGAAGGAGAAAAGCAAAAGTGGCAGTCAGAGAAATCAAGGGTGTAAATCAAACATGGCCACAGTAAATAATAATTCTAAAAGGTCGAAGAGTGTTAAAAAAACAAGCCTGAAGGCTTTGTGTCTTAATGCAAGGAGCATTCGTAATAAGGTGGATGAATTAGCTGCGCAAAGAGATGTAAATGGATATGATATAATTGGGATTACGGAGACATGGCTCCAGGGTGACCAAGGCTGGGAATTCATCATCCAGGGGTATTCAATATTCAGGAAGGACAGGCAAAAAGGAAAAGGAGGTGGGGTAGCATTGCTGGTTAAAGAGGAGATTAACACAATAGTAAGGAAGGATATTAGCTTTGATGATGTGGAATCTGTATGGGTAGAGCTGAGAAATACCAAGAGGCAGAAAACATTAGTGGGAGTTGTATACAGACCCCCAAACAGTAATGCTGAGGTTGGGGTTGGCATTAAACGGGAAATTAGAGACGCGTGCAATAAAGGCACAGCAGTTATGGGTGACTTTAATCTACATAGAGATTGAGCTAACCAAATTAGTAAAAATACTGTGGAGGAGGAATTCCTAGAGTGTATACGGGATGGTTTCCTGGATCAATATGTCGAGGAACCAACTAGAGATCAGGCCATCTTAGACTGGGTATTATGTAATGAGAAAGGATTAATTAGCAATCTTGTTGTGCGAGGCCCCTTGGGGAGGAACAATCATAATATGATAGAATTCTTCATTAAGATGGAGAGTGAAGTATTTGACTCAGAGACTAGGGTCCTGGTAGAATAGATAAGGGAGAACCAGTGGATGTGGTGTATTTGGACTTTCAGAAGGCTTTCGATAAGGTCCCGCATAAGAGATTAGTGTGCAAAGTTAAAGCACATGGGATTGGGGGTAAGGTACTGACTTGAATAGAGAACTGGTTGGCAGACAGGAAGCAAAGAGTTGGAATAAACGGATCTTTTTCCGAGTGTCAGGCAGTGACTAGTGGGGTACCGTAGGGATCGGTGCTAGGACCCCAGTTATTCACAATATATATTAATGATCTAGACGAGGGAACTAGATGTAATATCTTCAAGTTTGCAGATGACACAAAGCTGGGTGGGCGTGTGTGCTGTGAGGTGGATGCAGAGAAACTCCAGTATGATTTGAACAGGTTGGGTGATTGGGCAGATGCATGGCAGATGCAGTATAATGTGGATAAATGCGAGGTTATCCACTTTGGTGGCAAAAACAGGAAGGCAGATTATTATCTGAACGGCAATAGATTGGGAAAAGGAGAAGTGCAACGAGACCTGGGTAACCTTGTGCACCAGTCGCTGAAGGTAAGCATGCAGGTGCAGCAGGCGGTTAAGAAGGCAAATGGTATGTTGGCCTTCATAGCGAGAGGATTCGAGTACAGGAGCAAGGATGTCTTGCTGCAGTTGTACAGGGCGTTGGTGAGACCACACCTTGAGTATTGTGTGCAGTTTTGGTCGCCTTATCTGAGGAAGGATGTTCTTGCCATGGAGGGAGTGCAGTGAAGATTCACCAGACTGATACCTGGGATGGCAGGAATGACGTATGAAGAGAGATTGGGTCGATTAGGCTTATATTCGCTAGAATTTAGAAGAATGAGAGGGGATCTCATTGAAACTTATAAAATTCTAACTGGACTAGACAGACTAGATGCAGGAAGATGTTCCCTATGGTGGGGGAGTCCAGAACCAGGGGTCACAGTCTAAGGATAAGGGGTAAGCCATTTAGGACAGAGATGAGGTGGAATTTCTTCACCCATAGAGTGGTGAACCTGTGGAATTCTCTACCACAGAAGGCAGTTGAGGCCAATTCATTAAACATATTCAAGAAGGAGTTAGATATATTTCTTAAGGCTAAAGGGATCAAGGGATATGGGGAGAAAGCAGGGACAGGGTACTGAATTTGGATGATCAGCCATGATCTCATTAAATGGCGGAACAGGCTTGAAGGGCCGAATGGCCTACTCCTGCTCCTATCTTCTATGTTTCTATGTTTCTTACAGGACATAGAAAGGCTAGCAGAATGGGCAGACAAGTGGCAGATGGAATTTAATCCAGAGAAGTGTGAGGTGATGCATTTTGGCAGAAGGAACAGGGAGAGGCAATATACACTTAACGGCACAGTTTTAAAGAGTGTGCAGGGACAGAGAGACCTGTGAGTTAATATGCATAGGTTCCTGAAGGTGGCAGGACATATTGAGAGAGTGGATAACAAAGCATATGGGATCTTGGGCTTCATAAATAGAGGTATTGAGTACAAAAGTGGAGAAGTTATGCTGAACCTTTGTAAAGTGCTGGTTAGGCCACAACTGGAGTATTGCGTCCAGTTCTGGTCACCACAGTTTAGGAAGGATGTGAAGGCCCTTGAGAGGGTGCAGAGGAGATTTACCAGAATGGTTCTGGGGATGGGGGATCTTAGCTACAAGGACAGGTTGGAGAAGCTGGATTTGTTTTCATTAGAGCAAAGGAGGTTGAGGGGTGATTTGATAGAGGTGTACAAGATTATGACAGGTTTGGATAGGCTAGACGGGGAAAGGCTGTTCCCACTACTTGATGGTACAAGGACTAGGGGACACAGATTTAAGGTTTTGGACAAGAGATACAGGGGGGACAGGAGGAAAACCTTTTTTACGCAGCGAGTGGTGAGGACCTGGAACTCGCTGCCGATGGAAGTGGTGGAAATGAAGACACTCAGGCCGCGATTTCGCTGGCGCTCAGAGGGCGGGTTTGGAGGTGGGTCAGAGGTTAAAGTCGTTTCGATTGACGGTGGGTTCCGCACCTGCCATCAACCTGCCTCCAAACAACCTTCCCAAGTGTCGGGTCCCCGATTTGTGAATGGACCCAACACTTAGCGGTGGGAAATGGATAAAAGGCAATTAACTGCCTATTAACAGGTACTTGTCAGTAGTTTTCAGGCTGTTTTTCGATTTTCCAGCTTCTGGGTTGTGTTTCATGACGTCCGGACAACACGCAGGTAAGTGTGGTGTGTTGTGAGTCTGGGCTAATGTTTGTGAAAAAATGACAGCTGCAGAAGTGGTGTGAAGGATGCAATGTTGCACATGGTGAGTTTCACAGCAAAGAAAATTTTGGTTACTGCATTTTTAATACATATACAGATTTCTTTAGCTTACAAGTTTTTAAATCCAACTGTATGTCCAGTGCCACCCCATTGGAAGAACCTCTCTCACCATTGACAGATCGCTTCTGTCATCTCACCTGCAGCTGCCATCTATTCCAGCAACATCAGAGCCAATGAAACAATCACACCTTGGTCCTCCGAATCCTTCCACAATCATCCCCAACACGAACATCACCAGGCACACCAACATCACCAACCTCATCACCAACCTTCTCTGCCATCACCTGATGCTGCAATGGACACAGGGCATCATCCCCTCAAAAAACTGCTGGCCAGGAGGCCAGCGATGGCATCACCATGGCCAGACTTTCTTCACTTGATGCTGTACACCCTGGCTGCCACATGATGCACCAGGTTAACACCATCCCACACCAGCACCGTGAAGCATCCCTTTAATGTCCAAGCACTTCCATGTCCACACATCACTATAGCGGTTCCGGCAAGGGCGGGGTGGGGGGGCGCGGTAGTTATGACTGAACAATCACTGTAACTCAGTAAGACACTTCTCAATGTGCGCTCAGATCTGTCCAATAAGGGGCACTTTTTGAAAAAGAGATTTCACTGTATGACAACACATTACCAGAAACTTCACATGGACATTGGCTAAACCTCTCAAGTGCCCACCCTTGTGTGTTGTTAGTTGGTATGCTTGCAATAGTGATAAAGTAGATAGAGAGGGTTGGGTAGAGGTGCAAGGTAAGTTGGTGTCCTGGGGAAGTGTCTTCTGCCCTTGGAAGGGAAGAGAACCTCCCTGCATACTGTGACTCCCTCCATAAGCATATGGAGGGAGTCATTGGAGAGCCTGGGTGCAAGAGTTCACCTTTGTGCAGTGATTGTCAGTGTTTACAGCACCTCAATGCTGTCAAAAACTGAAAAATCAAGGGGGAAAAATTCGGTTGCTTTGCGCCTTCTGTTAACGCCCAAAGAGGACGCTAATGGGGCGCAAAGCAACTAGCGCCCGGGCGCGGCGATGTTTGCGCTGCTCGCGAAATTGACCAAACATTTTGCAGCGGCGCTAAATACTACCGCCACGATCTCCTGCGCCCGCAGATCGTGACGTCAGTCGAGCGTGCAACGCCCCGGTAGCGCCCCAGACCGGATATTGAGTGGCGCCTCCTGCCTTTCCGCCTGCCGCTAGCAACGACAGGTTGAGGGGAACGTTTTGCAGCCGGGAAGGGACTGGGGGAGCGCTATTTAAAGGTGTCCGCTTCCTGCCTTTTTTTGTCGGTGACATTTTTGCACCACGCATTCTGAGAGAGAGAGAGAGACTTCTGGAGAGATTCAATGCTATGTGAAGGAGTTTTGGGTACTGAGCAGCACTTTGCAGGTTCATTTTGATTTGATCTTCCTTGCATCGATTTAGAAGAGACTCGGGGGCTGCACTCTGAGCTCTTTCCTTGGGCCTCTCCATTGTTCTTTCCAGCAGACTTGATGCACAAGTCTCTCCAGGCCGAGATTCAAGGCTGCAATGAGCAGGGTGTGGATGGAAAGCAAGATCAACCCTCCCCTTTAAGAACTGGCCGGCGCCAGTGTGTCTGTGTTCCATTGCTGACTGACATCACATGAGCTTTGCCAGCGCTCTGAGGTAGCGCCTTGCTCCTCAGCGTTAGCGCCTTAAGAGAGGTGTGTAGCACCCGATTTAGCGCTCCAATCATCTCCAGGGGCGATAGAGGCCAAGTTTACAGTCAGAGGCGATAATTAGCGCCAGGCACTAAGCTTTGCGCCCGGCCGATAATTGCGCCCCAAACGGGGCGATACCGAATTTCTCCCCCATTACTCTATGGGGGAAAAATTGAGTCATGCCCCCTTTGGGGCGCTAACTTTGCCGGGGCGCTACTTTTAGTGCCCTGAAAAAATTAGCTCCCCCACGGCCGAAATTCATCGTGAGCGTCCCAAGAGGGAAGCGGGGCGATAGTGGACGCACCCCGCCTCCCACTTGGGGCGCCGTGAGTGAATATCGCGGTGCTACGTGGCGCTGCGGCACGTCGCGTCGTGGTACTGCAGGCCTTCCTCCGCTTCTTAAAGGGGAGGGGCCTTGCGCAGCACGACCTGGGGCCCAGCTGGGCCACCAGAGATCGGAGTGCCGGCAAAAGAGTCCGGCACTCAGGAGAAGTCATCGCGGCGCCGTGGGGCGCTAATGGTTACCGCCGCCGCTGCTAACCTCCCGCTGAATTTCGCTGGAGGTGTTGGCGGCGCTGCGCCCGGACGCTAACGGGGGGCTCAAAGCAACCGAAATTTTAGGCCCATGACTCTATGACATGTTATATTTTCTACATTCAGCAAATTAATGGTTGCTATAGGTATAAGTGGCTCCTTCTACAAGCTAATATACAATTATCCATTGTTTAGCAGCATGGACAAAGTTTGAAACAATTTAATCCAAAATTAAAAGTTAGTCATCTTACATGAGGGTGGCTCTATTTCTTTAACGGAAGATTTATGACAAACATAAGGTTCATAATACAGTTGAAAACCAAGCTGAATACAGAAGGTACAGGGGAGATCTAAAAAAGGGAATAAAAGGGGCAAAGAGAGAGTATGAGAATAGATTAGCGGCTAGTATAAAAGGGAACACAAAAGTGTTTTATAAACATAGGGTCGTTAAAGAAAGGGTGGGGCTGATTAGCGACCAAAAAGGAGATCTTCTTGTGGAAGCAGAGGGCATGGCTGAGGTACTAAATGAGAACTTTGCATCTGTCTTCACTGGATAAAAGGATGCTGCCAATGTAACAGTAAAAGAGGAGGTAGTAACCATATTGGATAGGATAAAAATGGATAAAGAGGAGGTACTTAAAAGGTTGGCAGTACTCAAAGTGGCAAAGTCATCCGGCCCGGAAAGGATGAATTCTAGGTTAATGAGGGAAGTAAGAATGGAAATTGCAGAGGCTCTGGCCACAATCTTCCAATCATCCTTGGATATGGGGGTGGTGCCAGAGGAATGGAGGATTGCAAATGTTACACCCCTGTTTAAAAAAAGGAGAGAGGGATAAACCCGACAACTACAGGCCGGTCAGCCTAATGTCGGTGGTGGGGAAACTTTTAGAGATGATAAACCAGGACAAAATTAATTTGCACTTGGAAAATGATGGGCTAATAACTGAAAGTAAGCATGGATTTATTAAAGACAAATCGTGTTTGACTAATTTGATTGAGTTCTGTGATGAAGTAACTGAGAGGGTTGATGAGGGTAGCACGGTTGATGTTATGTATAGGGACTTTCAAAAAGCGTTCAACCAAGTACCACATAATAGACTGGTATGCAAAATTAAAGTCTGTGGGATTAAGGGGACAGTGGCAGCATGGTTACAACATTAACTAAGGGACAGAGAGCAGAGAGTAGTGGTAAACTGTTGTTTTTCAGACTGGAGGGAAGTATACAGTGGTGTTCCCCAGGGGTTGGTATTAGGACCACTGCTCTTTTTGATATATATTAATGACCTGGACTTTGGTATACAGGGCATCATTTCAAAGTTTGCCGATGAAATGAAACTCAGAAATGTAGTAAACAATGAGGAGGATAGTAACAGACTTCAGGAGGACATAGACAGACTGGTGAAATGGACATAACAGATGAAATTTAATGCTGAGAAGTTTGAATTGATACATTTTGGTAGGAAGAACGAGGAGAGGCAATAGAAACAATTTTAAATGGGGTGCAGGAACAGAGAGACCTGGGGGTGTATGTACACAAATCTTTGAAGGTGGCAGGACAAGTAGAGAAGGCTGTTGAAAAAGCTTATGGAATCCTTGGCTTTATTAATAGAGACATAGGGGGGAAAATTCAGTTGGTTGCGCCTCCCGTTAGCGCCTTAAGAGGGCGCTAATGGGCCGCAAAGCATCGAGCGCCCAGGCGTGGCGAAGTTTGCGCCGCTCGCGAAATTAACTAGACATTTTGCGGCGGCGCTAAACACTACCGCCACGATCTCCTGTGCCGGCAGATCGTGACGTCAGTCGAGTGCGCAACGCCCCGGTATCGCCCCGGAGCGGATATTGAGTGGCACCCCCTGCCTTACTGCCTGACGCTAGCAACGACAGGTTG
Organism: Squalus acanthias; assembly: GCA_030390025.1. Lineage (NCBI taxonomy): Eukaryota > Metazoa > Chordata > Chondrichthyes > Squaliformes > Squalidae > Squalus > Squalus acanthias. The sequence continues at coordinate 9,833,075 of CM059430.1, forward strand.
AGGGGAGCGTTCTGCAGTCATGAAGGGAAAGGGGGAGCGCTATTTAAAGGTGACCGCTTCCTGCCTTTTATTGTTGGTGCCATTTTTGAACTACGCATTCTGAGAGAGAGAGAGAGAGACTTCTGGAGAGATTCAACGTTGTGTGAAGGAGTTTAGGGTACTGAGCAGCACTTTGCAGGTTCATTTTGATTTGCCATTCCTTGTATCGATTTAGAAGAGACTGTGGGGGCTGCACTCTGAGCTCTTTGCCTGGTACTCTCCATTGTTCGTTCCAGCAGATTTGATGTGCAGGTCTCTCCAGGCCAAGATTCAAGGCTGCAATGAGCAGGATGTGGATGGAAAGCAAGATTAACCATCCCCTTTAAGAACTGGCCCGCGCCATTGTGTGTGTGTTCCATTGCTGACTGACATTACATGAGCTTCGCCAGCGCTCTGAGGTAGCGCCTCACTCCTCGGCCTTTGCGCCTTAAGACAGGTGTAAAGCGCCTGATTTAGCGCTGCAATCACCTCCAGGGGCGATAAAAGTCAAGTTTGCAGTCGGTGGGGATAATTAGCGCCAGGCGCTAATCTTTGCGCCCGGCCGATAATTGCGCCCCAAATGGGGCAATACTGAATTTCTCCCCCATAGAGTACAAAAGCAAGGAAGTTATGCTAACACTTTATAAAACACTGGTTGGGCCTCAGCTGGAGCATTGTGTTAAATTTTGAGGTACCCTAACCAAAACTAGCAGAAGTTGAAAAGCACATCATGATTTCCTCAGCCTTGGCTCTGGAGTTAGTGTATCTCATCTAACACTGGTCTCAGCATGATTAGCACTGCGACAAACCACTTCTAACATCATAAATGCAAGTCTTCCTTCCTTCCTATAAGCACACAAGATCCTAACAAAATTCAAAGTGAAAAAAGGCCATGCAACCTATCAAGCATGTTCCATCCAGACTTCATGTCTGATTATTCGATCACTTCTTCCCCCTCACACCACCTCTTCAGTCCCTATTTTAAGGAACACTAATTTCCTTCCTGACCTCAAACAGTCCTGTTATTAATCTTCAAAGCCCTCAATCTCAAAAAAGAACATCTTGTATCATATTGATAGAGATGTTCTACAATTCATGCACTGTAAATCATTATTTGAAACTTTTATTCAGTAAATCAGTTTAGTTTGTGGCTGCAATTTTTTTCCATTCACTGAATGTGGGCATCGCTGGCAAGGCCAGCATTTATAGCCCATCCCTAATTGCCCTTGAGAAGGTGATGGTGAGCCGCCTTCTTGAACCGCTGCAGTCTGTGAGGTGAAGGTACTCTCACAGTGCTGTTAGGCAGGGAGTTCCAGGATTTTGACCCAGCGACGATGAAGGAACGGCGATATACGTTCAAGTCAGGATGCTGTGTGACCTGGAGGGGAACTTGGAGGTGGTGGTGCTCCCATGCGTCTGCTGTCCTTGTCCTTCCAGGTGATAGAGGTTGTGGGTTTGGGACATGCTGTCGAACAAGCCTTGGCAAGTTGCTGCAGTGCATCTTGTAGATGGTACACACTGCAGCCACAGTGCACCGGTACTGGAGGGAGTGAATGTTTAAGGTGGTGGATGGGGTGCCAATCAAGCGGGCTGCTTTGTCCTGGATGATGTCGAGCTTCTTGAGTGTTGTTGAAGTTGCACTCATCCAGGCAAGTGGAGAGTATTCCATCACACTCCTGACTTGTGATTGTAGATGGTGGAAAGGCTTTGGGGGGTCAGGAGGTGAGTCACTCGCTACAGAATACCTAGCTTCTAACCTGCCCTTGTAGCCACAGTATTTATGTGACTGGTCCAGGTAAGTTTCTGGTCAATGGTGACCCTCAGGATGTTGATGGTGAGGGATTTGGCGATGGTAATGCCATATGCTAATTAGGGCCAATGGTTGTTCACAGATATGCTAATTAAATGTGTATCATCTTTAGAGAGGGAACTATAATAATTTTAGAGGATGAGTACATGTTCAGTTTGTTGTTTGCAAGGTTATTGTTTGGAAGGTTTCGTTTTAGAAGTGTAACTTTATGGTCATTTGGTCAGGGGCAGGATCAGATTCAGATCTGATGGCTCCATGCAATTAAATTACCACAGTCTAGGCTCACACATGAGGAATGGCCACGAGATGGGGATTGGTACCTTTGGAACCAATTCCTAACAAGAAGTAGTGTCTTCAATGGGGCAGGGCAGAAAAAAGAAGATTGAAAAAACTTCAGTTGGGGAGGTGGGGGAGAAATATCTGTTATACATAATAAACTATTGTGGAGACAACTTCATGGAAGGTATGATATTCAACCTAAGAAAAGCACTCTGGCCATTATGAAGATTCCTAATCTCACTGGGCTACTTTGGTTAAATGGATGTAAATATCTATTATACATTAAAAATAGTGAGTGGTCGCAACAGTGTAAGGGTATTGTACCTGTTGGTGGCGCTGTGAGTGCAACCAGAGGAGTAATTTGGCTGTTAATGCATCCCATCTCCATCATTCAGCTTCTTGATGTACCCATCTTTATTTCATTCATTTTCTCCAGTGGAGCTCCAATCTTGAGCTAATTTTGTGGACTGAAGCCTGATGTTTATTTAATTAATGTTGCTGATGTGTAAAGGCACCAAATCTTTATTTAGTTAACTTTGTCCACTTTATCCCCAATATATTGAATTAATTTATCCCACCATTGCCAGCTCTCTAATTTATTTATTTGGTGCCATTTCCCCCCGTTACATGTAAGGCTACTTTAATTTTGTGAATCGCCCATTGTCACTAAATTTATTTTTCTCAGTTCCATTTTTATTTTCGTCTAGCCTCTCCTCTTCCCCCTCTCCCTTTTCCCTCTTGCCTTCCTCTCTCCAACCTCTCTGCCTGTCCACTTTGCTCTCTCCCTGACCTCTCACCTCTCTCCCTGGCCTCTCCCCTCTCCCGTTCCTCCACTCCCCATTTCTTGCCCTCTTCCTGCTCCCAACATTTCTGCCTGTCTACTTCCCTCTCTCCCTGTTTCCTGTCCTCTTCCCCTTCTCTGCCACCCATTCTCCCTCTCTCTCCACTCCCTGATCTCCCTCTCTCACCATTCCTTGATCTCTTTACCTCTCCCCAGAGATTGCCCTTCATTGCTGACCCCATCCTCTTCCCCTTTCATATTTGCTGTTTCCTGCATCCTCTCTCTAACCTATTTCTTCCCCTCCCCATCCTCTTTCAGCTATTCCCATTCTCTTTCTTCTCCTCCCTGTCCTCTTTCAACTATTCCCATTTTTGTTCCTCTCTCCTGCCTATTCTCGCCCCAATCTCCTCTCTCTTCCCTGTACTCTGCCCCCTCTACACTCCTCCGTCTCTTCTCCCTCCCTGAGCTCTGACCCCCACCTCCTACCACCTCCCCTTCTCCTCCTTTCCCCTCTTTCTGGAGAAAAGAATATGGTAAATCTGAAGGCATCATGTGGGGCAGCAGTCAAACCAAAAAACAACACTGTGAGGAGAGCACTGCAGTGCTAAACTGTCAATGAATTTCTATGGCCTTGATGTGCCACCAGTTGAGTTAGCTGATCTTTTCTGGGGCAGAAGTTGGGGTCCTATGAATCATCTTATTCCCCATGCCCTAGGGAGAGGAAACACCAGGTAAAGTTCCTGCTTCAGATAGCTATCCAGCAACATGCTAGAAGTGTAACTTTATGGTAATTTGGTCAAGGGCAGGATCAGATTCAGATCTGATGCCTCCAAGCAATTAAAATACCACTGTCTGGGCTCACAAATGAGGAATGGCCACAAGAAGTAGTGACTTCAATGGGGCAGGGCAGAAAAAGAAGATTGAAAAAACTTTGGTTGGGGAGGTGGGGTAGAAATATCTACTAATCAACATTCAGTAGCTATAACTGGAAGCTCTATAATGAAGCTGGGCTGGATGGGCTTTACTGCACTGAGATTTAGTTGCCATCTTGTTGCTTTTTCACCGTCTTTTAGGTTTGCTGAAACCCTATCTAAGACAATTTTTAAGAGTTAAAGAAAAGTTTCTCTATCGCTCTTTTGATCCACTTTCTCCCCAACTCTTCTGATGCTCACCAGAGGGAGGCCATTTTCCCCATTTTCGCTCATCCATCCAGATTAAAAACAAATGTGCCCTCACCACCATCAGATTGTCTACCTCTCGAATGGATTGCCTCCACTGCCCCATCCTGAGAACCACTTCTTAAAGTAATCCGCTGGCTGTGAAGCACTTTGGGATATCCTGAGTCAATTACATAAATATTTTCTTATTCACTTAACATATTATTGACTCATGTCTGTACTTGCTTTACCCTACAATACCTCATTTAAGTTCAACCACCAAACTCAAAATAATGTAAATGAGATCATTTTGCTGCAAGTTTTGACCTGCAGCCTACATCAGTTGTTACTGAGTCTGTTATTAACACAGCAGCTTAGTTGACTCTCTTCCAGCGTTTGCTAAATGCTGAATCAAAGGTGAGTACACTAATGCTGAAACTGAAAACTTACCAGGTTCCAACTGCAAACAAAGCAAAGGGGGTTTATTGTTTAAGAAAGGAGGGAGAGCAAAACCCGGTAACTACAGACCTGAAAGTTGTGAGGAAATTACTGGAATCTATCATCAGGGACAGAGTGACTAAGCACTTGAGAAATTATGAGCTGGTCAGAGAGAGTCAGCATGGATTTGTGAAGAGAAAATCATGACTGACTAATCTCGTTGAATTTTTTCAGGAAGTCACTAACATGACTTTCAGAAGTCAGTTGCCAAGGTTCCGCAAAAGGGATTTGTTAGCGAAAATGAAAATACATGGAATTGGAGGCAACCTTGTGACATGGGTTAGAAATTGGTTGGGAGGCAGAAGATAGAGAGTAGATAAAGGGAACTTACTCTGATTGGCAGGATGTGACAAGTGGTGCACTCCACCACTGGCGCCTCAACTTTTTACCATATGGATGACTTGGATGAAGGAATAGGGAGTTGAATATCCAAGTTTGCAGATGACACTTGTTGGGAGGCACAGTAAATTGTGCAGATGAGACCAGGAAGTTATAAACAGATACAGACTGATTTAAGGAGTGGGCAAATGGAGTTTAATGTGGGAAAGTGTGAGGTCATCTACTTTGGATCCAAGCAAGACAAATTGGAGTATTTTCTTAATGGTGAGAAACTAGGGACTGTGGAGGAGAAAAGAGATGTGGGTGTCCATGTACACAGATCACTAAAGACTAGTGGACTGGTACAAAAAGTAATCAAAAGGCTATTGAACTGTTGGCCTTTATCTCAAGGGGGCTGAATACAAAGGGCAGGAAGTTATGCTTCAGTTGGAGAGACTTGATCAGACCTCGTCAGGAATACTGTGTTCACTTTTGGGTACCGCACCTCAGGAAGGATATATTGACCTTGGAGGGCAGCACAGATTCATGGGAATGATACCGGGACTTAAAGGGTTACTTTATGCACTGTGTTGATTGACATTACTGTGTCAGCCAATGAGTTGGAGGTGGAGGCAGGACTTCCGGCCGGCAGCACTTCCAGCAAAGAAAGCAAAGAGCAAAGCAGACAAAGTCGATTTAGAATAATAATAAAAACAGAAAATGCTGGAAATACTCAGCAGGTCAGGCAGCATCTGTGGAGAGAGAAACAGAGTTAACGTTTCAGCTCGATGACCTTTTGTCAGAACTGGTTCTATTTACAATCTATTTAAAAAGAGTCTCTATGAACTGCAACAAACAGGACATAAAATCAATCACAGTCACTTCCGGGGGAAGTACCCAATCACTTCCATTCTGGCCAGGCATAGTTTTATGAGGGCAGAAACATAGAAACATAGAAGATAGGAGCAGGAGTAGGCCATTCGGCCTCTCGAGCCTGTTGCGCCATTCAATGAGATCATGGCTGATCATCCAAATTCAGTACCCTGTCCCTGCTTTCTCCCCATATCCCTTGATCCCTTTAGCCTTAAGAAACATATCTAACTCCTTCTTGAATATATTTAATGAGCTGGCCTCAACTGCCTTGTGTGGTAGAGAATTCCACAGGTCCACCACTCTCTGGGTGAAGAAATTCCTCCTCATCTCAGTCCTAAATGGCTTACCCCTTATGCAGGTTGCATAAACTTAGCTTGCATTCCCTTGGGTTGAGGGGTGATCTAATAGAGGTGTTTAAAATAACAAAAGGATTTGATAAGGTAGATAAAAGAAACTATTTCCTTTGGTGGGGGAATCCAGACAAAGAAAGAAAGACTTGCATTTATATAGCGCCTTTCACGACCTCAGGACATCCCAAAGCGCTTTACAGCCAATTAAGTACGTTTGAAGTGCAGTCACTGTTGTAATGTAGGAAATGCAATAGCCAATTTGCAAACAAGCTCCCACAAATAGCAATGAAATAAATGACCAGATAATCTGTTTTAGGTGTTGGTTGAGGGGTAAATGTTGGTCAGGACACCGGGGATAACTCTCCTGCTCTTCTTCGAAATAGTGCCATGGGATCTTTTATGCCACTTGAGAGAACAGACGGGGCCTCGGTTTAACATCTCATCCGAAAGACAGCACCTCCGGCAGTGCAGCACTCCCTCAGTACTGCACTGGAGTGTCAGCCTAGATTTTTGTGCTCAAGTCTCTGGAGTGGGACTATGAACTCAGAACCTTATGACTTAGAGGCGAGACAGAAACTGCATCACTACACGCCAGAATTTGTCATCATTTTGAAACAAAGTTCCCCATTTGCTCAATAAATCCTCAGAAATAAACATCATAAATTGATTTTAAAGTTTTGACAATTCCTGGAAACTAGCCACTAAACAAATGGACACATTTTGCATGCTGCAATCATTGCTTGTGAGGATTTCTGCCTTTCTGTAATGATGTCAGGAAATGCCAGAATTTATTAACAACTCTTGGATTAGCTGACGACACAGCAGGTTATTTCTGCATTTCTTTTGCTTATTTTATCAACCAATTCAACCCAGAAACGAACAAAATCAACCTCTTGGAAGTAGCTCAATTGAGATAGAGGATGATAACTTGTGACTGCTGACAGGTTTTCAAGACACTATTTCTTTATCATTTAGTTTTAATGCATACATATGTCACATTACCAAAGGGTGCAACAGAAACGATCAGCAGGCAAGTGGAGGCTGCTGAGTTTCCATTCTCTACGTTTCTCCTACTTTGGTCTCTTATGCATTCCCCCCTTCATTTGCCCCACTATTGGCAGCCATGCCTTCGGCCGTCTAAGCCCTAAGCTCTAGAGCTTCCTTTCTAAATCCCTCCACTGCTCCACCACCCTCTCCTCGATTAAGACCATCCTTGAAACCCATCTCACCCCACCTAATATCTCCTCCTTTGTCTCGACATCCACTTCTGCCTGATTATGCTTCTGGGAAGTCTTTCTATGTTAAAGGTTATTAAAAATTCTTCATTGAATCTTTATGCTAGGTACTTTAAACTTAGTTCTGTATATAACTCATTGCCTAGCAACCATGTACTCCCATTATGTATGGGCGGGAAGAGCACTTCGGATTGCGCATGTATGGACATCAGGACCTAGCATGCAGGATGAAATGAAACCACCGCAAGTTAATTTTAATATTGGCTCTGAACATTGGCGGAACATCTCAGTCACTCGCCTGCTTTAACATGCCAGAAAATCTGGCGACCATGGTCCTCCCCCCGGACAGTATATTAGGTGTACCACGTAGCTCCCTTTGTAAGGGGGCCACATTTATGTAATTAAAAAAAAAAATTGTATCTTCCTGTTTCTTTGGGGTTCCTGGCTAACTGACCCACAGGTGGGGCCCATACGCACCCTTTAGTGGGCCAGTGCCTCTCTTGTTACTGGGTGTGCCGATCCTGCCTCTGCTAAATGAGGCACCAGGAATGTAGTAACTCCTGCTGTTGGAAGTTCACACCCCAGACCCCACCCTGTCTAATGTCACTGACCTACCAGCCACCCTGCCACATTCCTGTGGCTGAGCAATTGCAGATATCCTGGATTGCCTAAGAATAAATGACTCATGGCTATTCCCCGGGTAGCATGTATTGACACGCATAATGAAGTGGCCAGCACCACTCACTACCTGGGCAAGAAGTTGATGGGGCTTTCAAACAGGTCAGACCGCGGACCTGAGCGGAGGCAGCAGGAGCAGTGGTGGCAGGAGCATAGACAGAACGGGAGAGAAAGCCCAAGACAGAGCACGGACCTGAGCGGAGGAGGCAGGAGCAGAGGTGGCAGTATATATTTGGCGAAACCAAAAACAACAAAATAAATCAAGGAGTGACATCACAGGACAGCAGGTACATGGATGGTTGGTGAGTATTGCCGTTGTCTTTTTTTCTCTCTAAGTTAGGGCAGGGTTTTAAACTAAGAAGTTTAGTTATGAGTCTAATAAATAGAGGCATGGCAGGGCACCTCAGTCCTGTCAAATGCACATCCTGTGCCATGTGGGAAGTGTTGGACGCTTCTCGTGTCCTGGACAACCACATGTGCAGGAAGTGTCGTCAGCTCGTTTTGGAGCTTGAGCAGCGGCTGGCGTCACTGCGGTGCATCCGTGAGGCTGAGAGCTTCGTGGATAACACGTTTCAGAAGGTGGTCACCCCGCAGATAAAGAGTGTGCAGGCAGAGAGGGAATGGGTGACTGCCAGACAGACAAGGAGGACCAGGCAGGTAGTGCAGGAGTTCGCTAAGTGCATCTCGCTCTCCAACCAGTATTATACTTCTGAGGGCGATGGTTCCTCTGGGGAGTACATCCAAAGCCAAGTCCACGGCACCACAGGTGGCTCAGATGTACATGGGGGAGGAGGATGGTCAGAAAAGCAATAATGGTAGGGGATTCAATAGTTAGGGGAACAGACAGGTGTTTCTGCGGCCGCAGACGTGACTCCAGGATGGTACGTTGTTTCCCTGGTGCCAGGGTCAAGGATGTCACTGAGAGGCTGCAGGAGATTCTGAGGGGGTAGGGTGAACAGCCAGAGGTCGTGGTCCATATAAGTACTATAGACACTTCCAGCATTGTAGAAGAGCAAACAGGTAGGCAAATTTCTGAGAAGTGCAAAAATAATAGGGCAGTAATAGTAGGGGATTTCAACTACCCTAACATTAACTGGGATAGAATCAGTGTAAAAGGTATAAAGGGCATTCAGTATAACTTTTTTAGCCAGTACGTAGCAAGCCCAACAAAGAGAGGACGTGGTTCTGGACTTAGTTTTAGGGAATGAAGCTCAGCAGGTGGAAGGGGTATCAGTGGGAGAGCATTTTGGTGGTAGTGATCATTATTCAGTTAGGTTTAGCGTAGTTATGGAAAAGGACAAAGATAGATCAGGAGTAAAAGTTCTTGACTGGGGAAAGGCCAATTTTACTAAGCAGAGATATGATTTAGCAACAGTGGACAGGAAACAGCTACTTGAAGATAAATCAGTGTCAAAGCAGTGGGAGGCATTCAAGGAGGAGATCCGGAGGGTTCAGAGCAAATATGTTCCCACAAAGAAAAAGGGTGGGACTCCCTAATCTAGAGCCCCCTGGATGTCAAGGGCATACAGGGTAGGATAAGGCAAAAAAGGGAAGCTTATGTCAGATACTGAGAGCTAAATACTGCAGAAAGCCTAGAGGAGTATAGAAAGTGCAGGGGTGAAATTATAAAGGAAATTAGGAAAGCAAAGAGAGGGCAGGAAAAAATATTGGCAAGTAAAATCAAGGAAAACCCAAAGATGTTTTATAAATACATAAAGAGCAAGAGGATAACTAAAGAAAGAGAAGGATCTATTAGAGACCAAAAAGGAAGCTTGTGTGTGGAGGCGGAAGACATGGATATGGTTTTTAATGAATACTTTGCGTGTGTCTTCACAAAAGAGAGGGACGATGTAGACATTGTAGTTAAGGGGGAGGAGTGTGAAATATTAGATGAGATAAATTTAGTGAGAGAGGAAGTATTAAGGGGTTTAGCATGTTTGAAAGTAGATAAATCACCAGGCCCGGATGAAATGTATCCCAGGCTGTTAAGGGAAGCAAGGGAGGTAATAGCGGAGGCCCTGACCATCATTTTTCAATCCTCTCTGGCTACAGGTGTGGTACTGGAGGACTGCTGACATTGTACCGCTGTTTAAAAAGGGAGAACGGGATATTCCGAGTAATTACAGGCCAGTCAGCCTAACCTCGGTGGTGGGCAAATTGTTGGAAAAAATTCTGAGGGACAGTATTAATCATCATTTAGAAAGGCACGGATTAATCAAGGACAGTCAGCATAGATTTGTTAAGGGAAGGTCATGTCTGACTAATTTGATTACATTTTTTGAGGAGGTAACAAGGAGGGTTGATGAGGGTAGTGCATTTGATGTAGTCTACGTGGATTTTAGCAAGGCTTTTGACAAGGTCCCACGTGGCAGACTGATCAGAAAAGTAAAAGCCCATGGGATTCAAGGGAAAGTGGTCAGTTGGATCCAAAATTAGCTCAGTGGCAGGAAGCAAAGGGTAATGGTTGATGGATGTTTTTGTGAATGGAAAGCTGTTTCCAGTGGGGTTCCACAGGGCTCAGTACTAGGTCCCTTGCTTTTTGTGGTATATATCAATCATTTAGATTTCAATGTAGGGGGCATGATTAAGACGTTTGCAGATGATAGAAAAATTGGCCGTGTGGTTGATAGTGAGGAAGCAAGCTGTAGACTGCAGGAAGATATCAATGAACTAGTCAGGTGGGCAGAAAAGTGGCAAATGGAATTCAATCTGTAGAAGTGTGAGATAATGCATTTGGGGAGGGCTAACATGGCAAGGGAAGACACAATAAATGGTAGGATACTGAGAAGTGCAGAGGGACAGAGGGACCTTGGAGTGCATGTCCACAGATCCCTGAAGGTAGCAGGACAGGTAGATAAGGTGGTTCAGAAGGCATACGGGATACTTGCCTTTATTAGCCGAGGCATTGACTATAAGAGCAGGGAGGTTACGCTTGAACTGTATAAAACACTAGTTAAGCCACAGCTAGAGTAGTGTGTACACCACATTACAGGAAAGATGTGGTCACCACATTACAGGAAAGATGTGATTGCACTAGAGAGGGTACAGAGGAGATTTACGATAATGTTGCCAGGACTGGAAAATTTTAGCTATGAGTAAAGATTGGATAGGCGGGGTTGTTTTCTTTGGAACAGAGGAGGCTGAGGGGAGATTTAACTGAGATGTATAAAATTATGAAGGGCCTAGATAGAGTGATAGGAAGGACCTATTTCCTTTAGCAGAGAGGTCAATAACCAGGGAGCATAGATTTAAAGTAATTGGTAGAAGGATTAGAGGGGAGTTGAGGAGAAATTTTCACCCAAAGGGTGGTGGGGGTCTGGAACTCACTGCCTGAAAGGGTGGTAGAGGCAGAAATGCTCAGCACATTTAAAAAGTACTTGGATATGCACTTGAAGAGCCGTAACCTGCAAGGCTACGGACCAAGAGCTGGAAAGTGGGATTAAGCTGGATAGCTCTTTCAGCTGGCACAGACAGGATGGGCCGAATGGCCTCCTTCTGTGCCGTACATTTCTATGATTCTATGATTCTAGGGCCTTTATAGCCACATGGGTGTCATCAATGGCACCCAGCACCTGTGGGAATCCAGCCATTCAGAAGAAGTTGATGGCTCTCTCTCTCTGCTTTACTAGGTCGTGTGGAACTGAATGAACTCAGAGCTTCCCTGAACAGGGCGGCAATGAACAAGTGATCGATGTGACCAATGCTATCAGAGATCATCAGGAAGCGTGAAGGCTTCATAAAAGTGCTGCTGACAGCACAGTCACTGACAAGCCAGTGCCCCTGGTGGAAAGAAACTGCAGGTCATAATTGTAAGATATAGCCTAGAATGCCTATACATGCTTCTTTACATATTTTACGTATTGGAAAGGCTAAGTATCCCAGCATGCTTTTCCAGCAGGCCAAGAAGTCTTTGATTAGATCTAGCAAGCTATCAATCTCCCACAATAACTAGACTAAAAGGTTATAAACAAAAAACAAGATAAGGAAAGGTATAAAACAGTACAATAAGTTCCACATGTGGAGACAGAGAAGGAAGAGAGTCCTGAAGTCGACATTCCTCCCAGCAGAAGTGGGTAATATCGTGCCTGTTGTATTAATCACATTAACTTGTTGAAGTATGAGGCCATTCTTGATAATAATAATTGTGTTTTGCTAGTGAGTCAGTTTGTTAACTCTGTGACTGCTATGTGTTCTTTTAAATCTATGAATAAAACATACTCGCTGCACACCACATTGGTTCGGTCTCTTTCGGAATCTCTTACAACTGGTGTATCCCTGTCAGGGAAAAAAACGCAGCCTTCTTCAACACTGCTGATAGGAAAAATCCAGACAGGCCTTCCATGATCTGTAGACCTTGTGGCATGGATTCCTGTATGTCAGGTGTTGCTTGCATGCATGTTACTGCACTCTCCTGACTTTCATCCTTGCCTCCTTCATGTCCTCATCTTCCTCCTCAGAGCACACAAGCAATGAAATCCGCAGAGGGAATTCCATTATTCCACTCTGTAGAGGTCCCTTTCAATTCTCAAGAAGTTTTACGAAATCCTCTTGAATGCTCGGAAACTGCAATGCTGTGGAAGCGACTCCCAGCTAAAAGAGTGCTGTAGACTCTCAATTCTGTGTGACCTCTCACCTTCCTGATTTCTTCCCCACCATGCAGGCTCAGCATCTTTATGCGGCGGTGATTTCCAGGAGTGGTAAGTGGGCAGGGATGCAGGGAAATCTCAGGGGAGGGTACATTTTGGCCACACCCACCACTTCATTTAATTGTGACGGGGGCATGTTTCGAGCAGCTGCAGCAGGGTTATAGGAGGGAAATCATAGTGGCCATTTTTAGGGGTGAAATTTCAGTGGCACGCCTCTCCGTCTCATTTTACTTGCCAGACTTGCTCTGCACCACCTGAAAATGAATGTGTTTGTTGAAGGAAAATCCAGCCCAAGCTTCCTGTCTCTTAGTCAAAACAGTGATACCTGACAATCTGGATAATTATCCGTTGGGAGGCTTTCCAGGCTTATGTAGTCTATTCTTCTTCAAAGATAAAAGACTGAAAGAGACGGAGTATGCTATGAATTTCTGTGTCTTATAATCAGACATAAACCACATAAAAACCCACTAGATCATGTTAGGCATGTTAATACAATCAGAAAATGAGGAAGGGAGATTATATATATATATATATTAAAAAAAGACAAATCCAGGGGGCAATCATGAGTAGAATGAAACTCTGAAACTTTGGCGTAAATGTGAGTTTCTGCTGAACTTCTGACAATGTTTCCGTGGCAGAGTGGGAGAATCTCAAGAAAATTCCTGGCACAATGTGTTAGTTTCACTTTATTTAAATCTGGCAAATACAAAAATACAGAAAAAAAAAAGTACGATAACCATCATGGATAGAATTTTCTTCAGGATTAACAATGACCTTTTCCTGAGATTTTTTTCCAATGCAAGTCACATGGGTTTCCAACATACCCTCATGTTCTCCCCAAATAAGTGGAGAAACACTACCCTGTCAGACTGAAAGGCTAAAACTACAAGTCAAATTAATTGCAAGAATTAACTATACACAGGAGCATTACCAGTTCGAATAAAAATAACAAAGATTTAAAAAGACCTGGCATAAGCTTGCCGAGATTACAGTTTAGCCAAAGGGAAAGTGGTCAGGGCACAGAGGACCCACAGGAATTTAAAAGTGTCTTCTCCACGATTGTGTTTCTTGCACTGTCCACATGCATGACTTTCGGGTGTGGTGCTTGTATCTGGCCTTCATCACTGTTGGCTGAGCCACAACCATATTGAAGAAGTGGTTAACAGACTGTAGAATAGATCCCAGTCTGAGAGGCCTCTTGAGCGGGCGGAGAGGAGTCAGTCAAGCTGGATCAAAGTAGACTTTTCATACTTGGCCTGCTTCTTTAAAGATGCCCCATGTAATTTCTCAGCAATTATTAATTATTTGCATCACCCAAATGGATGAGAAGGACACTAACAGCTGCAACGCTGTGTCCAGAGATGTTTAGCAAGTCAGAGTGAATTGAAGCCTTTTGCAATCTTTGTCTAGCATGACATGTCCTTTATTGCTTCATGAAATTGCTGACAACTAGCTGATGTCTAATAGCCCAATGACAAACATACGTACAGTACTGTTTCAACAATCTGTGGTGTTAGCCAAAAAACCTTGATTTAATTTGGTTCTGTTTACAGGCAGTGACAAACAGAAGCAGGTCATGTTACCTTGAAACTAATTGCTAACTCCAGACAATTGCTTAATCTTAGCTCCTCGAGACTAAAGAGTTCCTTTCAATGGAGCAAGAGAGTTCTATTTAAATTTGCACTACTTGACTGACCCAAAAAAAGTCACATGGGAAAAAAGCCTCATTCTTTTACAGGGTTAGTCCTGGCATAAATTTGCCAAGTGTGCAGTTTAGCCAGAGGGAAATTGGTCAGGACCCAGATATGCCCAGGCTGCAAGTTTTTCAGGGCTTGCTTGGGGTGGCTTCTGCGTTGAAGGGGATGAAACCAGGTGTTGGAAACTTCTTTGGTTTTGGGCCTCTCCGACACCAAGCGACCTGGACACTGGTGTACAGGCCTACTCAGTAGTGCACGAGTGCGGCTGCAGTCCAGGGCCCAAGCGTGGACCCCACCATCAAAATGCGACTCTGTTATTCCATTGGTTAGGCTGAAACAAAAAAAAAATGTCCTGGCACCAGCTTCTGAGCAAATGGCTGACCAGCACCAGTTTTCCTGACCCTGCCTTCCTCTGGCAAGGGTTCAATTTGCACTCAAATGTATATGGGCACCTGCTGCTAGTGACACGTTAATTAGGTGACCTACATAGATACTCTGGCAGGATTAGCCTGCTCCAATTCTGCCGCTGGCACGGAGCTGAGGATTTTCATCCCCAGAATATAGAATTTTACAGCTTGAAGTGAGATGAGCTTCCCCGACATAACTCCCCTCTCCAGCTTGAGGAAGATGGTGACTGGTCTGACATCTCACTTGGGTGAACAGCCAAAAACAATGCCAGCATGTCTTTCCAGTTACAGAGTTCCACTGGAATGTGTCGATCCTTGTCATATAGACGTGCTTCCACTTCTGCATATTGCGCTTTTCTGTTTCGAAAACTATGCAGCAAGACTATTGCACTGACGAGTGTCACATTTTTGGGAATTCCATCTATTTTGCAATGCAATGATCTTGGCATAATTTATATTAAAATGTTGTGCATTTCTGCCTGGAAAGCTATGTGGCAAGACCAATAGTATTGTCTAGCGTCACATTTTGGGAATTCCATCTATTTTGCCATGCAATGGTCTTGGCGTGATTTATATTAAAATATTACATTTAATTTACTCTCGAAGGGTTAATGCTGGAAATAAGGAGGGCCGGAAGATAGATATCAAAGCAGGACAAACCAGTTTATGGAATGCTGCTAGTTGCATACCACTCAAGCCTGAGACAATGAGAGCCATTGACTTACTCCAGATAAGAAAGTGAGTGATTATATTGCTATGGCTTCTTTCTTGTGAACTGTCCAAGTTCATTACATCTGGATGGCCTTATTCATTTTACAAACATGATGCGGAGATGCCGGTGTTGGACTGGGGTGGACAAAAATGAGAAGTCGCACAACACCAGGTTATAGTCCAACAGTTTTATTTGAAATCACGAGCTTTTGGAGCGCTGCTCCTTCGTCGGGTACCTGACGAAGGAGCAGCGCTCCGAAAGCTCGTGATTTCAAATAAAACTGTTGGACTATAACCTGGTGTTGTGCGACTTCTCATTTGACAAACAGCAGGAGGTAGTTACTGGAGGGCCTCCGTTGCGGGCGGTAGCAAGTTTATTTGGCAACCTGCTGGCCAAAATTCGGACAGAGAGAGCCGGGAGGTAATACTGCTGTCTTTCAGTCCAGCTGGAGGAAAGTACAGGAACACATGGGCTGGGTTTCTCCTCTTTGGGGTGCTGTTCCAGCCATGTAGAACCTCTGCTGCCAGGAGGGGTATCCAGAGCTGCCTCGTGCAGCCTGTTGTGTACAGGTGGCACCGTGCCTGCTGTTGGAAGGCTGGAACCCAGGATAGTGCTGCCACCTGGAGAGGTGGCAGCAGCAGGCACTCGGACTGCACCAGCCGCCTTTCACTGGGGTGTTTTGATCTACAGCCTCAGTCATCACCCTGATGGGTGGAACAATGGCAGCCGTCAGATCCCGCAAGGCCTCAGCGTGATTCATCGTGCCCTCCAGCCCGTCACCTAAAGCCTCAAGAGCAACGGTCTGAGTTTCCATCAAGGTGGAAGCCCCGACTACTGCTCCCTCACTGCTGGCGGACCTGCTGCATTGGTTCTCTAGCACCACCGGTGCGATGTTGCTGCTGAGCATTACAGCAGACTCGGAGGCCAAACCTGCAAGAAGCTCCTTGTTACTGCTGATGAGTCCAAGCAACCTCATGCTCACTCTGATGCTCCACCAGCAGGCACTTCTTAAGGCCTGCAGCTGTCAAATCACATTCCACCGAATCACCAGTCTGTGGCCACTTTCTAGCCGGTATCACCGGAGAGGTGGCAGCGTCCTCCATCTCTCCAAAGACGCCTTGTTCCCTGAAACTGGATTGTGACCCTAGTGTGCTCATCTGGAGTCGGTGCACTCGTTCACCCTGGTGAAATGCGTCTGCGCTGGTATCCAGTTGAGGAGAGCCGGATGACTGACTGGGTGAGTGGGTGGAGATTTGGCAGATGCAATACAATATTGGAAAATGTGAGGTTATGCACTTTGGCAGGAAAAATCAGAGAGCAAGTTATTATCTTAATGGCGAGAAACTGGAAAGTACTGCAGTACAAAGGGATCTGGGGGTCCTAGTGCAAGAAAATCAAAAAGTTAGTATGCAGGTGCAGCAGGTGATCAAGAAGGCCAACGGAATGTTGGCTTTTATTGCTAGGGGGATAGATTATAAAAGCAGGGAGGTATTGCTGCAGTTATATAAGGTATTGGTGAGACCGCACCTGGAATACTGCATACAGTTTTGGTGTCCATACTTAAGAAAAGACATACTTGCTCTCGAGGCAGTACAAAGAAGGTTCATTCGGTTAATCCCGGGGATGAGGGGGTGGATATATGAGGAGAGGTTGAGTAGATTGGGACTCTACTCATTGGAGTTCAGAAGAATGAGAGGCGATCTTATTGAAACATATAAGATTGTGAAGGGGCTTGATCAGGTGGATGCGGTAAGGATGTTCCCAAGGATGGGTGAAACTAGAACTAGGGGGCATAATCTTAGGATAAGGGGCTGCTCTTTCAAAACTGAGATGAGGAGAAACTTCTTCACTCAGAGGGTAGTAGGTCTGCGGAATTTGCTGCCCCAGGAAGCTGTGGAAGCTACATCATTAAATAAATTTAAAACAGAAATAGACAGTTTCCTAGAAGTAAAGGGAATTAGGGGTTACGGGGAGCGGGCAGGAAATTGGACATGAGGCTGAGTTCGGATCGGTCAAGGCCCTGTGGGTGGCGGAGCGGGCCCAGGGGCTGAGTGGCCGGGTCCTGCTCCTACTTCTTGTGTTCTTTAGATTTGAGGTTAGGATCAGATCAGCCATGATCTTATTGAATGGCGGAGAAGGCTCGAGGGGCCGATTGGCCTACTCCTGCTCCTATTTCTTATGTTCTTATGTTCTTATGACTCTGCTTCGGGGTGGCCTGAAGGTGGGGGGGTGGGAAAGGCTGCATTCCCAGCAAGAGTGGAGGTGTGCGGTTCTGGCTTTCCTTCAACTCCTCATCTGGCAGCACAATGGGCACAAGCTGCACAACAAAGCCAGAGTCTGCTTACTCCGGAAGCTGCTCCCCCTCCTTCACGCCCTGCCTCCTCCTCATTCTCCTCCTGCACAATGACTGCCTCTTGTGTCTTGGCTGACTTGTGGGAAGGAAAAGGAAAAAAAGAGGGTTAGAATGGTTGTCCTTGCCAGTGCTAAGATGCCCCATGGGATGGCAGGGGAGGCATTGGGGTAGGAAGCCTGGGCCTCTTCCCTGTTCTGGAGCATTAAGAAATAGCAAGCAGACAGCTACTCATCTGGCTCTGGACTCTTTCGCCCACCCCACCCAACCTCAGCCTCCACTGTCTTGTCCTTGTGGGAGGCAGAGAGCAGAGCTTCTAATGAGATTGTCTAGAACCTTTGAGCGTAACTTGCCATCGGCAATATGGGCGCGGGATTGGGTGCATTTCTCGGTCTAACTTCCGGATTGCACTCAGAGGAAGTTCCAGGTGACAAGTCAGTCACCGTAAACCTGCAGCTTTGCCTATGCTTCAAAGAACAGACAGGCTCTTCTTTATTTGCATTCCTTTAAGAGAATTGAACCTTAATTATATAAAAGAAAGACTTGCATTTATATAGCCACCAGACGTCTCAAAGCGCTTTACAGCCAATGAAGTGTAGGCACTGTTGTAATGTGGGAAATGCAGCAGCCAATTTGCACACAGCAAGCTCCCACAAACAGTGATGTGATAATAACCAGATAATCTGTTTTTTTTATGTTGGTTGAGGGATAAGTATTGGCCAGGACACCGGGGATAACTCCCCTGCTCTTCTTCGAAATAGTGCCATGGGATCTTTTACGTCCACCTGAGAGGACAGACGGGCCCTCGGTTTAACGTCTCATCTGAAAGACGGCACCTCCAACAGTGCAGCACTCCCTCAGTACTGCACTGGAGTGTCAGCCTGGATTTATGTTCTACCAATCCCTGGAGTGGGACTTGACCCACAACCTTCTGACTCATAGAGGCAAGTGTGCTACCCACTGAGCCACAGCTGACACTGACATAGAGTTAATACTGAGCTCATCTATAACTATGTAAATCTCACAGCACAGGTTAAAATATTTCATGGAGGTTTGTAGTTTTATATTTTACACATTATATTTCAAAAATACTGTCAGAAAGTGTGGCATTCACATTTAACATTCCTAAAAGTACAATTAAATGCGCTTAGGATTTACACCACTGCCCTCCAACAGGAAGCAATTTCTACGATGAACATTTGCAAACAACAAAGGAAGCAGTTGAAATGTTGTATCTTCCCAAGGCTGAATTATTCTGACTCTCACAAAAGCAAGTTAAAGTTTTCAAGTTTCTGTCTAACTTGTTGGCCCAGAATTTGTGCTCAGTAGCGAAGCGAAAGCCGTTTCTAACTTTTAAAAAATGTTAGAGAGAGCAAAACAAAGACTGGGGCCCTCGTGAGGAAAAGGCAAACCTGAAATAAGGATGAACAAACTTTAAAAAAATTTTTTTTTTTTTTTTTTTAAACTTCAGGATTTCTGCATGCGCCAAATCCCAAAGTTGTGGACAGTTTCAAAGGTGGAAAGATGGCGAACGCTGCCAGTTCGCCATCATCCCAACCGCAAATTCTGGGCCAGTATTGTAGGTTTAAACCAGGAAACTAGTAAGGACTGAGGAACAGGCATCAGCACATTTCAAGGTACGTTAGTTACATTTCTTTTTTAAAAAAAGAACATGCTACATACACCAGCTATCTTCAGGCTCAGATATTGAAATCACACTGGCCATTGTCACTAGATCATTCAGAACAAGCGCATACAATATACATTGGCCCAGATTTTGCCGTGGGTATCACTGCGTACTCTGAGTACACTGTCATACCGCCTTTGAAATCCACCGCAAGTCAGGAATTAATTCTGAACTTGTGTTCTGTCAACGTACGCGTTGACAGGGCATCCGCTCCGCCACTGAAAAACTAATTGCTGCCACAGAGTTGGGCTATTTGCCCACCAGCTGCCCAGCAATTATGAACGGAAATTGTATGGCTGGTGGAAACATGCACAGGGCCTGTTTGCACAGCGTAAGGGGATATCCGAATTGAAAAAAAAATGCTTTGTTTTTAATTAAATGACATCCAGGAAAAATTAAAGCTTTACTGAGAAACAATCCTAGTGTATGTTAAAGCTGCAGGATTTTTATTTTTTTAAATAATGTTTAAATTTCATAATTTTCTGCACAGTGTATTTGTTTAGAAGTGGGAATTCTGAGTAATGAATTGGATTCCCATGATAAAAGCTCACTCTTTACGCATTTTAAAGGCAGTAGTAATGAAGTAATGTAGTCATTTAAATGAATGAAAGACAATCTGTTTTCTGATTGGAGGACCAGGCCTACGTGACCCCAGGTACGCTTCCGCACAGGCTGCGTCGCTGGGATCCGTGGCCCATTACGCTGCCCTCCTACTCATAGCGTCAGAGCGCAAGTTTAGGCAGGAGGGCCGCCATCAGGTAGGTGCGTATTATTTTCGCAGGTCAGTGGCTTACTCCAGAGGTATGCTGCCGACCGCAATTTTTGGCCAATTATATACACACATATATATCTGTATATATATATATATATAGGCCTATATATATATGTCTATATATAGGTATATATGCACATGTATATTTTATATATATAAAATATATATGCATATATACTGTGCATTATTGAAACATACCAGATTCTGAGGGGGTTTGACAGGGTAGGTGCTGAGAGGTTGTTTCCCCCGGCTGGAGTGTCTAGAACTAGGGGGGCATAGTCTCAGGATAAGGGTTACGCCGTTTAAGACCGAGATGAGGAGGAATTTCTTCACTCAGAGGGCTGTGAATCTTTGGAATTCTCTGCCCCCCAGGGCTGTGAATGCTGAGGGCTGGATTTTCATTGACCCTTGGAGGCGGGTTTGGAGGCGTGTGGGGGGTTAAAATTGCGAAAACTGGCGGGCGGGCACAAGTCCGCCTCCATCCCGCCTCCACGCAATTTTCATTAAATCGTGTCTGCTGGTCCCGACTCCGTCCCGCCTCTAAGAGGCGGGATAGGCTGTTAAGGCCCTTAACAAGCACTAAATTGCGTCTATAATGCCATTTTGAAAGGCCTTTGTGATTTTAACCCTTGTTCTACATGAAGCACGCCTGTTCTGAACCACGATTGTGAAACCTGGCGGGGAGCACATTTGGATATGGATAGTTCTGGCTGGCTGGCTGGCTGGCTGTGGGGATGCATATATGGATGGCTATGTGGATGGATGTATATATGGATGGAGAGGAGACATATCTGGGAGTGGTGGTGTAAAAATATCTGGGAGCAGACGTAGGGCTGCTGCTGCTCATTTTGCAGGTCCTCTCACAGCAAAGGCCAGGCAGTCTTTGAAGACCTTCAATGCAGCAGCAATGATGACATCATCAAAGGCGACTTTCAGACTGAAAACACTAATTGGATCATGGGTTCCCACATGCTGGAACGCAATTGCCCAATTAGGTGAAAATCACATCAATCTCCCACATCCAATTGCAGTCGGGTGGATAACACGAAAAGTGGATGACACGACCCCAACCCGCCCCAGTATCAAAATCCAGCCCTGAGTCTTTGAGTATATTCAAGGCTGAGATAGATAGATTTTTGGGGCTCAATTTTAATAGCCCTGAGGAGGCGGCTTTGGAGGCAGGTCTGTTGGGAAAATCGGGAAAAATGGCTTCAGACACCCAACCCACCTCCACCCAATTTTCGTGAGTGTCTGTTTAGCCGCTCCCAAACTGACCCGTCTCCAACCGGTGGGACAGGTAGTTAAGGCAGTTAACAGCCTGATAACTGCCTTGCTAATCCTATTTTCATAGTGGTTTCCCATTTTCCTGCTTCTAGCTCCTGTCAGAAACAGGCCAGGTTCAAGGAGACGAGTTGCTGGAGGACATGATTTGTATGCATTGGTGGAGCGCTTTAAAAGCGCCCCTGAAACATGGCTGACATTCAAATGCAACAACTTTGCGGTTGTAGGTATGGGATAACATTTTGCACATCTACTGACCTTGTGACTGTTCAAGCTGACACCCATCTGCAGTGTGTCATGAATGGAATAATTTCAGGCCCCTTCGACTGTGCGCTTGCAAGATTGTTAACTGAAATGAAATGTATTTCACGGGGATGGGAAACATTCATGCCCTCTCATCCTGGTCCTCATAATCGGGGGAGTAGCAGCCGTGTGGCTCAGCACAGATCTGGAAAGAGGAGTAGGAGGAGGACGAGGGGAGCCTTGCATGCCCTGTTGTGACCAATGCAGCATCCCTCAGTTCACTGCTGCCCATCAACCAGGTTATGCACACTGCCATGCCACACTAGCATAATGATGCGGAGATGCCGGTGTTGGACTGGGGTGGACAAAAATGAGAAGGCGCACAACACCAGGTTATAGTCCAACAGTTTTATTTAAAATTACGAGCTTTCGGAGCGCTGCTCCTTCTTCAGGTACAAGTACAGTGAGGGAATACAAATCGGCAGTATATATACACAGAGAGCAATTTGTCTGCAGAGATACAATCTGTTAGGAAGGCATTACATCAAAGACACATCAGAGTACAGCTAAGACAATGAGGTGGGTCACAGGGGGTCCAACGTGTCAAATGTTGCCGTCTGCAGTTGAGCTTTTAACTTTTTTTTTGTTTTTTTTTTGTGTTTTTTTTTTAAACTGGAAAGACAGACAACGATGTCGAGTACGTTCTGTAGCGTGACATGAACCCGAGATCCCTATTGAGGCCGTACTCATGGGTGCGGAACTTGGCTATCAGTTTCTGCTCGATGATTTTGAGTTGTCATGTGTCTCGAAGGCCGCCTTGGAAGCTAGCATAAGCTTACTCTTCAACCATAGGTGGCCACCATATGGCTCTGTAATTGCAGGCGACACTTGTCCAACGTCATACTTTATCTCTGCTATACCCTGTTATTTGCTATCACTTTTACCATCAGCATAACAAATGCAAGTCACCCTGAGCCCTCAATGTGCTTTTGCCATTTCCCATAACACAGAGGCCATACAATAAACTGTTTGACATAATTTATCTTCAACACATGACAAATGGATAATATACCAGCAAGAGTCAGAAAAAAAAGAAACATCACCCAAGTGACTCCCCTTGTGACTATAGGTGCTTAATCTTTCTCTTACGTGTGCTTCTACGTGGTGCTTCCCCTGTGGCTTCAGCAGATGTAGAGGCACCTTGCTGACTAGGATGCTGCGCCTGCTTAGATGCCTTTGGCAGGTGTCCTCTGGGTTTGGGAGCCTGGGAGGGCTCTTCAACAGTCTGCTCTTCCTCTGGCTGTGCAGGGGCTGAAACGGCCATCTCACTTGGCTCTGCAAAGTGGGTCTCTGACCGAGGGCTCCATAGTGGCATGGTCATGTGAGTCCTTTGAGAGGAGCCCACACTTCCTTCTGTCCTGCCAACAACATCCCTCTCATGGGTCATCCGCACCTCAGTGCTGGCAAGTGGCAGGGGAGCACCTTGCTGCACTTCAGGGGGACCATTAGGACCCATTTCTGCACTGGCAGTCCTCCTCAAAAGGACATCCATGAAGCTCTGGTCTCTCTGTTCAATAGTTGCCCATCGCTCCTCCAGAGATGTCATTCTATTCTGAACAGTCACCATGTTTAACTGACTCTGGTGACTTATTTCCTCCATGGCTGTAGCCATCCTTTCCACTGAGGAAGCCATCTTTTCCATGGAGGTTGCCATCCTAGCCATGGTGGTGCGTTCATGCACCATTGCCTCCACCACGACAGTGCTGATGTTAGAGATGGACTCCTCCATTCTCTCCACACTCACACTAACCCTGGAGGCAAACCCTTCCAGAGACACCTGCACTTGTTCCTGTATTTCACAAATCGCTCTTTTTCTGGATGGCCCCAGAGGCACAGCGTCTGCATGCAGCTGAGCAGAACTAGGAGAGTCCTGCGACCTCCGCCGAGGACTCTCCACTGCTGTTGCTGTCTCCACCATCTGCTGATGCTCACTTGTGCGCTGTGATAGACCAGGTGGCAACACTACTCTAATTCGCGATGGCCTCACCGAGGTGTGCGTTGCTGCGCTGGTGCTGGGTGCGCTGAGTCCTGGTGACACTGGTCCCTCAGAGGCTTCAGGTTCCTCTGAGGAGATGTCTGGGTCTTCGTCCAGGATCGTAGGGAGGGGGGCGCTTGATGGTCCTGTGGGAGAGTAAAGGCTTGAATTAGACATCTAATATTGATGTAGCAGACACATCCTTTTGAGCAGATGATACAAAGCAATTCGCTATGAACATCATATTCCATTGCTTTCTGAGAGGGATGAAACTCTATTATGTCACCAGCTTCCTCTAGTGTGCCCATCTCTCCATCGCCACCTCCAACAAACTCATTTGCTGCCTCCTCAGCACTGGTCAATGTTGCAAGGGAAGCTGTTCCTCCTCCAGTCAGTGCTCTCTCCCTCTTATTGTGGGCTATCTTTTCCTGCAAGGAGGGACAGAAGCGATGTTTCAGCCACAGTGATGGAGTCTTCTTCTTAGGCAGTCCCTTGGAACCGAGGATGACTTGCTTCCACATTAAAAATGAGTTCTCAGGTGACTGATGAGTCCAATGCGGGACCTACAGTCTCTGTCACAGGTGGGGCAGACGGTGGTTGAAGGGGCGGGTGGGTGGGGTGCTTGGGTTGACGTGCGCTCCTTGCGCTGCCTGCGCTTGGCTTCCGCTTGCTCCCGGCGAAGAGACTCGAGGTGTTCGGCGCCTTCCCGGATGCTTCTCCTCCACTTTGTGCGGTCTTGGGCCAGGGATTCCCAGGTGTCGGTGGGGATGTTACACTTTTTCAAGGAGGCTTTGAGGGTGTCCTTGAAGCGTTTCCTCTGCCCACCTGGGGCTCTCTTGCTGTGCTGGAGCTCCGAGTAGAGCGCTTGTTTTGGGAGTCTCGTATCGGGCATGCGGACAATGTGACCCGTCCATCAGAGCTGATCGAGCGTGGTCAAAGCTTCGATGCTGGGGATGTTGGCCTGAGCAAGAACACTGACGTTAGTGCGCCTATCCTGCCAATGGATTGGCAGGATCTTGCGGAGGCAGCGTTGGTGGTACCCCTCCAGTGCTTTGAGGTGCCTGTTGTACATGGTCTCTGAGGCATACAGCAGGGCGGGTATCACTGCTGCTCTGTAGACCATGAGCTTAGTGCCGGGTTTGAGGTCCTGGTCTTCAAACACTCTCTTCCTCAGGTGACCGAAGACTGCACTGGCACACTGAAGGCGGTGTTGGACTTCGTTGTCGACGTCTGCCCTTGTTGACAGTAGGCTCCCGAGGTATGGAAAGTGGTCCACGTTGTCCAAGGCCTTGTCGTGGATTTTGATAATCGGGGGGCAGTACTGTGTGGCGGGGGCAGGTTGGTAGAGGACCTTTGTCTTACGGATGTTTAGTGTAAGGCCCATGCTCTCGTACGCTTCGGTGAAGGTGTTGATGATGGTTTGGAGTTCGACCTCTGAGTGAGCGCAGACGCAAGCGTCGTCTGCATACTGTAATTCGACGACAGAGGATGGGACGACCTTGGATCTGGACTGGAGGCGATGGAGGTTGAACAGTTTCCCATTTGTTCTGTAAATTAGCTCCACTCCAGTGGGGAGCTTACTGAGGGTGAGATGGAGCATTGCAGCAAGGAAGATCGAGAAGAGCGTTGGTGCGATGACACAGCCTTGCTTGACCCCGGTTCGTACACGAATTGGGTCTGTGGTGGAACCGTTGGTCAGGATCACGGCTTGCATGTCGTCATGAAGCAGGCGGAGGATGGTAACAAACTTTTGAGGGCAGCCGAATTTGAGGAGGACACTCCATAATCCCTCACGGTTGACAGTGTCGAAGGCATTTGTGAGGTCAAAGAAGGCCATGTACAGTGGTTGGTGCTGTTCCCTGCATTTCTCTTGTAATTGACGTGCGGTGAAGATCATGTCCATTGTGCCCCTTAGTGGGCGGAATCTGCATTGCGACTCTGGGAGGAGCTCTTCGGCCACTGGGAGAAGGCGATTGAGGAGGATTCTTGCGATGACTTTCCCTGTGGCAAACAGCAAGGAAACTCCTCTGTAATTACCGCAATCGGACTTGTCACCTTTCTTGAAGATGATCACAATTACGGTGTCTCTGAGATCCCCTGGCATGCTCTCCTCCTTCCAGATAAGAGAAATGAGTTCATGAATTCGCACCAGTAGTGCTTCTCCGCCATGCTTTAGTGCCTCGGCGGGGATTCCATCTGCTCCTGAGGCCTTGTTGTTCTTCAGTTGTCAGATGGCCTTTTCAACCTCATGCCGGGCTGGGGTTGTGCTGAGATGGTGGCGGGTAGCATGCTGCGGAATGGAGTTGAGGACACTCACGTCGAAGACAGAGTCGCGGTTAAGGAGATCTTCGAAGTGCTCCTTCCTGCGGGCACTGACTGCCTCTCTGTCCTTGATGAGTACCTCTCCGTTCTTGGCCCGCAGAGGGGTAGGGCCTTGGGTGCTTGGGCCATAGATGGTCTTGACTGCGCTAAAGAATCCACGCACGTCGTGGTTGTCGGCTAGCTGCTGGATCTCCTGCGCTTTCTCCACCCACCATCTGTTCTTTAGGTCGCGAGTTTTTTGTTGGACCTCGGCCTTCAGGCGTCTGTAGAGCTGCTTTCTTGCTCTCGAGTTCTGTTGCTGTTTCCAGATCAGGAATGCCTTGCGCTTGCGGCTTATTAGCTCCTGGATCTCCTGGCCGTTCTCGTCGAACCAGTCTTGGTGTTTCCTGGTCGAGTGACCGAGCGTCTCTTCACAGGTGCTGATTATGGAGGCCTTGAGTGCAGACCAGGCGCTGTGGACACTCTGTGTCTCTGCATCACTGGGAGTCATCAGGTTGTTTGTGAGGCGCAGGCTGAATAGGACTTTCTTAGCGGGGTCTTTGAGTGCTTCTGCGTTGATTTTCCTGCGGCATTGTTTCTGTTGCCGCTGCTGTTTTGGGGCTACATTGATGGAGATGACAGAACGGATTAGGCGGTGGTCTGTCCAGCAGTCATCAGCTCCTGTCATGGCGCGGGTGATGCTGACGTCCTTGTGGTCCCTCGCTCGGACGATGATGTAGTCCAGCAGATGCAAGTGCTTGGAGCGAGGGTGTTGTCATGAAGCCTTGTACTTGTCACCCTGACGGAACAAGGTGTTGGTTATGACAAGGCCATGTTCTAAGCATTTTGACAGGAGGAGGGTACCGTTGGAGTTGGTTTTCCCTACCCCCTCTCTGCCGATCACACCTCCTCAGAGATCAGCTTGTCGCCCGTTGGGACTTGAGACAGGGATTGTTCGAGGCTGGAGTAGAATTCCTCTTTTGTCTCGTCTGTGGCTTCCAGTGTTGGGGCGTACGCACTGATAACCGTAGCGCACTGGTTCCGGGCTAGGGTGAGCCGAAGAGTCATGAGGCGCTCGTTTATACCGCTAGGGGAGTCTCTGAGACGCCCAACTAGTTCATTTTTTATGGCGAAACCTACCCCATGGAGGCGGCGTTCTTCTTCAGGTTTGCCTTTCCAGAAGAAGGTGTAGCCACCACCTTGCTCCTTGAGCTGGCCTTCCCCTGCCCGCCGGGTCTCACTTCGGGCGGCGATGTCAATGTCGAAACGTCTGAGCTCCCGGGCAACGATAGCAATACGGCGTTCCGGTCTGTCACTGTTGGGGTTGTGCATGGGGGTCCTGACTTTCCAGGTCCCGAACTTCATTTTAAAGGGTGGAAGATGCCTGTGCGTGAATTATTTTAACGTGGGGTGGCCGTTGCACACCAGCTACCACACGGGCTTGACAGAACAAGGTCTTGGTCCAATGGCAAGGGGATCCAAGACGATTGGAGACCAGGCTCTGCTACAACGGCCTAGGACACTCACACAAACATACTGCTACTGTCCTCCTCCCTCCTTCCCGCAGGTCCTCTCTGCCTGGGTTTCATAGGATGCATTGTGGTCCTCCCGACCTCGCAGTTGGCCCGTGTCGCACCTTCCCTGGGCCCCGACCCCGCTGCTGGTCCACGCTGTGCCACTCCTGGGCCTTGACCTCGCTGCTGGGCTCGTCCTCACTCCTGGGTCCCAGCCTCGGACATGAATGATGTCGTCTCTCACAGGATCAAATTAGCACTGATATTCTCGCGATCCACTAGTCACTCGATCACTAGTCTAGTGGAGAAGCGTAGTCTTGACGGCAGAGAGGTCTGGGAATTTGGGAGCTAAGTTTAAGTGAAGAGCCAGTGCTCACTGAGAACAAAGAACAGGCATGGTCGGGGGATGGGCAGTGGGTTCAGGCAACTTTAACCTTGCAGCTTGAACTTGCAGTTAGGGATAAAATGCACCCACTATTAGAGCCAGGGGAACTTAAACAGCAGAAGAGAGGAGACTGTGGGGGGGAAGAGCAAAGGATGGCAACGGATGGCAAAGGAGCTCCCTAGGGAGCTGCCAGCACAGGAGCCATCTTGTTTGTTTGTCATCGTGTTTGATGGAGTGAGTGTGATTAATCCCTACCATAGAAGCTTTGAGTGAGACGAAGATGGGGTAAGGTGCCAAGAGGAAGGTAGCTCCCTGTGCGTTGTTAGTTGTTGTCACTGCATGACAGTGAGAGCAAGTCTAAGGGGTGTATAGGCAGGATGCTGAAGTGATTCAGTGCAGAGACAGAGATGGATAGGAAAGGGTGCAAGGGAAGTAAGAGTAAGGTGGGATGTGAAGGAGGAGGCTTAGAACGCAGAGTGCTGGTGATGAGAAGAGAAGGGAAGCAGAGTGAAGGCAAGTGAGATGGGATACTCACTTTTGATGTTGTCACAAAATCATCAAACCTTTTGCGGCACTGGATCCATGAGCGTGCATAAATGCACCTTGCGCTCACCTCCTGAGCAATGCGTAGCCAGGCTGCCTTGGTCTGCTGGGGAGGCTTCCTCCGGCCATCAGGAGGGAAGAGGCTCCTGAATCCGCCCACCACGCAACCCGACTCCAACCCGCCTCGGGAATTAAAATTGAACCCTTGGACTCTAGGGGAATCAAGGGATATGGAGATCGGGCGGGAAAGTGGAGTTGAGGTCGATGATGAGCCATGATCTTATTGAATGGCGGACCAGGCTCGAGGGGCCATATGGCCGACTCCTGCTCTGATTTCTTATGTTCTTATATATTATATACGTGTATAAATATACATATGTTTCTATATAACATATAATATACATTATACACATATATGTACATATACACGCACACACAAACACAGTTGACATTTTTCCTTTATAATTTCTGTTTAAAAGGGGAGGGACTCTAGCTACGATTCTGTCGTTCATTGGGAAAGTTCGAAAGGACACGCCTCCGCTGCAACGCACCTGGTTATTGCTGACGAGTTGACTGCTTGTTGTTGCTAAAAATGCACATAGTGCCAGGCTCTCCTGCAGGGAAGGAGCATTGAGGAGCTCGTCGATATGATCTATCTGCTGTCGATCGTTGCAGCTTTCCTTTGCATCTATATTGTCAAAAATCTGCTGCAAGCAGACCCCGAGCCACTGAATGGGAGGTATTCCGTTCCAGGCACATTTTACCTGCTGAAAAAGTTACTGGTCACCTGCCTTTACCGTTATCGCCTCTTCAAGGCGAAGAGGGACGCGAGCACCAAGAACGATCCAGACAGGCTGAGGATGGGACTGGGTCGCAGAAAAGAGAACCTTCAGACTGAACACGGTGAAGTTAAAGGTGGAGGGGGACTGGGTAAAAGTTCTAGATCTTCTGTAGAAGAAATGGAATGTGTACAAAAGTTAATAAACCACCCACATGTAAGTTGCCCATTTTCATTCTGGAATATGTTACGCGTTGTTTAAGCGACTAACATTCCCTTGATAATTCTCTCTTCTAATCTCTCTCTCTGTCTGCCTATCCCTCAAGTCTCGGTATGTGTCTCTATCTCTCTCTGTCTGCCTATCCCTCTCAAGTCTCGGTATGTGTCTCTATCTCTCTCTCTCTGTCTGCCTATCCCTCTCCCTATCTCAGGTATGCGTATGTGTATCTCTATCAGTCTTGTCTAATCTTCTGTCTCATTCCTGTGTGCGTATTAACT
Organism: Squalus acanthias; assembly: GCA_030390025.1. Classification (NCBI taxonomy): domain Eukaryota; kingdom Metazoa; phylum Chordata; class Chondrichthyes; order Squaliformes; family Squalidae; genus Squalus; species Squalus acanthias. The sequence goes on from CM059430.1 coordinate 9,862,921, forward strand.
TTCTGTCTGTTAAAATTTGGATTAAAAAAAAATATGCACAACATATAACATTTCAATTTTTTTTTTAAATACCGATGTGGGATAGGAGGGAACAGGCAATCTAAACTTGGGGGGGGGGGGGGGGGTGCAAGGAAGATATGTGCATCTGGCATAATGTAAAATAAACTGTATTGATGGTTTGTAGCATCAATTTAACAGCAACATTGTGCTAGCAACGATTAAGAAATGTAAACATTGAGGCCAGTAAAGTGAAGCAACCAGCTCTCTAAACTGTGCTGAGCTCCAATCTGGTTTGTCTTTGAAGCAATCACTTTTAAAAAAATGCAGAGCAGTGAACCATATGGGGCAGAAGAGCCCTGTATGATGGTAAGCATTAACTTGCAGGGAGAGCTGGGGAGCAACTGGTCCCTCAGTGGTAGTTTTGAGGGTTCTCTACACTCCCCCAAGCTGGGGTCAGTCAGCAGGTTGTAGACCTGCTCCCTGGTTGCCTTGGATTTGTTGATGGCTGCCTGGGGTGGCTCGCCTTCCAGTCTCCAGCCTGGTGCAGTGGAGTTCATGAAGTGGAAGTTCGGGAGGAGAATGCCACGTTTGCACACAGTTGCTTGGGGCCAGGGCTGCAGGACATTTTTAGTTGCCATTGGGACAGCTGCCATGCTGAAATGGCTGGGCGGAAAGTAGGTAGGGAGGAGTGAGGGTCAGGAGTATCTCTACATACCTGTGCGTAGGCATCGACTGGGGGGTGGGGGTGGGGTGGGTATAGGAATCAGCTGCTTTGTTCCCAAATTTGAAGCCCCTCCTTTACTGGTGGACCACTTGACACAAGTGCCAGGTGGAAAGGTATCTCACTAGAAGCATAGCTTAGTAGACAGCAGAATGACTAAACTCCCGCCACACCTAAAAGGCCATAACAATGTCACATTTTGCAATAAGGGCAGAAAAAATCAAAACAAATTACAATGCAGAAACAGGTCATTTGGCCCAAACGATCCTTGTTGATGTTTATCATTCAAATAAGCAGTCGTCCTAATCCCATCTGCCTGTCCTGTTCCTTTTATCCCCCTTTCTTCAACCTCGTAGCTAACCTGTTGGCATGGCCTCTGCTTCAATCACGAACTCCAGTAGTGCATTTCACAACCCTTTGTCTAAAGAAGAATGTTTCTCCTGCCCTCTGTGCTAAATCTCTTACGCTTAATCTTGTAGCTATGTCCTGGCATTCTTAACTCCTCAACCACTGGAAACAATCTGTTTCTATCTACTCTGCCCAATCCCTTCATAATCATAAACACTATCAAATAAGCCCTTAATCTCAGAAAATGTTGGAAACACTCAGCAAGTCAAGCATTCCTAGGGCTGGATTTTGCCGGCGCTCAGAGGGCGGGTTTGGAGGCAGGTCCGCTGTCAAAATAGCAAAGATTGACAGCGGGTAGGAAACCCGCTTCCAAACAACTTTCTCAAGTGTCGGGTCCCCGATTTGCGAATGGATCCGACACCTAGCGGCAGGAAGCGGATTAAAGGCAATTACCTGCCTATTAACAGGTAATTGCCAGTAGTTGTCAGCCTATTTTTGCATTTTGCCACTTCTGACTCGGGTTTCTCGATGTCCAGACACCACACCAGGTAAGTGTGGCGTGTTGTGAGTCTGCTGTAATGTTTCTGCATTGATGACAGCTGCAGAAGTGGTGTGAAGGATTCAATGTTGCACATGGTGAGTCTCAGAGGAAGGAAAATGTTGGGTACTGCATTTTTAATACATTTACAGATTTCTTTAGCTTACAAGTTTTTAAATCTATGTCCAGTGCTACCTCACTGGGAGAACCTCTCACCAGTGACAGATCGCTTCTGTCACCTCACCTGCAGCTGCCATCTATTCTAGCCTATGAAGGGAGTCACTGGAGAGCCTGGGTGCAAGAGCTCACCTTTGCACAGTGATTGTCAGTGTTTGCAGCACCTCAATGCTGTCAAACACTGAGAAATCAACTGTCAAAAAAAAAATTGTGCGTGGTCCCTTTAAGAAAACCGGCAGATGATGCGTCATCAAATGACATCATCTGACCCGCTTCCTGTTAATTGGCCGGCAAGCCCGCAGGGTGGTCTTAACAAGGTCAATCAAGGCAAAATCACGTCTGTGGAGCGGATGCAGCTGGGGACGGGACTGGAAGTCAGAAACCACTTGACCCGCATCCAACCCACCTCCATTAATAAAATCGTGGCCCTAGTCTCCTCTGTTCTAATTAAAACAGACCCTTTTATCTTCATATTTCTATTTCCTTATACCAGTGTATCTGCACTATACCCTCTCTATTGACTCAGTATCATGACTATAGTGTGGAGCCAAAAACTGTAGACAGGAGTCCAACTGTTGTTTTACTAAGGTTTTATATTGATTCAAAATGACATCTCGATTTTTATATTTTATATCCCTTGCCATAAAACCCAGTATGTCTCTTGCTATAAAACCTAATATCTCATTTGTTTTTTTAGGGCCAAATCCCTCTGCTCTTCCACATTACCCAGCCTCCCCTAAAGTATAATTACTTTAAATAAAATGAACCACCTCACATTAATGGACATTGAATTCTCTCTGCAACCATCTTATCAAAGTCCCCTTGCAGCTTCCTTTGGTTCTCAGAATTATTTACTATGCCTTCTATTTTAGTATTGTCTGCAAATTTGGACAACACTTCCTCCAGCCCTATATCTAAATCATCACTGTACACTGTGAACGGAGCAGTCCCTGAATAGAACCCTGTGGGACACCACTACCTACTCCCAACCACCCTGAGGAACTGCCTTACCTTCGACTATTTCCACCCATCTAACCAGTTTTTAATCCAATTTGTTACCTTCCCCCATCTCCATTCCCCTTAATCTTCTCCAATAGTCTCTTATGTGGTACGTCATCAACGGTTTTCTGAAAGTTTTCAGAGAACTCCTGCAGATTTGTCAAGCATGCTCTTCCTTTCTGAAATCCTTGATGCCTGCTTCTAATTCTGTTCTCTTTATCTAGATATTTAGTAATTCAATCTGTAAAGCTTCCAAAATTTTCCTTACCTCAGATGTTAAACTAACTGGCCTGCAGTTACTCAGGTTAGCTTTCTCTAAGGATATTACATTAGCCACTCTCCAATCCACCGGCACACTTCCATTCAATAGAATCCTAAAATATAGGAGTAGGATTTCAGTAGAGGTTTCTCAATCTCCCTCCGTAACTTTGGCAGAAATCTTGGAGAAATAGTGTAAATTATGGTTTACATGTTTCTCCATGTTTCTGCTGAAGTTGCCTTCCTTATTTTATTGTATTCTCTCATTATTTTAATTATAGGCTCCATATACCCTCTTCTTCAACTTACATTTGTTTCTAACTTCTATATTTATCCACAGCATTCTGAAACTTGGTATTATGCAACTTTGCCATCTCTTTTCAAAATATGTATCCCATTGTTGATCTATTGTTTTGTGTGCCAATTTTTCATTCCACCCCACTCAGCTAACTCTCCTCATCTTTCTAAAATCTGCTCTATTCCAATCTGTTGCCCTTATTTTGTAACCATTCCACTTTCTGTTTGGACCTTAAAGCTTATCACGTGATCACTACTCACAAGGTACTCACTTACATTTAACTCATCTACCTTATCTATTTCATTACACATAGATCTTGCAATGCCTTTCCCTTTGAAGGTATATGAACATACCTGGGCAGGGCTGGAACCGCTGTCCTAGGGGGAGTGTTTGCTAGTGCTGTTGGGGAGGGTTTAAACTGAAGTGGCAGGGGGTTGGGCACCTGAGCAGGGAGACAGAGGAAAGCGTGTCAGGAAGGGACAGAAGGTATGGAGTAAAAGGTAAAGTGTTAAAAAAGGAAAAAGCAGGAACTAAGTGACACAAAACATATTTGAAAGTTCTTTATCTGAATGCACGTAGCATTCGTAACAAAATGGGCGAGTTAACGGCACAAATAACTACGTATGGGTATGATCTTGTGGCCATTACAGAAACATGGCTGCAGGGTGACAACGACTGGGAACTAAATATGCCAGGGTATTTAACAATCAGGAAGGACAGGCAGGAAGGAAGGGGAGGTGGGGTGGCTATGTTAATAAAGGAAGGAATCACTGTAATACAGAGAAATGATATTGGGTCAAAGGATCAGGATAACAAAACAGTTTGGGTGGAGATAAGGAATAATAAGGGGAAAAAAACACTAGTGGGAGTAGTATATAGGCCTCCTAATAGTTGCAACTCTGCTGGAAGAAGTATTAATCAGGAAATAGTTGGGGCATGTAATAAGGGAACAGCTATAATTATGGGGGATTTTAACTATCATATTAACTGGACAAATCAAATTGGGCAGGGCAGCCTTGAGGAAGAGTTTATTGAGTGTATTAGGGATGGATTTCTTGAGCAGTATGTAACTGATCCTACAAGGGGGCAAGCAACCTTGGACCTGGTCCTGTGTAATGAGTCAGGATTAATTAATAATGTCCTAGTTAAGGATCCCCTTGGAATGAGTGACCATAACATGGTTGAATTCCATATCCAATTAGAGGGTGAGAAGGTTGGTTCTCAAACAAGCGTACTGAGCTTGAATAAAGGAGACTATGATGGTATGAGAGCGGAATTGATTAAAGTGGACTGGGAAAATAGATTAAAGGGTATGACGGTACATGAGCAGTGGTGTTCATTTAAGGAGTTATTTTACAACTTTCAAAAGAAATATATTCCACTGAGGAAAAAAGGGTGTAAAAGAAATGACAGTAAAGAAATTAAGGATAGTATCCGACTAAAAACAAGGACATATAAGGTAGCCAAACTTAGTAGGAGGATAGAAGATTGGGAAGTCTTCAAAAGACAGCAAAAAATAACTAAAGGATTGAATAAGAAAGGGAAGATAGATTATGAAAATAAATTAGCAAAAAATATAAAAACAGATAGCAAGAGTTTCTATAGTTATATAAAAAGAAAAAGGGTGGCTAAGGCAAACGTAGGTCCCTTAGAGGATGAGACTGGGAAATTAATGGTGGGAAACATGGAGATGGCAAAAATGCTGAACAAATATTTTGTTTCAGTCTTTACGGTCGAGGACACTAAGAATATCCCAACACTGGACAAACAGGGGGCTCTAGGGGGGGAGGAGCTAAATACGATTAAAATCACTAAGGAATTGGTACTCAGTAAAATAATGGGACTCAAGGCGAATAAATCCCCTGGACCTGATGGCTTACATCCTAGGGTCTTGAGGGAAGTGGCAGTAGGGATTGTGGATGCTTTGGTAATTTTCCAAAATCCCCTGGACTCAGCAAAGGTCCCGGCAGATTGGAAAACTGCTAATGTAACACCCTTATTTAAAAAGGGTAGTAGGCAGAAGGCTGGAAATTATAGACCAGTTAGCCTAACATCTGTGGTGGGTAAAATTTTGGAGTCTATTATTAAGGAGACAGTAACGGAACATTTAGATAAACATAATTTAATAGGACAAAGTCAGCATGGCTTTATGAAGGGGAAGTCATGTCTGACAAATTTGCTTGAGTTCTTTGAGGACATAACGTACAGGGTGGATAAAGGGGAACCAGTGGACGTAGTGTATTTAGACTTCCAGAAGGCATTCGACAAGGTGCCACATAAAAGATTATTGCTCAAGATAAAAAATCACTGGATTGGGGGTAATATTCTGGCATGGGTGGAGGATTGGTTATCTAACAGGAAGCAGAGAGTTGGGATAAATGGTTCATTCTTGGACTGGCAACCAGTAGCCAGTGGTGTTCCGCAGGGGTCGGTGCTGGGTCCCCAACTCTTTACAATCTATATTAACGATTTGGAGGAGGGGACCGAGTGTAACATATCAAAGTTTGCAGATGATACAAAGATGAGAGGGAAAGTAGAAAGTGAGGAGGACATAAAAAACCTACAAGGGGATATAGACAGGCTGGGTGAGTGGGCGGAGATTTGGCAGATGCAATACAATATTGGAAAATGTGAGGTTATGCACTTTGGCAGGAAAAATCAGAGAGCAAGTTATTATCTTAATGGCGAGAAACTGGAAAGTACTGCAGTACAAAGGGATCTGGGGGTCCTAGTGCAAGAAAATCAAAAAGTTAGTATGCAGGTGCAGCAGGTGATCAAGAAGGCCAACAGAATGTTGGCTTTTATTGCTAGGGGGATAGATTATAAAAACAGGGAGGTATTGCTGCAGTTATATAAGGTATTGGTGAGACTGCACCTGGAATACTGCATACAGTTTTGGTGTCCATACTTAAGAAAAGACATACTTGCTCTCAAGGCAGTACAAAGAAGGTTCACTCGGTTAATCCCGGGGATGAGGGGGTGGACATATGAGGAGAGGTTGAGTAGATTGGGACTCTACTCATTGGAGTTCAGAAGAATGAGAGGTGATCTTATTGAAACATATAAGCTTGTGAAGGGGCTTGATCGGGTGGATGCGGTAAGGATGTTCCCAAGGATGGGTGAAACTAGAACTAGGGGGCATAATCTTAGAATAAGGGGCTGCTCTTTCAAAACTGAGATGAGGAGAAACTTCTTCACTCAGAGGGTAGTAGGTCTGTGGAATTTGCTGCCCCCAGGAAGCTGTGGAAGCTACTGTACATCATTAAATAAATTTAAAACAGAAATAGATAGTTTCCTAGAGGTAAAGAGAATTAGGGGTTACGGTGAGCGGGCAGGAAATTGGACATGAGGCTGAGTTTGGATCGGTCAGGGCCCTGTGGGTGGTGGAGCGGGCCCAGGGGCTGAGTGGCCGGGTCCTGCTCCTACTTCTTGTGTTCTTTAGATTTGAGGTTAGGATCAGATCAGCCATGATCTTATTGAATGGCGGAGCAGGCTCGAGGGGCCGATTGGCCTACTCCTGCTCCTATTTCTTATGTTCTTATGCTGCATGAGATAGGAGTCCTCCACACGCTAGGAATTCTATTCCCTTTTTTCTGTTTCTGTCGTAATCAATGAATTGGTAATTAAAATCCCCATGAACAATAATTTTGTTATTCAGATTGGAGGAAGGTAATGTTGTGGGAAATCACCATCAGGAGTCAGACGTCCCATTGAATCAAATTGACCTTGATTACAAGCTAGCAGGGGAGTATGGTATGGCTGTCTGCCACCACCAACTCAACTTGATACAGTTACAGCAGCATATTTATAGAGGTTACATGGTAATGTCCCATCCCATACATGGGTGTATTCCGGGTAGTACCGTGTGCAAAAGGACCGAGTGCAAACCAATGCATAGATCCATAGGCCACTCTAGGCTTCCAGGATGGCCTTGGTGCACTGGAAGCCCACCAGACCTGTGGTTACTAGATAAGCAGCTGGTTTCCTTACACGATGGTGAAGGACGATGTCCACTCCTTATCTTATGACATCCTGCTGTGCTCCCCTGTGCCTTGTTTATCCTGTTTACGGGCACTCAGCTCTTTACACAATGCAGACCCAAGTACTGTCATGTTGGCGTACACAAATGGTTACTTATTCATCTTAACTCGTTATACATTGTGTCCATACTCCATGTCTACCATAGTCCAAGGCACACAATCCAATAATACAATTCTCCAAGCATATAATCCATTAATACAACTTGAGCACAACTCAATTAATATAGTTTAGGATATAACATTTCATTGCCCCAACAGTAGAAAGCGGTGTTCCACAAGGATCAGTGCTGAGACCGCTGTTGTTCATAATTTACATTGATGATTTGGACTTGCAATGTATGAAAAGGGAATAGCTGAATATGCTAAAAGGCAGATGGAATGGTAGGAGACTCGGGTGGAGTATAAACACCAGGACAGACTAGTTGGGCTGTGTCCAGTGGTGTACCGCAGGGATCGGTGCTGGGTCTTTTGCTGTTTGTAGTGTACATTAATGATTTAGATATGAATGTAGGAGGTATGATCAGTAAGTTCGCAGATGACACGAAAATTGGTGGAGTGGTAAATAGTGAGGAGGGAAGCCTCAGGCTACAGGACGATATAGACGGGATGGTTAGATGGGCAGAAGAGTGGCAAATGGAATTTAACCCTGAAAAGTGTGAGGTGATGCATTTTGGGAGGACTAACAAGGCAAGGGAATACACAATGAATGGTAGGACCCTAGGAAGGACAGAGGATCAGAGGGACCTTGGTGTGCATGTATATAGATCCCTGAAGGCAGCAGGACAGGTAGATAAGGTGGTTAAAAAGGCATATGGGATACTTGCCTTCATTAGCCAAGGCATAGAATATAAGAGCAGGGAGGTTATGATGGAGCTGTACAAAACGCTAGTTAGGCCACAGCTGGAATACTCTGTGCAGTTCTGGTTGCCACACTATAGGAGGGATGTGATTGCATTGGAGAGGGTGCAGAGGAGATTCACCAGGATGTTACCTGGGCTGGAGCGCTTCAGCTATGAAGAGAGACTGGACAGGCTGGGGTTGTTTTCCTTAGAGCAGAGAAGGCTGAGGGGGGACCTGATTGAGGTGTACAAAATTATGAGGGGCATAGATAGGGTAGATAGAAAGGAACTTTTCCCCTTAGTAGAGGGGGCATAGTTTCAAGGTAAGGAGCAGGAGGTTTAGAGGGGATTTGAGGAAAAACTTTTTCACCCAGAGGGTGGTTGGAATCTGGAACTCACTGCCTGAAAGGGTAGCAGAGGCAGGAATCTTCACAACATTCAAGAAGCATTTAGATGAGCACTTGAAACACCATAGCATACAAGGCTATGGACCAAGTGCTGGAAAATGGGATTGGCTCCCAGTTAAGTAGCTCCTCTATTTCAAAATTCTCATCCTTGTTTTCAAATCCCTCCATGGCCTCGCCCCTTCCTATCGCTGTAATCTCCTTCAGCCCCACAATCCCCCGAGATATCTGCGCTCCTCTAATTCTGCCCTCTTGAGCATCCCTGATTATAATCGCTCAACCTTTGGTGGCCGTGCCTTCTGTTGCCTAGGCCCTAAGCTCTGGAATTCCCTCCCTAAACCTCTCCACCTCTCTTTCCTCCGTTAAGACACTCCTTAAAACCTACCTCTTTGACCAAGTATTTGGTCACCTGCCCTAATTTATCCTTATGTGGATCGGTGTCTTTTTTTCTTATAATACTCCTGTGCAGCGCCTTGGGACGTTTTACTACATTAAAGGCGCTGTATAAATAAAAGTTGTTGAATTGCCACTTGCTCTTTTTGATTGCTTTGAATTCCTCTTCCTTCCTAGTTTAAACAACTCTTCACTTCCCAATTTAGCCGTATTGCTAATTTATTAGCTCATTTCCTGTTCAGCTGCAGCCCATAATAGCTTCCACCTTCCTCATAAAACAAAGCCTCTTCCTGATACCACCCCTTTAACCATCTATTGATCTCCCTAATTTTCTTATCCTTCCTATACAGTCAGGGAAGTAATCTGAAGATAACCACCCTTGAAGGTCTGCTTCTTTTGCAAACCTTTAGCTCTTGTCTTATAGCATTGAGTCCCAGGTGGACCATGATGATTAGCTGCTTGCCCTCCCTTACAATAATATTTTCCAGTCTTTTCAAAATGTCCCTTAACCTTCCACCTGGGAGTCAACAAAACATCAGTGATTCTCAGTCTGGACTGCAAAAGGTGATGTCCACCCCTCTAATTATCAAGCCTCCTATTTTAGTTCATTCCTAACTGAATCGCTAATCTAACCCTTCCCCTCGAGAGTCATCTCATGTTTTTTGGTACTATTGTAATCCATTTAATGGTCCAACTTAGTGTTCTCATCCTCCTCACAGGAAGCCAGTGCTTCAAACTTTGCTCTGGGCATTCTTGCTCTAGCCTATCCCTCCACGCTGCTCTGACCTGTGGACAGTCACCACTCCTTCCTCTACAACTGCCAGAACCTTATCTTTCTGCAGGTTAACTAACCTTTAGTACTCTTGCACCAGAAACTTCTCTCCCTCCCTGATGCGTTGGATTATCTCCAACTCCAAGTCAAGTTTTGTGGTCTTGATCTCAAACAATTTCCCGCAGATGTTTGGCCAAGCTAACATCTGTTGCTCAAAACTCATACATGCTGTAGGAACCACACGTCACTGTCACTTCCTGTTTTGGCATGCTTGCTATTGATCATAAATTGTCACAGTTAAGCTTGTTTTCTTTATCTACTCATTTCAGTTAAACTGTACTGCTCATCCTTTCCACTCCGCTTCAAGTTCCCACACTAGCTAAACTCCTGTTTTGAAACTGTTGCTCTTAGTCTAGTCCTACCTCACTTCATAGCTTGCTTACTGCTCAAACTGGCGTGTTCTCACTACTACCTCTCTTTATACTGTGAGCCACCCTAGGCAACCAGAGAACAGATCTACAACCTGCTGACTGACCTCAGCTTGGGGTGGGGTGTCACGGGGTGGGGGGGGGTGCAGTGAACCTCAAAATTACTACTGAGGGACCAGTTAGAAACATAGAAACATAGAAAATAGGTGCAGGAGTAGACCATTCGGTCCTTCGAGCCTGCACCGCCATTCAATGCGTTCATGGCTGAACATGCTACCTCAGTACCCCATTCCTGCTTTCTCGCCATACCCCTTGATCCCCTAGTTGTGAGTATTATATCTCCTATTTCAGCTGCTCAGTCAGCACATTTACACAGTAGACTAATTAACACCTAGCCAATGGCCTGTTAACTGCCAATTCAAATTTAAAGTTCAGTTTAGTTAAAGAGGGGGAAAAACACAAGCAGTTCTGAACTACTTAGCCCCACTCTACTGAATTCCCACTTCTTCCAAATTCCTGTTTGGAAGTAGCAATGTCCGTGCAGAGAAGAAGGTAGAGTTAACGAAAAGTCATCGACCTGAAACGTTAACCCGACCTTCTCTGCATAGATGTCTTTTTTTCCAAACAATCCACAAGTATGACACTGGATTGCCCCAGTTTCATCAACAGAAAAAACCCCACATTTACACATGCCTCCTTTTTAAGGGGTACAATTAATAAAGGAACTCAAATATAAAATGTACTTTCAACTTATAAAACTAAATTATAATATTATTGTTAGTGTTGATGAGATACTCCATTCCTTGCGGTGCCCACCGGTCACGGAAGGCCTCAAGTGTCTTTCCACAGGTGCTGCATAACCTGTTGAGTGTTTCCAACATTTCCTGTTTATAATTTCAGATTTCCAGTTACTCCAGTATTTTGCTTCTTATTTGAAAGTACTATTTTTACTCCATTAAACTCACTATTATTACCTCACTTCATGGTATGATCTCCGCTCAAATATTTGATACTGAAAAGAAACAAAAATTTGTGCAGATCAGGGGAAGAATCAATTTGATTTGCATAGGGGCCTTTATTGCAGCATGCAGCAGGACAAATCCAACCCAGCCAATCACTGCCCTTTCAGCCTTCTCCCAACCATCAGCAAAGTGATGTAAGAAGTTGTCAACAGTGCTCTGAAGCAGCACTTATTCAACAATAACCTGTTCACCGATGCTCAGTTTGGGTGCTGCCAGGACCACTTTGCTCCAGGCCTCTTTACAGCCTTGGTCCAAAAATGGACACAAGACCTGAATTCCAGAAGTGAGGTGAGCGTGACTGCTCTTCACATCAAGGTAGCCCTAGTAAAACTGGCACCAAGGAGCCCTGTTAAAACTGAAGTCAATGGGGATCGGGGGAAAACTCTCCACTGGCTGGAGTCATACGTAGCACAAAGAAAGATGGTTGTGGTTGTTGGAGGCCAATCATCTCAACCTCATGACATTGCTGCAGGAGTTCCTCAGGAAAGTGTCTTGGGCCCAACTATATTTGCCTGCTTCATCAATGCCCTTCTCTCCATCACAAAGTCAGAAGTGGGGCTGTTTCGCTGATGATTGCACAGTGTTCTGCTTCATTTACAATTCCTAAGATAATGAAGCAGCCCATGCTCACATGCAGCATGACCTGGACAACTCTGGCTTGAGCTGATAATGGTAAATAACATGCCACTCAAGTGCCAGGCAATGACTATCTCCAGCAAGAGAGAGTTTATCCACCTTGGAATTGCCATTGCCTCTTACCCCACCATCAACATCCTGGGGGATTGTCATTGACCAGAAACTCAACTGGACCAGCCACATAAATACCGCAGCTACAAGAGCAGGTCGGAGGCTGGGTATTCTGTAACGAATGGCTCACCTCCTGACTCCCAAATCCTCTCCACCACCTACAAGGCACAAGTCAGGAGTGTGATGGAATACTCTCAAGGCAAATACTCAAGAAACTCAACACCATGCAGGACAAAGGAATCTGCTTGATTGGCACGTCATCCACTAGCCTAACTAAGCATTTGCCCCTTCCACCACTGGCATACTGTGGCTGCAGTGTGTACTATCTACAGGATGTACTGCAGCAAGTCACCAAGCCTTCTACTACAGCATCTCCTAACCCACTACTTCCACCATATAGAAGGAGAATGGCAGCAGATTCATGGGGACACCATGGACCCAAGATTGTAAGAGAATTAGTCTCTGACACCAAATATGCTTGCAATGTTAACCTTTTATTGTGTTTGACCAAGTCTTTGACACATGCAATGTCTCTAATGGTAGTCATACAAAGAATTACCCCGCTCTTCCTCTGGGTAGAGACATAACCTACGTCGAACCTTTCGTTCTTGTCTCTCTACAAATTAAAGGTGACAGGGCAAGTTGATAAGGTGGTTAAAAAACATTTGGGTTTCTTGGGTTTATAAATAGAGGAATAGAATATAAAAGTAAAGAGATCATGCTAGAACATTATAAATCACTGGTTAGGCCTCAGCTGGAGTATTGTGGACAATTCTGGGCACCACACTTCAGGAAAGATGGAAAGGCCTTAGAAATGCTTATCAGGATGTTGCCAGGGATGAGGGACTTCAGTTAGGAGGAGAGATTGGAAAAGTTAGGACTGTTCTCCTCAGAACAGTGAAGGTTAAGAGGTGACCTATTAGATGTTTTCAAGATGATGAGGGGTTTTGATAGAATAGATAGAGAAAGGCTGTTCCCTCTGGCGAGTGGGTCAATAACCAGAGGTCATAGATTTAAAATCATTCGCATAAGATCTAGAGAGGAGAGGAGGAGAATGGGCAAATATATGGCAGATGAAGTACAATGTGGATAAATGTGAGGTTATCCACTTTGGTGGTAAAAATAGAGAGGCGGACTATTACCTGAATGGTGGCAGATTAGGGAAAGGGGACGTGCAACGAGACCTGGGCGTCATGGTACATCAGTCACTGAAGGTGGGAATGCAAGTGCAGCAGGCAGTCAAGAAAGCAAACGGAATGATGGCCTTCATAGCAAGGGGATTTGAGTACAGGAGTAGGGAGGTGATGCTACAGTTGTACAGGGCCTTGGTGAGGCCACACCTGGAGTATTGTGCGCAGTTTTGGTCTCCTAACTTAAGGAAGGACATTCTTGCTATTGAGGGAGTGCAGCGAAGGTTCACTAGATTGATTCCTGGGATGGCCGGACTGACATATCAAGAAAGATTGGGTCAACTGAACTTGTATCCTCTGGAGTTAAGAAGAATGAGGGGGGATCTTATAGAGACATTTAAAATCCTGACTGGTTTAGACAAATTAGATGCGGGCAGAATGTTCCCAATGGTAGGGAAAACTAGAACCAGGGGTCACAGTCTAAGGATTAAGGGGAAGCCATTTAGGACTGAGCTGAGGAGGAACTTCTTCACCCAGAGAGTGGTGAATCTATGGAATTCTCTTCCACAGAAGGTTGTTGAGGCCAGTTCGCTAAATATATTCAAAAGGGAGTTAGATATAACACTCACAACTAAGGGGATCAAGGGGTATGGCGAGAAAGCAGGAATGGGGTACTGAGGTAGCATGTTCAGCCATGAACGCATTGAATGGCGGTGCAGGCTCGAAGGACCGAATGGTCTACTCCTGTACCTATTTTCTATGTTTCTATGTTTCTATGTTACCACGTCCTTAATAATAGAATCTAGCATTTTCCCTACTACTGATGTCAGGCTAACTGGTCTGAAGTCAACAAGGCATGAATCACACTTTCTAAAGAAACTAAACAGCATATTCAGCCAAATTGTACTCTAACACATTAAACCCCAAAGTATCCTTGAAATCAATCACTTTAACCATTTCATTATTTCTAGCCACAGTACAAATCCACAAACCATTTTTAAGTAAAAGGAAAGCAAAAACTTAATCATATGCGATTAAACCAAATCCTGTACATATGTATACATGATGTGGGTATCTTACAATCCTCTCTTTGAGGGTGAAGATATCACTTTCTGATCCCTCCCTTACGATTCAACAACCCCCACCTATTTTAATAGTTTATAAATAGAGTTTTGAGCTTTTCACTAGCCTTTGAACCCACCAAACACTAATCAACAATTCTACAGTTGCTACCATCTGGACAATGAAGAACACATGAAACAACAACCTCACCCAAGTTGTTTCTCCTGCATCGTCTGCATTTTACCACCACTCCTATCCCTCTTTATATTATTTGTCATTAACTTAGCAAGTTCTAAGTAATCTGCTTTCTCTTTGCTCTCTGATTTAATCGTTTAGCCGTAAAGTAATTATGTGTACTTTAAAGTTTACAACCACTCGTATGGCTTCTGTCTAAAGGGTAACCTTTACTTTTGAGCCCTACCAGGCATCAATATCTTTCTTGTTTGCTCGTCATTCTTGTTTTTGTTTCTGTTTTTGTTGGCGTACGATAAAATGTTAACCACCAAACTATACGAATGGTGTGTAACACAATATCTTCCTCATTCCGAACATTAATTCTTTTGAAGTTCCATCGAGCAACCTGTATAGTGCAGTTAAGGAATTCTTCATCCAGGGTGAAACCACATACTGACGATGAACTCTACAGCACATCACAGCCGCATAGGTAGGCACCACTTCTCCTGGAACAGAAATAGATATCTGGGCTTTCCAGACTCCCTCATTCCCTCTAACTAGTATCTTCAGATAGTTCACAAATTCCTTGTGTACATCATCCTCCAACAAGTCTACTGAGCCCACTTTAAATACTCTAGCAGTGCAACACCAGCATTGTCTTGCCACTATCACAGGAACAGCCACAAAACAATGGCCCAAAAATTAGTGCCGCTACGCAAGAGTACGCACTGTGTACTCTCGCGTATTCTGTCTCCAATTGCCGGTTTTCTGCATGCACTGCGCATGCGCTGAAAACCGGCACTTGGTGAATTCAAAAGGGGGCGGTTCCTAGGTGAACCGCGTGCGCGCTACAGGCTGCACGCACGCAGTGCACTTAGTGCTTTGAACGCGCAGGTAAGTATGGAACATTTTAGACATAAAGAAAGGAGGCGTAAGACCCTCTTTTAACAAGGTAAGTAGTTAATTAAGTATTATTTTGAATTTTTTTTAACAGGTATATCTTTTTTAGAGACTTTAAAGACAGGTAAGTTTATTTTTATAACTTTAAAAGATTTTAAATTTTTTCAAAAATTTAATTTTTTGTTTAAAATGGTTAATTTATTTAACTATACTTATTTTATTAATGTGATGTTTTTTTTTAAAGATTTAATTGAGGTTTAGCTGTTCTTTTGGGGGGGTATAGATTCATAGCTTTCACAGCACTTATGTGAAAGCTATGAATGAAAGATGGTGTGCTGCCATTGGCTCTAACTGAGTCACGTGATCCCACAGCTCGCACGAATTAACTACGCCTGTGGGATACGGAAGCCCTGCACAGCTGCTGTCCAGAACATCAAGTTCGTGCGAGCTCGGACTGAAAAAGCCAGCGCGCAGTGAGAGATCGCGGGGAGGCCTTACCCTCGCACGAAGGCTCACTCACGAATTTTTGGGCCAATGTCACTTTGCTTGCAAGGCTTCCTAGCATAACTCGCCAAACCATACTCCCATCTGATTTTCCAGATGTTCATTTATTCATCTCATATAAAATTTGAAATCCAATTGTTTATAATACCAATTAACCCCTTTTTTGAATCTGAGTTTAAAAAAAATGTCCACACATACTACCTTTAAGATCATTTGTTCATAATAGTGTTTGTTATTCTGATATAACATCCCCTGTCTGCCTATTTATTCCTCCAACAATCCCTTTGATTTATCATTTGGCCGCAATTTTATGCCAGTTCACCTGATTTTCTCCCCACATTGCGCTTAGTAGGCTGCCCGTGTCCTAACTCGCACCAAGTCCCATTCGCCCATCACCCCTGTGCTCGCTGACCTACATTGGCTCCCGGTTAAGCAGCGCCTCAATTTCAAAATTCTCATCCTTGTTTTCAAATCCTTCCATGGCCTCGCCCCTCCCTATCTCTGTAATCTCCTTCAGCCCCACAACCCCCCGAGATATCTGCGCTCCTCTAATTCTGCCCTCTTGAGGATCCCTGATTATAATCGCTCCACCTTTGGTGGCCGTGCCTTCTGTTGCCTAGGCCCAAAGCTCTGGAATTCCATGCCTAAACCTCTCCGCCTCGCTACCTCTCTTTCCTTCTTAAAACCTACCTCTTTGACCAAGCTTTTGGTCACCTGCCCTAATTTATCCTTATGTGGCTCGGTGTCAAATTTGTTGTCTTATAATACTCCTGTGAAGCACCTTGGGATGTTTTACTACGTTAAAGGTGCTATATAAACACAAGTTGTTGTTAGTAACATCGTGTACCATTTCTCTTAGCAGTGCATAAATAAATTTTACATACACACAATTATATAAAGTCCAAGGCAAAGATACAAAAAGGAAGATTTAACAGAGTCGGAAAATTCCCGAATTGCAAATTACTATCCGTCCATTATTTGATTCTTCTTGTCTCGGACACTTCATTGATTCAATCCTGGTCCAATTTAGTTTAGTTATCTTTGAATCTTGTCTTTGTCCTTCAACATGTGTCCACAGTTCAAACAATTGCTACAATTGATGAACGTTAATTTATTCGCTTACATGTCGCTGCCAGAAATATGAAAAATGTAAAGTTTTGGGTGCATCATTCTGCCAGATAAATGTCAACCCATCTTGAAGCGCCAATTGTCATTAGTAAGAGAAGTATTCAGGTACTCTGGTATATCCTTCATCAGAACAGCAAGGAACATCCACGCCATCCTTTCAATCTAAAAAGAAACAACTCTCCATACAGGTTAGAATTTAGTCAGGTATCAACCAAATTTATGAACCGAAAAGGGGAAGGCCTATCAACGGTCGGCACCCCTGAAAAGGTTCGGTCGCAATGGTTTGTTTTAACATATCAGTCACTGAGGCAACATAGAGATGTTTCGCAGACTCTCTTTTTTGTGACCTTTTATGGCTTTAAAATTCAAAAGACATCAGTTCTTTTAAACACAGTTCCTCTGATTACCATTAAATTACAAGGCATTTTAAGATCTCTGTCTCACTTAGACTCACCGACTGCGTTCTTCAACATAGTTTGAACATTCTATTTGTTCTTGGTGCACATCATTCATGAACTAGTCCACAAATCATGCTTTATTATCGCTAACAATCACCTTGATCACCCCACCTCGAAAGAACTTGTTCAGAACATAATAGGAGCAGGAGTGGGCCATTTGGCCCCTCGAGCCTGCTCCGCCATTCAATAAGATCATGGCTGATCTGATCTTGGCTTCAACTGCACTTCGCTGCCCGCTCCCCATAACCCTTGACTCCCCTGTAGCTCAAAAATCTGTCTATCTCCGCCTTGAATATATTCAGTGACTCCGCCTCCACAGCTTTCTGGGGTAGAGAATTCCAAAGATTCACGACCATCTGAGAGAAGAAATTCCTCCTCATCTCCGTCTTAAATGGGCGACCCCTTATTCTGAAACTATGCCCCCTAGTTCTAGATTCCCCCACGAGGGGAAACATCCTCTCAGCATCGACCCTGTCAAGCCCCCTCAGAATCTCAAGTACTTTCGCAGTAGTAAGCATGCTGGTGTCACTTTAAGCTGATACTTAAACTAATACAGCATGGGGGAAAAATTCAGTTGGTTGCGCCACCCGTTAGCGCCTTAAGAGGGCGCTAATGGGGCGCAAAGCATCTAGCGCCCAGGCGCGGCGAAGTTTGCGCCGCTCGCGAAATTAACTAGACATTTTGCGGCGGCGCTAAACACTACCGTCACGATCTCCTGCGCCGGCAGATCGTGACGTCACTCGAGTGCGCAACGCCCCGGTATCGCCCCGGAGCGGATATTGAGTGGCGCCCCCTGCCTTACCGCCTGACGCTAGCAACGACAGGTTGAGGGGAGCATTCTGCAGTCATGTAGGGAAAGGGGGAGCGCTATTTAAAGGTGACCGCTTCCTGCCTTTTATTGTTGGTGCCATTTTTGAACTACGCATTCTGAGAGGGAGAGACTTCTGGAGAGATTCAACGTTGTGTGAAGGAGTTTTGGGTACTGAGCAGCACTTTGCAGGTTCATTTTGATTTGCCATTCCTTGTATCGATTTAGCAGAGACTGTGGGGGCTGCACTCTGAGCTCTTTGCCTGGTACTCTCCATTGTTCTTTCCAGCAGATTTGATGTGCAGGTCTCTCCAAGCCGAGATTCAAGGCTGCAATGAGCAGGATGTGGATGGAAAGCAAGATTAACCATCCCCTTTAAGAACTGGCCCGTGCCATTGTGTGTGTGTTCCATTGCTGACTGACATCACATGAGCTTCGCCAGCGCTCTGAGGTAGCGCCTCGCTCCTCGGCCTTTGCGCCTTAAGACAGGTGTGAAGTGCCTGATTTAGCGCTGCAATCACCTCCAGGGGCGATAAAAGTCAAGTTTGCAGTCGGTGGCGATAATTAGCGCCAGGCGCTAATCTTTGCGCCCGGCCGATAATTGCGCCCCAAATGGGGCGATACTGAATTTCTCCCCCCATGTCTTTACATTCCTCTAATGTAACGTGACATATGGGGTTAATTACTCCTTCGCTGAGGAAAAAAATAACCATTGGGGTTGGAGGAGTCAGCCACCACAAGAGAAGTTTCATGTGCTGCTAAGTCAAAAAAATTGTTTTGAAAATGTTCAAGCTCTTAACTTTGTAATTCTCTAAAGCTGCTTTTACCTTCTCCAAAAAAAATTCTCTGTGCATTTGAACAGTGGTGCAGTGTAAATAACAGTCAAAATAAATCCATACCACACGTCTTTACATCTTCGATCCAATCTCTGATATTTGTTGCGGGCTTTCAATTTCTTTCTCTTCCTAAATCTATTCTTACTCTTTGCATATCTAACAAAGGAATTTCTACCAAACTGCTTTACAGCCTTTGTTTGCTGCAAAAGGCCTAATTGTCCCTTCTCACTCTCTGTTTCGAGACAGTCCCTTTTTTACAGAAACTTTAAACGTTCCTAAGCAAGCCATGGCTGCGTGTTGGTCAACAATCTTGGGCCTGAATTTGTAGTCGGCGGCAAAGCTAATGAGTACGCCGCCGGCATCGCGAGTAAATCCGCACCTACCTCGTGCGCTCCTCCCTGCGAGAACGTCCTTTCAAACGCTGCAGAGTTCCGTGCAGACTTCTCCCACACGTAGACCAGGGGCGCACCGTTGTGTGTATGCAAACCTGGGATCACGCAGGGCAGTGCTCCTTTTACTTCCTGATTCTTAGCCGATAAGCTAGAGCTGAGCCCTTAAGTGTGAAGTGACAAGAGGAGGGATTCACTCATATAGGATAAGAATGGAAATGAAACCACAAGATAACTGGAAGATTATTAATATTGAAGGCAGGCTCCTTTTCTTTCTCCACTTTCATTTTTTGCACGGAAATCCTTGCTTTATAAAATAACAGCAACAAAAGACCAAACAAATATTTTGAATTCCATCCTAATTTTAAGAGTTCTAAATTACATTCCACTCATATTTAAGACCGTTTTGAATCTAATTTGAGCTTGGATCTTTAAAAGCTGACCCATTACAAAGGGGTTCTTAAATGGATTGATGGTAATCTGTTTATTTGCATGATTGAGCAAAGGGAAACGGCCAAGCCCTTTCAGATTACGGTTGGTTTAACAAAAACCTGGAAAGAGCTTCAGGGACTCAGAGACAACCCGAAAGCAATAAACGTTTCCAAAGTCCTGGTGAAATAGTGAAAACGTAGGTGAGGCAACATGCAATACTCTTGACATTTTTGGCATTTTACAAATTAAAATTAAATGAAACATTTCCAATATTTCTTTGGTTTTTTTTATAGTAAGCTTTCCAGCACTCTGTTCTTAAAAAAAAGAAGTCTGTTCTGGTCCCCTTACACTGTGCAACAGGCTTCCTGCACCTGTTTGCACAAGTCTTAAAAATTTTCAGCCTAATTCTTTTCCTTCAAAAAGAATCAGTTGATCAATGCACTGTCTCATCATCTAGTGCTGGGTCAACTCATCGCAGCTCAACAGGCTGCGAAAACAACTGTATCCGGAAAAATACCATAGATATTTGGGCCCTTTTACGCTAAAGCTCAGGTCTGGGGCGAGTGATGCCAATAGTGAGTGTCTACTGCGTCACGCACTTGGGAGTTGAACGCTGTAGAGGAGGAGCTTCAGCTCAGTGCCAACAGGTTTTAAAACTGTGACGTGGCACACGCTTGGCCTTGGACTCCATTAAAGGAGCGACTTCAGTTCTGCATTAACCTTTCAAAAACACTCAAAAATGCCTGCTGTTTGATTCCACTCTAATCATCTTCCCTCACCCCACTCGAAGAACGTCATCGGCGGCCTCACCTGCTGGGCGTGCATGGCTGGCAATGTCCTGATAAGCAACACCAATGGGCGAAGCTCCCCTCTGGCTGCATGTACTCGGAAAATTTGGCTTTCGCAGCAGAAGGATAGCAGTCTACGCCGTGCAAAATGTTAATTTTGTTTGATTTAAAAAAATATTATTGTACAGGCTACACTTCCCTTCCTCAATGATTAAAAAGTTTCCATATTTCAATTCTTGCTGTGGATTTAGTTATCCCCCACCCCACGAGCTTTCTTTGTTGAACAACTGTCTTTATAAGTGCCTGACATTCCTCATCCATTCATCCTGTCCTGCCCGACCCCTTAAAACCATTTGACTATTGCACTGAATTGCAACCTCATGCCTTGTTGATGCTCATAAAATGCTGTGCATATTTTTAATATACCTTTTCAAAGCCATTTATTCAGGCTCCAATATAGCTCATAAAGATATCACTTTATTCATATGGTTTAATCTTCTATTAGCTGCTTTTAAGACTGGGCTTCTGATAAATGCTATGGGCCAGCTCATACATGCTGAGCTACTGGAATCCAAACTGAAAGGACAAAATAAAAGCAACTATTGCCAAATGTTCATTGTGAGCCTTCAAGCATATGCATCACAGTTTGAACATTCCTTAGCATACTTTGCAACACATTATATAATCATCCACTTATGTCTCACACCATTTGGCAAACATTTACCTTATTGCTTCACTGTTACCTAAATATAACAGGAAAACATTTTTGAACTGTGTGCTTGGGGTGCAAAGCCTTGCCTGCTGGAAGTGCGTATCTGAAAATTTGTCAGAAAATATACCACATACCACATACCAATTTGCATGAATTTAGACTTAGTCACAGCTGACATAACATTATTTCATAAACTGGTAAATCCCTTAATTTTACATGTTTACACATAGTTTAGGATTGCAGTCAACACATTCTTTGATTTGAAACTCAGAATGTGGACCTTATGAAATGCTGTCAACAGCAATTGGGAGTTGCTGATTTTCTGTCAGCAAGTGTTCACAGAATCATAGACTAACACAGCACACAAGGCCATTCGGCCCATCGAGTCTGTGCCAGCTGAGGAGCTCCGCCCTTTGTCTTGTAATCTCCTGAACACAATATTATGTGCCATTCATATTACAATGCTGTCTTTGGAGAATGTACTGTAATATAAAGGAGACAGCATAGCTCGCCTTGGAGGTGCAGAACACCACCTCCTACGATGTTCTGACTCATTTGCCTTTTGGAGGTGGAGTGCCGCTAGCAGCAAATGTGAAGGGTGCACGATATCGGGGGCGGCCTTTAGGTTCTATCTGCAACTTTACCTCAATGCTTTTTTGTATTCGTTCCTGGGATGTGGGCGTCGCTGGCAAGGCCAGCATTTATTGCCCATCCCTAATTGCCCTTGAGAAGGTCAGGGGAGATCTACGGCCAGAAGCATAAAGTTTTGTTTCAGTGTCTCCAAATCTGTGTGCCGTATAAACCAAAGGATTTCCGAACATGGGCGGCCACATGATTTTGTAGAACCATTTCCAGCAGAACAGGCCAATCTATATAAAGCATGTTATTGACTACACTTTACAGGAGGTCCTATTGGGACACCATTTTTTTAAAATATTACATATCTTACAATACTAAAATTCACAATATTTTATCTAAGCCGTTACACATTAGCATATGAGAGCATTTCACTCTATGCGGGCTCCACTGTGTTTTGATGAAGTTCCTATTTTACAGTATTAACAGGCCCACTGATTAAACCCTATCTGCTTCTCCATTTTTGTAGGCTATCGACTCTGTTTATTTTATGGGATTCACGGAGACGGATAAAACCTTCTTTGCTGTTCGTGTTTGCCGAAAGCTAAATGGCTTGTGTGAAATGTGGGTGTTGCTTCGCGTTGAAGGAGTTGGAAGTTTCGAGGTAAATCGTGATGGTTCTAGGACATGCGCAACTGTTGAAAACTATAGCTTGGTATTTTTTTCTAGAATTTTGCTCTCTCCACAACAACAGTTAAAGCTGTGCTTTTTTTTTGAACAAAGAGTTAAATAAATATCTCCATGAAGAGCTACCCTTATGGCTCAGTTGCTAAAGCCAGCATGCAGTGGAGTTGTACAGACCAGAAGGACCTAAGATCAGATCCAATCTGTATTGAATTAGCTGATCTCAGCCAGAGTAGACATTGCAAGGGCCTCGGTACTTGTGAGTTAGGCAGGAGGGGGATAAAAATCAGCCTGGGCTCTTGCTGTTGATTGCAATGTGAGAACATTGGATGAGGACAAATTCAGGGTCAGACAATTTTTAAAAAACCTCACCATCTAATGCACACATTGAAGAGTTTGCAAAAATATATGGTTAGGCATATCTAAAAATGATGTGGCAGACAATAAAATAAAGATAAGGGAAGGCAGGCAGAGGAAAAATAAAGGAGCTTGCTGAAGCTGCAATTTAATTTGACTTTGTACGGAACTTTTAGTGCTGGATGGTATTTAACAAGAGAAGTTGAAAAGACACACTTATTGGTTACAGTGACTTTTTCAGTTTGAGAAAGTTTAAAAGCTGGTGTTTGTACATTTTAAATTTCTGACCAGCAACCCATCAGCAGATTTCTGGCATGTGCAGTAGTTAGATATGTCATTAATTCCAGTGCAGCTGAAAGATGTTCATCCAGCCTTTAAATGGGCTTTAAATTTAGGAAAATTAAGTCAGGAATTTCCTATGATTTTCCCACTGCATATGACTCATGCCAAAGCTTAGGATCAATTTAAGATTTTAAACATGGTAGGATTATATACAGGAATTGCTATGCTTGAACCTCCCACAATGTTTATACACACATTAATTGCAGGCCGATGACAGATAGTGACTGCACAACTCACAACGACAGCATTGGGTGTTGCCCAAACTTGCTCTGCTTAGCTGATTCTATATTAGTTCTGTGGCCTTATTGCTTATATTTTAAAAGTTCACTCTGGATTTTAAAATGCAATTTATCTGGGGTGTTTGCAAAACAGAAAGCTTGCAATCTGATTTTGTTGTTGTATTGTGACAGGAAGGGAAAAGGTCAGTGAAACAGGAGAAACTTGCCGGAAATGTTAGAACTCTGTTAAGCTATGGGGACGTCAATCTGAATACTTTGTGGATGGTCGAGAAATCTCAGGCTCATATCCACATTAATTTCATTTTTCTGCCCTCCTTTTCTCACCACTTGCTGTCCCTCACCTCATGCCCTACCAGAGTGCCTTGCCTCACAGTTTGAGAACCACTTGGCTAGAATGCTTGTTTGCAGAAAATGAGGAGACTCACAACATTTTTTTTTTAAAAGGGCAGTCCGTCTAAATATACAAAGGTAAAGGGTGGTAGGAAGGCATTCCGAGCTCCTGTGTGTTTTCCATGTGCGTGCAGAGATTCAGCTAAATAGACAACTAACAGGGAGAAAAAATACAAACGCTTTGGAGTTTTCAAAGAGAGAAATCA
Organism: Squalus acanthias; assembly: GCA_030390025.1. Taxonomy (NCBI): domain Eukaryota; kingdom Metazoa; phylum Chordata; class Chondrichthyes; order Squaliformes; family Squalidae; genus Squalus; species Squalus acanthias. Next base: position 9,887,020 of record CM059430.1, read on the forward strand.
GGCTAATGTCGGTTGGCAAAATATAACTGCTGTAATTGCACTGTTAAAATATATTTGGGTAACTTCTTTACACAGAGAGTGCTTAGAATGTGGAACTCGCTACCACAAGGAGTAGTTGAGGCGACTAGCATAGATACATTTAAGGGAAAGCTAGTTAAACACTTGAGGGAGAGAGGAATAGAAGGATCTGTTGATGGGGTTAGATGAAGAGGGGTGGGAGGAGGCTCGTGTGGAGCATAAACAGCAGCACAGACCAGTTGGGCCGAATGGCCTGTTTCTGTGCTGTAAATTTTATGCAACATAAGGGTATATTGTGCAAAGGTTTTGTCCTCAAAACACCAGTTTTCTAATTCCCTCATGTAGTAATTTATGGGTCATTCTTGTCAACTTTAGTAAATGTGTTCATTGTTTACACACCATAACTGAGGGTCCACTATCCAAGGGTAGGGGGAGTGGAGGACTTGGTACAGGCAGTGGACAGGAGGAGGGACATCCCCAAGGGGGCAGGAGGCTCCCCAGGCATCTGATGAGGAGGCAGTGGGAGGTAATTGCTCACAACATCGATGCCCAGAGCATTGCTCCCAGAACTTGGGTGCAATGCAGGAAAATATTCAATTATTTGATTATAGTTGTCAAGATAAGAACACGGTTGAAATACTTCCTCAACACCACTGCACCACTCACAGCCTCACTAATTGCAACACTCACAGCACTCCTCTCCCCCACCACTTTGCATAGTGGAGTTAATGGAAGGGTTGATATTCACTCACCTAGCATCCCAGGAATATGCCTTCTATTTAAATGATGTCTAAATAGCATAATGCACCTATACGTTTTATGTTTTTTTGGTATCCACTTTTATAAAGTGCGGACTACAACCATTCAGGAAGGTAAGTGAACCACTTTCCTATATACCAGCAGTTAGCTTAAGTATTCTCGTCAATATTCTGGCAAAACTGCTTCTTTCAGCATCCCATCCATCCTGATACAATCACTTCTGTGGACAGTAAGAACTCCTGGAGTGGAGGTGGTCTAAAACTGGAATGTCTCGAACCACATCAGCGATGGCGAATTTTCTTTAGTGGACTTCTGAGGTCAGTAATAAAAATGTAACTGATGAAGACTTGACATTTCATATCAGGGTGTGATACTACTTATATCATTAAAGCAATTGCTCCTTCAACAGCAGTAAACAATGCCCTTTAACATATAGTTCATTGCAAGGTTGTACAGTGAAACATAGTTATCATATGTGAGAAAGATATATACCCTGTACTCAATTGATTACATTATTACGAAGTAGTGCTCCTGTTACAGAGCTTTGCATGAAGAGAGTGCATGTCAAGAATTTAGGCACCGATATGAGCACACCCATGTGATTTTTTCTGTCCATTTAAATTCTTTTTCTGGGTGTACTAATTTGTAAAACCTGCCCATAATAATTTTTAGGCAACGGGAATTGCTGTTAGGCCAACACATCTTTCTCTTTAATTTCAATGCCAGAAATGCATTTAATTGCCTCTTAAATCCAACTTTTCCTGGCTTAGGGTTCACAAGTCTATTTTAATTGGTGTCAAATATTTGCCTTCTGACTTGATTCCCTCGTTTTTAATATTTAAACCATTCACTACAGCGAGCAATTCGCCTGGTTCAGCTTTGTGTCAGTCTGTTTCACAAAAAAGTAGGTCAATTTAAAGTCTCCTGTCTTCCTTTTCAAAGTAAACAACCTCAACTTCCTTAGTACTTCCTACGCATTAAGATTCCTGACACCCAAAATCATCTGGATCACTTGGCACGCTATCCTTTCAAGTATTATATATGATTAGCACTACATGAGGTTTCTATATTGCGCTGTATTACATAATGCAATCATTGGAATAAATAAATGTGCTTTCCAAAAGAAATGTTTGATTTCATTTGGGTGTGACTGAAGTCTTCAAATCCCAAATGCCTATAAGACTCATAGGGAGTTAAATTGGATAACCCCCGAAAACGGACATGGGATGGCGGTACGTGGTTAACCTGCGCCCGTTCATTGCGTTGCAGGCAGCACATTAAATTCGTGCTGCCTGCTGGCTTACACGATTGCTGCATGGAGCCAGCACTACCTGCGCTGTTCATTGGTTGCACGCATCGCAGGTGACTAGCGCTACTTAAAGGCAGCCTGCAGCTCTTAAAGGGGACCCATTGTGGCTGCAGACAGTGATGGGAGTCCTTTGTGAACTGAATCCGTGCTGTAATATAGTGAAGAATGGCTGACCTGCGAGAAAATCAAGTATAGGAAACCTACAAAAATGCAAACAATTGCACCAGCAGCCAGAAGAAATAATCCAGCAACTAACCTGCAAGTACTTCATGATCTCTTTTGATCTCTTTAAATAGTGCTGGTGTGGGGGTGGGGGGCGGTCCTTCATTCTGTTTAATGATGTGTTCAGTTGTGCAAGGTTAAGACAGGACGTTGGCTGCAGTGTGTCGTTGGAAAATGGCAGCGGTAGCTTCAAATCAGTGTTGCCACAATGATTCGCGTCATCTTGTTGCTCCGTATGCTGCCGGCAGCCGTTAGGCATGCGCGCGCAAGCCCCTATACCAAGATGGCATTCTGCGCACTTCTGTCAGAAGTGTGCTCGCACATCTCGGACTCCATTCTCGAGCCTTAATTGGCCGCATATCGCCTATAAAAACGGCTCAATTTACCTCCCATCATCTAAAATGTAAAGAATGTTTTCTTCAGAATGGGAATTGCAGTGTTTTTAGGATTAACTTAAAAAATAATCCTGTCAGGTTAAAACTTGCTTGAAATGGTTATTCTTAAAGCTTGTATAGACTTCCAACAAAAGTGGAGCCAACCACCTTCACATAGCTAACATACTAAGCTATTCTCACAGTCTGATAACCAGTGTCAGCGCCCCTACCTATCTCTGTAACCTCCTCCCTCTGGCCCTGCAACCCTCCAAGATCTCTGTGCTCCTCCAATTCTAGCCTCTTGCGCATCCCTGATTTTAATTGCTCCACCATTTGTGGCTGTGCCTTCTGCTGCCTGGACCCTAGGCTCTGGAATTCCCTCCCTAAGCCTCTCTACCATGCTATCCTCCTTTAAGACGCTCCTTAAAACCTATCTCTTTGACCAAGCTTTTGGTCATCTGTCCTAATATCTCTTCATGTAGCTCGGGGTCAAATCTTGTTTGATAACACTCCTGTGAGGCGCCATGGGACGTTTTACTATGTTAAAGGAGCTATATAAATGCACTTTGTTGTTGTACAGGAAACTTTCGTTTATCCGGCATCGACGGGACCGGCGTGGTGCCGGTTTATCGAAAGTACCGGATAACGGAGAGTTATATCTACCGAGGCTATTTTTAACAAAGAGACTCCAAGCAGCACGGGAGAATCTACTCCTGCTACTGCAGTGTTTCGGACTTCCGACAGCGCCAGGAGGCCGAGTAGTGGCACTTTTGAAAAGTACCCCTACTGACTAAATCGGCGTTCGCGGACTCTGACTTGGACTCGGGATCGGCAACATTGCCGGTTATTTGAGAGGAGTTTTCGGAGCACTCGGCGTTCGCGGAGACTCGACTGCGACTCGGCAACATTGCCGGTTATTTGAGAGGAGTTTTCGGAGGATGATTTTTGCCGGTTAAGCGAGAATTCCGGATATTTGGGTGCCGGATAAACAAAAGTTTCCTGTAATAACATGTCCCCACCCCTCCCACAGTATAGTTTTCAGTGTAAATAAACACTATCTTGATTTAGGTCATTGGTGTAATGCGCTATTAGATTTGGAAACCTTTTGCTATCTCAGATATGGGAAGTTCCTCTGAGAGCTCAGCATAATTAACTTCTATTTCCAGCATTGTGGTATCTGAATGAGCAAGGTATTTACATAGAACACATACAACCCTGGTATTTCAATATGTGGCACGTAGTGCATGCACTTTCACTGTGTAATTGGTGTATCTTTTTCCAAATAAAAACTTGCATTGTTTTCTCAATTCCTAGCCTATGTACACCACTAGCAGATTCTTTGGAAGAATGGAAATCCATTTTGTGTGTGCGTGTGTATTTTTTTTATTCGTTCGGCAAGGCCAGCATTTATTGCCCATCCCTAATTGCCCTTGAACAACTGATTGGCTTGCTAGACCATTTCAGAGGGCAGTTAAGAGTCAACCACATTGCTGTGGGCCTGGAGTCACATATAGGCCAGACCGGGTAAAGATGGTAGATTTCCTTCCCTAAAGGACATTAGTGAACCAAATGGGCTTTTACGACAATCTGGTAGTTTCATGGTCAACATTACTGATACGAGCTTTTTTCTTTAAATTCCAGATTTATTTAATAGAATTTAAATTCCCCAGCTGCCCCAGGTGGGATTTGAACTCATGTTGCCAGATTATTAGTCCAGGCCAGTCCAGTAACATAACCATTAGAGTATGAGAGAGCAGACTTGAATGGTTTGCAATGAAGTGTATCTGACATTGCAACTTTTTTTCTTCTCCATTTGTCCCTCATTGATAGTACATCACATTGTAGTCTCTCCACCAGAGACACTTGTGAAACAATTATAAATCACAAGAACTCTGTAATCTGATTGCTATAATTCTACTTGCCTCATTTTATATTTTGTTCAATAGAAAGGGACCATACAGAGATAAATGGACTGAAGAGGAAGGAGAGCTTCTGCATGTCAAGCTTACTTTTATGTAAGTTGAGTAATTTAAAAGAAAAGTAAGTTTAAAGAACATGTTTGACATTTGTGAAACGACATACAAATGTGCAGCACCTTCAATGCACAGGGCCTGAATCCTATGGAAATTCTGCAAAGGGTTTCTTCCAATCTCAGTGAATTTATGCAGTGAGTAACTGAGAACTCTTGATCCAGAAGGACCCAGATGTGATTTTGGGCGTGTGCTGAGCTAACTAATCACAACCAGGCCAGTGGTGTAAATGCTACAACTGCCTTGGATTAGGGACGGAAAGGCCTGCAATCCTGCTCCTGATGGCTAACCAGCGATTCTGAATGGAGATGCTTGCGGAGAACTTTTGAGAAAGAGCAGCTGTGATGTCCCACCACCCTGCCCAAAGACTGCCAGCGTTTACCAGCAAGGTTCACTTGTGACAATCCCTCTTTGGGAAGGCGGGTTGCTGCTCATGCAACCAATCCCCAGAAAGGGGCCAACACCTTTTTAGAGAGGAAGGGACAAGTGCTGGCAGAAAAAAAAGTTGACGAGAGAAAAAACAAAGGGGCGGATTTTGCAGTTGGTGGCGGTACCTATGGAGTACACCGCCGGCATCCGAATCGAATACAAATTAACCTGATGGGGACCTTCCTTCGCGAACTTGCTGTTTGACGCTGCGTACTCGAGGGCAGAGTAGTGGCACACGGATCCCGGGGGCGCAGCGTGTGCTGAAGCGCACCTGGGATCACGTGGGTCTGGCGCTCCAATCAGTGGAAGCGCCGAGTTTCCTCTTGACAGATAAGTGGGGACCAGCATCGGGATTGTCGGAGAAAGGAGGGTGCAGACTGGCATCTGACCCGCTAAATCCACTCGTAGAACGGGCACGGACAATGACAACAGCACCGTACGGTGACTTTAAAAACTTTTTATTTGTATCTTATTTCCTGACATTAAAGTTAAGTTTCACATTTTGTTCTTTATTTGGGATTTAGTATTAGTTGAATTCAGATTGCCCCCCACAAAAGAACTGGCGAAATGACAGCACCAAGCTTCAACATCAGGATTTGAATAAAACGTGGAGACAAAACAAACTAACAAAAAAAAGGTCTTCACAATTCTATGACGCACACGACTAAATTATTCAAATGGAGCTCAGGTGCTTCCATCTGTTGGAATGTTCCAATTTCACTTTTATGTGAGCTAAATAAGCTAAATACATGCCGAACAATGCTTCGGATCTTTTGAGGTATCCCCTTACGCTGATGCAAACAGTGAGAAGTCGCACAACACCAGGTTATAGTCCAACAGCTTTATTTGAAATCACAAGCTTTCGGAGCGCTGCTCCTTCGTCCAGACGAAGGAGCAGCCGCTCCGAAAGCTTGTGATTTCAAATAAAGCTGTTGGACTATAACCTGGTGTTGTGCGACTTCTCACATTTGTCCACCCCAGTCCAACACCGGCATCTCCACATCATGATGCAAACGGGACCTGTGTAAAATTTTCGTCGGTAATTGCTGTCAGTTGGTGGGCAATTTGCCCAACTTTGCGGCAGCAATTGAGATTTCCAAGGCAGGATTTAGCCCATTGGCAAGCACTTTCTGCATGGACCACAGTAAACTGTGTTGTGGATTACTTATCTCCTTCATACCAAATAATTGAAACAGCTGTTGCAGACTAACTGCCAATTATTACTGCACAGCAGAAATTCTGTTGGCGCCTCAGGGACTCTGGAACAATGCAAACCCATTCTAGCAGCCAAGGAAGGGAATGGTTTCTGAACTGGGAATTGGTTGCATAAGACAAGGGAACAAAACACAGCAGTTAAAATCTCATGGGGGAAAAATTCAGTTGGTTGCGCCTCCCGTTAGCGCCTTAAGAGGGCGCTAATGGGGCGCAAAGCATCTAGCGCCCAGGCGCGGCGAAGTTTGCGCCGCTCGCGAAATTAACTAGACATTTTGCGGCAGCGCTAAACACTACCGCCACGATCTCCTGCGCCGGCAGATCGTGACGTCAGTCGAGTGCGCAACGCCCCGGTATCGCCCCGGAGCGGATATTGAGTGGCGCCCCCTGCCTTACCGCCTGATGCTAGCAACGACAGGTTGAGCGGAGCGTTTTGCAGTCATGAAGGGACTGGGGGAGCGCTATTTAAAGGCGACCGCTTCCTGCCTTTTATTGTTGGTGCCATTTTTGAACCACACATTCTGAGAGAGAGAGCGAGAGACTTCTGGAGAGATTCAACGCTGTGTTAAGGGGCTTTTGGTACTGAGCAGCACTTTGCAGGTTCATTTTGATTTGCCATTCCTTGTATCGATTTAGAAGAGATTGTGGGGCTGCACTCTGAGCTCTTTGCCTGGTACTCTCCATTGTTCTTTCCAGCAGATTTGATGTGCAGGTCTCTCCAGGCCAAGATTCAAAGCTGCAATGAGCAGGATGTGGATAGAAAGCAAGATCAACCATCCCCTTTAAGAACTGGTCCGTGCCATTGTGTGTATGTTCCATTGCTGACTGACATCACATGAGCTTCGCCAGCACTCTGAGGTAGCGCCTCGCTCCTCGGCCTTTGCGCCTTAAGACAGGTGTGAAGCGCCTGATTTAGCGCTCCAATCACCTCCAGGGCCGATAAAAGTCAAGTTTGCAGTCAGTGGCGATAATTAGCGCCAGGCGCTAATCTTTGCGCCCGGCCGATAATTGCGCCCCAAATGGGGCGATACTGAATTTCTCCCCCCATATTTCATAAATAATTTTGAAGTATTGGCCCCAGGTTTCTCAATAACCTTGATCCTTTGAGAGCTACCCCTGAAGGTTCCTCTGAGATTTTGCATATGGAAAAGCTGCCAATTGAAATTTTCATAGAGTGTTGGCTAGTGGTACTTGACCCTTCCTGAACACAACAAAGCAATAAAGTTAAACAAACCTCAGTGTTATTTGTGAGAAATGCCCTATAATGTTCTCATAATGACCTGCAAAATCCTCTGATTGGAATTAAGGCACATTATCAGCAAATATTTTATGTCTAATTTCCTCTCCCTGTTAAATTCTGTTGAAAGAAAGACTTGCATTTATCATATCTTTTAGAAATGCCAGCCATTTGGCATGTAGCAAGATCCCACAAGCCCCCATGAGAGGAATACCTAGTTTTTTGGGTTGTTGACTGGGAGGAATGTTGGCCAGAACCAAGAGAAGCTTCTGCTCTTCTTTGAGTAATGCCAGGGGATCTTTAGTGTCCACGTGAACTACTGGAACAGGCAGGTGGGACCTTGGTTTAAGGTCTGATCTGAACGATGGACATCTCCAAAAAAACACCATTCCCTCAGTACCAAACTGGAGTATCAGCATAGACTATGTGCTCAAGTCCTGGAAGGTAGGGGGGTGGGCTTGAGCCCATAGCTTCTCACGTAGGGGCAAGAGTGCTACAACTGAAACAAGCTATCGAAAGATGTGTGTACAATTATTTGTAGAACCTGTAGAAATCCATGAATCCACAAAATCAAACATTTAATTCACTCTTATGTAATTGACCAAATTATTCTTTCCTTGTTTTTCCCCCATTAGCTGGACAGCCTTTTCCACTGTGTTTGACTTTGACACCGATATTCACCCCAGTGCTATTGCTCAGGGCATTGCCAAGGAGAAGTGGAGTAAAAAGTTCTTTGAAAACCTGCAAAAGTGAGTAGAGCTGGTTTCCCATTTAGGAACATTTTTACATGCATAAATTAGCCCAGCTCCTTGTAAAGTATACAAGAACCTGTGGCGATATGATAAATAGCAACGCACTAACCAGAATTTCTACCACTATTCCAGAGTGTACAATTAGATCTAGGAAAACGTTCAACTATTCAGTGGCTGATTGGGAAAGGGAGCTTCACAAACTACATCTGCGACCCATCACCCAGTGCTGTATAATATACAATCAGTGTTCGGAGACTGAGTGAATGCTGTCATTTTAAAGCAACCACTGTCAGGCACCCTGAAACCTAGGGTTCTTGATATAGCGCCTTTAACATAGTAAAATGTCTCAAGGCTCTTCACAGGAGCATTATCACCAAAATTTGACACCGATAAACATAGGAAGATATTAGGATAGATGACCAAAAGCTTGGCCAAAGAGATAGGTTTTAAGGAGAGTCTTAAAGGAGGAGAGAGAGGTAAAGAGGCGGCGTGGTTTAGGGAGAGAATTACGGAGCATAGGGCCCAGGCAGCTGAAGGCACGGTCAGAATTGGAGGAGCGCAGAGGTCTTGGAGGGGTTGTAGGACTGGAGGAGACTACAGAGATGGGGAGGGGCCAGCCCATGGAGGGATTTGAAAACAAGGATGAGAATGTTAAAATTGAGGCGTTGCCAGGGAGCCGACGTAGGTCAGCGAGCACGTGGGTGATGGGTGAACGGAACCTGGTGCGAGTTAGGAGTTACAGGCAGCAGAGTTTTGGATGACCTCACATTTATGGAGGTTGGAAGATGGGAGTCCGGCCAGGAGTGCATTGGAATGGTCAAGTCTAGAGGTAACAAAGGCATGGATGAGGGTTCAGAGCAGCACTGACCATAGTGATGTCAATAAGATGGAGAGACATGAGAAAGAATGGGACAGAGAGAGAAGCAGTTGCCTGTTATACAATGAACTATTTCTTGTACGTTATCCAGGAGTGTGACACAAGTACGAGGGGGACCTTGCCAGATATGGGAGCAGTATTCAAGTCTTGGACAGACAATGGCCCAAAAATTAGTGCCGCTACGCGAGAGTACGCACTGCGTACTCTCGCGTATTCTGTCTCCAATTGCCGGTTTTCTGCATGCACCGCGCATGCGCTGAAAACCGGCACTTGGTGAATGGAAAAGGGGGCGGTTCCTAGGTGAACCGCGTGCGCGCTACAGGCTGCGCGCATGCAGTGCACTTAGTGGTTTCAACGCGCAGGTAAGTATGGAAGATTTTACACATAAAAAAAGGAGGAGTAAGACCCACTTTTAACAAGGTAAGCAGTGAATTAAGTATTATTTTGAATTTTTTTTAACAGGTATATCTTTTTTAGAGACTTTAAAGACAGGTAAGTTTATTTTTATAACTTTTTAAAAGATTTTAAATTTTTTCAAAAATTTAATTTTTTATTTAAAATGGTTAATTTATTTAACTATACTTATTTTATTAATGTGATGGTTTTTAAAAAAAATTTAATTGAGGTTTAGCTGTTATTTTAGGGGGCTATAGTATTCATAGCTTTCACAGCACTTATGTGAAAGTTATGAATGGAAGATGGTGTGCTGCCATTGGCTCTAACTGAGTCACGTGATCCCACAGCTCGCACGAATTAACTACGCCTGTGGGATACGCAAGCCCAGCACAGCAGCTGTCCAGAACATCAAGTTCGTGCGAGCTGGAACTGAAAAAGCCAACGCGCAGTGAGAGATCGCGGGGAAGCCTTACCCTCGCACGAAGGCTTCCTCACGAATTTTTGGGCCATTAGTTTTAAATGAGAGCACGCAGGAAAAGAATGTACTCAGTTCCAGTTTAAGATTTTCTATTGCGCTTTTTCCTTTTGTTTTCTCAGCACTAGGTCTGAAAGAAATTTAACATTGTTGCTGACAGCTGCAGACTGCAATTCTGCTTACTGTGCTTAAATTGATACTTTATATTTAAGCAGTTATGAATAAATAAAAGGCTCATACTTTCACTCTGGCCCCGAGTGCCATTGGCTAGAACAATGTTATTTAAACAGTTACTGCCAATATCACAGGGATGTTATTGTTCTGCAGTTCTTTATGCAGGTTGCTCAATTTCTAAGAAAGGTAACTGCCTTGCAGATGGTGTTGACCGCCTGATGATCTCTGTTCAACACCGACTCACATTTATATATCGTTTTTAATATAACAAAACATCCCAAGGTGCTTCACATTGGTGGTCAGACCAGAGTAGAGGAGGTGGCCAAAACATGATCGAAGAGGTAGGTCCTATTTGCATCATAGGACCCCGACTTTTCCATCTTTGAGGCTCACGCCCTGCTTGCGTCGAGCGCCTCACGGGCCTCCCAGAAGCCAGGAGCTAAATTCGCAGCGGGCGGGAGAGCGGTGCGAATGGTGAGGCAACTAGTCTGCCACTACTTTACCCCTCACTTGCACCATTCTTATCGGGTGTGGGGTGTTAACATTGGGGCTGTTGTCTTTGTCAATTGATCATTTCTCATTCTACTTGCATATCTGTCTAAGTATTCTTTCAGTGATTCAGTCCACTCGCATTTTTCCCCGGTCCAAACTTCTTTCAAACTGTATCATTTTGAAGCTTCTGGATCTTGAATTGGTCGAGGATGTCTAACCTCGGCCATTTCTGCCACTAATGATCTTTGAACATCCTCTGGCCTAAGGCGCTTTGTTTTGCTTGCACACACATCACAGTAGGTAGAACCAAAGTTTCTTCTTACTTTTGTAACAGATTCGGACGTGACGCCAAATGGTAATCAATGTCTCATTTATTATTATTCAAATCAAACATGCAAAAGTATCAAAAATTAGAAGACAGTTGTAATAATGCAGAGATCAAAACAACATTCGGCTCACGCAGCAATATTAGAGATTGAAACAATATACCCCGTCTGGTCTCTGGGCAGTGGTCGGAATTAAGGTGACGGTGTAGCCGTTTCAAGATTTCTGACCGCTAGGCAGTCTTCTGATTGTTGGGTGTTCTTCAAACAGCTGTATAGTCCTCTGACTGGTAGGTGTTCTTCTGACAGCTGGTTGGTCTTCACTGATACCTCTATCCCGAGCTCAAAAGATGCGAGTTTTTTATGCCCCCCGCACCCACCCAGAGCAGGAACCTTTACACCATATGTGGGGTTGTTATTAACAAATCCCTCACAGATTAATAACTTGCTTTTCAAAGAATTCAAGATGGTCAGCTTGTTTTAACATTGCTCATCTACCCACAAGGCTCTTTGCAAGCTTGTGTTTTTTAAGGTGGCCCAGTTAGTCTGACTGCATTTGTCTGGCTATCTCCTCATTGTCCTGGTTTTGTCGCCATCTTTTGGATTATCGTTCGGCTTTTTGAGTGTCTTGTTCCTCTTTTATCGTATAACTGTTTTGCCTCGCAGTGAGGGCAGCCAAGCGTCAGTCGCTAGCAATGTTTCCATTGAGCTGTGCGGCCGCGTAGCGTTCCGGAGCTCCCGTGCAGCCGGCTCACCGGCTTTCAAATCGACGTGCGCATCGCCCCGGTAACGCCCCAGGCCCGAAATTGACTTCCGCCCCCCTGCAGCAGCGCCGGCCGAAAACACCGACAGCTGCAGGACGCGTGCATATGTACGCAGAAAGCGTATATATGTGTATGTGCACACAGAGGTTATGTGTGTGTGTGTGAGGGGACTTTTTGTGTGTGTATGTGTGGAGAGAGTGTATATGTATATGTGCGTGCTTGTGTGTGTATGGTCAGAGGAGGAAGAGGGAAAAAATAGACAACAACAACAACTTGTATTTCAAATGGAAAAAACTGCGCATGCCGCAGGTATCTGGAATGGGCCGCGCAGGCCCTTAAAGGGGCTGCGCGCACCCAAAAAAAAATTAAAGGGAACATTGGTCACTCGTCAAAGGTTAACAGTTTGAAATTCGGCATAATAAGCCACACGCTCATCAAAATACGCAGCACAGCCTGCAGAGCATGATGGTTAGCAGCATTAAGAAAATTATGTCAATTTATCCCTATTTCCATATTCTTACACTTCCCATTTGTTCTTCTAGTAATGATCCTGTAACTATGCCCCCTTATTAAAATAGCCTTTCGCTGTTTACCGCAGCAAAACCCTCCATAATTTTGAAAGCCTCTAAACCTGCCCCCTTAGCTTTCTCTGTTCCTGAGCGAGGGAAAAAAAACTACTTTTGAACCTTACTTCATAACTATAATTTTTCACTTCTGGTATACTTCTAGTAAATTTTCACTGTACCCTTTCCACGGCTCCAATATCCTTCTTGTAATGGCCTAACCAATGCCTTGTACAAATCTAGCATCAGTTCCCTGCTTTTATATTCACTGTTTCTATGTACAATAACTCTGTTTTTCATCAGCCCTTTCGATGGTCTTTTTGACTACTTCTAAAGACCTTTATATCTCCGTCCCTAGCTCCGAGATGGTTAAAATAGCAGTTGGGCCCTGATGATGTCATTGGAGGCCAATCTACATATTTAAAGGAGAACCCAGATGGTTTCAGGCAGGTGTCCTTTTCGCCTGCTCAGAAGAGCAGCTTCAAATCAAAGTCCGCAGAAAGAGAGCGAGACATTGGTGGGCGATTTTAGCTGTCCAACCACCTGGTTTCTGCTAAATGGGCAGGGTTAAAAATGCCCCTCCTGTCTTTTGTATGATATGTTATATGCTTGACAGGGTAGATGCAGGGAGGATGTTTTCCCTGGCTGGGGAGTCTAGAACTAGGGGTCACAGTCTCAGAATAAGGGGTCGGCCATTTAGGACTGAGATGAGGAGATCAGCCATGATCTTATTGAATGGTGGAGCAGGCTGGAAGGGCCAAATGGCCAACTCCTGCTCCTATTTCTTATGTTCTTATGTTAAACTGAGTCCCTGCCCATCTGTTGAGATGGACATAAAACATCCCATGGTACTATTGAAAGAAGCGAGCTGTCCTGGCCAACAAGTCCCTCAACCAATAATAAAAACTGGCTCTGAAATTCTGTGGGGTTACCACCGATCACCAGTACTCTCTATTTTCAATAACAATGCCAAAAGCTAAACATATTGTAGCAATTTATTTTTCATGCTGGTTTTCTGGAAATACAGTTTTGGTTTTGTAATGGAAAGGCATCAAGAATATCATGCTAAATGAACTCGTTTTTGTTCTCTTTGGCACCAGATCATTCTGAGCTTCCGAGTCTTTCTCTGTCTACTCATATTCATGGCCACCCCCTTGACCTTGCCATCTCTCGTGGCCTTGCTACTCCCATCGTGTCAATTGCAGATAAGGCCATCTCTGACCATTTCCTTGTATTGCTCTCCACCCACATCCCCCTTCCACCCACCTCCCCCAACCTTACTTCCTTCTGTGTCCGCCCCTGGAAAAAACTCTCTCTCAACTCTCTTACAAGTGTGCTTATGAAATCCCAACTGCCAACCTCTGGCCCTCCATTCACCGTGACATTTCTGCAGCTACCAATCTGCTCAACCACACCCTCACCACTATCGTTGATGCCCTAGTCCCTACTAAAACAATTACTCTCTCTCACCCTGGCCGTTCCCCCTGGTATGGCTCTCATCTTCACTCACTTAAGTCCAAGGGACGCAGACTTGAACGGATGTGGCAGACAACTGGTTTAGCCATTCACCGCCAGATCTGGCTGGACCACATAAAGCATTATTGGGCCCTCCTCTCGTCTGCCAAAATTGCTCACTATTCCAGAATCATTCTGGAATGCAAAGATAAACCCCGGCCCTATTCCCTACTGCTAACCATCTTCTTAAACCCCTCTCCCCTGTCTCCTCCACCCTCACCTCCGATAACAAGTGTGAGGAGCTCATGAACTTCTTTGTCTCTAAGATTGAGACCATCCGTTCAGCTGCCTCTGCCACTTCCCTTCCTTCCCCTAGCCCACCGGGCCAAACTTCCTCTAAGGTTCGCCCCTGCCCGAGCCCTGAACTCACATCTTTCTCCAGTTTCTCTCCGATCTCCCCTCATGATCTCTCCTGAGCTCATCTTGTCCATGAGACCCACTTCCTGCTCCCTCGACCCTATTCCCACCAAACTGCTGACCACCCAACTTCCTTTTCTGGCTCCCATGTTAGCTTATATTGTTAACGGTTCTCTCTCCTCAGGTACTGTCCCCCTCTCCCTCAAATGTACCATCATCACCCCTCTCCTCAAAAAAAACCTTGATCCCTCCGTCCTTGCAAACTATCGCCCCATCTCCAACCTCCCTTTCTTCTCCAAAGTCCTTGAACATGTTGTCGCCTCCCAAATCCATGCCCATCTTTCCCGCAATTCCATGTTTGAATCCCTCCAATCAGGTTTCCGCCCTTGCCACAGTACCGAAACGGCTCTCATCAAAGTCACAAATGACATCCTTTGTGACTTTGATGAGAGGTAGAGGCAGGAACCCTCACAACATTCAAGAAGCATTTAGATGAGCACTTGAAACACCATAGCATACAAGGCTACGGACCAAGTGCTGGAAAATGGGATTAGAATAGACAGGGCTTGATGGCCGGCGCAGACACGATGGGCCGAAGTGCCTCTTTTTGTGCTGTATAACTCTATGACTCTATGACTGTGACAAAGGTAAACTATCCCTCCTCGTCCTTCTTGACTTGTCTGCAGCCTTTGACACGGTTGATCACTCCATCCTTCTCCAACGCCTCTCCACCGTCGTCCAGCTGGGTGGGACTGCACTCGCCTGGTTCCATTCTTATCAATCTAATCGTAGCCAGAGAATCACCTGCAACGGCTTCTCTTCCCGCTCCTGCATCGTTACCTCTGGTGTCCCCCAAGGATCTATCCTTGGCCCCCTCCTATTTCCCATCTACATGCTGCCCCTTGGCGACATCATCCGAAAACACAGCGTCAGTTTCCACATGTACGCTGACGACACCCAACTCTACCTCACGAGCTCTTCTCTTGACCCCTCCACGGTGTCTAAATTGTTAGACTGCTTGTCCGACACACAGTTCTGGATGAGCAGAAATTTTCTCTAATTAAATATTGGGAAGAGCGAAGCCATTGTTTTCAGTCCCCACCACAAGTTCTGTTCCCTAGCCACTGACTCCCATCCATCTCTCTAACATCTGTCTGAGGCTGAACGACACGGTTCGCAACCTTGGTGTCATATTTGACCCTGAAATGAGCTTCCAACCACATATCCGCAGCATAACAAAGACCGCCTACTTCCACCTCTATAACATAGCCCGTCTCCGCCCTTGCCTCAGCTCATCCGCTGCTGAAACCCTCATCCATGCCTTTGTTACCTGTAGACTTGACTATTCCAACACACTCCTGGCTGGTCTCCCACATTCCACCCTACGTAAACTTGAGGTCATCCAAAACTCAGCTGCCCGTGTCCTAACCCGCACCAGGGTCCTGTTCGCCCATCACCCCTGTGCTCGCTGACATACATTGGCTCCCGGTTAAGCAGCGCCTCGATTTCAAAATTCTCATCCTTGTTTTCAAATCCCTCCATGGCCTCGCCCCTCCCTATCTCTGTAATCTCCTTCAGCCCCACAACCCCCCGCGATATCTGCGCTCCTCTAATTCTGCCCTCTTGAGCATCCCTGATTATAATCGCTCAACCTTTGGTGGCCGTGCCTTCTGTTGCCAAGGCCCTAATCTCTGGAATTCTCTGCCTAAACCTCTCCGTCTCTCTACCTCTCTTTCCTTCTTTAAGTCGCTCCTTAAAACCTACCTCTTTGATCAAGCTTTTGGTCACCTGCCTTAATTTATCCTTATGTGGATCGGTGATAAATTTGTTGTCTTACAATACTCCTGTGCAGCGCCTTGGGACGTTTTACTACTTTAAAGGTGCTATATAAATACAAGTTGTTGTTGTTGTCTATTTTTTCCCTCTTCCTCCTCTGACCATACACACACAAGCACGCACATACACATATATACTCTCTCCACACATACACATACAAAAAGTCCCCTCACACACACACATACACTCTGCGTGCACATACACATATATACTCTTTCTGCACACACATGCGCACATACGCATATGTACTCTCAGGACGCACGCACATACCCATGCATACACATATATATTCTATCTGCACAGACACACAAATGCATATACACATATACTCTCTGCACGGACACGCACATACACATATATACTCTTTGCACGCACACATATATACTCGCTATGCGCGCGCACACTCATATACACATATATATTCTCTCCGCACAGACACAGAAATGCATATATACATAGTCGGGGTGAAATTGGGTGCCTTTGCGCCCCCGAGAGTGCTAACGGGGCACAAATAGCTTTGCGACCGGGCACGGCGCTGACATCGAGTTTTGCGGCGGCGCTGCAGCGTTGCACCCTGATCTCCTTCACCCGGAGATCGTGACGTAATCGACGTGCGCATCGCCCCGGAAACGCCCCGGGCCCGAAATTGACTTCTGCCCCCTGCAGCAGTGCCGGTCGAAAACACCGACAGCTGCAGGAGGCGTGCATCGGGCGGCCGGCCGCTTCGGGGGCGATGATTAAAGGCGAGGTGGCCGAGGTAAGTAAAAAAAAAACTTACCTTTCTTGTTCCAGGTTTTTTCGCAGGTTCCTGCCCGAGATCGATCAGCCCAGCGCTCTGCTTGATTGCTGGGCTGATCAGGCGGGATCGCGGCTGCCTTGGTGGTCCAGGCAGGTACTTTCTAAATTGCAGAGCCTGCAGCGATGGCCCTTCCCTTTAAGGGAGGGAAGGAATCTTTGAACGCGGCAGTGCTGCATGGCCCAGTGCGCAGCGCTGCTGAAGTCTCTACCCCGCTCTCCGACGTTAGCGCCCTAAGAAGGAAGTGGAGCGCTTGATTTAGTGCTCCACTCCCCTGTTGGTGCGCTAAAACTCAATTTTATGGTCACCGGCGCTAATTAGCGCGGGGCGCTAAAGTTACCGCCCCAAAATGGTTGATACCGAATTTTTCACCCATACTTTGCGCGGAAACGCACATACACATATATACTCGCTATGCGCGCACACAAATAGTAGATTTCTAGCATTGGAGGGAGAAAATTTGTGTGGTTTGTGCCACACATTGGCACCACAAGATGGCGCGAAAACAGCATTGATAGCTGTAACGACAGCTGATGCTGGTACCAGTGCCACACGCCATATCGGTCTGTCAGGTAGCACTACCGGTAAACTCGCTTGGCAGGGACCTCGCCATTATGGAGATCGTGACGTCAGTGAGTGTGCAACGCTCACTGGAAGCCCGATCTCCCAACTTCCTTATAGCCAATGGACTTACCGGCTGGAGTTAACAACGACAGTTTGAGGTGGCGCACAGCAGCAGGAAGCCGGCTCCAGTGACGCTATTTAAAGGGATCATCACCAATCACTTGCACCCGACAGGTTTGTGAAGTTTGAGTGGCTGTGTGTTAGTTCTTGCTACTGCAACAGTTTTCTTTAATAATTTCAAGGTTCTTTGGTATCAGGAGTGTTCTGGCAAGTACAAAACTGCATAATTATTTCTGGAAAGATTCAAACTACAACACTTGCTAAGATTAATGGGAGATGTACTGACAGTCGACCTCGCTCTCCAGGATCTACGGTGGAGGGAGCGGAGGCAGCGAGAAAGACTGGAACATGTGTGCAGAGGGAGAAGGAGGGCCATCAGGGCTCTCAACAGGAGGCCTTACCCTCCAAGGTTACTCCGGGAGTACTTCTCCTACTTTCAATTAAGCGAGGAGTAGTGTATTAGAAGGCTCCACTTCACCAAGGAGGTGGTCACAGAACTCTTCTACCTCTTGCAACCAGACCTTCAGCCTCAGATCAGGGCGACCACGGCTCTTCCAGTGGCAGTCAAGGCCACTGTGGCCCTCAGTTTCTTCACCAGCAGATCCTTCCAGTCTGCAGCAGGAGACATAGCTAACATCTCGCAGTTCGCCGTCCATCGCTGCATCTGGGAGGTCACTGAGGCTCTCTACAGTAGGAGAAAGGAGTACATTGGTTTCCCCATCACCAGAGAGAAGCAGGATGAGCGTGCATGTGGCTTTGCCAGGATAGCAGGATTCCCCATGGTGCAGGGCGTCATTGACTGCACCCACGTGGGATTGGGGGCACCGCATAACAATCCTGGGATCTTCCGTAACCGCAATTGTTACCTGTTGTTTGTGTACCTTTTCCTACTCTAGTGCTGCCCAGGTGGCTGCAGCATGGCTGGTGGAAGGCTGCTGAGTTTCCGTGCGGGACACTTCAGACGGCCTTGTAGGATGACCTCGACCAGCTCTGGACCTGGAAGGCCCGGCTGTAGACTGCGCCACCTCGGCATGGGCAGCAGCAGTCTGGCCTGGCTGGATGACAGGCAGTGACAAGTGCAATAGCGGAGTGGCAGTGGTGGGAGCAGGAATGTTGTCATCCAGAGAGAAGACAGCAGGTTCCTGCTCCACTGACCCACTGCCACTGCCCCGGGGTAGCACCTCAGCATCCCTAGCAACCTGTTGGAGCACAGATTGCTGGCCTGCTGCAACACCATGAAAGCCCCGGTCGACGGTGGTAGACCCAACCATGATGGCAGAAGTCAGAGCTTGGGTGGCATCACACTGAGACTGCATGAAAGCAGCCAGAGGTTGGATGCCACCAAGCATAGACTCCATTACAGCACTAAGACATTGGGTCGCTTCCACCTGTGCTGCACCTTATAGCGCCCCATTAGCACCATCAATGGGAGGCACTACGGGGACAAATTTTTCCCACTTTTAGTCTAAACACCGCCCATTTCTTGGCTAAAACGAATTTCTAGCCCTTTGTGTTTTTATTTTAGATTTCCAATATTCGTGGTTTTCCTTTCTACTTCTACCATAACATGTTGCCTTGGAAACAGTGCTGCAGAAGTTCACATGGGGCTTGCAATGGTGTTTAAATCCAAATAAAATGGAGGGTGGAGCCCGGCCAATGAGACCAAGATCCTTCTAAGCACTGAGATTAAGAATGGTACTTTTTTTGCTGTTTCTTTTACAATCCTCAGTTATTTGTTCTGTGTTTCTTAGGTACAATCAACAGCAGACACACTATGAGCAGTGGGGTCAGTATGTTGGAGAAATTGAAATTGAGGGATATGAAAAAAGGGAGCAGCTTCTCCGTGGAGTAAGGGACCATTCATACGGTAACAAAAATCGTGTTTTTTTTTAAATATGTACATTTTGGAGATCTTTGTATACTTCCCCATTTTTGTGTGTTACAGTCAAACCTTCAACAATTTTCACTGACGGGGTTTTCCATCAGCATAAAAAGCACGTGCATCATTTATCTTATTTTTAAAGCCATGATGTGTTCTGGCACGGCTCTGTCTACCTCACACATCAAGTTTGATTTCCCTTGAGCTGGCAGACTGTTGCCAGTAAGTGGCTTCAGCGTGTGTGTCTGGTTCAGTGAAGTGGCCTGAATACATTGTCAGCTCCGATTGTCTCTGAGATCACGTGCCTACTTTGCCTGTGAGACAAGATCAGCAGATGCACACGCCTGTGCATGCAGACTGACGTTTTGTGCTTTGGAGGAGACTGAAACATCGTTGTTCGCAGGGAATTTTTTGCAGGGATTGTCTCACACTGACTCCACAAATAATAAAGGCATGTTTTCCAGGTTAAAAAGTAGTTTACAAAAACATTTAGCTGTAATGTCCGCCCAGTGCTGCACACAGTTTACAGCAATGATGGGGGGGGGAGTGTTTCTTACAGAAACCATATAGATATGATTCACTTGAAATGTAATTATAAAGTTATAGGAAACTTAAATGTGTATAAAATGTTCCAAGCAACTTCATGCATGTTCATCTTCTGCTGTGTCTAATGCAATTGTCATCCACTCTTCTACACTGACTACCAGACTGTTAAAGGCTGAAATCCAATGAGGCAGTTATACTGCGCATTGTGTGTCACTGTGAAGTGGTCCTAGCTTCAGAGTGATGCGAAGTGTGCAGCGTAACTGTAGCCAAACAGGTGTGATCTGCACTTTTTCAGGTGTGAAACCATCTCTAGGTGGTAATGTCACAGACTCCTCCATCACCATCCCTGCGTATGTCCTGTCCCACCGGCAGGACAGACCCACTGAGGTGGCGGCACAGTGGTATACAGTCGGGATGGAGTGGCCCTGGGAGTCCTCAACATTGACTCCGGACCCCATGAAGTCTCATGGCTTCAGGTCAAGCATGGGCAAGGAAACCTCCTGCTGATTACCACCTCCCTCAGTTGATGAATCAGTATTCCTCCATGTTGAACACCACTTGAAAGAAGCACCGAATGTAGCAAGGACACAGAATCTATTCTGGGTGGGGGATTTCAATGTCCACCACCAAGAGTGGCTCGGTAGCACCACTACTGACCGAGCTCGCTGAGTCCTGAGGGACATAGCTTCCAGTCTGGGCCTGCGGCAGGTAGTGAGAGAACCACAAGGGAAAAACCTACTTGACCTCATCTTCACCAATCTACCTGATGTAGATGCATCTGTCCATGACAGCATTGGTAGCAGTGACCACTTGTGGAGAAAAAGTCCCGTCTTTACACTGAGGAAACCCTCCATCGTGTTGTGTGGCCCTACCACCGTGCTAAATAGGATAGATTCAGAACAGATCTAGCAGCTCAAAACTGGGCATCTATGAGGCTCTGTGGTTCCATCAGCAGCAGTAGAATTGTATTCCACCACAATCTGTAACCTCATGGTGTGGCATATCCCTCTACCATTGTCATCAAGCCAGGGGACCAACCCTGGTTCAATGAGGAGTGCAGAAGAGCACACCAGGAGCATCACCAGGCGTACCTAAAAATGAGGTAACAACCTGGGGAAGCTGCAACACAGGACTACATGCATGCTAAACAACAGAAGCAGCATGCTATAGACAGAGATAAATGATACACAATCAACGGATCAGATCAAAGCTCTGCAGTCCTGTCACATCCAGTCGTGAATGGCGGTGGACAATTAAACAACTAACAGGAGGAGGAGGCTCCATGAATATCCCTATCCTCAGTGATGGTGGAGCCCAGCACGTGAGTGCAAAAGACAAAGCTGAAGCGTTTGCAACCATCTTCATCCAGAAGTGCCGAGTGGATGATCCATATTGGCCTCCTCCTGACCTCTCCACCATCACAGAAGCCAGTCTTCAGCCAATTCGATTCACTCCACGTTATGGGCCCTGACAACATCCCGGCTGTCGTGCTGAAGACACGTGCTCCAGAACTAGCCACGCCTCTAGCCAAACTTTTTCAGTACAGCCACAATACTGGCATCTACCCAACAAAGTGGAAAACTGGCCAGGTATGTCCTCTCCACAAAAATCCAATCCGGCCAATTACCGCCACATCAGTCTATTCTCAATCATCAGCAAAGTGATGGAAGATGTCGTTGAGAGTGCTATCAAGCGGTACTTACTCACCAATAACCTGCTCATCGATGCTCAGGTTGTGTTCCGCCAGCACCACTCGGCTCCAGACCTCATTACAGCCTTGGTCCAAACATGGACAGAAGAGCTGAATTCCAGAGGTGAGGTGAGAGTGACTGCCCTTGACATCAAGGCAGCATTTGACCGAGTGTGGCATCAAGGAGCCCTAGTAAAACTGAAGTCAATGGGAATCGGGGGGAAAACTCTCCACTGGCTGGAGTCATACCTAGCACAAAGGAAGATTGTTGTGGTTGTTGGAGGCCAATCATCTCAGCCCCAGGACATCGCTGCAGGAGTTCCTCAGGGCAGTGTCCTAGGCCCAACCATCTTCATCTGCTTCATTAATGACCTTCCCTCCATCATAAGGTCAGAAGAGGGGATGTTCGCTGATGATTGCACAGTGTTCAGTTCCATTCGCAACTCCTCAGATAATGAAGCAGTCCATTTCCGCATGCAGCAAGATCTAGACGACATTCAGGCTTGGGCTGATAAGTGGCAAGTAACATTCACACCACACAAGTGCCAGGCAATGGCTATCTCCAACAAGCAAGAGTCTAACCACTGCCCCTTGACATTCAACAGCATTACCATTGCCGAATCCCCCACCAACAACATCCTGGGGGTCACCATTGACCAGAAACTTAACTGGACCAGGCATATGAATACTGTGGCAACAAGAGCAGGTCAGAGGCTAGGTACTCTGCGGCGAATGTCTCACCTCCTGACTCCCCAAAGCCTTTCCATCATCTACAAGGCAAAAGTCAGGAGTGTGATGGAATACTCTCCACTTGCCTGGATGAGTGCAGCTCCAACAACACTGAAGAAGATCGACACCAATCAGGATAAACGAGCTCGCTTGATTGGCATCCCATCACCACCTTAAACATTCACTCCCTCCACCACCGGCGTACCGTGGCTGCAGTGTGTACCATCTACAAGATGCACTGCAGCAACTCACCAATGCTTCTTCGGCAGAACTTCCCAAACCCGCGATCTCTTCCACCTAGAAGGATAAGGGCAGCAGGCGCATGGGAACACCACCACCTCCAAGTTCCCCTCCAAGTCACACACCATCCTGACTTGGAAGTATCTCACCATTCCTTCATCGTGGCTGGGTCAAATTCCTGGAACTCCCTCCCTAACAGCACTGTGGGAGTACCTTCACCACACGGACTGCAGCGGTTCAAGAAGGAGGCTCACCACCACCATCTGAAGGGCAATTATGGATGGGCAATAAATGCTGGCCTTGCCAGTGACGCCCACATCACAGGAACAAATTAAAAAAAACTTACTCCTGTCAGTTCAAAGTTGTATTTTGCATGAAAAAAATCAAATTATCCTGTCGTGTGAATCAAGCAAATTTAATAGTAGAAGAGGGGGGCTTTTTCCACAATTTTAATTCCAATTAAAGGATAATTCAAAATTCTTAATTTGAATTAAGACTGTAGTCTCAATTGCATGCTCCACCTGGAACCAGTCTGAAGCAACCTTGAGAATCTAAAGTTGTGAAACATAGAAACATAGAAGATAGGAGCTGGAGTAGGCCATTCGGCCCCTCGAGCCTGCTCCGCCATTCGATGAGATCATGGCTGATCATCCAAACTCAGTACCCTGTACCTGCCTTCTCCCCATATCCCTTGATACCTTTAGCTTTAAGAAATATATCTAACTCATTCTTGAATATATTTAATGACTTCGCCTCAACTACCTTCTGTGGCAGAGAATTCCACAGGTTCACCACTCTCTGGGTGAAGAAATTCTTCCTCATTTCTGTCCTAAATGGCTTACCCGTTATCCTTAGATTATGACCCCTGGTTCTGGACTCTCCGACCATCGGGAACATTCTTCCTGCATCTAGTTTGTCCAGACCTGTCAGAATTTTATATGTTTCGATGAGATCCCCTCTCATTCTTCTATACTCCAGCGAGTATAAGCCCAATCGACCCAATCTCTCCTCATATGTCATTCCTGCCATCCCAGGTATCAGCCTTGTGAATCTTCGCTGAACTCCTTCCATGGCAAGAACATCCTTCCTCAGATAAGGCGACCAAAACTGCACACAGTACTCAAGGTGTGGTCTCACCAAGGCCCTGTACAACTGCAGCAGGACATCCCTGTTCCTATACTCAAACCCTTTCGCTATGAAGGCCAACATACCATTTGCCTTCTTCACCGCCTGCTGCACCTGCATGCTTACTTTCAGCGACTGATGCACAAGGACACCCAGGTCTCGTTGCACTTCCCCTTCTCCCAATCTATTGCCATTCAGATAATAGTCTGCCTTTCTGTTTTTGACACCAAAGTGGATAACCTCGCACTTATCCACGTTATATTGCATCTGCCATGCTTCTGCCCACTCACCCAACCTGTCCAAATCATCCTGGAGTTTCTCGGTATCCTCCTCGCAGCACACACTCCCACCCAGCTTTGTGTCATCTGCAAACTTGGAGATATTACATTTAGTTCCCTTATCTAGATCATTAATGTATATTGTGAATAGCTGGGGTCCAAGGACCGATCCCTGCGGTACCCCACTAGTCACTGCTTGCCATTCGGAAAAAGACCCATTAATTCCTACTCTCTGCTTTCTGTCCACCAACCAGTTCTCTATCCAAGTCAATACCTTGCCCCCAATACCATGTGCCTTAACTTTACACGCTAATCTCTTATGCAGGACCTTATCGAAAGCCTTTTGAAAGTCCAAATACACCACATCTACTGGTTCTCCCTTATCTATTTTCCCAGTTACATCCTCAAAAAATTCCAGTAGATTAGTCAAGCACGATTTACCTTTTGTAAATCCATGTTGACTTTGTCCGATCCTGTCACTGTTTTTCAAGTGCTCAGCTATTACATCCTTTATAATGGACTCTAGCATGTTCCCCAATACCGATGTCAGGCTTACCGGTCTGTAATTCCCCGCTTTCTCTCTACCACCCTTTTTGAATAGTGGGGTAACATTAGCTACCCTCCAATCCATGGGTACAGTTCCAGATTCCATCGAATGTTGGAAGATGATCAGCAATGCATCTACTATTTCTAGGGCCACTTCCTTAAGTACCCTAGGATGTAGATTATCAGGCCCTGGGGATTTATCGGCCTTCAATACCGTCAATTTCCCTAACACCATTTCCCTGCAAATACTGATTTCTTTCAGTTCCTCCCTTTCATCAGACCGTATGTTCTCCAACATCTCTGGAAGGTTATTTGTGTCCTCCTTTGTGAAGACAGAACTAAAATATGCATTTAATTGGTCTGCCATTTCTTTGTTCCCCATTATAACTTCCCCCGCTTCTGACTGCAAGAGACCTACACTTGATTTCACTAATCTTTTTCTCTTCACATATCTATAAAAGCTCTTACAGTCAGTTTTTATGTTCCCAGAATTATAAATTCCCCTGATTCTGACTGTAAGGGACCTACGCTTGACTTCACCAATCTTTTTCTCTTCAGATATCTATATAGCTCCTCAAGGGTATATGCAGGAGCAACAAAATTTCTTTGATGTTATTAAAGAACCAACAGGATAATTGCTCAGTTCTGATATTCAGACCAAAATTATGTATGCACTTTCCTGGTAAAGAATAATAGGAATGAGGCTTTATAATTCAGTGCTGCCCACTCACCCTGTTCTCAGATGTTATCTACAAAATTGGATCTGGCCCTTCTTCCCAGTAATTTATCTGATAAATTCGGATATACTTAGCTTCATGTTTTGATGAGTCAGCCAAAGTCCGGCCTTGATTTATTCCTGCACTGTAGTTTACTTGCTGTTTAACGAAACCTTCTGTTGTTAACATGACCATCTGGTATGAGTGCATTACACTGCAAAAATGCAGAAGCTCGCAGAATGACTGCTCTAGTACTAGAAGGATTGAATTTACGAGCCAGCATAAGATTGAACACTTTTGAATTTCAGGAGTGCAAGAAATGTTCTTTCTAACGTACAAAATCCTGGTTAGACCACACCTGGAGTACGGTGAGCAGTTCTGGGCACCACACCTTAGGAAGGATATATTGGCCTTGATGGGAGTGCAGCGTCGGTTTATCAGAATGATAGCCAGACTCCAAGGGTTAAGTTATGAGGAGAGATTACACAAATTAAGGTCGTATTCCCTAGAATTTGTAAGATTAAGGGGTGATCTGATTGAAGTTTTCAGGATATTAAGGGAACAGATAGGGTAGATAGAGAGAAACTATTTCCACTGGTTGGGGAGTCTAGGACTAGGGAGCATAGTCTAAAAATTAGACCTTTCAGGAGTGAAATTAGGAAACACTTCTACACACAAAGGGTAGTAGAAGTTTGGAACTCTCTTCCGCAAACAGCAATTGATGCTAGATCAATTGTTAATTTTAAATCGGCGATTGATTGCTTTCTGTTAACCAAAGCTATTAAGGGATATGGGCCAAAGGCGGATATGTGGAGTTAGGTCGCAGATCAGCCATGATGTCATTGAATGGCGGTGCAGGCTCGAGGGGCTCAATGACCTCCTCCTGTTCCTACGTTCATCTGTTCCTAATTAAAGAGAAAGCTTTGCTTGAGGCATCGCAGACTTTTGTCAACTCACAATTATCTGACTTTCTGCATTTGTGTTACAAATGTACTAAAATTTATGGCCAGCAAAAGACCCTCTGATCCATCCAGCCTGACCCATAAAATTGTGATGTCACATGCATCACGATGCATACACTCCCCACCAATGTTCCCTGTCATTCTGTTTGGTGCGCGGGCCCTTTAACTGGCTGCACGTCCCATTCAATTTTTCGTGCATGCGCGGTTATTTCCATTGAAAAGGCGGCGAGCGGCCTCCGCGGAACCTCCAGACGTTGCCTCCCACCCCGCCGTGTAATTTCCTGCGAGAGGCGAAAAACCAGATTAAAAACCCAGCCACTACTGATACGCTCAGTAGAACATTCATGGGATTATTGAAGTGGTACCATAGTGCTTAAACATGATATATAAACTGCAAGATTCTAAAATGAATTATAACGCTGATAATGCTATTATCTATCCGTAGGTATCAGGAATTGGGCTCATATGCACCGCTACGTTTTGATTTTTGCACACTTTGAGGTAATGCATCACAACATTCTAATGGGTCCTGATACAGTTAGTTTAAAGTGTTAGTACTCATGTACTCTACTTGAAGGGATAATTACTAGTCCTAGCCCTTTTCAGGCTACCCCAGATCAGGCGTATTCCTCAGACGTTCACCTTCAACTAAAGTTAGAGATAACCGAATCCTAGAAACGCTTAATTGGGTCTAAAGGTCAGACTATCTCTCCCTGAAGGAAAGGAATGACTTAAAGATGTTACCGTCCTCCAGATAGCACTTTTTATAAGTTTAACTAGACTGTAACCTTCCGGATATTATGAGGGTCCGGAAAACTCCCCCAGAATTCTGCAACTCCTCACCAAAAAGTGTACAGAGATTGAGTTTGCGAGTTTGATACAGAAATACTCTGTGAGACAATTCTAAAAATATATAGATTTATTAAAGAACCGACATGTAGTTAACAGCTGGTGATTTCAGTCGCAACATTAACAGTTCTAAAAACTAATAGCTTACAATTCTTATCAGAGATCCTTATTCTCAAATCTTAATTTCGTTACATTTTTATATTTCTACTTATTCTTAATCCAGAATATCCACCAAAATCAAATACCTTTGATTACCCGAGACTCAAAGAGTTAAAAACTTACAGAGCTTGCCTCTGAAGTTGAGAATCGCTTGCCCCTTCCAGCGACTTCTGACTTCCTATCTGAAAGCTCTATATTTTATGCCCTTTCTCATTGGTATATTCTTTGAAGTTTTCTGCTGATGTAAGCTAATTATCTCCAGTCATATTTCTGTTGACTTCTTTCTATTCTTACTGTCAATTCAGCTGCTAACTTGCAGACTTGTGTCTGCTGTGTAGGTGTTCATAACTTATCATAAAAAATGGTTATAACAGATGTATCTACTTGATGCCATTTTTACAAAGGTCTTCTATTGAATTCTTAAATCACCTCAGCTGGTATATAAGACAGACTGCGCGTCTCTAGTTGTTCCGAGTTCAACACAAACACAATGTGATTGCTTGGTGCATCTATTGATGTCATATTTACAAAGTCTTTTGTTTGTATCTTTTACAACATGTAAATTTAAACCCACTTCAACCGAGTACATGATTGTTTTCCTAGCTACTTCAATTGGTTGTATTAAGAATTATGTCTCCTGTTTTTCATTTGATATTACTTTTACAAAGGCACATGGTTTTTTAATGTTCTGTGTTTCTGTTCGAAGTGTTAGTTTTATGACACCTTAAACTGGGTATAGCTATTGTGTTGGTTCCAAACTGCAGACTTCTTGGAACCTCCCACCCTCTTTTTCAATGAGGCCATTGTCTCAGTGTCAACAACCAATTCCCATTTCAAAAGCTTGGATGGTGTTTACAGCTTTGTGTTAACACTCATCTTATCTCAGAAGCCTGTATTTACAGCTTTGTGTCGTTGAGGCTTTTAGATTTTTAAACCCAGTTTGTCATATTTTAACAAAGTCAGAATTCTGTTCATAGGATGGTGTATTTTTCTGATTAGGTATTGCTCATTCCTTTACATACTATAGCTCCTTAGATGCCATAAGATTTTCATGTTGCAATGCTTCATTTCCATAGACATCCACCATGTAGTATGTAGATAATCAGTAGAGCCTTCTTGTTCCATATGTATTACCAATGTGATTGGGATGTCTAACCATAAATGTGATAGAAAGACTTGCATTTCTATAGCGCCTTTCACGACCTTGAGACGTCCCAAAGCGCTTTACAGCCAATGTTTTGAAGTGTAGTCACTGTTGTAATGTAGGAAACGCGGCAGCCAATTTGCGCACAGCAAGCTCCCACAAACAGCAACGTGATAATGACCAGATAATCTGTTTTAGTGATATCGATTGAGGGATAAATATTGGCCCGGACACCAGGGCTAACTCCTCTGCTCGTCTTCGAAATAGTGCCAAGGGATATTTACATCCACCTGTGAGAGCAGACAGGGCCTCGGTTTAATGTCTCATCCGAAAGACGGCACCTCCGACAGTCCAGCACTCCCTCAGCACTGCACTGGAATGTCAGCCTAGATTTTTGTGCTCAAGTCTTTGGAGTGGGACTTGAACCCACAACCTTCTGACTCAGAGGTGAGAGTGCTACTCACTGAGCCATGGCTGACCCCGTTAATGCGTTAAATTAATTGATATTGTTTGATACTCTAAGTTAATTTTAAGTATATAAGATCCATTACTAGTAAACTGGTCCCAAAAATGTCAAATTATTATCTTCTAATGTTTGCCATTGTGGTACTAAGATTGGATCAGAAAGGAGAAACTAAGTAGTCCATATGAAAGACTTGGTATGAAAATATTGACTGAAAGAGAATCAAGCAAAACACCAAAATACCTCGTTAATTTGGCATCCCATATAATTCTTCCTTTACAATTTGCTTAGCTTGATTTGACATTTCCAAAATTGCAGCAGTTTGAGACCTTTGTTATCCAATTAACATTTCATCATCACTATCTGAACACACCCTTAAAATCATTCATTCACTGAGTGGGTGGAATCTAGCCTGAAGCATCTACATGTTTTGGATCGTTTGATGCTGCTTGGATAATAGGTTAATGCTTTACTGTCTTTTCCTTTCCTGTAGAATGGATTATCGGTGAATTTAATAGCGCTATCCATTTCTGCAACCACCACAAAGTAAGTAACGTGTGCTGGTACTCCCTAGCGCGGTTTGTATTGAAAATCTGTTTGGCAGGTTTCAAAGTTTTAGCCAGTTGTCTGGAGATGAGAGACTGCATCCATTTGATCCAAAGCGGATCATTAAAGTACTCACCATGCTCATAATAATCCTCATAAAACTATTTTGGCCCGGATTTTGCAGTCAACAGCGAAAGGAACGGCATTTGGCGTTCATCTGGCCTACAGCTGCCCACAGACTTTTTGTGGGCTTTTGCACGGCTACTTAAGGCTACTAGAGATCCTTTCCAGCATGGTGCCCGCTACAGGAGATCTGTGGCATGCGAGCAGGGCAACAGAGCAGCGTGTCTCTTCAGCCAATTAGATTGAAGAATCCTCACTGAGCCACACAGAGTCTAAACCAGGAAGTATAAATTAGAATATTTAATTCAATGTAAAATCGTGTATAAAAAGCTAAATAAAGAGAGGGGAAGAAAGACGGCATAAAGAGGAGAGAGATAAAAGAGATAGAAAGAAAAAGTAAAATATGTTTATTTTAATTTTTTTTAAATCTCCAACAATAATTCAATTCTGAAGGAATGAGACTCCACACTTGTAAAAGTAAATTTTCAGTGCCAGAGAGGTTGTTTGGCAGTAATTACAACTTATCACACCATTAAAAATTCATTTACACCTGAATGCACCAACCCTAACTTTTTCTGCCCTGCTTAGTAGGTAACTAGTAGGGTAAGTACCACAACTTCACACCTTTCATGTGTTTGAATGCCGAATCTCTGCTCGGACAGCAACTTCCGGATCTCTGCGTTTAACTGCGCATGTGCAAACACTGGAAGTTGCTGTCTGATTTACTCCATAATAATGGTGAGCACTACTAGCCTCATCGTTATTCATACCACAAAATCCGGGCCATTAAAAATTTAATTATTGTAAACAAAATGTTGTCCACTCCTGTTGGATAAAATTACTATACAAAGGGAAATGTGAGATATGCAGTCTATTCTGCTAACATTGGGCCAAAATTTGCAGTCGGTCAGAGTACATAGATACATAGAACAGTACAGCACAGTACAGGCCCTTCGGCCCTCGATGTTGTGCCGAGCATTGTCCGAGACCAAGATCAAGCTATCACACTCCCTATCACTCTGGTGTGCTCCATGTGCTTATCCAATAACCGCTTGAAAGTTCCTAAAGTGTCCGACTCCACTATCACAGCAGGCAGTCCATTCCACACCCCAACCACTCTCTGAGTAAAGAATCTACCTCGGACATCCCTTCTATATCTCCCCCCATGCACCTTATAGTTATGCCCCCTTGTAACAGCTGCCTCTACCCGAGGAAATAATCTCTGAACATCCACTCTATCTATCCCCCTCATCATCTTATAAACCTCTATTAAGTCGCCTCTCATCCTCCTCCGCTCTAAAGAGAAAAGCCCCAACTCCCTCAATCTTTCCTCATAAGACCTCACCCCCAAACCAGGCAGCATCCTGGTAAATCTCCTTTGCACTCTTTCCAATGCTTCCACGTCCTTCCTATAGTGAGGTGACCAGAACTGCACACAATATTCCAAATGTGGTCTCACCAAGGTCCTGTACAGTTGCAGCATAACCTCACGGTTCTTAAACTCAAACCCTCTGTTAATAAACGCCAACACACCATAGGCCTTCTTTACTGCTCTATCCACTTGAGTGGCAACCTTCAGAGATCTGTGGATATGAACCCCCAGATCCCTCTGCTCCTCCACGTTCCTCAGAACCCTGCCGTTGACCCTGTAATCCTTATTCAAATTTGCCCTACCAAAATGAATCACCTTGCACTTATCAGGGTTAAATTCCATCTGCCATTTTTCGGCCCAGCTCTGCATCCTATCAATGTCTCTTTGCAGCCTACAACTGCCCTCCACCTCATCCACTACTCCACCAATCTTGGTGTCATCAGCAAATTTACTGATCCACCCTTCAGTCCCCTCCTCCAAGTCATTGATAAAAATCACAAACAGCAGAGGACCCAGCACCGACCCCTATGGCACACCGCTGGTAACTGGTCTCCAGTCCGAAAATGTTCCATCCACCACCACCCTCTGCCTTCTATGAGATAGCCAGTTACTTATCCAATCGGCCAAATTTCCCTCTATCCCACAACTCCTTACTTTCTTCATGAGACGACCATGGGGAACCTTATCAAACGCCTTACTAAAATCCATGTATACGACATCAACTGCTCTACCTTCATCTACACACTTAGTTACCTCCTCAAAGAATTCAATCAAATTTGTTAGGCAAGACTTACCCTTCACGAATCCGTGTTGACTATCCCTGATTAAGTTGCCCCTTTCCAAATGGTCATAAATCCTATCCCTCAGGACCTTTTCCATTATCTTACCAACCACTGAAGTAAGACTAACCGGCCTATAATTACCAGGGTCATTCCTATTTCCTTTCTTGAAGAGAGGAACAACATTCGCCACTCTCCAGTCCTCTGGCACCATCCCCGTGGACAGTGAGGACCCAAAGATCAAAGCCAGAGGCTCTGCAATCTCCTCCCTTGCCTCCCAAAGAATCCTAGGATATATCCCATCTGGCCCAGGGGACTTATCGACCCTCAGGTTCTTCAAAATTGCTAAAACATCTTCCCTCAGAACATCTACCACCTCCAGCCTATCCACCTTTATCACACTCTCATCCTCAAGAACATGGCCCCTCTCCTCGGTGAACACTGACGAAAAGTATTCATTCATCACCTCTCCTATCTCTTCTGACTCCATGCACAAGTTCCCACTACTGTCCTTGACCGGCCCTACCCTCACCCTGGTCATTCTTTTATTTCTCACATAAGAGTAAAAAGCCTTGGGGTTTTTCTTGATCCGACCCGCCAAGGACTTCTCATGCCCCCTCCTAGCTCTCCTATGCTCTTTTTTTAGCTCATTCCTTGCTACCTTGTACCCCTCAATCGACCCAACTGAACCTTGTTTTCTCATCCTTACATACGCTTCCTTTTTCCTTTTGACTAGACATTCAACCTCTTTTGTGAACCATGGTTCTCTCACTCGGCCATTTCCTCCCTGCCTGACAGGGACATACCTATCAAGGACACGCAGTAATTGCTCCATGAAAAAGCTCCACTTTTCGTTTGTGCCTTTCCCTGATAGTTTCTGTTCCCATCTTATACTCCCTAATTCTTGCCTAATCGCATCATAATTACCCCTCCCCCAATTATAAACCCTGCCCTGCCGTATGGCCCTATCCCTCTCCATTGCAATAGTGAAAGTTACCGAATTGTGGTCACTATCTCCAAAGTGCTCTCCCACATACAAATCAAACACTTGCCCCAGTTCATTACCCAGTACTAAATCCAACGTGGCCCCACCTCTTGTCGGCCTATCCACATATTGTGTCAGGAAACCCTCCTGCACACACTGTGCAAAAACTATCCCATCCGAACTGTTTGACCTATAAAGGTTCCAATCAATATTTGGAAAGTTGAAGTCACCCATGACAACTACTCTGTGACCTCCACACCTATTCATAATCTGCTTTGCAATTTCTTCCTCCACATCTTTATTACTATTTGGGGGCCTGTAGAAAACTCCTAACAACGTGACCGCTCCTTTCCTATTTCTAACTTCAGCCCATATTACCTCAGACGGCAGATCCCCCTCGAACTGCCTTTCTGCCGCTGTTAAACTATCCTTGATTAACAATGCTACTCTTCCACCTTTCTTACCAACTTCCCTACTCTTACTGAAACATCTATACCCCGGAACTTCCAACAACCATTCCTGTCCCTGTTCTAACTATGTCTCCGTAATGGCCACCACATCGTAGTCCCAAGTACCAATCCACGCTCCAAGTTCTCCTACCTTATTCCGGATGCTCCTTGCATTGAAGTAGACACACTTCAAGCCATCTTCCTGTCTGCCGGTACATTCCTGCGACCTTGATACCCTCCTCAGTACCTCCCTACACTCACCACTGGCTCGTGGACTACAGCCCTTTTTCCCATCCCCCTGACAAATTAATTTAAACCCCCCTGAAGAGCCGTAGCAAATTTCCCTCCCAGGATATTGGTGCCCCTCTGGTTCAGGTGCAAACCGTCCTGTTTGTACAGGTCCCACCTTCCCCAGAATGTGCTCCAATTATCCACATAACTGAAACCCTCCCCCCTACACCATCCCTGCAGCCACGTGTTTATCTGCACTCTCTCCCTGTTCCTCAACTCGCTAGCACGTGGCACCGGCAACAAACCAGAAATTACAACATGGTTTGTACTGGCTCTCAGCTTCCAACCTAGCTCCCTAAATTCCTGTTTTAAATCCCCGTCCCTTCTCCTACCTATGTCGTTGGTACCGATGTGTACCACGACTTGTGATTGTTCCCCTTCTCCTTTGAGGATTCTGAAAACACGGTCCGAGACGTCACGGACCCTGGCACCCGGGAGGCAACATACCATCCGTGAGTCTCTTTTGCTGCCACAGAACCTCCTATCTGTCCCTCTGACTATTGAGTCCCCAATAACTATTGCTCTCCTGCTCTCCCCCCTTCCCTTCTGAGCCACAGGGACGGACCCAGCGCCGGAGATCCGGTCACCGTGGCTTACCACTGGTAAGTCGTCCCCCTCAACAGTATTCAAAGCGGTATACCTGTTACTGAGGGGAACGACCACAGAGGATCCCTGCACTGACTGCTTCCTCCTAGCCCCTCTCACCGTCACCATCTATCTTCATGCTTTGGAGTAATTACATCCCTGAAGCTTCTATCTATGACCTCCTCTGCCTCCCGAATGATCCGAAGTTCATCCAGCTCCAGTTCCCTAACACGGTTTTCGAGGAGCTGGAGATGGGTGCACTTCCCACAGGTGTAATCAGCAGGGACACCTACGGCGTCCCTCACCTCAAACATTCTGCAGGAGGAACATTTCACTGCCTCCCCTGCCATCCCCTCCAGCTAACTTGCAGATTAAACTAGAACAAAAAAGAGCTTACCTGATAGTCACTCACCTCCTTTAGGTTAGAGGAGGAGGAAGGGTGGGGGACACTACAAGTGTAGTGTCTCGGGTTTAGGAACCGCCCAACTTATATACAGGTAAAAATTAATCACCTACCCAGCAACCACTGCGTCCCGCACTTTAAAAGCCTCTGTGGACCTACCTGGTCGCCGCCGCCTCTTGACTCCTCCGCCTCGCCGCAGCCGCTCCACCCAGGTCCGCCGCCTCTGTGGGCCTACCTGGTCGCCGCCGCCTCTTGACTCCTCCGCCTCGCCGCAGCCGCTCCACCCAGGTCCGCCGCCTCTGTGGGCCTACCTGGTTGCCGCCGCCTCTTGACTCCTCCGCCTCGCCGCAGCCGCTCCACCCAGGTCCGCCTTTGAAATGGACCACAAGATCGGGATTTCCGCACGCACTTTCACAGATCATCCACATGGCTGAAGAAAAACCAATTGCTGGCGCAGAGTTGGGCTATTTGCTCAGCAATTGTGTACAAAAATTTTATGGTTGATGCAAACAGACACAGAGCCTGTTTGCATCAGCGTAAGGGGCTACCTCAGACATGTTTTAACCATTTTCATCTTGGAAATCGGATTGTTTAATTGTATCAAATGCGCTTTTCTTGTTTCTGCAAAGATTGGAGTTTTAATGATGTCGATAATTATTATCATCAAAATTAAATTTTTACTAACAGAACTAAGATGTAGTGAAGTTGGTGGAATATAGCTAATTGGGAATTAAATTCCAATCCTGCAAAGTAATTGTAATTACGGGATTCCCTTTTGAAATGATCTAAAATCGAATTCTATTTCCTGATTGGAGGACCAGGCCCACGTGATCCCAGGTACGCTTCTGCCCAGGCTGCGCCCCTGGGATCCGTGGGCCATTACGTTGCCTTCATCACGCAGCATCAGAGAGCAAGTTTACAAAGGAGGGCCCCCATCAAGTAGGTGCATATTCTTTTGGCAGGTCCGCAATTTTTGGGCCATTGAAGATTTTGGCAACTCATACATGTCATGTCAATCCTGCGTGATCTATTTTATTCACTCATCAAACAAACTGGTAATTCTACTATTCTCATTATAACGCTTTACAGTAAAGAGCTGCTGAACCCAGCCCTGCAGCATACTGAAAGAATTAAGGCATAGCAAAGAAAATATTTAAAAAAATAATCAGACGACAAGCTGAAACAGCATATTTGAATGTTCTTGAGATGTGTAAAGGCATAGGTCAGAATTTTTGAACAGGTTATGCAGGTTACTTGTTTCAGAAAGCCGATGGCCCTGAATTTGCGGTCGGAGGCTTCCCGCGGGGAAATGCCTCCGATCCGCAAATAAAATGCCCGCGTACCTGGTGGTCCGGGAGGTACGGAGACTCGCGGTCCTGGGCCTCTCTGGGTACCCGCGGGGAGAGGCCCGCGTATCCCAGGGGCGCACGCAGTTCGCAAACGCCCCATGGATCACGTGGACCGGCCTAATGAATGAAAGAAGCGGATCCCCATTCATGCTTATGGGGATTCCATATGTACGGAAACCCCTTAAGCATGAATAGGAATACCCCAAAAAATACATGAACACATCAAATAAGTTTTTTTTTTAAGTTACATATTTAAAATGAATAAAAATGCCATTTAATTAAATATATAAAACAAACATTTATTTTTTTGAAAAATAAATTTCAGCAGGAAAAATTGGGTGGCGCCGCTTTTGGGGCGCTAACGTCGCCGGGGTGCTAATTTTAGCATCCCGAAAAAGTTAGCGCCCCCCCTCCCCCCGCCGGAAATTCATTAGTAGCGCCCCAAGCAGAAGGTGGAGCGCTACTGGAAGGCGCTACAACTGATGATCACGGTGCTACGTGCAACAGCGCCACGCGCGTCGGTACGTAGCACCGTGTCATTGCACGCCTCCTCCCCTGATTAAAGGGGAGGGGCCTAGCACTGCGTGCACCGGGGCCTGCTGGACCCCGAGGAAAAAAAGGGGAACGGGGCAGGTGCTGGCAGTTGGCCCAAAAAATTGGCCGCCCGACACCTGCCCCTTTTAATAGCGCCTCTGCCACTGCAAAAACACCCCCCTGACCCTGTCGGACCTATCGTCCGGCGATAGGTCGGAAGTGCGAGCGAAGTTTGCAGCCAGGGCGCAAGCGGGGCACTGCGCACGGCGATGATGTCATCGCCGGTGGTGAAGCACCGCAGGGCGTTACTGGCTACCGCCACCGCTAACCTCCCGCTGAATTTCACGGGAGGCGTTAACGGCGCCACACCTCGTATGCACCCGTAGGTGCCGCAAAATACGGCCCATTGTGTCAAAATTGCATTATGTGATTTTAGTAATCAATGTCTTTTTATACAGTCATGAAATCCCTCTGTCTGTTTCTTTAACAATGCAGAAATCTGTGTTAAAAAAACGACTTCCATTTGTATACTGCCTTTAATATAGAAAAACATCAAAAGGGGCTTAAACCTGTTCAATTCACAAATATCTAACAATGTTCTTCCAGTATGAATGTAGGTTATGTGATGTTTCCAAATGGGAGGAAGGCTGGGATTGACTGGTCAGATGCCTCTTTAGCAGACATTGCTGATGACGGGGTCATTGCTGACCTGTACAGGGTCAGTTTTACAGCAGGTGAGCTTGTAGAACCTATCAGCTGGTGAATTCACTTGTGCTTTTAAATAGTGGAAAAATACAACTTTGAATGAAGTAAATACATTTTGAAAAAAACAATTAATAGAATATCATTTTTTTTGTTCTAAACAACAAGATTTTAAGCATTTTTCAACTCATACTTCTATTTGGTGTATTTTTATTGAATTACCATTACCTTACTTTAAGCTTAATTTCAATGTTATGATTTGCTGTGATAGGACTCTCAACCTCTGGATTCCTGATCCAAAACCATAAGCACTAGACTACCATGCCTACACACTACACAGCTATCACAGTTGTGCAAGGTTAATACTGCATTTGTACTGGTACAAGGTTACAAGTGAATTCTGTGAGAGGACTCTTCATGGATCAAGGGATTACATATCAGACAGAGGCTTAAAGGCATTGGCCCAGATATTCCGATCCATACGGGTGGGTACGCGCTGTGTACCCACCCGTAGGGACATCGGAAATGCCAGTTTCAGGCATGCCCAGCGCATGCGCTGAAAACCGGCATTTCCGATCTGTCAAGAATGGTCTTGACAGATCCTCCGGCTGCCCTGGAGAAGGGCCTCTGTGGGCGGATAGTTCCGCTTTTTGGAGACCCTCTGCCCGCAGAAAACCTTTACAATTTTTATGCGTAAGGCCTGCTTTTACCAGGATAAGAGTTGAAAAAAAGTTTTTAAAAAAGTGTTTTCACTGATTTATCATTTAAAAATACTTTAAAAAAAGTAAGTTTATTTTTAGCCCTGTAAAAAACTTAATTTATTGTAATTTCAAGTCATTTTAAAAATGTGATTTAAAAAAAAAAATTATTTAAAGTTTTACTATGTTTTTTCATTGATCTCCATTCATATATTTGACAGGTCTTCCTGTCAAGTGTATGAAGGGAGATTCCCTTCTGTGATTGGCTCCCCATGGCCCACGTGATCCCAGGGACGCTGCGAACTACCTGCGCCCCTGGGATACCTGGGCCCTGCGCACTTCAAGTTTGGAGAGGCCCAGGAGCGGAAGCGTGTGCGTCCCGGGAGCCCTCAGGTAAGGACGCAGATTTTTCCAGATCGCAGGCCTCCGCCCGCGGGAGGCCTGCGATCAGAAAATACGGGCCATTGTCTTAGTGAGGCGAGAGAATACTAGAATGAACATGCATCATTTCAGCATTTGTGAGGAGGTCACACAGTGCAAAAACACACTTTTGTGAAACAGTGACACATTTGGATCTGAATAGCATCTACCTATTGCAGATTTGGGCAGACACAACTTTCTTGTAAGACCATTGTAGTGTCAACTTTGTTGGCTTTAAGAAATACAAACTACAGATTATGTTTTTTGTGGAATCAGTTTGATATTACAATACCATCGGGTATCATCGAATTTTAAAATTTTACTATTTTTCTATCACACACCTTTTTTTCCGGCTATAGGAGGCCAGTTGTTTCACCTACAAGTGTCAATTGATAAAAGTGCTTCCCCAGTGATGTATGGGGGACTAACTTGGGAAAGTAGAATTCACGAGTGTGTGGCCAACTACCGTTTGAATTTAACTGTTCGCGGCTGGGGCATAATTGAATTTCATTACAGGTAAGTTATTTGTGAAAAGGTAATCGATATAGTTACCAGACGGTTTTTGTTAAAGCTGAGACAACCATGGATTTTTTTTTTCTCCCTTTGGTTAGAAATGAAAGCGGCCGACAGGCCCCAGACTTCATACCAGCTGGAAAGCTGCAGGAACCTGTGGTGCCCGCGTGCTCCAAGTTGGCGTTGGCGTTCTCCGATGAGGCGTGCCAGAGTGCTGCAGTGGTGGGCGGTAAAGGAGCTCAACTGGCACAGCTAACGGAAATGCAGAAACGCTTCGGGAATCAGGTGGGTTAAAAAAAAATCAAAAATGTTGTGATGCACCTGGAATATTGCGAGGAGTTTATGTTGGTGGGGCAGAAACAGTCGTTGAGTGTAAATACCAGAACAGTTGAAGCAGGGCTAAAAAGTCAACGGCTGGGACTTTATCCCGCCTCCCCACCATCCACGTCCCAGCCCCAGCCCCACCACCATCTCACCCAAATAAGGTATCTGGTCAAAGATGTTCTTGAGGACTTTTAAGGTTGGTCTCCGAATCAGATACTTCAAAAATTGTGCGAGCTTTAACAGGCTCGAATTGCATTGCTATTTTGACTGATCCGTTTATGGACAGGGATTTCAATTCTGTCTAGCAGACATTGCTAATAATGACTCACCACTTCCAAATGGATGTTAAAGGTGGAAGTTCTGCAAAATAATAATTGATGCAGAGGATGTGGTCATGAGTCAGTGAACGATTGTATTACTTGTTGCAGACATCTTGTTAGAATAACTCAATCGGCCGATTTTCTGAGTCTGATTGTTTAAA
The DNA here is from genome assembly GCA_030390025.1 of Squalus acanthias. NCBI lineage: Eukaryota > Metazoa > Chordata > Chondrichthyes > Squaliformes > Squalidae > Squalus > Squalus acanthias. Next base: position 9,926,494 of record CM059430.1, read on the forward strand.
TTGGAATCTCATGGGCACACTGCCTATGGTTTTCTGCCCATTACTTTAAACAGATGAAAGACATTGGGCAGCGTACCTGCGCTTGCTCGATATGCTGGGCCATCACACAGGCTTCCTTGCTGGCAATGGAAAATCAGCTCTCAAATGTTCTCTTTTATATAGGGAGCGAGCAACTCGTATTGAGGATGCAATAAATATGATTTTCTTGATTTAATTTCCATTTGTGCTGTGCACTCTGGTCATCTGGCAACTGAATACAGATTGCTGCAATTCATTTTATTTTCTGAACTTCAACAGTCATTAGATACAGCTGAGAACTTAATCAGATCTGTCTATTTTGGAATTAAATCAGCAGTCGGAAATGAAAGGATAGTGTTCAAGTACATTGCTATTTATTTCTGTTATTCTACTACTTAACTCCTGCATAAGGTTCCTTATACTTTTACTGTTAGCATTACCTAGTAGAGAGGGCTTGATTTTGTCTTGTGAATTTGACTGCAAAAGGCCAGTTCTGTTGTGGGACATATTTGTGCAAATGTGGATTTTCAGCCATTTACAGGGGAACCTTGATTAATCACCTGGTGGATAATGAAAGCTGGTGGATAACTGAGAGGCTCCAAATTGCACTGTTGATTTGAATCTTGAATGCGCTGCCTCTCCACATGCGGCTGCCTCAGTCCTCTCCAGTAGAACTCCCCTCTGTTGCTCTGATCCTGCTTGGCAGCATTCGCTGATCTTCCAGCTCAATGCTTCGCTGCTCACTTGTTTTGGGACTCCAAACGTCAGATGGACGACACACCCAAGAGAGACAGCCACATAAAGCTGTCCCGATGGCCCTCTCCCTACTGACAGAAATGGGCACTAAAACCAGCATACATTCACCTCCAGCTCTTTCATTGGCAACCTCCACAGCGCAGATCTCACTGTAGATATTGTCGTCCCATCTCAGCCCTCGCTCCAACGTAGGAGAGAGATAACGGGGGGATATCACTGTAGATATCATCGCCCCTTCCCAACCCTCGCTCCAATGTAGGAGAGAGATAACGGGGGGATATCACTGTAGATATCATCGCCCCTTCCCAACCCTCGCTCCAATGTAGGAGAGAGATAACGGGGGGATATCACTGTAGATATCATCGCCCCTTCCCAACCCTCGCTCCAATGTAGGAGAGAGATAACGGGGGGATATCACTGTAGATATCATCGCCCCTTCCCAACCCTCGCTCCAATGTAGGAGAGAGATAACAGGGGGATATCACTGTAGATATCTATACCTGCCCACCCCCGCCACCCTCTCTCTGATTTAGGAGATGGCTAGGTGATAGCAAAGATTGATTTGCCTACTAAACTACGCCCTACTTGAAATAGGTCATATCTTTGTACACTTTTCATTTTGTTTTCCTTTCCTTCGAAACAAAAATCATATAAATGCCTATTGGATAGCAGTACCGATAGGCACAATCTGTAGTTCTTTGAAAAACATTAAGATTTTCAGGGGAAAAACCTGGCGGAATGGCACTTCCCATATGTATCCATTCCTTTGCTGTGTTTACTTGGATATATTCCCTGCGGGTTTTTCCCCTGATGAAGTTCAAGGCTGCTTGACTCTCTAACAAATATAGTCATCTTCGATTACAAAGGGCTAACACTATCACCAGATTATAGCTTTACTTGCATGTCAGTTATATCATTATTTTCACATTTTCGTCCAATGTTTCAGAATCGATTAACTAGTATAAAAACTAGACCATATTATTCCACATAGTGCTGAGCCATTTCCACCCTCTCCTCCCTCAGTTTGTGCCCCAAAGGCAAATTGAGGCAAGACAGTTGGTGAACTTTGGAATGCAATGGAAAATTTCCAGGCACTATTCACTTTGTGGTACTGGACACTGCTATAGTTAGGGTCCTTGGGATTGCTACGCCCATCACTCTAAATTAGAATCCCCTATGTATGATAGGCAGACTTGGATTTTTTTTAAATTCGTTCCTGGGATGTGGGCATCGCTGGCAAGGCCAGCATTTATTGCCCACCCCCAATTGCCCTTGAGAATGTGGTGGTGAGCTGCCTTCTTGAACCGCTGCAGTCTTTGTGGTGAAGGTACTCCCACAGGGAGGGAGTTCCAGGATTTTGATCCAGCGACGATGAAGGAACGGCGATATATTTCCAAGTCAGGATGGTGGCGAACTTGGAGCTGATGGTGTTCCCATGCTCCTGCTGCCTTGTTCTTCTAGGTGGTAGAGGTCGCGAGTTTGGGAACTGCTGCTGAAGAAGACTTGGCGAGTTGCTTCAGTGCATCTTGTAGATGGTACACACTGTAGCCATGGTGCACTGGTGGCGCAGGGAGTGAATGATTACAAGGGTTCCTTGATACCACACTTGGGCAAATGCTGCCTTGATGTCAAGGGCAGTCACTCTCACCTCACCTCTGGAATTCAGCTCTTTTGTCCATGTTTGGACCAAGGCTGTTGCGGTCTGGAGCCGAGTGGTCCTGGCGGAACCCTAACTGAGCATTGGTGAGCAGGTTATTGGTGAGTAAGTGCTGCTTGATATCACTGTCGATGACACCTTCTATCACTTTGTTAATGATTGAGAGTAGACTGATTGGGCGGTAATTGGCCGGATTGGATTTGTCCTGCTTTTTGTGGACAGGACATACCTGGGCAGTTTTCCACATTGTCGGGTAGATGCCAGTGTTGTAGCTGTACTGGAACAGCTTGCCTTTTTCTGGAGCACAAGTCTTCAGCACGACAGCTGGGATGTTGTCAGGGCCCATAGCCTTTGCTGTATCCAGGGCGCTCAGCCATTTCTTGATATCTGTGATGGTGGGGACCTCAAGAGGAGGCCGATATGGATCATCCACTCTGCACTTCTGGCTGAAGATGGTTGCAAACGCTTCAGCCTTGTCTCTCCCATTTAAACCCCGACAAAATCTATTCACATTATTCGCTACAACAAAGAGCACAGCCAAGACAATGAAATGTGTCCCAGGGGGTCCAACGTGTCAAACCACCTGCTGGCTGCATATCCTGTCAATTTGTGTTCTTGTGTTAGCCTTTTTAAAAAAAAAAACAAAAAAAAAAAAACAAAAAAAAACACCTGGGAAGACCGGCCATGATGTCAAGTCACGTTCTGTATCGTGACATGAACCCGATATCGCGATTGAGGCCATCCTCATGAGTGCGGAACTTGGCTATCAGTTTCTGCTCTATGATTTTGCGCTGTCGTGTATCTCGAAGGCCGCCTTGGAGAACGCTTACCCGCAGATCCGAGGCTGAATGCCCCTGGCTGCTGAAGTGTTCCCCGACTGGGAGGCAACCCTCCTGCCTGGCGATTGTTGCGCGGTGTCCGTTCATACGTTGTCTCAGTGTCTGCATGGTCTCGCCGATGTACCATGCTCTGGAGCATCCTTTACTGCAACGTATCAGGTAGACAACGTTGCCCAAACATGACTGCCGTTTGGCCTCTGCCCTTTTGATCTATCTGGCATGGCTAGATCTAGCTGAAAGACAGCAGTATAACTATTCAGGTCTTAGAGGCACTCCAGCTCCTTCACTGTGCTGAGGCTGCAGTCAAGAAAGAAAAAAAGCAAATATATTCTTATTTCTTCAAGTAACAGTTGCAAGTCATTTACTAGAAACAATTAATGCTGTAATTGAGTTAAAGTGATAAATAATACCAGCTCAGCAAGAATAAAATGATATCCTGTTTGTTTGTCTGTTAGTTTTCTGTACCTACAGGCCTCTGTGTCACTATTGCAGCCCTGGAACACCAAATGAAAATGAACAGCAGTCTCCAGCAAGCTGTGACAAAGCTGAACGATGTAGCCTGGTATTGTCATTCTCTTAATTTAGGCAATATAACCTGATTAAAACATTCCAACTTCAGTTTTAATGTTAGATTTATGAGATTTCAGTTGCACTTTAGAATTGACTCTGCACTGAATTGGGGGTTGGGGGTAATATATTAGCATGGATAGAGGATTGGCTAACTAACAGAGAACAGAGAGTCGGGATAAACGGGTCATTTTCAGGTTGGCTAACTGTAACTAGTGGGGTGCCGCAGGGATCAGGGCTGGGGCCTCAACTATTTACAATCTATATTAATGACTTGGATGAAGGGACCAAGTGTAATGTTGCCAAATTTGCTGATGATATAAAGATAGGTGGGAAAGCAAACTGTGTGGAGGATGCAAAGAATCTCTAAAGGGATATAGATAGGCTAAGTGAGTGGGCGGGAATCTGGCAGATGGAGTATAATGTGGGAAAATGTGAGGTTATCCACTTTGGTAGGAAAAATAAAAAAGCAAATTATTATTTAAATGGGGAGAGATTACAAAATGCTAAGGTACAGAGGGATCTGGGGGTCCTTGTACATGAATCACAAAAAGTTAGCATGCAGGTACAGCAAGTAATTAGGAAGGCAAATGGAGTGTTGGCCTTTATTGCAAAGGGAATGGAGTATAAAAGCCGGGAAGTCCTGTTACAACCGTACAGGGCGTTGGTGAGACCACAGCTGGAGTACTGCATACAGTTTTGGTCTCCTTATTTAAGGAAGGATATACTTGCATTGGAGGCAGTTCAGAGACGATTCACGAGGTTGATTCCGGAGATGAAGGGGTTGTCTTATGAAGAAAGGTTGAGCAGGTTGGGCCTATACTCATTGAAGTTTAGAAGAATGAGAGGGGATCTTATTGAAACATAAGATTCTGAAGGGGCTTGACAGGGTAGATGCAGAGAGGATGTTTCCCCTTGTGGGGGAATCTAGAACTAGGGGGCATAATTTCAGAATAAGGGAGCACCCATTTAAAACGGAAATGATGAGGAAGTTCTTCTCTCAGAGGGTCGTGAATCTTTGGAATTCTCTTCCCCAGAGAGCTGTGGAGGCTGGGTCATTGAATATATTTAAGATGGAGATAGACAGATTGTTGAAAGGTAAGGGAGTCAAGGGTTATGGGGAGCGGGCAGGGAAGTGGAGTTGTTGGCCAAGTTCAGATCAGCCATGATCTTATTGAATGGCGGAGCAGGCTCGAGGGGCCAAATGACCTACTCCTGCTCCTACGTCTTATGTTCTTATGAATTGAAGTTCAAGCAACATGCTAGAATTCTGAAATAAAAACAGAAAATGCTGGAAATACTCAGCAGGTCAGGCAGCATCTGTGGAGAGAGAAACAGAGTTAACGTTTCAGGTCGATGATCCTTCGTCAGAACTGGCGAAGGGCCATCGACCTGAAACGTTAACTCTGTTTCTCTCTCCACAGATGCTGCCTAACCTGCTAAGTATTTCCAGCATTTTCTGTTTTTATTTCAGATTTCCAGCATCTGCAGTATTTTGCTTTTGTATTATGTTAGAATTGTGGGTATGTGTCAACTCTGATCGCTTTCTCATTTTTAATTGTGGTATTTCTGTATTTCAACAGCACACGTAAAAATGGAAACTTTCAGGAACGGTGCAAAAGGTAAAATCAATCAAAAATACTTTCCTCTGACAAAATTTATTATGTACCAGCACATTCCCTGTGCTGTTGCTTTGGTGAGTTGGAGATTTGATAAGAACAGGGCTGTTGTGCCAAATAGTGTTAAAAGTGACACTGATTTATCAGCATTGGGAGCAGTCCTAAGACCTCACAGTACTGGGAAGGAGGCCAAGGTTCTGACTATACTGTGAAGGTCTCAATGCCAGAGGTTTGTAGGCAACAGATGTTGGAAGAGGCCATGAAGGTATTTAAAACACAAGGATGAGCATTTTAAAATCGAGGTCTTGCTGAACTGGAAATGTAGGTCAGTGAGCACAGGCGTGATGGGTGAGCGGGACTTGATGCGGGTAAGGAGACGGGCAGCAGAGTTTTAGATGAGCTGGAGTTTAATGAGGGTGGAGGATGGGAGGTCGGCCAGAAACGCATTGCAATAGTTGAGTCTAGAGGTGACAAAGGCACGGATGAGGGTTTTAGCAGCAGATGGGCTGAGGCACGGATGGAAGCGGACAGTGTTACGGAGTAGGCAGTCTTTGTGATGGAGAGAATGTGGAGTTGGAAGCTCCGCTCAGGGTCAAACAGGATGTGGAGGTTGTGTACAGTCTGGTTCAATCCGAGACAATGGCTGGTGAAGGGGATGGAATCCATACATTCTATCCCTATTTTTAGATGTCCACTAGAAATTCCTATGTCCACATTTAGAATAGAAACTACCTATGTAAAGTTTTCACACCGTAATTACACCCACCTGAAAGAGGGGGCACTGTAGTGCCTCTACTGGCCGGAGGGTGTAATTACAGCATGACAAGTTTACGGAGGCAGTTTCCATTATACGTAAAGACATTTATATTGACAATGGAAAAAGTTGACAGTGCATGTACATGCAAGATTTTGAATATATTACCAGTTGATCGCCCATAATGTTACACAAAGGGATCAAGACCAAGTGTAGCCTTCAGATGAAGTAGGGTTAGAGGCTGGGAGATATTTGGCTCAGTCCACATTTAAAGTCCTACATTCTGCACTTATTTTTATAAACTTCAATAATAAATTCCTATGTAAACTAGTTCCGCTGCAATGATACCCTTCTAACATGAAGGCTCTGCAATGGCTTGATGTGTCAAGAGGCTATGCAGACCCAATCCAATGGTTTATTTTTAGTAAACCCCTTACAAATGACCTACCCATTGCAGCACTTACACAAAGGGTAAAAATAGGTCGAGAATTTTTAGTTATTCATTCACAGGATGTGGGCATCGCTGGCAAGGACAGCATTTATTGCCCTTGAGAAGGTGGTGGTGAGCCGCCGCCTTGAACCGCTGCAGTCCGTGTGGTGAAGGTACTCCCACAGTGTTGTTAGGGAGAGAGTTCCAGGATTTTAACCCAGCAACGATGAAAGAACGGCGATATATTTCCAAGTCAGAAAGATGTGTGAATTGGCAGGGTACTTTCCTCCTTTAAGACGCTCCTTAAAATCTACCTATCATCTGCCCTAATATCTCCTTATGTGGCTTGGTGTCAAATTCTGTTTGATAACACTCCTGTGAAGTGCCTTGGGATGTTTTACTATGTTAAGGGCGCTATATAAATGCATGTTGTTGTTGTTGTTGTTGTTGAAATGCAGACAGGAAAACAAACTTCCAAAGTTCTGCAAGGGGAAATGATCAACCACAGAGGCCTCTTTTCTTAAACAAAGTCGGCTATTCATTGCTTTAAATGTCTTACCAACATACTGTAAATTGCTGTGTGATTTGACACATGAACTGGCTTTTAATGTTCCCCAGATGTGTTGAATTGTTCAGAGGCACCAAACTGGCTCCAGAGATAGAAAGCGCCATTCGCGATCAGCTTGCTGAGCTGAGGCTGCTGGGAGTAGAGGAACGATTGGCCGTCAGGTCCAGCGCAGTCGGGGAGGACACAGAGGACACGTCTGCTGCTGGGCAACTCGGCACTAAACTGGGATTGAAAGGCTTTGAACAGGTAAGAAGAAAACAAACATGATGAGTGAATCATTAACAATGTAACAGCGAGGGTGAAACAGAAATTAAGGTGGAAAATTCTGTAGTCTACCAATAATTCAAAGTGGCTTCCGTTCGAAAATTCTGAATTAGCCAATAATTTGAATTAAGCGAAGTGAATAATGCAGCAAAGTGTGAATTTGGCGTTTTACAAAAAAATGGTATTGTCAGATCATTTGAATTCAGCAACTTTGAACTAAGGATTAGACTCTACATGTGTAAAACTTGTTCTAAACAGGAATATGCTCTGATTAGATTCATTCTTATGGCGTATCCTTAATTAGGAACATAGGAACAGGAGTAGGCGGGGCAAGTTATAATGGGGAACAAAGAAATGGCAGCCCAATTAAATGCATATTTTGGTTCTGTCTTCACAAAGGAGGACACAAATAACCTCCCAGAGATGTTGGAGAACATACGGTCTGATGAAAGGGAGGAACTAAAAGAAATCAGTATTTGCAGGGAAATGGTGTTAGGGAAATTGACGGGATTGAAGGCCGATAAATCCCCAGGGCCTGATAATCTACATCCTAGGGTACTTAAGGAAGTGGCCCTAGAAATAGTAGATGCATTGCTGATCATCTTCCAACATTCGATGGAATCTGGAACTGTACCCATGGATTGGAGAGTAGCTAATGTTATCCCACTATTCAAAAAGGGTGGTAGAGAGAAAGCGGGGAATTACAGACCGGTAAGCCTGACATCGGTAGTGGGGAAAATGCTAGAGTCCATTATAAAGGATGTAATAGCTGAGCATTTGAAAAACAGTGACAGGATCGGACAAAGTCAACATGGATTTACAAAAGGTAAATCGTGCTTGACTAATCTACTGGAATTTTTTGAGGATGTAACTGGGAAAATAGATAAGGGAGAACCAGTAGATGTGGTGTATTTGGACTTTCAAAAGGCTTTCGATAAGGTCCCGCATAAGAGATTAGCGGGTAAAGTTAAGGCACATGGTATTGGGGGCAAGGTATTGACTTGGATAGAGAACTGGTTGGCGGACAGAAAGCAGAGAGTAGGAATTAATGGGTCTTTTTCCGAGTGGCAAGCAGTGACTAGTGGGGTACCGCAGGGATCGGTCCTTGGACCCCAGCTATTCACAATATACATTAATGATCTAGATAAGGGAATTAAATGTAATATCTCCAAGTTTGCAGATGACACAAAGCTGGGTGGGAGTGTGTGCAGCGAGGAGGATAGCGAGAAACTCCAGGATGATCTGGACAGGTTGGGTGAGTGGGCAGAAGCGTGGCAGATGCAATATAACGTGGATAAGTGCGAGGTTATCCACTTTGGTGTCAAAAACAGAAAGGCAGACTATTATCTGAATGGCAATAGATTGGGAGAAGGGGAAGTGCAACGAGACCTGGGTGTCCTTGTGCACCAGTCGCTGAAAGTAAGCATGCAGGTGCAGCAGGCGGTGAAGAAGGCAAATGGTATGTTGGCCTTCATAGCGAAAGGGTTTGAGTATAGGAACAGGGATGCCCTGCTGCAGTTGTACAGGGCCTTGGTGAGACCACACCTTGAGTACTGTGTGCAGTTTTGGTCGCCTTATCTGAGGAAGGATGTTCTTGCCATGGAAGGAGTTCAGCGAAGATTCACAAGGCTGATACCTGGGATGGCAGGAATGACATATGAGGAGAGATTGGGTCGATTGGGCTTATACTCAGTGGAGTATAGAAGAATGAGAGGGGATCTCATCGAAACATATAAAATTCTGACATGTCTGGACAAACTAGATGCAGGAAGAATGTTCCCGATGGTCGGAGAGTCCAGAACCAGGGGTCATAATCTACGGATAACGGGTAAACCATTTAGGACAGAAATGAGGAAGAATTTCTTCACCCAGAGAGTGGTGAACCTGTGGAATTCTCTACCACAGAAGGTAGTTGAGGCGAAGTCATTAAATATATTCAAGGATGAGTTAGATATATTTCTTAAATCTAAAGGTATCAAGGGATATGGGGAGAAGGCAGGTACAGGGTACTGAGTTTAGATGATCAGCCATGATCTCATCGAATGGCGGAGCAGGCTCGAGGGGCCGAATGGCCTACTCCTGCTCCTATCTTCTATGTTTCTATGTTTCTATTCAGCCACTCGAGCCTGTTCTGCCATTCAATGAGATCTTAGCTAATCTGTATCTTAACCCCATCTTCCCGCCTTGATTCTGTAACCCATAATACCCTTGCCGAACAAAAATATATCACTCTCAGTTTTGAAATTTTCAATGATCTAGACTCAACAGCTTTTTGAGGGCGAGAGTACCAGATTGCCACTACACTTTGTCTGAAGAAGTGCTTCTTGACATCACCCCTGAATGGCCTGGCTCTAATTTTAAGATTATGCCCCCTTGTTCTGGACTCCCCCACCAGAGGAAATAGTTTCTCTCTATCTACCCTAAATTACAATGTTATCAAATATATTGCTATCACTTGTTCTGTGTTTTTAGTAATGCCATTTGTTTATGCACCAAATGACGTTTAAAGTCTCAAGCATATGTGTCCTAGGCCAACAGCTTCTCCATAACTGATCCATCATTGACTGGCAAAAGTGCAATTCAAATAGTACAGTCTTAACATGCCAGTTTAACTTCCTCTCCCAGACAAAACACTGCAGGGCAGACTTCATATAGAGTGTTGAATATCAACTAGGAATCGAAACTGAGCTCTGGTCTTCAGATTAATTTTGAGGAAAAATAATTTAGACCGACTTGGAGACACGTACCCTTTGGAATAAAATGGTGGTGGATATGCCAGTTGGTAATGCTGATTTTTCTCATCCATTAAGGTTAGCAAAGACTACTTCTGATTTGTTTTTTCCTGGTTTGAACCCTGATCTTCTTAATGTGATGAGGACATGCCATTTAAGACCATTTAACCAGGCTCCGTAACATAGGTAGCATTTCTCAGTGACATTGGTTGGTCTTATTCAAAGGTGTACACTGAATGCATGCCCAAGCGGCAGAACTTGTTAACCGCAACCCCGAGTACAAATGAAACTGCTTTACAGAAATTTCAACCAGACTGAAGACCATGGTAAGCATTTCTGCAGACACAGTATGAACATTAGTCTGTGTTGGACTCGCAAAAGCTGGCTTCCATGTGACCACAATATTCTAAATCTGACATCTAATACTATATTTATACTGCAGTTACCCATCTCAGATTGAAAACTGCATTATGGGTTCCAGCAAGGTAATACCCTATTTACACTGCTTGGCTTGACTTCCAATTCTCCAGCCCAGGAGATAACTCTTTGCATGTGTGATTATATGCATGAAGAGTTCTTCTCTCAACACTTAAAACTTAAATGTTTATAGAGGTGCACTCTATAAACATTCACGTTAACTGCAGGTAGGTTTATAAACCATTTAACACCACACTCAAGTTATATCCTGTGCAGTATCAAACCAAAGGTAAGACTATCCCCACTAGAGAGCCTCACACTGCTTCTCTCGGGATTTAAATCAGGTCTTAACTCCACGTTTACATTGCAACTTTCACTTACTGCAGTAACTATTTCACAGCAATACACTGAAATACACCTACACAAGCAAATACACCTAAATTTATCTGAATATTCATTTGTAGTGTTCCATTTAGGGGCCTGGTTGAGGACTGACTCATCCAACTTTGGAAGGCAGACTCACAAGTGAGCTGGTCTAAGTCCTTGATCCCTTATATCAAAGTTGAAAACCCATCCTTTTCTGCATCATTTTTGCAATCTATTTCATCCAATTGTTAGCGTGACCCAGTCGGTAGCACGCTTACCTCTGAAGGTTGTCGGTTCAAGTCGCACTACAGACTTGAGGACATAATCTAGGCTGACACTCTAGTGCGGTATTGGAGTGCTGCATTGTCAGAGGTGTAGTCATTCAGCTGGGACATTAAACTGGGGCTCTGTTTGTCTGTTCAGGTGAATGCAAGAGATCCTGTGGCACTATTTGAAGAAAAGTAGAGGGATTTCCCAGTGTCCTGACCAACATTCCTTCCTCCACCATCATCACCAAAAAATAGTTCATTCAATCATCTCATTTGCTGTTCGTGAGACTTTGCTAGATTCAGTTTTTGGGACCTTGCTAAATTAGCCGCAGTGTTTGCCAACATAACAGTGACTGTACTTCAAAGTAATCCATTGGTTTTAAAACACAGACCTTTTGAGGAAGTGTAAAGTGCTATATAAACCAAGTTCTTTCCATCCATAGGATTTTAAAACACTACTCACCTCCTCTTTCCTACCTTAATTGTGACTCACAGTATGGGACCTTGGCTCTTCACTTAGATCTCTCAATTTAAAAAGATGTAAACCACGGCCTAGCTTTGTACCTTATATTTCAAAACAATGACAAAGTAGCGTATATTTGTACTAATTTTTTTCATGATTTACGCAATGAATCTTTGCTTCCCCAGGTGTGCGATGCTGTGCAGGAATGCTGGGCTTCCCTCTACTCATTCCAAGCAGTGCAATATCGCAGTCAAAGGGGGCAACCAGTGCCAGCAAGTATGGGTGTGGTTATCCAGCAGATGGTATCAGCCCAGGCAGCAGGTAAGGCTTGCCATTTCAATTCAGGAAAATAAACTTCACACTTCATTCACGCAAGGGCTAAAGCTGTCTTATATTGTATCTTGCATTCATTAGATGCTATATAGCTAGGAAAGAGGAAAAAAAACTTGCATTTATATACTCTTCTTCTTCTTAGGCAGTCCCTCGGAACCGAGGATGACTTGCTTCCACATTAAAAATGAGTACGCAGGTGACTGATGAGTCCAATGCGGGACCTACAGTCTCTGTCACAGGTGGGGCAGACGGTGGTTGAAGGGGCGGGTGGGTGGGGTGCTTGGGTTGACGTGCGCTCCTTGCGCTGCCTGCGCTTGGCTTCCGCTTGCTCCCGGCGAAGAGACTCGAGGTGTTCGGCGCCTTCCCGGATGCTTGTCCTCCACTTTGTGCGGTCTTGGGCCAGGGATTTCCAGGTGTCGGTGGGGATGTTACACTTTTTCAAGGAGGCTTTGAGGGTGTCCTTGAAGCGTTTCCTCTGCCCACCTGGGGCTCTCTTGCCGTGCCGGAGCTCCGAGTAGAGCGCTTGTTTTGGGAGTCTCGTATCGGGCATGCGGACAATGTGACCCGTCCATCAGAGCTGATCGAGCGTGGTCAAAGCTTCGATGCTGGGGATGTTGGCCTGAGCGAGAACACTGACTTTGGTGCGCCTATCCTGCCAATGGATTTGCAGGATTTTGCGGAGGCAGCATTGGTGGTACCTCTCCAGTGCTTTGAGGTGCCTGCTGTACATGGTCCATGTCTCTGAGGCATACAAGAGGGCGGGTATCACTGCTGCTCTGTAGACCATGAGCTTAGTGCCGGGTTTGAGGTCCTGGTCTTCAAACACTCTCTTTCTCAGGCGACCGAAGGCTGCACTGGCACACTGAAGGCGGTGTTGGACTTCGTCATCAACATCTGCCCTTGTTGACAGTAGGCTCCCGAGGTATGGAAAGTGGTCCACGTTGTCCAAGGCCTTGTCGTGGATTTTGATAATCGGGGGGCAGTACTGTGTGGCGGGAGCAGGTTGGTAGAGGACCTTTGTCTTACGGCTGTTTAGCGTAAGGCCCATGCTCTCGTACGCTTCGGTGAAGGTGTTGACGATGGTTTGGAGTTCAACCTCCGAGTGAGCGCAGATGCAAGCATCGTCTGCATACTGTAATTCGATGACAGAGGATGGGACGACCTTGAATCTGGACTGGAGGCGACGGAAGTTGAACAGTTTCCCGTTTGTTCTGTAAATTAGCTCCACTTCAGTGGGGAGCTTACTGAGGGTGAGATGGAACATTGCAGCAAGGAAGATCGAGAAGAGCGTTGGTGCGATGACACAGCCTTGCTTGACCCCGGTCCGTACGTGAATTGGGTCTGTGGTGGAACTGTTGGTCAGGATCACGGCTTGCATGTCGTCGTGAAGCAGGCGGAGGATGTTGACAAACTTTTGAGGCCAGCCGAATTTGAGGAGGACACTCCATAATCCCTCACGGTTGACAGTGAGATCAAAGAAGGCCATGTACAGTGGTTGGTGCTGTTCCCTGCATTTCTCTTGTAATTGACATGCGGTGAAGATCATGTCCATTGTGCCCCTAAGTGGGCGGAATCCGCTTTGCGACTCTGGGAGGAACTGTTCGGCCACTGGGAAAAGGCGATTGAGGAGGATTCTTGCGATGACTTCCCCTGTGGCAGACAGCAGGGAAACTCCTCTGTAATTACCGCAATCGGACTTGCCACCTTTCTTGAAGATGGTCACAATTACGGCATCTCTGAAATCCCCTGGCATGCTCTCCTCCTTCCAGATAAGAGAAATGAGTTCATGAATTCGCGCCAGTAGTGCTTCTCCGCCATGCTTTATTGCCTCGGCGGGGATTCCATCTGCTCCTGAGGCCTTGTTGTTCTTCAGTTGTCGGATGGTCTTTTCAACCTCATGCCGGGCTGGTGTTGTGCTGAGATGGTGGAGGGTAGCATGCTGCGGGATGGAGTTGAGGACACTCGCGTCGAAGACAGAGTCTCGGTTAAGGAGATCTTCGAAGTGCTCCTTCCAGCAGGCACTGACTACCTCCCTGTCCTTGATGAGTACCTCTCCGTTCTTGGCCTGCAGTGGGGTAGGGCCTTGGGTGCTTGGACCGTAGATGGTCTTGACTGCGCTAAAGAATCCACGCACGTCGTGTTTGTCGGCTAGCTGCTGGATCTCCTGCGCTTTCTCCACCCACCATCTGTTCTTTAGGTCACGAGTTTTTTGTTGGACCTCGGCCTTCAGGTGTCTGTAGAGCTGTTTTCTTGCTCTCGAGTTGTGTTGCTGTTTCCAGATCAGGAATGCCTTGCGCTTGCGGCCTATTAACTCCTGGATCTCCTGGTCGTTCTCGTCGAACCTGTCTTGGTGTTTCCTGGTCGAGTGACCGAGCGTCTCTTCACAGGTGCTAATTATGGAGGCCTTGAGTGCAGACCAGGCGCTGTGGACATTCTGTGTCTCTGCATCACTGGGAGTCGTCAGGTTGTTTGTGAGGCGCAGGCTGAATAAGGCTTTCTTAGCAGGGTCTTTGAATGCTCCAGCGTTGATTTTCCTGCGGCATTGTTTCTGTTGCCGCCGTTGTTTTGGGGCTACGTTGATGGAGATGACAGAGCGGATTAGGCGGTCTCAACAAATAGCATCTTTTATGACCTCAATGCATCCCAAACCACTTTACAGCCACAAAAGCACTCTTGAAATATAGTCACTGTTGTAATGTTGGGAAACATCAGCCAATTTGTGCAGTGCAAGATTCCACAAACAGTAATAAGATAAATAAGCAGATATTTTTTTTTCAAAAAAGTGATGTTGGTTCAGGGACAATAGTTGGGCAGGACATTGGCAAAACTTTCTTATTCTTCTTCTAATCGTGCCATATACTCTTTTACGCAAGAGGGCATACGGGACCTTAGTTTAATATCAAATCCAAAAGATGCAGCACCAGAGTTGCCAACCCTCCCGTATTGTCCTGGAAGTGTCCCAGAATTAAAGATTAATCTCCTGCACACTTCTGCGAGCAATCCGGGAGAAAAATTATTTGGAAATGTTCTTCTCATTGTCAGACTCAACAAACAGCAGGGCCGCAACACACCCAGAATGCAATGCGGCCCTGGCGCATCCATGCTCTCGTAAAGCCACACAATGGATTGAGTGGTTTCTGGAGTGCAGAGGATCGTGGGTACTGCAGTCACCATTATTGAATGACTGACATAACATGCAGCCAATGGCAGGAGTGTGGGGAGAGGCGCAGTTGGAGGCAGGAGGTCATGTGATGAAACCTCCGAGAGCACAGTCCAGCCAGAGTTGGCACCCATACTCAGCGCTGCACCGAAGTGCCAGCCTAGATGAGGTGCTCCAGTTTCTCGAGCGTAGCTAGACCCCTCCACCTTCTGATACAGAGGAGAGAGTGCTCCCTCTCCGCTCAGGCTGATATCTCACTGTAAACACATGTAATAATTCTGAAATAATTTAATGCAAAATTCAAGCATAATTCTAATCCAAACCTAGAATTTATTTTGTACCAAATATTTTCCCATTCACTCCTATTACATGAAGCTCTAAACATGGAATATTTCCCCAGGTACTGTATTGCTGTTTCAGTGCTTTGATCAGTGATTCTCAGTCTAATGCAGCTCATTTGCTTTTTACATCTTAACATCCTAGACAAGATATTGTTCTCTGTAAATAAGTATCTTACCTTAGATACACAGTAATTAAATGGGTTGAACACTAAAGTAGTATTTATATAAGATATCAAGTTGTCCGTGAAAGAACCAACGGCCTTCTGACTCAGACAAACTGACATCTTATATAAAATACGACATAGTGTTCAGCCCATTCACTAACTGAATCAGGACTGGAAAACTTTGGGCTGGATTTTGAAGTTGGAGTCGGGTTGGGGTCGGGAATCACACATTCTGGCTTGTGAACCCGCCTCCATCGAGATGTGGCCAACCCACTGTATTTTCCCTTGATTGACCTTGTTGAGCCCGCCCAGTGAGCTCAGCAGGCCAATTAAGGGCCACCCGGCAACAGGTGATGTCACAGACTGACATTTCATCTGTCAAGAGCTTTTGACAGATGAAATATCAGCGTTTGACAGCTCTGTGAACAGTCCTTCCTCTCAGGCTGAGTTAGAAATCATTCCACCACAGAAAACAGAAGGCTGCTGTTTTTGACAGGTCCACGGCTTTCCTGCTTTCTGTGCCGGTGAGATTTCTAACTCTCGAACTGAAGGGCTGACACCTGCAGGAGGAAGTTAAGGTAAGTAAAACTTTTTCCAACACTTAGCGCTTACCTTACACACTTACCTCTGCAAACATGTACCCATCACTCACCTGCCCACCGGACATATCGACCCCTCCAACCCCTGCAGACCCACGGCCCGCCCCGATAACTTGGAGTGTTTGCCACCTGTCGAGAAGCCCACACTTTTGTTTTTAAAATAGGGATTATGCAAAAAACTGCCTGTTAACTACCTGTTAACAGGCAGTTAATTGTCACTAATCCCTTCCCGCCTCGGGGAGTCGGGTCTCAGATCAGGTCGGGTACCCGCCGCCAGAGAAACTGGCATGGAGGCAGGTTGGAGTCGGGATGGGGTCGGGACCCCCGAATCTGCAACTTTAACCCCCCCCCCACCCCCGACTCCAAACCCGACTCCACGGGTCATTCAAAATCCAGCCCATAATCTAGATTGACACTCTAGTGTAGCATTAAAAAGAAAGAAAGACTTGCATTTATATAGCATCTTCCATGACCACCCAAACATCCCAAAGCACTTTACAGCCAATGAAGTACTTTTTGGAGTGTAGTCACTGTTGTAATGTAGGAAACGCGACAGACAATTTGCGCACAGCAAGCTCCCACAAGCAGCAATGTGATAATGACTAGATAATCTGTTTTATTGATGTTGATTGAGGAATAAATATTGGCCAGGACACTTAATGGGAAGATTTCATCCACTCACAATTAATAGCAGTGTTCTTTTAGAATGTTTTTTTTTACAATTTTACCAGGAATAGCAAACAGGAAATCTTCTCATTGTTTGCAATGACTCAAACAAAGCAGTCAGTGAAAACCATCCCCTGTTGAGTATTCCATGTATTAAATGTAGAAATGAGGAAGTTTTACTTTAGCGACAGAGGAGACTAAATTTGCACTTACTTACTTACGCCTCGATTTCAAAATTTTCATCCTTGTTTACAAATCCTTCCATGGCCTCGCCACTTCCTAGCTCTGTAATCTCCTCCAGCCCCACTACTCCCCCCCCCCGAGATATCTGCACTCCTAAAATTCTGCCTCTTAAGCATCCCTGATTATAATCGCTCAACCATTGGTGGCCATGCCTTCTGTTGCCTAGGCCCCAAGCTCTGGAATTCCCTGCCTAAACCTCTCCGCCTCTCTATCTCTCTTTCTTCCTTTAAGACGCTCCTTAAAACCTACCTCTTTGACTAAGCTTTTGGTCACCTGCCCTAATTTCTCCTCGGTGTCAAATTTTTTGTCTTATAATACTCCTTTGAAGCGCCTTGGGACGTTTTACTACGTTAAAGGTGCTATATAAATACAAGCTGTTGTTGTTGTGGTTTATACTCCAAGGAAAGCAGAGGTGTGAAGCTCTAAAATTGGAGCAGAACTGAATAAGAGCAATATTTGGGTCTAATATTATATCTATTAACAATGTTACAGGTGTGTTGTTTACATGTGATCCTGTCACAGGACATTCGGGCAGAATGATTATCAACGCAAACTATGGTCTAGGAGAGGTGAGATTCTACAACTTCGCTCCTGAAATGTGCATCTGGCTATCATTATCTGCTGGCCTATCTTGTGCTCTGCCACCATTAGCTTGTTTTCCACTGAGATGATCAGGCATAAATATATATAAATACACACTTACTCACTCAGCCACAGGCAATTTTGCACAAACATACATGCACCAACTCATGTATATTCGTATATATGCACAGACACAAACATTTACACATGGAGCCATAATTTGCTATAGCAGGGCAACGTAGTACTTACTAAGCATGTCTGCCAATTTCTGCTTCCCCGCTACTAAGTATTTTCTCTCGGGGTCCAATCTCATATTTGACAACTGATTTGTTGAATATTTACTGTTCTTTAATATTTTGAGATTCTCGCCTCATATTCTCTCCTTGTTTTCTTTATTGCTTTCTTAAGCTCTGTTTTCTTGTGTTTGTTTTAATCATACCTTTAGGACCATTATACCGTCATCAATTTTAATTTGTTTCTAACCTCTGCATGACATTCTGCAACTTGAATTACTCTCCTTGTAAAAGGAATGGTATATTTTCTGCAACTTTGCAATCTCCTTTTTATCAATATCTCATTTTTGATTTACAGTCTTGTGCATAAATTTATCTTTCCAACTCACCGAGCTCACACATCTTTCTAAAATCTGCCCTATTCCAATCTGATGCCCTTGGGTTTTTTTTTTACTACCTTTTACCCTTTCTAATTGGACCTTAAACCTTATCATAGTATGGTCATTACTCCCAAAGTAATCACTCACATTTAAATCATTTACCTGGTCCATTTTGTTGCTCGTAACTAGATCTAGCAACACCTCTCCCCTTGTAGAGATATTAACATACTACTTGATGAAGGAGTCCTCCACACATTAGAAATTCTATTCCCTTTTCTCGATTAACTTCCTCTCTGTCCCAAATCAAAGAATTGATAGTTAAAATATCCTAGAATAAAAGTTGTTATTCCTACTCATCTTCCTGATCTGTCTACAGATTCATTCTTCCAATTCCCCCCCACGTTAGGGGGTTTGTAGTACTAGTGTAACAATTTAAAAAAAAAATCTTTGATCTCAAAGCATATTGATTGTCTGAACCTCTTGTGTACATCAACACTCGAACAGCATTGTAACCCCTCCTTCACCAATATTGCCATTCCTCCTCCTTTCTGGTTTATTGGCCTTCCTAAACATATTATAACCCAATGCATTTACTTTCCACTCTTGCCCAGTTTGAAGCCAAGTTTCTGTTAGGAAGATAGATTCACTTGCTTCTAATTCCCAGAAGCTGAGCATTACAATACAGTCCATTAACCTATTTCTTGTTTATATTTAGCTCTACTATTTCTCTCCTTGACTACTAGCTTGGACAAAAACACTCAATCTTTTTCCTGCTTACAACTCAAGTTGATTTTCTTCCTCTACTCTTTTTATTCCTTCTGCATGCTACTTTTTTTTAAATAATTTGTATATTTATCTTATTTTTACCTGTCAATTTTTCAGGAGTTTTACTTTTCCTTTTCTGTACCATTGGCTCCCAAATGGACCATGACATCTGGTCCCATCATTATTTCCCAGTAATTTTGAAATGTTCCTTTTCCTGGCACCTGGGAGGCAACAAATCATCTGTGACTCTCAGTCTAAAGTGAGAAAGATTATGCACAACCTTCTAACTATTAATTCTTCTATTTTTACTGCTTTCCTAACTGAATTGCTAATCCAGCAGTCAACTCAAGTTTTTTTTGATGCATTTGTAATCCATTTAATGGTCCCATGGGAAACAAATGCTTCAAACTTGGAGAGGGTCATTTACTCCGGACGTTCCTGCTCTAGCCTGTCCCTCCATGCTGTTCTGACCTTTTGGACCAGTTACCACGCCTTCCTCTACCACCGCCTGTTCCCTGTTTCTCAACAGGGTGACTATCCTCCGAATTTTGGTACCAGAAATCTTACTCGCTCTCTAATGTGTCAGATTGTCTCCAACTCAACCTCAAGTTCTGAGATCATGAGCTCAACTAATCTCAGTTGGAGGCACTTTCTGCAGATAACATCTGCTATTCATAACTCAATTTTGTATCTTCGTATAACTGTCCCTTCCTGTGATGGCATTCTTGCTTTAAATATAAATTGAATTTATACTCTTATCTACTTCAATTTAAATTAAACTACTCAGTTGTTCCTTTCCCCTCTGCTCCAAATGCCCACTCCAGCCAAATTCCCATTTTGGAAGTTCTGTTTCACTCTGTCCCCACCTCATTCCAGCAAGGATTGCCAATCCACCTGTATTGTCCTGGAGTCTCCAGGAATTAAGGATTAATCTCCTGGACACTGCTGCGAGCAACTCAGGAGAAAAATCATAGGGGCATTAAACAAATTCTGTTTTTATTTCATTGAACACTTTTGTTTATTAGTTCTAAAAAATATTGGAGATGTGAACAAAGACTGTTTGACTAGGTGGGTGGGTGGAGGCAGGAGGTCATGTTATGAAGCCTCCAGGAATACATCCAGCCAGATCTGTCAATCCTATTACCAGCTGACTCCATAGTATGCTCTCTGCTTGACCAGGCTAACGCAAACTCTTACACACACACACACACAACTTTTATTTATAAAGTGTCTTTAAAGTAAAAAAAAAGTCACGTGGCACTTCAGAGATAGGCGCAAGAAAAGCAAACAGCTAGGAAAGGAGCGATTAGGTGTGCTGACTTACAGCTTAGTCAAAGAGATGTCTTTTAACCACTCAAACACACACATGAACTCACTAACACACGGGGGAATTTTTCGGGGGTTCAGCGGGCGCGTTTGGTGACGGGTCGGCTGGGAAATTTTTTTTTTTGACAGCGGGCAGGGAACCGCCTCCACGCTAGTCTCCAAGATGTTGGGTCTGTCATCGCTGAACAGACCCGACACCAAGCGGCGGGGGAGGCAATTTACACCATTAGAGAGATTGTTAAGAGGCAATTAAATAGTTTTTTAAGCTCACCTTTAGATTTTTAGAGTTCGCCAATGGCTTCCCCGCTGCTCGGGGATCACGTCAGGTAAGGAGGTCGGGAGTTGTGTCAGCATGGGATGATTTCTTTACTTGACAACTGCAAATGGTCTATAAAAGCTCCCATTTCATTGGTGTTCACTTTCCAAGGATAGAGGCTGTTGCTTACTGCATTTGGAAGACAGATTGAGCTTTATGCAGCTGGCAAGTGTTTGGAGCAAACTCTCTATCCAGTGTCACCATTGACAGATCGCTTCTGTCATCTCAACCTCACCTGCCATCTATTCCATCAGCATCGGTGCCCTTGAAAAAATCTCACCTTGGTCCTCAGAATCCCACCACGATCAGCCCCAACATCAGCAGCGCCAACAACAACACCAACCTTCTCCGCAATCAACTGATGCTGCACAGGACACAGGGCATCAGCACCCGACCACATTGCTGCCCGGGAGGCCAGGGATGGCCTCACCATGGCCAGATTTACTTCACTTGATGCTGTACACCCTGGCTGCTACATGATGCACCAGGTTGGCATCACCCCACACCAGCACCATAAAGCATCCCTACAATGCCTAAGCCATTCCTTTCACACTCATCGCCATTCCGGGGGGTACCGTTATGTCTCACCATTCACTGCAACTCACTAAGCCACTTCCAAAGGTGCACACAAATCTGACCAAGAACGCAAAGTGTTGAAAATAAAGATTTCAATGTTTGACACCACATTAACAGAAACTTCACATGAACATTGGCTAAAACACCCAAGTGCCTACCCTTGTGTGTTGTTAGTTGGTATGATTGGACTAGGATGAGGGTGAGTGTGGGGGGTGGCTAGTGAGATGGGGATGTGATAATGTAGATGGAGATGGATGGGTGGAGGTGCAAGGTAAGTTGGCATGCGTAAGGGTGTGCAGGAGTAGGGTAGGGAAGGCAGAGTGATGGGGATGTGATGAGTGGCACAGCAGGATGAGGTTGAGTGTGGCTTGGCAGTAACATTTTGTGATCTACTGAGATCATTGAAAGGTTTGTGCCACTGCACCCTGGTCCTCCTGACGACATCCCTACTTGTGCCCTCCTGTGCAATGTGCAACCAGGCTGTGTTGATCTCCTGGGGCAGTCTGTTCCCCCCATGGGAAGGGAAGAGGACCTCCCTGCATGCTGTGACTCTCTCCATAAGCATATGGACGGAGTTATGGGAGAGCCTGGGTGCAGCCGTGCACCTCTGTGCAGAGCTTGTCAGTGTTTGCAGCACCTCAATGCTGTAGAACACTGACAACAGAACTGTCAAAATCAATTTGGACATGGTCCCTTTAAGCAAACCAGCTGATGATGCGTCAGCAAATTACATCATCAGACCCGCTTCCTTCAGTTGGGCGGGAAACGCGCTGGGCGGGCTCAAAAAGCCCAATCGACGTAAAATTCTTTTCACAGAGTGGGATGGAGCCTGCAGCAGGGTTGCACCCCCGCGCCCCCCCCCCCCCCGACCCCGGCCACACCGGACCAGCCTCGGTCGGCGAAATCGCGGCCACACACTCTCAAACACACACACGCACACACCATAGAATCATAGAAGATAGGAGCAGGGGTAGGCCATTCGGCCCCTCTAGCCTGCTCCGCCATTCAATGCGATCATGGCTGATCATCCAAATTCAGTACCCTGTCCCTGCTTTCTCCCCATATCCCTTGATCCCTTTAGCCTTAAGAAATATATCTAACTCCTTCTTTAATCTATTTAATGAATTGGCCTCTACTGCCTTCTGTGGCAGAGAATTCCACAGGTTCACCACTCTCTGGGTGAAGAAATTCCTCCTCATCTCAGTCCTAAATGGCTTACCCCTTATCCTTAGACTGTGACCCCTGGTTCTGGACTCCCCCGCCATCGGGAACATCCTTCCTGCATCTAGTTTGTCTAGACCTGTCAGAATTTTATAAGTTTCAATGAGATCCCCTCTCATTCTTCTAAACTCCAGCGAGTATAAGCCAGCCTGCTTGTTTCAAGTGCTTAAAGTCTCTAAAGACAAGCATGCACTCAAATTCATCAAGAAGAGAGAGTTGATACCCACATCCGTGCCAAGAGAAAGAAAGAAGAACTCAGCAATGTGTTGGCAGCAATGGGAAAGGCAGCTGCGGGGAAGGATTAAACTGTACAAAGGTGCTACCATTAATGTTTCTTTCAAAGTTTAAACAAAAGTGCAGGAAATATACAGGAGGTCCATCAGCGTGTTAGAAACATGAGCTAATGTTTTGAGTATAGACCCTTTGGCAGAACCCAGAACTAATGCCGCGACTATACTGTTGCTACTTGTCTGAGTCCAATGACTACAGTAACAGGTACCAGTCGATTAGTACACTGATTAGTAACTGCCTGGCTCTGATTTGCATTCTCACAGCCATGAGGGAATTCTTCATGTGGGTACTTAAGCACCTGGAACCTGAAGCTCACCACCCTCAAGGTTATCTCATGTTTTGCAAATGTATGAGGAATGGAAAGCTTCGGTGAATGATATTTACTAGACAAGGGATGATTAAAATGATGAAATGGTATAATACAACATCATGATACCTATACTGCAAGGGAGCAGTAAACCAATGGGAAGGAGGGAGAGTAGAGGGGGTGGATAGCAGGCAAACTGATGAGAAAAAGCATTAAAACCAAACTGTGCACAATAGGAGGGAATAGCTGAAACAGACACAAAGCACATAGTCAGAAGGACATTGCTAATTCAGAAGTCTAAATGATTAAAAATAAAAGAGAGCACAATAGGATGAATGGGATAACATCTGGAAAAGGAGCAAAGTTAGAATGGGCCTCGAAGGAGAGGAGTAAGGTAGGGTGAAGGTTGATGGGGGCTAAATACAAAAGATTAGTGGAATGGTGATGAATACTTATCATAAACGATTGAAGCAATAACTATGAGTGACTCAAAGCAGAACTGTAAAGTAATTCAAAATAGTGGGACTAACCAACGAAACAGTAGTTCATTAAGGAACCCAGAGAGAGAAGTTCATGGTAAAAGGGAAAAAGAGGACAAGGAGAAGAGCTGAACATAGCTGTCTTAGATAATGGAAGCAGTAATTTGGAGTCAATTATAAAAGTAAACGGGAAATAAGGTAGATCAGGAAGCACTTTTTCACACAAAGGATAGTGGAAATCTGGAACTCTCTCCCCCAAAAGGCTTGTCGTTGCTGGGTCAATGGAAATTTTCAAGACTCAGATTGCTAGATTTTTGTTGGGTAAAGATATCATGGTGGATAAATGGAGTTGAGGTACAGCTCAGCCCTGATGTAATAGAATGGTGGAACAGCCTCGAGGGGCTGAGTGGCCTGCTTCTGTTCCGGTGAGATAGGCAAAAAGGGAAATGAGGCCATTAGAAGGTTAATGAGTGATGGATTACTTTAGTGACGTGAATGGAAAGTACTACTTACCATTGAGGAACTAATTTACTAGCACTCTAATGTATTAACTGGCCCTCTGGGGAATATATTTGTGGGAATTTAGTTACTGTCTTTGCAGGAATCTATTAACAAAATCAAATTTCGTTATTGAATCCCCATTAGTGATAAGAATTTATTTCACAAATTAATTATGTTAATTTATTGACTTGGAGAGGGAAATTATCTATGTACCTATCTATTCAGTTCAGTGATTAAACTGACTAGGTCATATTTATTGCATTGAACTGTGGAAAATAACTGAGGTAACTGATTGTGGGAGTGGCCATCTTCTAAGCTAGAGTCTAAGACACAACATGAGATTATGAATCAGAGAGATTTACGGCACAGAAGGACTCCATTCGGCCCATCGTGTCCGTGCCGGCCGAAAAAGAGCTATCCAGCCTAATCCCATTTTCCAGCTCTTGGCCCGTAGCCTCGCAGGTTACGGCACTTCAAGTGCATATCCAAGTACTTTTTAAATGTGATGAGGGTTTCTGCCTCTACCACCTTTTCAGGCAGTGAGTTCCAGACCCCCACCACCCTCGGTGAAAAAAATTCTCCTCAACTCCCCTCTAATCCTTCTACCAATTACTTTACATCTATGCCCCCTGGTTATTGACCTCTCTGCTGAGGGAAATAGGTCCTCCCTATCCACTCGATCTATGAAGGGGAAGATTATGAAGGATTGCTGTCTTAAAGCAATCACCCCTCTTAAATAGCCCGTCCATGTCATATCTCTTAAAACAGCCAGCCTATGTAGATTGCAAGAGACATATTTTTACTGTATTTTCCTTATTTTATTCCAGTCTGTGGTGAGTGGCCAGTCAGATCCTGACACCATCACCCTCTCATGCAGTTTGAAAGGAAAGTGTCAGATCATCAAGAAGGAAGTTGGAACAAAGCAGCAGCATATCCTACAAGCAGGTGGGTAGAGGAGACAGGCTGGCACCTATTGACTTTCACAAGCTGTGGGGGTAATTTTACACCCCCCCCCCCACAAAACAGGTGGGTTTGGGTTGAGTGGGATGTTAAAAGGTTAAAAATTTCAAACCCACCCACTTCTGGTTTTAGTGGACGAGGGGACTGCGACCAATCTGCTCTCAGGAGGCGGATCAGTCGTTGAAATATTTTAAAGAGGCTGTGTGCCTTCATTTTAACGAGGTTTATATTTTTTACTGCTGTCATCAGGGTTTCCCAGGCCTCGGGAAACCCGGCAGATAAAAGGAGGTGAAAAGGGTTGGATCCATAAGGTAAGTGCCTTGACAGCACTGCTTGTGAGCCAGGAGGAGCAGGAGTGTTTCCTTCCAGCCCAACAAGCTAACACTGTAAACCCTCACCACCTGTCCCACCTCCACGATCTCCCCCAACAGCCCGCACCCCCCCCCCAAACACTGACCCCCCCCCCACAATCACCCGTGATCACCCCCGACCCCCCCTGGGATAACCCCCGATCCCACTGCGTCATCCCCGACCCAGTAAATATCAGGGCCTGAACCCAGTTTGAATGGGGAACCTCGGCTGACGGCTCTGTCATTTTGCTTTAGCTGTGGAAAGGTAAATTAAGTGCCAATGAAATTTTGTTCAGACAATTTGCCAGAATCTTTTTTTTAAATTGCAGTTGAAGGTGGAGTCGTGTTTGAAGATACTTTAATTTCAGAAGCTACAAAATGCTGCATCACTGATGACATCATTCTGAGATTAGGACAATTGGCCTTTCAGGTTTGGGTCATTTCATTCAGAACATTTAGAACTGGTTAGTTTGAGTGAAGTTAACTTATCCATCCGCAGAAACAATAAAAAGTGCTCTCTATATATTTTTATATTGTGTGTGCTTGGGAAGGAATTTAACAATAATGGAGACGAAAGTAAGCAGATGTCAAGGTACTATCATCGGCACTTGGCGTCATTTAACGTAGTAAAACGTCCCAAGGCGCTTCACAGGAGCGATTATCAAACAAAGTTTGACCCTGAGCCACATAAGGGGATATTCGGGCAAATGACCAAAAGCTTGGTCAAAGAGGTAGGTTTTAAGGAGAGACTTGACGGAGGAGAGAGAGGTAGAGAGGCGGAGAGGTTTAGGGAGTGAATTCCAGAGCTTAGGGCCTAGGCAGCTGAAGGCACGGCCGCCAATGGTGGAGCGATGTAAATTGGGGATGCGCAAGAGGCCAGGATTGGAGGAGCGCAGAGATGTCGGAAGGTTGTGGGGCTGGAAGAGATTACAGAGATAGGGAGGGGCGAGTCCATGGAGGGGTTGGAAAACAAGGACTAGAATTTTAAAATCAGGATGTTGTCAGACCGGGAGCCAATGTAGGTCAGCGAGCACAGGGGTGATGGGTGAACGGGACTTGGTGCGAGTTGGGGTAAGGACAGCAGAGTTTTGGATGAGCTCAATTTTACAGCGGGTGCAAGTTGAAAGGCAGCCAGGTTAGCATTGGAATAGGCGAGTCCAGAGGTAACAAATACATGTACAACAGTGATCAATCTTTGAGAAAGGCATGAAATCATTAATATTTTGTATGTTTCTGTACACCAGGTGGAAAAAACTTACGGAAATGCAAGAGATATTGAGTGGGCAGTAAAAGGCACAAACATTTATTTACTGCAGGTGAGACGGTTCATTCTAACATCAAACAACGGCAGAAAGTGCTCCATCTCTTCTTGTTCAAACTGAAAGGGTTAAATTGTGCTCTCAGTGCAGAGCTTCATGCAACGAGACGCAGATCAGGAATTGGGGTGGGCCCTAATTTGCGGGCCCATGTGTTTTGCAGATTGACACTGAGCAGCTTATTTTTCAGCTACGTAATTGAATGAATGCCGCCTTACCTTGAAATTCTATCTCTGTTCGGTGACGGCGAACTCTGCAATCACCTCGTGGAAAATGCACATTAAATGTTTGTTATTTTTGATGGTATTCACTAAGAAAAATTGTTTAAATTGCTTTGATCACTAGGCTCATTATTATTCAGTCGGAGAAAGAGATATAAACAAATTCATTGCCTTACTGGGTGTGACACCAGACTTCTCTTCATTGAGGTGCCTCTCAGTAGCAGCTCCATGTTGATCTAGAAATAGAACGGACTAGGAGAATATATTTTTGAACAAGTGTGACACAAAAAGCCAGTAGTGTAAGGAGAAGATGTAGACCAATCTGTCTTAGCCTGGATATTCAATTTGGCAGTAGACTAATACCAAATTTTGCAATTGCTTTATCTGACTGTTGACAAGCTGAAGCTATTTTGCGTTAAGGGTTCAACACTGGTCGCTCTGGGCAGAATTAATTGGATGGGGGGCGAGGAAATCCCACCCTGCTCCCACCTGTCCCCATTTCAGATTTCACAGGGCAAGCTAATGCTTCTGCGGGATTTACACAATATGTGGCATACAGACCGAGAAGATCACTGGTTCAATTCCTGGACAGCGCTGATGTAACTGATCACAGCCATAACGGCAGGAATGGCAGCACAGTTGGCCTCAGTGCCCAGAGGTTACGGTGTGGATAATCAGCCTGGACTCCCACTCACGATCACTATCTGCTGGAAGAGCAGATACGTGGGTGTCAGGACACAATCAGTTTGTTTATGATGCCTCTTTTAGCTAATCAGACATCTGCTGTTACTCACTGTCAAGGCTCCTACATGAATAATGGTCACTTGGATGAGGGACCAGAAAAATGACTACTTGGGCAAGATACCAGAGGTGCATGGAACAGTATCTAGGGACGAGTCAATGCCTTCAGAAGAAGAGAGGGGAGAAAAATGGTTGATGAGAAAATAAGCAAGAATACTAAGGCCGCAATTTTAATGGAGGAGGCGGGATGGTGACGGGAGAGCTGGTTTCTGGGTTCCAGTCACGAACCTGGCTGCAGCCGCTCTGTAAACGGGATTTTCCCTTGATTGGCCTTGTTAAGCCCGCCCTGCGGGCTTCCCGGCCAATTAACAGGAAGCGGTTCTGATGACGTCATTTGATGACGTGTCATCAGCTGGTTTCCTTAAAGAGACCACGTCCACATTGAGTTTGACAGTTGTTCTGTCAGTGTTTGACAGCATTGAGGTGCTGCAAGCACTGCACAAAGGTGAACATTTCCACCCAGGCTCTCCAATGACTCCCTCCATATGCTTATGGAGGGAGTCACAGCACGCAGGGAGGTTCTCTTCCTTCCAAGGGCAGAAGAGACTTCCCCAGGACACCAACGCAGCCTGGTTGCACATTGCACAGGAGGGCACAAGCAGGGATGTCGTCAGGGGTCTCTGGCTGCAGTGGCGCCAACCTTTCAATGATCTCAGTGGATCACGAAACATTGCTGTAAAGCCACACTCAAACTCACCCTGCTGTGCCACTCAACACATCCCCATCACTCTGCCTTCCATACCCTTCTCTTGCACATCCTTACTCACACCAACTTAACTTGCAACTCCACCCAACCCTCTCTATCGACATTATCACTTCCCCATCTCACTAGCCACCCCTCACACTCACCCTCATCCTACTGCAAGCATGCCAACTAACAACACACAAGGGTAGGCACTTGAGAGGTTTAGCCAATGTCCATGTGAAGTTTCTGGTAATGTGTTGTCATACAGTGAAATATATTTTTCCAACACTGCCCCTTATTGGACAGAAGTGGCTTACTGAGTTCCAGTGATTGTTCAGTCATAACTTGCACACCCCCTACCCCGCTATAATGATGTGTGTGCATGGAATGGCTTGGACATTAAAGGGATGCTTCATGGTGCTGGTGTAGGATGATGTCAACCTGGCGCATCATGTGGCAGCCAGGGTTTACAGCATCAAGTGAAGTAAATCTGGCCATGGTGATGACATCGCTGGCCTTCCGGGCAGCAATGTTGTCAGGGGATGATGCCCTGTGTCCTGTGCAGCATCAGGTGATGGCAGAGAAAGTTGGTGATGTTGTTGGTGTGCCTGGATGTTGGTGTTGGGGCTGATGGTGGAAGGATTCGGGGGACCAAGGTGTGATTGTTTCATTGGCTCCGATGTTGCTGGAATAGATGGCAGCTGTAGGTGAGATGACAGAAGCGATCTGTCAATGGTGAGAGAGGTTCTCCCAATGAGGTGGCACTGGACATACAGTTGGATCTAAACACTTGTAAGCTAAAGAAATCTCTATATGTATAAAAAATGCAGTAACCAATATTTTCTGTGCTCTGAAACTCACCATCTGCAACATGGCATCCTTGACACCACTTCTGCAGCTGTCAGCTTATCAGAAACATCAGAGCAGACTCAAAACGCACCAGGGTGAGCTGGCGTGTTTCCCGAGCAGCAGGTAACCCATGGGGGAGAACGTAAAATTTGAAGGAAGCCTCAAAATAGTCTTAAATTGTCTCTTAACAAGCCATTTAACAAGCTGAATTGTATCCCCTGCCGCTTGGTGTCGAGTCAGTTCTCCGCTGACAGACCCGACACCTGGGAGACTCGCGTGGAGGCGGGTTGACAGCAGTTTCCTACCCGCTGTCAATCTTTGCTATTTTGACAGCGGACCCGCCTCCAAACCTGCCCTCTGAGCGCTATTAAATCTGCGGCCGAAATGTCACTAAGAGATTGAGGAGAGAGGCGAGGAGAAACTTCTTTGTCCATAATTGTTAGAGCATGAAATGCTTTGCCCCAAGGCGCAATGGAGCAAAGACAATGCATCTTTTCAGGGAACAGTAAATAAACGTTTGAAGCCAAAGAGTTTACTGGGCTATGGGAAGAGGGTGGGGCAGCGAGAATAGTTTGTGATTGCTTTAACAAAGAGTCGAAGCAGACACAGTGAGCTGAATGGCCTCTTTCTGTGCCATAAACCTCTATGGTTCTAACGTTAAACGGAGGAGTGGGGTGGGAAGCAAATGAACTTATTACTGCACAGGTTTTTTGGGGAAAGAAAGTCGTTGCTGACATGGCCGCAGTGGCTTCCTCAGCAAGGTGGATTCTAGCAAGGTGTGATTGCAAAGCAGTAAGTGACATATTCTTTTACACTAATTTGTTGGGTGAGATGTCACTTTTTACCCTACATAGCAGCCCAAACCAACAATTCCACATATTAAAATACCAGAATACGAATGACAAGAAAGCTTTAGTATTTTTGAACAATGGGTTTACCTACCTGAAGGCCAGATTAGCTGCTGTGGGTTGTAACTACAGTCTGTACTGCCTACAGACAGCACAATCGTAATGTTACACATTTTAGTTCTGACAAATGCAGCATTATCTGGCCAAGCCATTTTGTTGCGTCATTCAGCGCGCAGCACCATTGATTTATTTACTGGGATTTCTAGTGTCAGAATCTTTAATTTTGTTTAAAACAATATGGGCTGAAGACTTGTGGCCGCCCCGAGAGTTGCCGGTGTCACCGCGGCCTTGGGTTAACGGCTGCTGAAAATGGACGAAGCGCTACAAGAGAAAAATTCGCGCTGGGGGGGGGGGGCTAAAGATTTTTAGCCCAGCGCTAACTTACTGTGTAACGCTCTCCTGGTGGCATTAGTGCAGGCATGGGAGTCGAAGTTCCCGTCCAGAAGCGGCGTTCAGTGTTCCAACAGCCTCTGGTCGCGAGGCAATGGAGTGCGCTAGGCATGGTGGGAAATTAAAAGGGCAATGCATTAAAAGGGCAATGCCTTCTGAACTAATAAAAATTAAGTGAAAAAGTGCAGTTTTCAGCTCTTACTGCCTTTAAAAGAAAATTAGCATTAAAAAGAAGTCACAAATCGGAGTCTTCAGCTCTTAAAGCTGAATTCCCTTTTGAACCTCAAAAAATGGGGAAAGTGCTTCAGCACTAACAAAAATGGCTCAGTAAGCCATGGAAGGAGCACAAAGAGTCTCGCACGCAGCACTCCAGCTTTGTGCAGGGAGTCAACACTATAAGAGCGGCCCTCTACCCACAGGGGCCAGGAGGCCCTCCAGAAAGTACAATGTGGGACCACATCACCGAGGCCATCACTGCCAGCAGTGTGACCCCACCACCTGACTCCAGTGCCCAGAGAAGCTTCAGGACCTCCGACCACTGGTCAAGGTCAGTGAATGCATCTTCAAAAGCCGTCTCCTACCAACTGCACCACTAGCCTCACACACTGCTCAATGCACAACTCCTCCCCCCCCCCCCCACCAATCACTCACCTACCAACAACCTGTACCAATCACGAGTCACACCTCCCATTCCTAGCCTCACCTCATCCCCTTGGAGCAGACGGTGCAGGCCATTCTTAGCAGGGGCATGGCTGAGCCCTTGGCAATCTTGACCTGAGATGTGAACTCTTTCTCTCTCTACGGATGTTGTCTGACCTGCTGCATTTTCTGTCTTCTCAGAGGCCTTCCTTTACCATCCGAGGCCTTGCAAGCATCCAGCAGCACTCCCGACACACTTAAAAAACTTTTTAAATGTATTGCAGCAGGCCACTACTTCAATAAAATCAAAAAAAAATGTCCAAAAGCTTAAATGCAAATTTACCAGAAAGATGTGTGTATCCCTTTAAGAGGTGCTGACAGCGCTCTCTGTCAGTCTGCTGCCCACTAGGTTTACATGGCGAGCTTAGGACCCTGCGTTGAATTCAGCGCAAAGGTCCAAGTTCACCACGGTGACGCTAAGTCGGCGTTGCACGCCAACTGATGTCCCCTCCCCCTCATTTCAATTTGCAGGGCGATGGATCTTATCGGCTGTGCTGCTGGGCCTGGGAAAATGGAGGACGCCACAGAACCCACCACCGGCTGGCAAAAGAGCGGCGGCTGCCCTCTTTATGCAATTTTCTGCCGGTAACGGGTGGTGTTAAGCCCCTGAACTTTCAGCCCTAAGTGTGTTGCTATGAGTGGAGTAATGGAATAAATAGTACCTAGAACTGGATGCAAAAGTTTCCTATTAAGAGCTACAACAGACAGATTTTTTTTTAACGTGCATATATATAAAACCTCATAATGGAGATTTCCACTATGGTAGCCAAACACTGGCTCTGTGGGATTAAGTAGTTTTGTTGTGCAAGTGATTTATAACCATGAAATGGAACATGTTTACATAGTTACACAGAACTGGAAATGGAAAGGTTACAGAGCAGGGGTTCAGAGATCTCATATTTCTTTTTATTCATTCTCAGGATGCAGACATCACTCGCAAGGCCGACATGCATTGCTAATCTCTAGTACCCCTGAGTTTGATACAATTGAGTGGTTTTCCAGCCTCTTCAGAGGACACCGTCAACAAAGTTGGTGTCGGACTGGAGTCACACATAGGCCAGATCGTGTTGGGAGGCAGGTTTCCTTCCCTAAAGGACGTTGGTGCTGCAGTTGGGTTTTTGCAACAATGCGACAGCTTCATGCCCACTTTTACAGATACCAGCCAGATTCAAATTCTCAAACTCACGGTTTGAGATTTGAACTCATGTTCTCTGGATTACTAGTCCAGTAACATACACTACCGTACTCGCATACACTGCAAGAGTGAAACGTGAGCGATTTATCAACACCTCTGAAACGCAAGATAATACAATCCAAAAAAAACACAGTTCATCCTTTATTATTCTTTTAAAAACTAACTTGCGGTGCAATTTTATTCAATTTATGATGGGGAGCTCCCAAGATTAAACGGTTGTGCCACATGATTTAAACTGCAGGGTTTTGGAAGGAAACATGTATTATAAAATGTATAATGTTCAATTCATTCTCAGTAAGTACATTACAGTTTCAGAGTAGGGTTACATTAGATACAGGCTGAGATAACAGGAAAAAAAATAATTTTAGCCCAATTCAAATAGCCAATTCCTTTAAGCAATATATTTGTGGTTATGATCTTTAATCTTTCAGGCCAGGCCAATAACGACATTTAACACTGAGTCGGAGTTTGAGCTGATGCACGAGTTTGACTCCGCCTTGTCCACAGACTACGAATGGTTGACAACCTCAAACGTTGGGTATGTAACTTATTTCCAGTTTGCTTCGTAGTAAAGTTGCCAATATGTTTGTATAGACCAATTGTGAATTGCTTTACTTGACAAGTTTTGGCTGAAAGATAATCATCCCGGATTTGCAGAAGAGATATCACAAGGCGCACAATTAGGTTTAAATATTTAACATTCCAACCATTCAGCCTTCTCCTTTTAATTGTCTTGCAAACCATGTTACAGGGTTTCTATGCGTGCATGTGTACAAGCAATGGCACATAGAAACATAGAAGATAGGAGCAGGAGTAGGCCATTCAGCCTCTCGAGCCTGTTCCGCCATTTAATGAGATCATGGTTGATCATCCAAATTCAGTACCCTGTCCCTGCTTTCTCCCCATATCCCTTGATCCCTTTAGCCTTAAGAAATATATCTAACTCCTTCTTGAATATATTTAATGAATTGGCCTCAACTGCCTTCTGTGATAGAGAATTCCATAGGTTCACCACTCTCTGGGTGAAGAAATTCCTCCTCATCTCAGTCCTAAATGGCTTACCCCTTATCCTTAGACTGTGACCCCTGGTTCTGGACTCCCCCGCCATCGGGAACAACCTTCCTGCATCTAGTCTGTCTATTCCTGTTAGAATTTTATAAGTTTCAATGAGATCCCCTCTTATTCTTCTAAACTCTAGCGAATATAAGCCTAATCGACCCAATCTCTCTTCATACGTCATTCCTGCCATCCCAGGTATCAGTCTGGTGAATCTTCGCTGCACTCCCTCCATGGCAAGAACATCCTTCCTTCGATAAGGCGACCAAAACTGCACACAATACTCAAGGTGTGGTCTCACCAAGGCCCTGTACAACTGCAGCAAGTCATCCTTGCTCCTGTACTCAAATCCTCTCGCTATGAAGGCCAACATACCATTTGCCTTCTTAACCGCCTGCTGCACCTGCATGCTTACCTTCAGCGACTGGTGCACAAGGTCACCCAGGTCTCGTTGCACTTCCCCTTTTCCCAATCTATTGCCGTTCAGATAATAATCTGTCTTCCTGTTTTTGCCACCAAAGTGGATAACCTCGCATTTATCCACATTATCATGCATCTGCCCAATCACCCAACCTGTCCAAATCATACTGGAGTTTCTCTGCATCCTCCTTACAGCACACACGCCCACCCAGCTTTGTGTCATCTGCAAACTTGAAGATATTACATCTAGTTCCCTCGTCTAGATCATTAATATATATTGTGAATAGCTGGGTCCTAGCACCGATCCCTGCTGACTTAAGCATACCTGAGCCCGGCTGAATTTATGGGTTCAGGTAATTTGCATGTGGTGGTCTTGACATGGGTGGGAATATTGACTGTGAATGGGTGGGCATCCCAGATTGGAGGAGGGAAGTTGTGCACTGCTGCAAGCCATAGAGGCCTGCACCAGTGCAAATACCTGTCAGGTTCTGGGCCTCTGGTTGTTGTCAAAAACTGTAGTCACATGGCCTCTATCCTGGTAGTCCTTCCTGCTAGCCCATAAAAATTGGAAATGTACCTGTATGGAGATCTGAAGAGGTCGCTAGTCATCCCTTTCCACATCCTCTGATATGAAGAGACCGCTGGCAACTCTAACACCTGCCTTCTCTGGGCGATACCCTTCTCGGGTGTCGACCCAGCTCAATCCTAGGAAAATGCTGTGGAAAGGAATTTTGACATCACTTCCGTTCCCCTGTTTCAGGAGGGAGCTTCCCACTAACATCAGGACTACCTCACGAAATGTGTGCCAAGTGCAAAGGGGGCAAGAAACCTGACAAAAATGGTCTCTGCTCCAATTTCCTCTGCCTAATGCACCAGCACCAGACGCACAAAGGGCATTAAGTGGAGGAAAACCAGCCTCGTTGTGTAACCAGTACAGCACAGCAGAATTTCTGAAGGTTTTTAATTTCTAAAAAGATTTGACAAAATAGATACAATTATTAAAGGAGTGTTGTTGCCATGGTAAGGTGTCCGACACAGCACTATATTGTCATTGTTTACAGAGTTGTACATCATGATAGGATCAGTAATGTGTTGATGCCATTGTATTGCTGTATGCATCTAGCAGTTGAAATTTTATATATTATATCGTTTGGATAAAAGCTAAGATCCAAAAAAATAGCTTTACAAAACTTTTCACTGCAGCAAGTATTGTGCCAGCGGTAGTTGGAGTGTTCTCTAGCTACCAGCTTGACAGACGAAGGGTCATCGACCCGAAATGTTAGCTCTGTTTCTCTCTCCACGATGCTGCTGAGTGTTTCCAGAGTTTTCACAGACACAGAATAACCACCGTGCAGATAGAGGCCATTTCGGCCCATCGAGCCTGCACCGACACATATCCCACCCTATCCCCGTAACCCCACATACTTAATCCCCCTAACACTAAGGG
The DNA here is from genome assembly GCA_030390025.1 of Squalus acanthias. Taxonomy (NCBI): domain Eukaryota; kingdom Metazoa; phylum Chordata; class Chondrichthyes; order Squaliformes; family Squalidae; genus Squalus; species Squalus acanthias. The sequence continues at coordinate 9,961,993 of CM059430.1, forward strand.
TCGATTTATCATAGCCAAATCAACCTAACCCACACATCTTTGGACTGTGGGAGGAAACCGGAGCACCCGGAGGAAACCCACGCAGACACGGGGAGAATGTGCAAACTCCACACAGACAGTCACCCGAGGCCGGATACGAACCCGGGTCCCTGGCGCTGTGAGGCAACAGTTTTCTGTTGTTGTACCAGCTGGACAGAGTTTGGAAGGGCTTTTCAGAGTACAATACCTATTCCTAGTTCAGTGGCTGGCCAAAAAGTCCCCCCACTATGGCAGTTCAGTAATAACCTTTTAAAAAGATAAGCACTGAATAGTTTGAACTGAAGTAGATTTTCTGTTTCGAGCCCAACTCGTGTTCCATCTGTCAGAAACTAATATCTCATTCTTGGATTCCGTTCAGTCCAAAAGTCTACTCCGTACCACATTCTAATCACTCGCATCAACACAAATTTACCCGGGCTGTTATTTCTCTCCTTTATTGTAATAGCAGCAGTAGAGTTCCTAATATTTTAAATTTGACTTTAACATTTATGGCACAAAACTGCTGCAGCTGTAGCCCGGCTTTCTGCATCCATCTAAAAATCCACGCTGCCATTGTATTTCCATGCGTGCATGATACTTTCCAAACGGTTTTGTTGCTTGGAAATTTGTCTGCATTTGGCAGTTCAAATGCAGATTTTTATCATCATTATTATGGTTAACACTGTTGTGAACCAAATATGCTAACTTACAACAAAAGCAAAATACTGCAGATGCTGGAAATCTGAGATAAAAACCGAAAATGCTGGAAATACTCAGTAGGCCAGGCAACATCTGTGGAGAGTGAAACAGAGTTAACGTTTCAGGTCGATGACCTTTTTGTGACGAAAAGGTCATCGACCTGAAACGTTAACTCTTGTTTCTCTCTCCACAGATGCTGCCCGACCTGCTGAGTGTTTCCAGCATTTCCTGTTTTTACATGCTAACTTACACATATCTGGAAGTCTTTCTGTGTGTGGACTGTGGCCACTGTGCTCATGCTCGTGAGATAGTTTCCCTACGTTTAAACTGTCTCCAGTTGTTCCCTGTTATTATGCTGTCTTATACAGGAAAACACCTCTTCCATTGTCAAACACGTAACTCTAGTGAAGCCATTATAGACTGTTGCTTTTAAAGCAACATATTGAGTTGTATATTGGATATTGCAGTGAAATGATGCCTGGAGCTGTTACACCTCTAACATCAAGCACCTTTGTGAGAGCCATTGAATATGCATTACAGGTGAGTTCGAGTGATATGGTTGTATTATGGTGAGGGATTTCATTTCATTGTTATAATTTTCATTGTTCAAGAAGGTATTCGTACTGGCTCGGGAATTGACTTAACCATCACTTTTGTAAGCACAGCATCATTAGACCATAAGAAATAGGAGCAGGAGTAGGCCATACGGCCCCTCGAGCCTGCTCTGCTTGAGGAGTGGGTGGGCCTCTTAATAACGTACAGTGCTTATTGCCCTGGAGTCAACACATAATAAAATATTTTAAGTATCCCCTCTAGAACCTTTTGAAATCATAACTTTTGAGATTAGTTTTGATCACATCCCAGTCTTTAGAGTTCCTGAATTCCTCAGTGACAGCAGGGATATGACTCTGGATCACCTTCTGTCTCAGAGGGCTCTGTGGTTCAGAAGTATCTTTTCTTTGTTTACACTTCCTCCTCAGTTGAATTCTGCTGGGATGTTCAGCAGTTGCCCTCTTAGCATTTCTCATGGCTTCTCTCTCTCAACAAGAATATCCAAATTATCTTCTCCTATGTCGCAAGACCATATCAGATTCATCTGTGCAGCTGTTCAGCCACTGCTGGCCAAACAAGTTGTTTCCTGATTAAGCACAAATTCCAACCCTTGAATTCTCCAATAATTTCTTCCTTCTCCATTCCTCTTTCTAAGTGGTGGGAATGGTAGGCTTAAAGGAGGATAGTGAGGCAGATGTTGTCTAGTTTGAGGGAATTCACAGCACCGAACTTAACACATTGGTAACTGAGGGAGCTTGACAGTTCTACCGATACGGGTTTCCATAAAAGAACATGAGTTTTTTGAGCAACCTTGTGTACTGCTGTTGGTCAGAGTTTTTTTTCTAAAATTGACTGGCTTCTTTGGCCAGTTTTGAAAAGGCTGCAAGCAAGGCGATGAGCTGCATGCCAATAGAAGGCCGCATGCCAGGAGGAGCAAAGATTAGCAGCATAATTATGTGACACAAAAGTGTCCTGTTGGCTATGCCATTGACAGCAGATATCCAAAGGTCTGCGATCTTGAATTTGTTCACCTTCTTCAATGAAAGGAATGTGGCAAAGGTGCCTTTAGATGTAAAGTCAACTGGGGAAAAGTATGAATTGGTAAATTGTATATGCACTATATTTTGGAGCACAGAATTTAAATATAGAGATTTGGGAATTTGTTTTGTTCATGCAGATATTGAAAGGCAGTGGCTCGGAATTTGCGATCAGTGGCGAAGCAAAGGCGTTCGCCGCTGGCCCCGAAGCAAGCTTCGCACAAAGATCTCGCGATCTCTGTGTCGAGAAGTTTGGGTTTTCCGAAGTTCAATTCAAATCAACGGAGTACCGTGGGGATCCCCTCGTGCGAGCTGCTGTGACATCAACAAGCTGTCTAAGCAACCAATCAAAATGCAGAATTCTCACAGACAGCGAACCAGGAAGTGGGTAAACTTAAAATTCCAACTTTTTAAAAATGTTAGAGAGAGCAAAACAAAGATGGGGGCTCTCACATGGGGAAAAGGCAAACCTGAAATAAAGATGATCAAAAAATTTTTTTAAATCATTTTTTCTTTAAAGTTTTTTAAAAATAAATTATTTTTATTAAAATGGATAAATTTCACACTTCACAAAATTTAAATTAGTTTTTAGGCCCATAACCTTTGTTTAGCAGTCAAAACCCCAATTACACTTAATCCCTTTGGGTCTAACTTTTAGTGGAGAATTTAACAGCGTAATTACTGCAGAAGAGTCGAAGTTTTTGTCAGCTTCCCTGATTTGAGAGATTTCGCTGATTGCCGGCTCGGTGGGTGGGGGGGGGGTGGGGGGGGGGGGGGTGGTGGTGGGGGGGGGGTGGGGGGGGGGGGGTGGTGGTGGGGGGGGGGTGGGGGGGGGGGGTGGTGGTGAGGGGGGGGGGGGGCGAGGGGCGGGCACAGCACAGCCTGTGGAGGAGCAATGAATGACGGACCGCAAATTCAGGATTTGGCACATGCCCCAAGTCCCAAAGTTGCGGTCAGTTTGAAAGATGGAATACGGACCGCAAATTCCGAGCCAGTAGTTTTTGTTTGTAATTTAATAATGTTCACACATTTTCTCAATGTCATTTAACTAGGAACTTTCCATGCAAGCTGGAGGAAATCCCTGCTTTTCACCCTATAACTACAAGTACCTGGGCATCTGCTGTTCCCATTTGTTTATGAATCTAATGGTAAGTTTTATATTTTTTTTAAGGTAAAAGCCTTTGCTATATATTTCTACGGAACATAAATTTGCTACGACAGAGGTAGCAATCCTGTGGAGCATGAATGCATTTCGACTCTTAGCCCAAGATTTTCCACGGGGGTTAGTGGGCGCGATCGGAGGTGGGTCGGGTGAGAAAGTGTTTTTTTATCCCCAACGGGTCGGGACCCCACTGTGAACCCGCCGCCACGTGCCTTTCCCAATGTTGGTTCTGTCAGCGCTGAGCAAATCCAACACGCAGTGGCAGGGGACCCAATTCAAGTAATTCTGACCTTATTTAGAGATCATTAGAATACATTTATACTCACCTTTTGACTTTACGTGCTCACCCACGGGGTCCTCGCTGCTCGGGGATCACGTCTGTTAAGCTGAGGCGGGAGATGAATGGCCATTGAATCAGCTGATTATTTGACAGCTTGAAATGTGCTATAAAAGCTCCCACCTCCCAGCTCTTCACTTGCCAAACTCAGAAGCTGTTGCTTACTGCATTTGGAAGACAGATTGAGCTTTATGCAGGTTGCAAGTGTTTGCAGCAAACTCTATCCAGTGTCACCTCATTGGAACAACCTCTCTCACCATTGACAGATCGCTTTTGTCATCTCAACTTCACCTGCCATCTAGTTCATCAACATGGGTGCCCTTTATAGTCTCTCACCTTGGTCCTCATGATCAGCCCCAACACCAGCAGCACCAGGCACACCGGGAGCACCAGGCACACCATCAGCACCCATCTTTCAATGAAGAGCAGTAGGGGTCCATCAACTAACACCACCAAAACAGATTATCTGGTCATGCATACAATTACTGTTTGTGGGAGCTTGCTGTGTGCAAATTGGCTACTGCATTCGCCTACGTTACAACAGTGACTACACTGCAAAAGTATTTCATTGGCTATAAAGTGCTTTTGGACACCCTGAGGTCGTGAATGGCACTCAATAATTGCAAGTTCTTTCTTTGCTTAACATTTTTTATGGGATGTGGGCGTCGCTGGCAAGGCCAGCATTTATTGCCCATCCCTAATTGCCCTTGAGAAGGTGGTGGTGAGCCGCCTTCTTGAACCGCTGCAGCCCGTGTGGTGAAGGTACTCCCACAGTGCTGTTAGGGAGGGAGTTCCAGGATTTTGACCCAGCGACGATGAAGGATCGGCGATATACTTCTACGTCAGGATGGTGTGTGACTTGGAGGGGAACTTGGAGGCGGTGGTGTTCCCATGCACCTGCTGCCATTGTCCTTCTAGGTGGTAGAGGTCGCGGGTTTGGGAGGTGCTGCCGAAGATGTCTTGGTGAGTTGCTGCAGTGCATCTTGTAGATGGTACACACTGCAGCCACAGTACGCTGGTGGTGGAAGGAGTGAATGTGTAAGGTGGTTGATGGGCTACCAATCAAGCGGGCTGCTTTGTCCTGGATGATGTCAAGCTTCTTGAGTGTTGTTGGAGCTGCACTCATCCAGGCAAGTGGAGAGTATTCCATCACACTCCTTACTTGTGCCTTGTAGATGGTGGAAAGGCTTTGGGGAGTCAGGAGGTGAGACACTCGCCGCAGAATACCCAGCCTCTGACCTGCTCTTGTTGCCACAGTATTTATGTGGCTGGTCCAATTAAGTTTCTGGTCAATGGTAACCCCCAGGATGTTGATGGTGGGGGATTCGGCGATGGTAATGCCCTTGAATGTCAAGGGGCGGTGGTTAGACTCTCGCTTGTTGGAGATAGTCATTGCTTGGCACTTCTGTGGCGCGAATGTTACCTGCCACTTATCAGCCCAAGCCTGAACATCGCCCAGGTCTTGTTGCATGCGGGCATGGACTGCTTCATTATCTGAGGAGTTGTGAATGGCGCTGAACACTGTGCAGTCATCAACGAACATCCCCATTTCTGACCTTATGTTGGAGGGAAGGTCATTGATGAAGCAGCTGAAGATGGTTTGGCCTAGGACACTGCCCTGAGGACCTCCTGCAGCGATGTCCTGGGGCTGTGATGATTGACCTTCAATCACCACAACCATCTTCCTTTGTGCTAGGTATGACTCCAGCCAGTGGAGAGTTTTCCCCCCGATTCCCATTGACTTCAGTTTTACTAGGGCTCATTGATGCCACACTCGGTCAAGTGCTGCCTTGATGTCAAGGGCAGTCACTCTCACTTCTCCTCTGGAATTCAGCTCCTTTGTCCATGTTTGGACCAAGGCTGTAATGAGGTCGGGAGCTGAGTGGTCTTGGCCGGAACCCAAACTGGGCATCAGTGAGTAGGTTATTGGTGAGTAAGTGCCGCTTGATAGCACTGTCGATGACACCTTCCATCACTTTGCTGATGATTGCGAGTAGACTGATGGGGCGGTAATTGGCCGGGTTGGATTTGTCCTGCTTTTTGTGGACAGGACATACCTGGGCAGTTTTCCACATTGTCGGGTAGATGCCAGTGTTGTAGCTGTACTGGAACAGCTTGGCTAGAGGCGTGGGGCCCGTAGCCTTTGCTGTATCCAGTGCGTTCAGCCGTTTCTCTATATCATGTGGAGTGAATCGAATTGGCTGAAGACTGGCTTTTGTGATGGTGGGGACCTCAGGAAGAGGCCGATATGGATCATCCACTCGGCACTTTTGGCTGAAGATGGTTGCAAATGCTTCAGCCTTGTCTTTTGCACTCATGTGCTGGGCTCCTCCATTATTGAGGATGGGGATATTCATGGAGCCTCCTCCTCCTGTTAGTTTCATGGTCCACCACCATTCACGACTGGATGTCGCAGGACTGCAGAGTTTTGATCTGATCCGTTGATTCTGGGATCGCTTAGCCCTGTCTATAGCATGCTGCTTCTGCTTTTTAGCATGCATGTAGTCCTGTGTTGGTGCTTCCCCAGGTTGGCACCTCATTTTTAGGTATGCCTGGTGCTGCTCCTGGCATTCTCTTCTACACAGCTTATTGAACCAGGGTTGGTCCCCTGGCTTGATGGTAATGTTAAAGTGAGGGATATGCCGGGCCAGGAGGTTACAGATTGTGGTGGAATACAATTCTGCTGCTAACATGAGGGATAAATATTTTTAACATTCCAGTTGTACCAAAATAAGGTGGACGGCAGCCATAATATATAAAATAGCCTGACCCCAGGATTTTAGATAGGATCAGGGATGTCGTTACTGGGTGGTGGTGGGGGCTGGAGTGGGGGTGGGCAGAAGTTCCGTTCTGTCCCAGATCCACTCCCTTCCATCCCCCCTGACCTCCCTGAGAATTCCAAGCCCAAAATACTTAGGGCTAAAAATTCATGTACTTACCGCCACGCCATAGCGCCATGAAATGGCAATAAAATGGCGGCCGCTGCTCCTTCACCAGCTGGTGGCAGTTCCCATGTCGGCTGCCATATTCCTCTTCCCCTTTGTGCTGCCGGTTACTGCTGGAAGATTTTTTATTTGTTCCTGGAATGTGGGCATCGCTAGCAAGGCCAGCATTTATTGCCCATCCCTAGTTGCCTTTGAGAAGGTGGTGGTGAGCCACCTTCTTGAACCGCTGCAGTCCGTGTGGTGAAGGTACTCCCACAGTGCTGTTAGGGAGGGAGTTCCAGGATTTTGACCCAGCGACGATGAAGGAACGGCGATATACTTCCAAGTCAGGATGGTTTGTGACTTGGAGGGGAACTTGGAGGTGATGGTGTTCCCATGTGCCTGCTGCCCTTGTCCTTCTAGGTGGCAGAGGTTGCGGGTTTGGGAGGTGCTGTCGAAGAAGTCTTGGCGAGTTGCTGCAGTGCATCTTTTAGATGGTACACACTGCAGCCATGGTGTGCCGGTGGTGGAGGGAGTGAATGTTTAAGGTGGCGGATGGGGTGCCAATCTGAAGGGATTATTACTAGTCCTAGCCCCTTTAGGGCTACCCCAGATCAGGCGTATTCCTCAGACGTTCACTTTCAACTAAAGTTTGAGGTAGCCGAATCCTAAAGACGCTTGATTGGGTCTAAAGCTCCGGACTATCTCTCCCTAAAGGAAAGGAACAACCTGAAAATGTTACCGTCCTTCAGATAGCACTTTTAATAAGTTTAGCTAGACTGTAACGTTCCAGATATTATGAGGGTCCGGAAAACTCCCCCAGAATTCTGCAACTCCTCACCAAAGAGTGTACAGAGATTAAGTTTGCGAGTTTGATACAGAAGTATTCTGTGAGATAATTCTAAAAGTATATAGATTTATTAAAGAACCGACATGTAATTTACAGTTGGTGATTCAATCGCAACATTAACAGTTCCAGAAACAGAAAGCTTACAATTTTATTATCAGAGATCCTTACTCTCAAATCTTAACTTTGCTACAGTTTTACAGTTCTTAGTTTATTCAGGATATCCACCAAAATCAAATACAGTACAGTACCTTTGATCCCCGAGGTACAAAGAGTTGTAGACTTACAGAGCCCCCTCTGAAACCTGAGAATCGCTTTACAGCGAATCTATTATCCCATTTGAAAGTTCAATCTTTATACCCTTTTTCAGTGGTATTTCCTTTGAAGTTTTCTGCTGATGTAAGCTAATTATCTCTAGTCATTTTTCTGCTGACCTCTGCAATTCTTACAGTCAGGTCAGCTGGTAGCATTAAGAATCGTGTCTCTACCCTAGGTGTCCGAAGCTTACCATAAAAAACAGTGTAACAGCAGGTGTTTCTATTTGATGTCATTTTTACTAAGGCCTTCTGTTTGTGCTCTTGCAATTGGAACACCTTAACTAGGGTGATCTATGCAATTCTTAGTCACCTCAACTGGTTGCAATACAGAATTATGTCTTCTGTGTAGGTGTCTTAAGCTTAACACAAAAATGGTGTGACGGCAAGTGTTTCTTTTACTTGATGTCATTTTTATGAAGGCATATGTTCCTTAATTTAATGTGCCTGTTTACGAAGTGTAACTTAGAACACCTTAACCAGGATGCACCATTGTCTTCTTTCCAAAGATTCAGACCGTCAGGAGCCTCCAACCTTCTGTTTCAATAAGGTTATTGATTCAGTGTCAACAACTATCTTATCTCAATAGCCTGTATGCTGTTACAGCTTTAGATTGTTGAGGCTTCCAGATTTCCAAACCCAGTTTGTCATGTTTTAATAAGGCCAGAATTCTTTCATAGAATGGTGTATTTTTCTGAATAGGTTTTATGGCTTATTCCTTCACAAATCAAGTGGGCTGCTTTGTCCTGGATGGTGTCGAGCATCTTGAGTGTTGTTGGAGCTGCACTCATCCAGGCAAGTGGAGAGTATTCCATCACACTCCTTACTTGTGCCTTGTAGATGGTAGAAAGGCTTTGGGGAGTCAGGAGGTGCGACACTCGCCACAGAATACCTAGCCTCTGACCTGCTCTTGTTGCCACAGTATTTATGTGTCTGGTCCAGTTAAGTTTCTGGTCAATGGTGACCCCCAGGATATTGATGGTGGGGGATTCGGCGATGGTAATGCCATTGAATGTCAAGGGGCGGTGGTTAGACTCTCTCTTGTCGGAGATGTTCATTGCCTGGCTCTTGTGTGGCGCGAATGTTACCTGCCACTTATCAGCCCAAGCCTGAATGTCGTCCAGGTCTTGCTGCATGCGGGCATGGACTGCTTCATTATCTGAGGAGTTGCGAATCGAACTGAACACTGTGCAAGCAGACAAGTATGAGAAGAGGATTTATTACTCAGGCATATCTCACACAACCATACCACCATAGCCAAGTTTGATTTACCATTTACGAAGCACTCCCCAATTATATTTGTCATCCTGGGCAGAGTAACACATGGGGGTAGATTTTCAAATTGCCCCCCTGGGGATTTAACTGGCTTCACTGATTGGCTGCCTGTTACAGAAACCGCCTGATTTTCGTATTCATCGATTTCGATGGAAACGAAAATCTGGCGGCTTCTGTCACGGCGGACTGAACTGCAATGCCAGATTGTGAGTCCGGGTCCAAGGTCTCTGTTCAGCGGCCAAGTGGCAAGTTGAAAATCGACCCATGATCTCTTACACCAGCTTGATATGAAACCCCAGTATCCATGGAATAGCACCAGCTTAGTTTTTTCACTAGGTTCCATGCTGCTGGCATCACCTTTTCCCTATTTCTGGAACAAAACCCTGCGGCTTCCAATGTATTTCAGGAAGGATAAATATGCTGTTGTTGTATTTTATTTCTTTTCATTTCAGCCACTGGGCTCCTCACCTAGAATTTGTTAGAGGCTGAACTGAATTAGCCATAAGCTAGAAAAGACCAAACAGTCCTTAATAAGGGAAAGGCAGCACATAACGGTAAACGTTTTGTTCCAATTGGCTCAATTCTCTAGTGAGCACCAAGCAAATAAACCATTTTGGAGTGCTGAAAAAATATTCTGAAATACTCAGGCAACCAGAGGGGGATCCACAAAACAAAAAATGCAATCCAAAATAAAAATGTTGGTGGATATCCCCTAACTGAAACTGAGCCTGGCCCCTCAACAGGGGTCTTGGAACTGCACTCAAAATAAAGTGGCTCGTGGTAGCTTGATTATGTCCATTAAAGACAGAAAATGCTCAACTTGGATCCAGTCACTACCTGGGTGCAGTGTCTGGTATATCCATGCAGGCTCAAACCCAACAGCTAGAACAATACCTATACGGCCTACAGAGAGACACATTCCAGTCACTCAGCACCTGTGGTTGGCAGGTGGGTGTCAAAAGAAATTCCCTGGGACCGATCTCCGGAATTAAACTAAGTGGCTTATGTGGAGAAAAATGCCAGTACAAGTTTGATGTGCTGATTACAATCTATCACCTCCTGTATACCCATGCTGCCCCAGGCCCAAACAATGCATAGATCTGTAACTAAGGAACTTAAGGTAGGATGGTTTTGTCTATCTGCTATCAAAGCCTTTAAACATACAGTAAAAGTACAAAAGAGTCCATCCTCTACTGCAAACGTGCAAGAAAATCGTTCAAATTATGTCGCTCTAATGCAGCTACTAGCCAAATTTGCCTTGGGCTTCCAAGTCAATGATGGCAGCTTAGGCTTAACAAAACAGCCGACATAATACATAGCACAATACTGCGGTTGCTGGAAATCTGAAATAACAACAGAAAGCAGCCGACAATCCTAAGAAAACCAGAGTTTTACTAACCCTGATGCATTTAACCTTTTCAAAAGGAAATGAGCTAAGGACATAGTCATAGCTATCAAGTCAGAGCATGCAGAGTGCTGCAGGCTAACCCCAATGACTAACTACAAGATTTGTAGAGAGCCAGATTATCAGTCTGGGCCTATAACAAATAAGCACTTGCAGGAAACTGAAATTAGACTCTGCGGGGGGGAAAATTGGGTCGTGCCCCCTTTGGGGAGCTAAGTTCGTTGGGGCGCTACTTTACGAAAAAGTTAACGCCCCCGTGCCCAAAATTGAATGGTAGCGCCCCAAGCAGGAGGCGGGGCGCTACTGGAAGTGCTCCCCCTCCCTCTTGGGGCGCTCCCATTGAATATCGCGGCGCTACGTGCAACAGCGCCATGCACGTCGGCACGTAGCGCCGCGGTACTGCAGGCCTCCCTCCCCTGATTAAAGGGGAGGGGCCTAGCTGAACCACCGGGGAGAGGGGCGCCGGCAAAAGAGCCCGGCACTCAAGAGGACGGATCGCGGCCAGCACCCCGCAGGGGGAGGCGCGAGGGGGCAGGTGCAGGCAGACGGCCCAAAAAAATATGGCCACCCGGCAGCTGCCCTTTAATTTGCGCCACCCCGGCCGCAAAAACGCCCCCCTGACCCTGTCGGACATAGCGTCCGGCGGTAGGTCAGGGGGCATGAGCCAAGTTTGAGGCTGGGGCGCGAGCAGGGCTCTGCGCACGGCGATGACGTCATCGCCGGAGGTGCAGCGCTGTAGGGCGCTACCGGCTACTGCCACCGCTAACCTCTCACTGAATTTCGTGGGAGGCTTTAGTGGCGCCACGCCCGGGCGCTCGATGCTTTGCACCCCTCACGGAAGGCGCAAAGCAACCAAATTTTTCCCCCTGCATTACCTCAGAGATTAGCAATTCAACAGGAAAGCCCCGCTCAATTTACACAGGCAAGGGATCAAATTTCAGACCACAGTTCAGCAAGTGAAACAAAAATCCCAGCAGTTTCACTGACTTTGGCAACAAGGCTACTTCTGAGCTGCCATGTAGTTCCTGAGACTTTAAATGATATTAGAATAGAAGGCCAATGTCGGCGCTCACCAAAATTATGTAGATGATGCAGATCGTGACATCAGTGAGTGTGCAATGCCCACTTGACGCCTGATCTGAAGTTTGGACTTTGTTGCTCCACTTACCGGCACACCTTAGGTGCGACCAGCTGAGCAAGCGCTGACGAGCAGGAAGGAGGCTCCAGCAGTGCTATTTAAAGGAATCATCAGCAACAACTTGCACCTGACATGTTTCTGCAGTTTGACTGGCGCTGTGCAACCTTCTGCAACTCCAGCAACTTTATTAACTTCTTTCAAAGTTCTAAGGTAACAGGGAGCGTTGTTGCAGGTGGGGAATGCCTTCATTATTATTTAAAGGCTTCTGCTCACAACACTTGCTCACAGTCATGGGGGCTCTACTGACAGTCCCCCTCATGCTCGTGTATCTCCGGGAGAGGGAGCGGAGGCAGCGAAGAAGAGGAGAAGATGCACGCAGAGGGAGGAGGAGGGCCAGGAGGGCTCTCAACAGGAGGCCTTGCCCACCTAGGGTCTTCAAGAGAACTTCTCTTAAATCCACTTAAGGGAGGAACAGTGTCTTTGGAAGCTCCGCTTCAACAAGGAGGTGGTCACAGAACTCTGCCACCTCCTGCAACCAGACCTGCAGCCTCAGAGTAGGGCGACCGCGACTCTCCCAGTGACAATCAAGGTCACCGTGGCCCTCAATTTCTTCGCCAGTGGATCTTTCCAATCTGCAGCAGGAGACATAGCTAACATCTCCCAGTTCGCCGTCCATTGCTGCATCCGGGAGGTCACTGAGGCTCTCTAGAGCAGGAGAAGGGACTATGTTTTCTTCCCTCTGAGCAGAGAGTAGCAGGATGAGTGCACATGTAGCTTTGCCAGGATAGCGGGCTTCCCCATGGTGCAGGGCGCCATCGACTGCACCCACGTGGCATTGCAGGTGCTGCATAACAATTCTGAGATGTTCCGGAACCGCAAAGGCTACCACTCACTTAATGTGCAGGTGGTGTGCGACCATACCCAGCGTTTCCTGATGGTCAACGCCTGCTATCCTGGCAGCAGTCATGATGCCTTCATCCTGCATCAGTGCCAGCAATCTTCCAGCCACCACATGAAACTCAAGGGTGGCTGCTCGGAGACAAGGGCTATCCGCTCTGCACCTGGCTCATGACTCCCCTCCGCAACCCCAACACTCATGCCCAGCACTCATATAATGAGAGCCATGCCGCCACCAGGAACATGATCGAGCAGACCATCGGGCTACTGAAGCAACGATTCCGCTGCCTTGACCGCTCGGGAGGAGTCCTCCAGTACTCGAAGGAGCGGGTGTCCCATTTTGTGGTGGTCTGCTGCAAGCTCCACAACTTGGCCATCATGAGGGTGCAGCCCTTGCCACCAGGGATTGCAGGACCACCTCAGGAGGATGAGGGAGAGGAGGAGGAAGAGGAAGATGAGCAAGAGGAGGAGGAGGAGGAGAAAGGGAGGAGGCAGGCAGCCAGTCCCCCTTCCGGATGGGCTGTCTGTGAGCGCCTCATCAGCCTCCGATTCCAATGAATGAAACCCCAGATCCCCATTGCTCACCACATCCCCATCAGACTATCCCTCTGTCACAGAATATCACAGCGTCCACCTAGGCACAAAACTGAAATAAGAGTCACCACAAAAGATTCCAAAGAAAATTAATAAATTTATCAAAGATCAGTTTACACATACGATATCAACTAATTACCCTTGTGCAATCCCTTAGTGCCTGTCGTTTGGGTGCCCTTTCCTGATCTAGTGCTTGTATGAAGAGCTCCCCCAGTGGCTGCAGCAATGGCTTTGGAAGACTGCTGAGTTTCCATGGGGGAGGCTTCAGATAGCCTTGCAGGATGACCTCAAGTTGCTCTGGCCCTAGAAGGCCCGGTTGTAGACTGCACTACCTCGGCATGGGCAGCAGCAGTCTGGGCTGACGGGCAACGGCAAGGGCACTGGCGGAGTGGCAGTGGTGGGAACAGGACTGCTGCCATCCTGAGAGAGGACAGCAGGATCCTGACCCACTGCCACTCCCCTGGGGTGGCACCTCAGCGTTCCTGTTGGAGTACAGATTGCTGGGCTGCTGCGACAACCTGCAATCCCTGTTCGACACCGGTAAGCCCAGCCACGATGCCAGCAGTCTGAGCTTGGGTGGCAGCAAGCTGAGACAGCATGAGAGCAGTCTGCACTTCCGCTGCAGCACTAAGACGTTGGGTCGCTTCCGCCTGTGCTGCAATGGCAGCCGTGACATCGCCCATCACACGCAGCATTATGTCTGGGCCGACATGGTCTCTTTGGGAGTTTTCCATCATTTCCAGCCTGGAACTCCTGGGTTCCAAGCTCTGCACAGAGCCCTGTGCAATGTTGGAGGCAGACTCCTCCATGCTCCTTGACATTGCCAAGAGGCTCTCTGGCAGGCTTGCTATTGCATCTCGCAATTCAGTGTGCATGCCCATCACCCTTCTACTGAAGGCCACCCCATCGAGGTCCTCATCTGAGTCCAGTGCAGCAGAACTCGCCCTCCGAGGAGCTGGCCCCTGAGCTACCCTTTTCCCCAGCCTTGCTGCAGCCCACTCGTGCCCGGTGCCTCACCCTTTACAGATGCCGCTTCTACACCAGCCTCTAAAATACGCACAGTGCCAGTTTCTGAGCTGGTGTCTGCGAGTGACAGATGCAGTGTTGCTGTGTCTTCTTCTCCCCCCTCGCTCTCCTCCATCGCCTCGGGGGCAGGCTGGTCTGGTGCCTGTTCTTGATTAGCTGAAAGCAGAAAGGCACAAGGGTCAGGTTATGGTGAGGGGAGGAGGGGGAAAGCAAGATATACATACATGCAGCATCAGCAGCTTGAAAGTGAGAAGAGATTGTGGGATGAGGGGGAAGTGGGATGTGAGAAGAAGGATTAGGAATGAGCAATACCGTTGTTGTCCCCAAGGGCTTCAACTTTGCCAGTTGTCACGGCCTCCATGATCTGCCGCCCAGTGATGCCCAGCACTCGCTCGTCCAGTTGGCTGAGGTCCTAGATGGCAGCTCGCCCCCTTCCCCCCCCGCCTGTCTGCCGCTGCTCCCTCCTGTTGTGCGTGACCTTGGCCTGCAAGAGAAAGGGAAGTGTGTGAGTGAGTGTGGTGCAATGTGTTTGGGTGATGTGCCTGCCATAGCTGAATAGCTGTCAGTGTGTGCAAGTAGTCTTTCTTGATCCTTATCTAACGACATAACTGCAATGAAGATTGAGAAATGGTGCTTGGCAGTGGTGGAACGCTTTTTGGAACTCGCGTTGTGTATATGGATTGTGACCCTTTGAGGGTCAGTTAAGTAATGGCTAGAACTTCTACTGTTCGTAGGATGAATTTTTTTACAAGCCTGACGTACCAGTGTTTGTTTTATTAGTAGGGTTTACAATAGACTTAATTTTAAAAGAAATGGGCTGGAGATATTTCAAAATTAAGCATTTGATTAATTTGTTTTTCTTCCAGAGCATGAATGCTAACATGGAACAGAATAACATCATTACCCGGAAAAAGCTGAATGACTTTGAACTGCTGGGAAGGGTACTTTTTAACATTTACTTTCGCAGTGCAAAAACCTTCCTCTGTACAATACATTATTTCCTCTGAGTCTGAAGGTTATGGGTTCCAGTTCCACTCCAGAACTTGTGCACATAATCTAAACTGCCACTTCAATGCAGTACTGAGGGAGTGCTACATTGTTGGATTGGCTTCTTTCAGACCAGATGTTAAAGCAAGGCCATGTCTGCCTGTTTAAATAAACCTAAAAGATCCATGGCACTATTTAAAGAAGAGCAGCAGTTCTCCTGCTGTCTTGGCCAACATTCCTTCCTCAACCAACACCACCAAAATCAATTTAATGACCATTCATCTCAGTGACTCTTTGTGGGATCTTGCTGTGTGCAATTTTGAGTGCTGTATTTACCTACATAGATGAAAAGCCCAAGATTCTCCAGATTTTACTCATAACTCAGACCTGTAACACTATGGACCAACCTCGTGGCGCCTCTCTGAACTGTCTCCAGAGCTGAAATGTCTTGCTTGAGTCTTGGTGACTAGAATTGGACCTAGCACGCAAGTTTGATCATAACTTCCTCTGACTTTTATTCTACTGATTTAGCTGTGTGGTCATTGATGTAAATTGGAAACAGTACTGGTTGGGAACCCCATGAATTACTCTTTCCCCCTCCCCCCAGCCCAGGTGGAACTCCTGCAACAAACATCAATTGCTTGCTACTCTTCAGCCAATTTCTTACTCTTACTGAAGGTTTACCTGAAGTCCCCACAGCTTTCCGCTTAACCAATACATGTAGAGCTTTGTCAGCTGTCTTCTAGAAGACGAAGCACAACATGTCACAGCGCTTCCTCAAAAAAGTAACATCCTAAGTGGACGACCTTACGACCTCTTGGAGCACAAAAGCAGCAAATTGTTGAGACTGCCCTCCCCACTAAAGAAAGAAAGAAAGAAAGAATTTGCACATATAGCGCCTTTCACAACCATAGGACGTCCCAAAGCGCTTTACAACCATTGAAGTACTTTTGAAATGTCGTCACTATTGTAATGTACGGCAACCTATTTGTGCACAGCAAGGTCCCACAAACAAGTCACAAACTGTCAATCATCAGAAGTGATATGAAGTGAACAAGACAGTTAAGATCCACATAAGTAGCTGACATAAATTTGAAATTAATGAACATGATTATAATTCACTGTAACTGTTATTTAAATACCATTATTTTTATCCTTTAGCTCTAGAGTAGTGGTAGCAGCAGCACATTATAACCCCATTTTTGTATTATATATGTGTCCCAAATTCATATCACACCCTGTGAGGTGGGTGATGCGACAGTGGATGCCTGATGCACCAAATCACATTGGGCATGGTTGCCTGAGGCCTGCAGCATATGGGGTGTGGTAGTATAGTGGTTATGTTACTGGACTAGTAATCCAGAAGGCCTGCGATAATGATCCCTAAGACATGAGTTCAAATCCTACCACGGCAACTGGGGAATTTAAATTCAGTTAATTAAATAAATTTGGAATTAAAAAGCTGGTCTCAGTATCGTTTGGTCATAAAAATGTCATTAGTGGCTTATATGTGACAGCAATTGTGGTTGCCTCTTAACTGCCCTCTGTGGCTCAAGAAGGTGTCTCAAGGGTAATTAGGGATGGGCAATAATAAATGCTAGCCTTGCCAGTGATGCCCACATCCCATGAATGAATAAAAAAAATACTCAAGGTGCCCAGTGTAACCTGAAGTGTGTGACAAACACAAAGCGTTCTTTTTAAATGAGGCAGCCACCCCCTTATGTGGCAGGCAACCGAAGCAGCACTCCAGCTTTTGGAATGGGTGCCAAAGGGAAGGTCAAAACTATATTTAAAAAAAAATTATGGGCCTGTGGCCCTTTGCTCCCCTGGTATCCCTGGTCCTCCAGCTTACTTTCTCAGTGCCCGTCCTGCTGCCTGTGCTGTCACCAGAAAATGTAATCCTAGCACGCCAGCATATTGCAAATGTGCCCAGTGCACCCGTAAATTTATGTAAAATGTGCTGGCCTTATGATATCCAAAGTTTCATGTAGTGGCAGTGCCTGCCTATATGTCATGTGTGTTTGCCTTGTTGAAAACAAACCATTTCAACAAATAAAACCACTGTGATAATTTATGTATGTAATTATTAATTGATGTTGAATATAATGTATCTAATTGAAGCATGTAAGATTCTGAGGGGGATTGACAGGATAGATGTTGAGAGGTTGTTTCCCCTGACTGGAGAGTCTAGAACTAGGGGGCATAATCTCAGGATAAGGGGTGGGCTATTTAAGACTGAGATGAGGAGGCATTTTTTCACTCAGAGGGTTGTGAATCTTTGGAATTCTCTACCCCAATGGGCGATGGATGCTGAATCGTTGAGCAAGGCTGAGACAGATAGATTTTTGGACTCTAGGGGAATCAAGGGATATGGGGATTGGACGGGAAAGTGGAGTTGAGGCCGAAGATCAGCCATGTTCTTATTGAATGGCGAAGCAAGCTCAAAGGGCCTTATGGCCTACTCCTGCTCCTAATTCTTATGTTTTTATGTTTTATTGACTAGGTGTTGAATGAATTATCATTACATGATGTTACTTTAATTCATGGAAAATCACCCTTATGGAAGAGAATTATCAATGCAATTAGATACATACAGGTAAGGTTTATTGTATATTGCTGTCTTTATCGTGTTTACAATATGACCAAAAGTAATTTCTATACTGGTTTTGAATTCAGAATGGTGCTGCTGCTAAAAGTCAAGTAGACTCGGAGGTATATCTTCAGAATTATGCTGTTCCTGTAAAAATACTTAACGTGCTTTTACTAAAATCCATTGTATGCCACTTTAACTCAGGCTTTAACCCACTTATTTTACTTTATTTTAAATGGATTAATGCCTCAGTTTTAAAAAAAAGTAGTACAAATTTGTTAAGTGTTTGTACAGCAACGGTGCTGGTTGGAAAATAGGCTCCTATCTCCATCTCTGCATTCCTCATTGATAACTAATGAAATTCTTGTGGAACATCCAATTTCCTGTTATTTATGATATGGGGTATTTCGCAACATTCATGATTTAATGGTTCCAAAAAACGCAACAGGAAAGAAGACAAAACAAGTCAAATGGCAGAGCAGAGAGATGAGCAACAAGAAATATACACAAGGAGAGACAGAAGAGAAGATAATTCCACACCTTTTCCAAATAATCTATCCAGATTAAAGATCAAACCTGCTTTGTATTATTAGCACTAAACTGGAACTTTTGATGGCTTAGAAGCTATGGATTCCAGTAGGAACATAGGAACAGGAGTAGGCCATTCAGCCCCTCGAGCCAGCTCCACCATTCAGTGAATTCATGGTTGATCTGAGACCTAACTCAATATACCCGCCTTTGCCCCATATTCCTTAATACCTTTAAGTTAACAGAAAGCTATCAATCTCCGATTTAAAATTAACAATTGACCCAGCATCAATTGCCGTTTACGGAAGAGAGTTCCAAACTTCTACCACCCTTTGTGTGTAGAAGTGTTTCCTAATTTCACCCCTGAAAGGTCTGGCTCTAATTTTTAGACTATGCCCCCCTAGTCCTAGAATCCCCAACCAGCGGAAATAGTTTCTCTCTATCTACCCGATCTGTTCCCCTTAATATCTTGAAAACTTCGATCAGATCACCCCTTAACCTTCTAAATTATAGGGAATACAACCCTAATTTGTGTAATCTCTCCTCGTAACTTAACCCTTGAAGTCCGGGTATCATTCTGGTAAACCTACGCTGCACTCCCTCCAAGGGCAATATATCCTTCCTAAGGTGTGGTGCCCAGAACTGCTCACCGTGCTCCAGGTGTGGTCTAACCAGGGTTTGGTATAGCTGCAGCATAACTTCCACCCCCTTGTATTCTAGTCCTCTAGATATAAAGGCCAGCATTCCATTAGCCTTTTTGATTATTTTCTGTACCTGTTGATGACATTTTAATGATCTATGTGCCTGGACCCCCCAAGTCTCTTTGGACATCCACTGTTTTTAGCCTTTTAGGTCCAAAGTGGATGACCTCACATTTGCTTACATTGAAATCCATTTGCCACAGTTTTGCCCATTCACTTAATCTGTCGATATCCCTTTGTAATTTTATGCTTCCATCTACACTGCCTACAATTCCACCTATCTTTGTGTCATCGGCAAATTTGGATATATGACTTTCTATGCCATCATCTAAGTCATTAATAAATACTGTGAATAGTTGAGACCCCAACACAGATCCCTGCGGGACACCACTAGTCACCTCCTGCCAATTTGAGTACCTGCCCATTATCCCTACTGCCTGTCTCCTGCCGCTCAGCCATTTTCCTAAGGCTCAATAATGTGCCCTCAATTCTGTGGGCTTCTACCTTAGTTAACAGTCTCTTATGTGAAACTTTCTCAAATGCCTTCTTGAAGTCCATATAAATAACATCCATAGACATTCCCCTGTCCACGACTTTAGTCACCTCTTCAAAAAATTCAATCAGGTTTGTCGGGCATGACCTACCTTTCACAAATCCATGCTGGATCTCTCTGATCAACTTAAATTTTCGAGGTGTTCAATCACCCTATCCTTAATTATAGACTCTAGCAATTTCCCAACAACAGATACGATAGCAAAATACTGCGGATGCTGGAAATCCGAAATAACAACAGAAAACGCTGGAAAAACTCAGCAGGCCAGGCAGCATCCGTGGAGAGAGAAACAGAGTTAACGTTTCAGGTCGAAGACCCTTCGTCAAAACTGAGAAAAAAGCAGGAAATGAAATAGATTTTAAAGCAAGTTTAGGGCTGGGAAAAGGGGGAGGGGATGAAAGAACAAAAGGGAAGGTCAGTGAAAGGATAGAAAGCAGGAGAGATTAAGAGACATTGAGAGTCATTAAGAGATATTCAAGGCAAGAGGAGGTGGAAATGGGATAGGTTGAGGAACAAAGGATATATCCTTTAAAATCTATTTCATTTCCTGCTTTTTTCCAGTTCTGACGAAAGGTCTTCGATCTGAAACGTTAACTGTGTTTCTCTCTCCACGGATGCTGCCTGGCCTGCTGAGATTTTCCAGCATTTTCTGTTGTTATTCCCAACAACAGATGTTAGGCTAACTGGTCTATAATTCCCTGGTTTCCTTCTCTCACCATTCTTAAATAGCAGAGTGACATGCGCAATTTTCCAATCTAAAGGAACAGTCCCTGAATCGAGAGGAATGGTTCCTGAATCGAGTAAGATCTTGATGCCTTCCAAGTCCTCATGCATTCATGCAGGAAATATAACAAAACAAGAATTGCCCAAAAACAGCAGTTTAAATGTCTCAATCCTGCTCCCAGGCCCTCCTCCAATCTGAGCAGTGGTGGGCACCCCTACTTTTGGGCCTCTGTCAAGTGGAGACACCAGGCAAAACAAAGTGGGAGGTATTGTGATGTCACCCCTGCCTCATTAGCATGGGATTACCACATTTGCACTTTCTCTCGTGCAAGACCCCACCTCCCCCCGCCCCCCCTCCCTCCCTGGGTACCCCTGGAAGTATCCAGGCAACACCAAAGGGACAGAGATTCAGCGTCCCGAGTCCCTGCTACTTTTTGCTCT
The DNA here is from genome assembly GCA_030390025.1 of Squalus acanthias. Taxonomy (NCBI): domain Eukaryota; kingdom Metazoa; phylum Chordata; class Chondrichthyes; order Squaliformes; family Squalidae; genus Squalus; species Squalus acanthias. The sequence goes on from CM059430.1 coordinate 9,982,741, forward strand.
GCTTTGCATCCAGGAAATAATTATCCCCTGGGTAAAAAAAACAGAGGAAAATCAACCTTGACGACCTTAGACCACTTAGAAATGTGATAGCCAAGGCTCCTTGGAAAACGCAGTCAATATCAAAGTAAATTTTAAAGAATTGTGTGTGGGACAGGTTCTTCCTCCTCATCAATTCTCTTCCTCTTCATTAGGTCATTGCTGCCTCGAGAGATACACAGTGTAATATTGAGGTGGAAAAGTAAGGCCTTACGTAATGACAGTACTGAGGGGGGTCTACAGAGTAAATCTTGTTCAAGGAAGCCATATTCTTATGCAAGATTTTGATCATAAGGTCAGCAACGGATCGGGTCTTGAGATTGAGGGTGACGGTAACGAGGCTGAGTTAGGGGGCATTGGATAGGGGCTTGCAGAGTGGGTGGGATTGGATTGGCTGATTTTTTCAGTCCACATTTTTCCCACACCTGCTACCAAAACCGTGGCCTAGAAATTTGTCGCGGGCGGTATTGGATCGGCCGTCCGTTATACACAGTCCCTGATAGGCAGTCCCTTTGTGGAACTGAACATCAGGCGCTGCCTTTAACGGGCGGCCGATCCGATACCGCCCGTGCTGCGCCACTGCCCGAGATGAGTTCTAGGCCTGTGACTTGCAGTCCGCGCTGTCTCCTTTCCTCACCAAACCATGCCACCCACCGTCTCCCACTCAACAGGGAAGAAGATAACATAAAACAAATCAAATCACAGAATAGAGAAGTGAGCAACAAAAAATAGACGCAAGGAGAGACAGAAGAGAAGATAAAGACACAGAAGCACAACAGGACAGAAAGAAACAGAGAAACAGCAACACTAAGATGGCTGAAGGAATCCTCCAAGAACTTTTGCCTGCTGAAAATTTGGGGCCTCATCAGGACTCACCCAAGCTCTCAACTAGGGTGAGTTCCCCTGTGGCCTGACCAGGGCAACTTGTGTGACATTCTCTCTTCCCAACCCCCAAAATTGAAATTTAGCTGGCCTCGTTTACTGTGTTTTTCAGCTTAATGTGCTTTATAGATCACAAAACAAAAAAGTGCTGCGGGTTTACTTTCAGTAGTCTTATCTTTTTTTCTCATTCACACGCACATAAAGCACAAAATAGTATTTTGGGATGTAGTATATGAGTAATTTGAGACATAACATGTGATAAGTGTAACATGCTTGGGGAGGAAAAAGGTGACTTTGGACCTATGGGTTTTCCTCATGTCATTTCGGGGTCTGTTGTAGACTATTTGATAGAGAGTGATTGCTATGTGTCAACCTCCTTCCTTCTATGGTTCACAGCAATGCACTTCGAGTAAGCATGAGACATTTGACCTTCGGACTGTCAACTCCTTCTAACTGCCTTATGAGATACTTCCCGACTTACGATAACACTGATTGTTTATTTCAGTGAATTTATACTATAGACTATAGTTGTTCATTAATCACCCATGGTCAATGTCCATTCTAGCCAGCAAGCCCTTGCGTTTCAGTTGATAATCAAATGTCTGGGGTGGAACAGGATCCCTTTGTTCGTATTCCATGTTTCATCTTTCTTTGTGTTTCCCAGACAGCCTACTGGCCCATCAACAACTTCCAGTTACTACAGTTCATTATGAATATTATAGTTCATCATTAACTCTCAACTCTCCAGCATGTCCAACACTATGATTAGACAACAACTCCATTATCGTTGTATCATGCGATTACCAGGATGGTAGAAGGCGAATTAGATGGACAGTGGTCTTATATCATCTAGCAATTCCTATGTTCCACCATTGATTCTCCTTTGTCACTGCTTATGGGCAGTCAGAGTTAACATCTGACTTTTCTCTGTGTTGAAGATTTTCTCATTGTCTACTCTTCTAATTCTCTCTCTTCCTTTGATTTCCCTTTCTTTTCACAGAATCACAGAATCACAGAATCCCCACAGTGCAGATAGAGGCCATTTCGGCCCATCGAGCCTGCACCGACACATATCCCACCCTATCCCCGTAACCCCACGTATTTAATCCCCCCTAACACTAAGGGTCAATTTATCATAGCCAAATCAACCTAACCCGTACATCTTTGGACTTTCCTCTTTGCTCTTTTCCTTCTGGCTCTTTCTCTTTCTCTTACTTTGCACAGCTCCTTCTTCCTTCTTATTTGTGTCAGCTGTGGTTCAGTTGTTAGCACCCTCGCCTCTGAGTCAGAAGGTTGTGATTTCAAGCACAAAAATCTAGGCTGACACTCCACTGCGGTACTGAGGGACATTAAGCTGAGTCTGCTCTCTCAGGTGGATGTAAAAGATCCTCGGGCAATACTTCAAAGAAGAGCAGGGGTGTTATCCCCGGTGTTGTGGCCAATATTTATCCCTCAATCAACATCACTAAAAACAGATTATCTGGTCATTATCACATTGCTGTTTGTGGGAATCTACAGTTGGGCTCTGGCTGACTGGAAGATGTGGAGCTGGCAATGGCTGGTGAGAAGAGTCAGCCAGGAGACAGGGTGCCAGATAATGGGCCAGGTTGGCCACACCAGGGGTCAAGGCCAGGCACAACCAATGGGTCAGAGGTATCGGGCTGACAGAGGCAAAGCTAAATAAATGATATTAAAAATTTATATAAGGACAGCCATTTTGGGTTGCATTTGGGACCAACGTTGATTTAATTTAAAATTTTAAATCTAATATTAAAAGAGGAAAGGAAAATTTTCTGGCAGGCGGGCAAGTTTACTAAAAGAAACATTGAAGTTCTTAACCCACATCTGGTGAACAGGCTGTGACGGGATCAGCAGGCCCTACAGCACCGTCTAGTGGGTAACAGAGCTGTGACAAGTAAAGCATGAGATACACATTGAACGTTCTGTTAGCGTGCCATCTACTGGTGTTACAGGGAAATGCCATCATTAAGTGTTACAGGTAAGTATGGACATTTTAGCTTTGGAACACCCACAGGAAATGTTTACTTAGGACTTTTCCATGGAGGGTACAACCTATGTAAAAACTAATATATTACTTGTGGTTTTCTCATCGCACTGCTGATGGAAGTTCAGAGGAACTGTACCATGTTCAAAAAATCTAGTAAGAATCAAATAAAAGTAGTGGTTATTTAATGGAGTGGATTTTTCTCAAATGCTATAAATTAAAACGTGTTAATGAAATGTAAACAGTGGTCATAGAAGAGCAAAAGGGTTAGGCATTTAATCCAGCGTGCAAGTGTAAATTTATTAAAACTGCCACATATTTATTCAAAAAGGATTCCTGCAAATTTATTAGTGAAGTAAAAAGAAATAAAATATAGCTTTTTGAAAATGTATTAATTACATAGATGGGCCAGAAATTTAATGGAACCGGTTTGGGTGAAAATTTAATAATGAAATAAAAGGTATAAATCCAATATGGTTGTAGCAAAGTGTATTCATGAAACAGAAGTAGTGATTATTAATAAATTACATATGAACTTTCAAAAATGATGGACAGGAAAAGACCCACTGATCTATCTAGCCTGAGGATCATAGTTCTGCTGGGAATATTTTTTTAATTTAATTTTTTTGGGAACTGGGAACATTTCTAGGTGATTGTCAACCTTGGCTCAGGTTATAACTGCTCCCTATTATCTCATCAAGGGGGGTGAAATTGTACAATAAGATATTGGCCCTGAATTTCCTTGATGTCACGCTGTAGCTATGCTGTTATTACTCCAGAATGTCGCACTGTTCATCAGCAGAGGGAGTTACATGCCAGTTTTCTGGGTACTTTAATTAGCATATGAACTGGTGTAAGTACTGGCGTGATTAACATGTGAAACAACTATAAGCAGCTCAACCCCCAGGAAACTTGGGGTGCAATATTGATGTAACTGTTTAAAAGCATTCTGGACTCCAATCTTCAGAGTGCTTTCTCTCAGTTCTGCTCAAAACTCTCCATGGCATCCATAACCCACATCTTTATTCTATGTTGGCAACAGGATGGCAGTGCAGGTGGCATCTGTGTCCTCTAGGCAAGCAAGCAGTAGAAGTGGTTGAAGAAGAACAGTGAACTTCTCAGAGGAGGACCTTGCTGCCCTTTTAGTTGAGGTAGAGGAGTGGAGGCACAGTCTCTTGGGATAGTGCTCCTCCAAGCCAGGCAGAGCAGTCAACCATGCTGCCTGGAAGGAGGTGGCATTGGCACTCTCAGCCAACTCCCTCACTCCCAGGACAATAGAGCAGTGCAGAAAAAATTTCAATGATCTCACCAGAACTAGCAAGGTAAGGCTCGCACAGTGGTTTTCCTTTCTTTTCTTCCCACCCAGAACAGCACCACACTCTTCATCCTTTTAAAGCAGCACTAACACTACTAAAACTACATACTTTAACTCTGGTTAAATCTTCACCCACCCGCCCCCCCCCCCCCCCCGCCACATCTCTCACTTCACCACTCCCATCACTCACCACACACTCCTCCACTGCCAGCCTTACCCTTATTTATTTAGATCGTTGCAGGAGAAGCTGGATAATAATGGACAATGTTGCTTCCAAGCATTCTACACTCACCACATACCATGTCTCAAATTACTCATGTACTGTATTCCAAAATGTTACAGAAAAAACAGGTTGTGTAAGATTCAATAGACACCCTTACAATACTATGACTTGCATAGAGAGAGGTTATCTGATACCTCCTACCCGTAGAATGTAGGAGGCATCTGACGAGTAAAAAAATTACCCCTGTTAAACAAATCAAATCCTTTGAATTGAAATATAATTTTCAGTCCTGACAAATTATGGCTTAAGGATTGCCCGTGAGGGTCAGGTGGTCCTTAATTTGATTTGTAATGACCATATGACGAGTGGCACGTGTACAGTTTGGAAGGATGGAATGGAAGACTTGGTTTATTGCCTGCTGTGTTAGGAGATTTTTCACGGTGTCAGATTGTGTATGTAAAAAGTGGCAAGATTGATCTGAAAAACTGCTCAAACTTGGTAATTTAACACAGTAAAGTTACCCTTTTGTCCCTAACCAAGATAAAGTCACAGAACCAATTACTGTTTTTTTTTAGAAAGCATTGTTTTTATTGCAATGTTTTTGAGAGTGCATCTTCCTCTAACCAGGGATATATTAAATCATATTTGTGATGCTCCCTGGTTCAAATCCATTAACAGCAGTTCAATTAGGACCTACTAAACGCTCGCCAGCTTGTAATGTATCTGGTAACATGAAACAAAACGAAATAGGGCAAGTTGGAACCTTTTTAATTATTATAACTAAAAGATCATTGTGTTACAAGGTTTAGCCTGTCACATGTATCAGTTGTGACTGAATGTTTAAGTAACATATAGTGACTGTGTTTGAATCACTTCCAGTATATGCTGACTGCTGAGTCAAGGGTAAATAGATTAATGAAGAAAATGAAGAATTATCAGATTCAACCTGCCAAGGAAGCACAAGAATTTTACTTCAACATAGATTGGCAGCTACCCGAGTATTTTGAGGTGGGTGACCATTTTAAACATGGTTGTTTGATGTGGAAGCCAGTGATGTGATGTGACATTTGGAAACGACCTCCTGTTATCCGATGCTGAAGATTTAACTACGTGAAATTAAGAAAAATGAAACTAGTAATTAGCACAGTTGAAACACAAGGACCATTACCTGGAATGTGAATCATTCTCAAGTGCATAGGGTGTATATATCTGTGATGTAAACTTTTTTTAAATTATTTTTAGGCATGGTGTACATCACTGTCAAAATCATGTAGCTCTGGAATGTGGAATGCAGTTCTCGTGTCAGTTTTGTCAGAAGGAAAAGCAAGTACGTGTCAAGTGTTCGCTCGTATCGCTTTTGCATTTAGTTGAGTTCAGCTCACAAAACATTCTGCTACGTCTAACATCCAATCCCACGGTTCAATAATTGTTGGGTGATATATGAAAATATTATTAATTGAGTAGCGAACTCTATGCTAAATTGAGACAGTGATAACATTAGTGGTGTGTTACCCAAATCCACCTGCAGCAGTTGAGATGCGCCTTGTCGTCAGTTTGAAGATTAGTTGTTACAATGCATCTTGTAATGATCGACTCTTCGGGCTAAAAATTGAGTAGCGCCCCCTTTTGGGGCGCTAACTTCGCCGGGGTGCTACTTTTAGCGCCCCCGAAAACTTAGCGCTCCCGCGACGGAAATTGAGTGGTAGCGCCCCAAGAGGGAATATCGCGCCGCTATGTGCCGCGGTATTGCAGGCCTTCCTCCCCTTCTTAAAGGGGAGGGGCCTTGCACAGCGCGACCCGGGGCCCAGTTGGGCCCCCGGGGATTGGGAGTGCCGGCAAAAGAGACCGGCACTCAAGAGAAGTGCCGGGCTCTTGGAGCACAACCGGCACTCCGCGGGGGAGAGAGGGAGGGGGGGCGGTTCAGGCGGCCGGAGACGGGAGCGCAGGCAGGTACTGGCAGGCGGCCAGCAACAAAAATGGCCTTTAAATAGCGCCTCCCCGGCCGCAGGTAGGCCCTCCTGACCCCGTCGGACATAGCGTCCGGCAGTAAGTCAGGGGGCGCTCCCGAAGATTGCAGCCAGGGTGCTGCGCACGGCGATGACGTCATCGCCGGCGGCGCAGCGCCGTGGGGCACTACTGGTTAGCAACCTCCCACTGAATTTCGTGGGAGGCGTGGGCGACACCGCGCCCCGGCGCTAGTTGCTTTGCGCCCCGTTAGCACCCTCTTAGGGCACTAACGGGAGGCGCAAAGCAACCGAATTTTTGCCTCTTCCACTTTAGTGGTGGGAAAGGATTGACATTGTCCATCAGTCCCCTGCGCGGTAGCATAGAAACGACTCTGGCTTGGAATACTACCCTTTAGTAATTGTAATAAGCTGTGTAGAAGTAAGAGGATTCGTGAGCCATAAAATTGGGAAGCTTTGCTAAAAAAAAATAAGATGATAAAAAAAGACTTGCCTTTATATAGCGCCGTTCACGACCACCGGATATCCCAAAGCGCTTTACAGCCAATTAAGTACTTTTTTGAAAGGTAGTCACTGTTGTAATGTAGGGAACGCGGCAGCCAATTTGCACACAGCAAGCTCTCACAAACAGCAATGTGATAATGACCGGATAATCTGTTTTTTACTGATGTTGGTTGAGGGATAAATATTGTCCAGGACACCGGGGAGAACTCCCCTACTGTTCTTTGAAGTATAGCCATGGAATCTTTTACGTCCACCTGAGAGGGCAGACGGAACCTCGGTTTAACGTCTCATCTGAAAGACGGTACCTCTGACAGTGCAGCACTCCCTCAGTACTGCACTGGAGTGTCAGCCTAGGTTTTTGTGCTCTCGTGTCTGGAGTGGGATACTAAAACTTTGGCATACCTTTGCTTAGGTAATCGATAGATTCCCTAAATCATTCATAAAATTTATTTTACAGGGTGGACCTCTGAACTAATGGCTGATGTTGCTATGATGTACGGCACATGTTCAGATGTTGTGTCTGCTGACATTCCAGTATATGTGGAGGTAAGTAGAATCTCTAATCTTTTCTTGTTAATTAAAAAGTAACTATAAAAATAAATTCAAAGATCAAAGAATTGGTATGGAGGTTGGGGTGGAAGTAGGGAGTTGTGGGAGGTTTTTTTTTGCAGCTGATTAAAATAAAAAATCATTGAAAAATAACAAATGTTCTTACTGCTGTTGCTCCTATTGGAGGGGGTCGGTGGATTAGACCTATTCACAGGAGAAAGTCCATGGTCTTTTACAAAGTAAGGAATTCAAATAAACTTAGCACGGCCCAAAGTAATAATTCCAAACCACATGCTTTATGAAGGGCAGATAATAGTTAACAGATTCATTAGAATTCTTTGAGGATGTAAGAGAATTGATGATTATCTGATAGGTGCTACGGGGACAAAATTGGATATTATTGCACTATTTTTCTGGGGCTGAAATTAAGGTTGAGAAGTCCAATTTCGGGTTGCGTTCTCTCGCACCTGGTCACCCCCGGAAGTGCTCCAAATGCCAACCTGGAAGCACCTGACTTCCAAATGTCCAGGCTCATGCTTGAATCAGGCATTAGATGCCTTGAATATACAAATTAGGGTCTAAATGCCAGTTTTGGGACTCCGCCCAGTTGTTCTGGGTCTTCAACGCCCCCAAACAGCGGTCCTTAGAGGGACTGCTGGAGAATGCCCACAAAAAGGTAAGGGAACTTTGACATAGTTTCATTTCCAAGGATCAGGAATGCTTCTCCTTGTTCTACAAAAAATACTGCGGGCCGTTACCAGCCCGGGCTCGCTCCCCTCCATGTTGCCCCCCCTCCCCCTCCATGGTTTGGCTCGGCGTCGGAGCTTGCCCAAATTCCTGCAGGCCCCGATCGGCGAGCTGCATTGGTTTCCGCAGCTCACCATTTCTGATTGGGCCTTGGAGCGCGATTGCACTGCCCATTTCGCATCAGAAACGTGCGCGGCTCGTATTTCTCCCCCTTTCATACCTTGGAGGCATCTGATGAAACTCTGCATTTTGTGTGGTCAAGGTGAACACTGCTGAGATAAATGAGGATTAGTAAATCACTTTCATTCGCTAAATAACAGGGAACAAACTAAGTCCTCATGCTGTTGTTTGTATTTGGACGACTGTGAACAGAGAAGCCCCTCAAGGATCAGTCCTGGGGCCTCAGTTTCTGGCAACATTTCGAAATATTTTTCATGAAATGTTAAAAATTTGTTACCAAATTGTGTTGGAAAATTAGATGTTTAGAGGAAGAGGATCATACTTAATGAGATCATTTGTAAAATACTTGTTCTTGGGGGTGTTGGCAATGTGAGCAAGGCTACATTTTTTGTCCAAGCATGTATTCGTATGACAGTTCTTCACCTCCTATTTCAACATAGGCATTAACCTGTTTATTTTCAGTCGGTTAACTTTGCCATGAAAATAGCAGATGAAGGAGCATTTTACTGCTAAGATCTCTAATTGTAATTTCGGGACTGTAAACCTTAGCAAATGGACAGATGGATCACAAATTATATTTATATTGATAAATACATATTACTGTAATAGGAAAGCGACAAGTATGTTTGTAAAATTAATATGTATCATTTAAATATATATGTGACACAAAACTTGGAAGTACAGTAAACAGTGAGAAGGATAGTGATAGACTTCAAGAGGACATCGACAGGCTGGTGGAATGGGCGGACATGTGGCAGATGAAATTTAACGCAGAAAAGTGCAAAGTGGTACATTTTGGTAGGAAGAACGAGGAGAGGCAATATAAACTAAAGGGTACAATCCTAAAGGGGGTGCATGAACAGAGAGACCTGGGGGTATATATGCACAAATCGTTGAAGGTGGCAGGGCAGGTTGAGAAAGCGGTTAAAAAAGCATACGGGATCCTGGGCTTCATAAATAGAGGCATAGGGCTGGATTTTCATTGACCCGTGGAGGTGGGTTTGGAGGCGTGTGGGGGGTTAAAATTGCGAAAACTGGCGGGCGGGCACAAGCCCGCCTCCACGCAATTTTCATTAAATCGTGTCTGCTGGTCCTGACTCCGTCTCGCCTCTAAGAGGTGGGATAGGCTGTTAAGGCCCTTAACAAGCACTAAATTGCCTCTATAATGCCATTTTGAAAGGCCTTTGTGATTTTAACCCTTTTTCTACGTGAAGCACGCCTATTTTGAAGCACGAATGTGAAACCTGGTGGGAGCACATTTGGACAGCTGACTGTCAGGCTGGCTGGCTGACTATCAGGTTGACTCTCTGTCTGGCTGGCTATCTGGCTGGCTATCAGCTGGATGGATGAATGGATGAGGAGACATATCTGGGAGTGGTGGTGCAAAAATATCTGGGAGCAGACTTAGGGCTGCTGCTGCTCATTTTGCATCCAGGTCCTCTCACAGCAAAGGCCAGGCAGTCTTTGCAGACCTTCAATGCAGCAGCAATGATGACATCATCAGAGGCGACTTTCAGACTGAAAACACTCATTGGTTCATGGGTTCCCACATGCTGGAACTCAATTGCCCAATTAGGTGAAAATCGCATCAATCTCCCACATCCAATTGCAGTCAGGTGGATAACACGAAAAGTGGATAACACGACTCCAACCCGCCCCAGTATCAAAATCCAGCCCATAGAGTACAAAAGCAAGGAATTTATGATGAATCTTTATAAAATCCTGGTTCGGCCTCAACTGGAGTATTGTATCTAATTCTGGGCACTGCACTTTAGGAAGGATGTGAAGGCCTTAGAGAGGGTGCAGAAAAGATTTACGAGAATGATTCCAGGGATGAGGGACTTCAGTTACGTGGATAGACTGGAGAAGCTGGGGTTGTTCTCCTTAGAGCAGAGAAGGTTGAGAGGAGATTTGATAGAGGTGTTCAAAATCATGAGGGGTCTGGACAGAGTAGATAGAGAGAAACTGTTCTCATTGGCGGAAGGGCCGAGAACCAGAGGACACAGATTTAAGGTGATTGGCAGAAGAACCAAAGGCAACATGAGGAAAATCTTTTTTACGCAGCGAGTGGTTAGGATCTGGAATGCACTGCCTGAAAGGGTGGCTGGAGGCAGATTCAATCACGGCTTTCAAAAGGGAATTGGATAAGTATCTGAAGGAAAATAATTTGCAGAGCTACAGGGAAAAGGCGGGGGAGTGGGACTAGCTGAAGTGCTCTTGCAGAGAGCCGGCACGGGCTCGACGGGCCGAATGGCCTCCTTCTGTGCTGTAACCATTGTGATTCTATAAATAATGAGGTAAAGGGTAATTATAGGAACAGGAGTAGGTCATTCAGCCCCTCAAGCCTATTCCGCCATTCAACTAGTTCATGGCTGATTTGTACCTCAACTCCATTTACCCACTGTTGTTCCATATCGTTTGATACTCTTACCTAGCAAAAACCTATTGAACTCGGTCCTGAAAGTTTCAATTGGCCCTGCATCCACAGCCTATGGGTGGAGAGAGTTCTAGATTTCTACTATCCTTTTTTGTGGAAAAAATGCTTCCTGATTTCATTTCTAAATGGCCTAGCTTCAGTTTAAAAATGATGCCCTCTTGTTCTGGATTCCCCACCAGAGGGAATAGTTTCTCAGTATCTATTCTATCTAATCCCTTAATAATTTTAAATACTTCGATTAGATCACCCCTCAACCTTCTAACCGCAAGGGAATACGAGCCTGTTTTATGCAATCTGTCTTCATAATTTAACCCTTTAAGCCCTGCTCGCATCGGCTGTACCCCCGACTCCAAGACCAAGATCTAAATTGTACGCGGCTAGCAGTATTTAAATGAGGTTCGGGAGTTAAAATAACTCTGGCCTCATTTCTGGAGTAGTGGGTGAGTTTCCAACTCGCCTTGATATCCACCCACCCACCCACCCCAAAACCCGGCCAGAGTTAAAATCTGGGCCAATTAGTTGACTATTCACAAAGTAAGAGGATAGTTTAAAACTAAATGCCAGGAGTAAGACAACTCACAAAAAGGACAAATTTTCCAAATTCCTTCAGTCACACAACCCTGTGCCTTACGGTATTTTCTTACGGTAGCTGAATAAAAAATGCAGGGCACGTGACATATTTTACTTGCGCTGTGATTTTTTAAAAAGAGTTATATATCCCTGGTCTGCCCCAGATTACAGCAAGGAAAAAGATCAGCCTTATTTTTGTTAAGTCAGTAAGCTAAATCTCCTGACATCTAGCCGTCCCCGGTGATACTGGCAATGATGATATTTGAAACGATTCTGTCTTTTCATTGAAGTATTACTGCCAAGGTAATGAGGTTCCAGAATTATGCAGAAAATATCACATGCAGCAGAAGTGTGAGCTGCGTTCCATATTCCCTTTCATGTTTTGAAAATTGTCTGCCAGGTTTCTAACACTTTACATAATGGAGACACATTTCCCCTTCACTGCTTGGGTGGTAAGCTGGCGGAGCGGATAGCCTGCACTTTATAGAACCCATCTGAGTTTCATTTCTGTTGGACGGGCGATCTGCCCTGCTAGTTTACCACCTAAAGGGCGAAAGTGAAAATTACCCCCGAGTTTGCCTTTTGACAGCTTCGATTATTTCTTTCTTGTGATTTTCTTTCTTTCAATACACGCCTTATACTTTTATTTTAGATGATCACTGAAGCAATCCAAACCCAGGGCAAGAGTGCTGAATTTCTAAGGCTGGATGCTGAGGTAAAGAACTATTCTGGGTACCAGATAACATGCCGCTCGGGGATATGTTGTGTTAACAATAGTAACTGAATCTTGGTGGCATCAGATCAAAGCCAGTCACACGGGTTGGTTTGTAAAGGAAATGAAAGACTTGCATTTATATAGCGCCTTTCGCGACCACCGAACATCCCAAAGCACTTTACAGCCAATGAAGTACGTTTTGAAGTGTAGTCATGTTGTAATGTAGGAAATGTAGCCAATTTGCACACAGCAAGCTCCCACAAACAGCAATGTGATAATGACCTGATAATCTGTTTTTTTGGTGATGTTGGTTGAGGGTTAAATGTTGGCCAGGACACCGGGGAGAACTCCCCTGCTCTTCTGCAAAATAGTGCTGTGGGATCTTTTACGTCCACCTGAGAGAGCAGACGGGGCCTCGGTTTAATGTCTCATCCGAAAGACGGCACTTCCACCACTGGTGCTTAAGTCTCTGGAGTGGGACTTGAACCCACAAACCTTCTGACTCAGAGGCGAGGGTGCTACCAACTGAGCCATGGCTGACACATAGTAACTTTGACCGTGGCTGAAGCTGGCTATGCTAATTGCTGTTCTGACAGAGAAGTCATGAAGTTAATGGAAAGGCTGATCCGCTACCCACCCGTTTTGCACCTGCCAAAGTTGAATTTTACTCCTGTGATGTCTTAAAGGTGTAAAACCACTTTTTCTAGGTGAGAGGGACGATTGTAAAACAAATACGACCACTACTGCTATTACTGAATCATTTACCTCATCCCAATATGAAGCCATATTCTCCATAAATTGAAATGAGTGATACACTTAAGGAAAATCAAAAAGGGCTCAAAAGTGGCAGTTTTAGATGCACTGTGTACGCTATCGCCATTGGTACCAAGCATTGAACAGTCTAGCTAGCGGTCCTTAAAGGGACCACTGCAGGCCACTCAGACAACAGATGAGTGACAGTTTTTCCTAGATTATTGTGGGACTAGGAGGAACATGAATGCTCCTCCTAACCCCACAAAAATGTTGCCACCAGCTGCCAGCCAATCCGCTCCCCTCCCCCACCAGCTGCCAGCCAATCCTCTCCCCTCCCCCCACCAGCTGCCAGCCAATCCGCTCCCCTCCCCCCACCAGCTACCAGCCAATCCGCTCCTTTCTCCCCACCAGCTGCCAACCAATCCGCTCCCCTCCCCGCCAGCTGCCAGCCAATCCACTCCCCTCCCCCCACCAGCTGCCAGCCAATCCGCTCCCCCCCCCCCCCCCCCCCCGCCCCCGGTAATTGACTACCTCCCATAACCCATTACTCCTGGCTTGGCTCCACGGAGGAGCTACCGCATTTCCCCCCTGTGTAAACAAATAAGGCCCGGCCCTTTAAATGACTCCATCCTCCCGCCAAGAATATCAGGTGAGCGGCGCGATTTCACCACCTGCCACTCGCCTGATCTAAGCACAGTGAAAGTTGCGCCCCACCCCCCATATGTTTTGAGTTCAATTGACCTTGTGCCTTTTTAAAAAAATCTGATATTGAACATATGCAGGTGGACACAATGTCTCTTCCTACTTAAAAGTCTCCATTTCCGTCTCTGGCCATAAGTTTCTCTCCATGACGAGAGTTGGCACACAGCATCTGGTGTCCGTGCGAAGAGCCGCAGCATTAGACTGAGTGCCGATCTATGCTCCTTCTCACGGGCAGAGGAAGGAGATGGGAAGAGGAAGGAAGAATCTTAACAATTCACTCACACACATCTTCTGTCAGATGATCGCACTTGTTATTGCTATTGGGCTAGTCACGCACACAAAGGAGACCCTGACCACTATGCACATACCACTTAAAGGAACTGTATGGTAATGAACAATTCCTCGATCATCGAGAACAGGGAGGATGTAATAAAAAGCAAACACGCAGCGAGAAGGAATTGTTTAAAGCTTCATATTTTAAGATTCAGTTGTCGTGAAGAGAACTCCTGTAACAGTTCTCTACAGTTCGTCCTTAATATTTTCTATTAACTTGTCGAGTAATGAGTGCATGTCAAAGCAATCGAACTTTAGTCTGCACTTGTTTTCTGTCCTGTAGAGCTCATTTCTGTTCTCATTTAAAATATCAGAAAGTAGAAACAGAATGCACAGAACATTTTATTTTGTACAACTTTTAAAAAACTTTTTATTTTAGTGTAAAAATGATACTGCAGTGCTGAAAGTGTTAAATTGTTCAATTGCTATACAATTCTGAGAATTCTGTCTGCTTTTCTACAAAGCTCCTTTATCTAAAGTATAATCTTGGCATTAATTTCCTCAGATCCTTTCAAAGTGCCGCATCACTGCAGTTAGACAGCGAGCACATTTGGGGTGTGCGTCAGGAAACTTATTCTAACGCACTGTTGCTATGTACAACAATGAAGCATTTAAAAGATTAATTGTGTTTAAAAATAAAATGTGGGTCAAATTGTTGCAACCTCTCTTTAACCAGAATGCAATATCTTGGCTGCTGTCTGAGGAGAGTGGGGAAGCTGGTCAGAAATTTCAAAACTTCCTGCAGAAACATGGCTTCCGCTGCCTCAGAGAAGTAAGTGTACGGTTACCAAACAGACAATGTAAATGCTTTGAGTGTGAGTGTTGGAGTTAAGAGAGTTTGCAAATACAGTACACTACAAGTGCAGAAACGTTGACATTTTACCTTTCCTTGTGCCCAACTTTGTATTTTGGGAAATTTTTAAAAAAAAAGCATACGGGTTGTTTAGCACAAAATTTAGACTGACCCAAATGTAAATCCTCTCGGGGTGGGAGGATGCTCATGTGGAGCATAAACATCTGCATAGACCAGTTGGGCCGCAAGGTCTCTTTCTGTGCTGTAAATTCTATGTAATTCTATATAAATCGTCTCGGTGTGTATCCTGCTGAATGAAAGGTTGCATTTCGGAAAGAAAGAAAGACTTACATTTCTATAGCGCCTTTCACGACCACCAGACGTCTCAAAGCGCTTTACAGCCAATGAAGTACTTTTGGAGTGTAGTCACTGTTGTAATGTAGGAAAGAGAACAACTTAATTTAAGAATGCCCACCTGAATTGGTTAAGATTAGAAATTGGCAAAGTCTGATTCCAGAACTTATAGTGTATGTTACCTGTATAAAATGGTCTGCCTTCCATTTGTTATAATACATTGGCGCACTCTTATCAACATGACGCGATTTTGTACAACAGCAAAAAACTCGTGAAAAGTGGCATTGGGGGCCGAAATTTGTAATCAGCCAAAAACGGGGGTGCAATGGTAGCCTGTTCACATGGACTCAGGGTCTGCACTAAATTGGTCCCCATGCCTGCTTATCATGGAATAAGCAGGCTGCCAGTGCTATTCATGCTCTTCATTGGCAGCTCGCCTAACGGGGGGGCGGGGTTTGCGGGATATTGGCTGCCAGTGCCGCCTAGAAAAATTTCACAACTCGCTTAAAACAAGTCTAACTGAATAATTGCGCCTAATATTAGGCGAGAAAACTTCCACTGTTTTAAATATAAAAGACATTGGCCAGAATTTTCACAGGAAAATACGGGGGGTGGGGGGGAGGAAGTGAAAGTTGTAAAAATCTAAAACCTGACCCCAACCTGCCCACTTTCACCTTTTACTCAGGCGGGATGGGTTGGGGGGGGGGCGGGGGGCGCAGACAGCCAACCCGCTGCCAGGAGGCAGGTTGGTATTTTAAATATTATAATGCGGCCCGAAGCCTCCACTTTAACCTGCTTTGCAGGTTTTACTGCAGGCGGCCGGGGATCCCGGGGCTCGGGATTCCCGGAAGCTGCAACGAAGCGGCCACAGCCTCGGGGAGCAATCCTTGTGGACCAGGAGGAGCAGGAGTGCTTCCTCCCGGTCCCCCCCCCCCAAGCTTCCCCACCGGCTGCCTGCACCCCCTGGGGTCGGGAATCGATTAAGTAAAAACTCATTTCAGTGTTGAATTTTAATAGCTTACAGGAGAACCGCCATCTGTCGTGACTTGATTCAACTATGGATTCCCATTGCTAAAAGAATTATTACATAGAATTTTACAGCACAGAAACAGGCCATTCGGCCCAACAGGACTGTGCCGATGTTTATGCTCCACACGAGTCGCCTCCCACCTTATAAAATCTCATCCTATCTACATACCCTTCTATTCCTTTCTCTCTCATGTACCTATCTAGCTTCCCCGTAAATGCATCTATGCTAATCACCTCAACCAGTCCATGTGGTAGCGAGATCCACATTCTGACCACTCTCTGTTGATTATATTTCAACAGATCCTGACACACACACCCTAAAATGTGCCCATCAATAAACGTGCTTCTGACTTTTCCTTTTTTTTTTTGACAGGCTGAATTGCGTGAAAAGTCGTGGGCCAGTGATCCAAAAAAGCTACTCCCGGCAATCCAGAGGGCTTTGCAGAGCAGTAAATCTGTTGTTAAAAAAGTGGCACTATCTCCGGAGGAAGCTGTTGATTCCATAAAGTCATCAGTTACATGGATTAGAAAGTACGTGAAATTGCTGCGGAGACCTTACTGCAACGTAACACGCCGGAACATAGCGACAGACCTTTCTTTCTAATGTAACGCACCTTAAAACCAACCTCTTCGACCAAGCTTTTGGTCATCTGCCCTTGTATCTCCTTATGTGGCTCGGTGTCAAACTTTGTTTGATAACCGCTCCTGTGAAGCGCCTTGGGACGTTTTACTACATTAAAGGCGCTATATAAATGCAAGTCGTTGTTGTTGTTGTTGTTGTAGGTTTATCCTGCGCTTGGTGTTACCAGAGGCAAGAAAGGCTGTTGCCAACAGAGAATTATTAAAAGCTGAGGCAATCAGGATGAATGATGTCTTTAAGGTTGCCTATTGGAAACTGGCTAAACTTATGGTGCAGGAGGTGAGCATTCTTATTCATTTATACATTTGTACAACAGAACTGGGCACCATGCAAAGCAAAAAAGATTTTCATTCCCTATCCACATGTTGATTATGAGCACTGGATAAGCAAACACTGCCACATTTGCGAGCGTCAAACCTTGCTCTGATCAATAAATAGCAATTGAACTACTGAGTAACATGACACAGATCCATTCAATGAATGCATTTGTTTAACATATTAAAGTTCATCCTGATTGGTGTGGTGGCACAGTGAATTAGTGCTACAAACCTTTCTCTCACTGAATGATGGCAATGGGTTCACCCCATGACACACTACCAGTCTCAGCCGTACCACTGGGATTGGTAGATATGAAAGCCAGGCAATAATTCACCATGGGAGCAGAAATCAGAGGGTGAATTAACATGACGTTTTTGCACAACCGATTGAAGAGTGGAATTTTGTCATCTTTGGACATTGGTCTGTATTATGGAAAGGCACAAAAGAAGGGAATAAAACAAAGTCTAGCAAAAATGGAGAAAAATGGTATGGTTGTAACCACTTTATGTTGATATTGAACTTGAATTACCAGTAAAATACTTTGGGTAGATTTTCCTTTTGGGCGTGAGGCGGTAGGATGGCTCGGGCTGTCCGCTCAAAGTCCTGCCACTAGGCCCGAGCCTTTGTGAGGGCTGGGCCTCATTTGGTTACTGCCAACGGTGGCTGTGGAGGGGCCAGAAATTCCGATGGCTCCCCTTCAAAGCCAAGCCAGAAGTTGTATCTTGGGGGGGCCGGGGTGGGGTGCGAGGGGTCGTATGGATGGGCCAGCAACGGGCCAGAAGATTTTTGAGGGGCGAGGAGGAGTATTCATGCTGCTCCGGGCCCCGCAAAAATCGTTAAACTAAATTATCTGGGTTGTTTTCTGCAGGGATCCCTTTAAAGACTGGTGGTTAGGCCGCTCAGTGCCTGGTACCAATGTGCATAGTGTGTACAGCAGATGATCTGCCCATGGGCACCCCAAAATTGTACATCATAGGATCCTGATGAACTTACTACTGAAACAGGCAGGTGCCATGGCTGCCCATGCAGAGGCCCCAATGAAAGTGGCAGGTGCCATGGGGCATTAAGTGGTGCGCTGTCATTTTCGGCCCGCTACTGCTCCACGCCCACCAGGCAGAGGCTGTGTAACTCGGCCTCTTTTATCTGCCTTGGTTGCTTGCAACAGAAATAGAAGTGTGAACAATTAAATAACACACACAAGCAGAGTTCAACCTACCATCGGTGATTGCCGTTCAATGGTAACTCTTGACTGCACTTCAAGCGTAATTCATTGGTTGTGAAACCCTGTGGGACATCTGTGATGTACACAGGGCCCCGACACAATTTTGGGGTATCATTGGTGAACCCTCTGCCACGCACACTCTGTCCATTGGTACCAGGCATTGAGCGGCCTAACCAGCAGCTCTTCAAGGGACCGCTGCAGTCTGCTCAGAAAACAGCCCAGGGGATTATTTTTAAAGATTTTTGCGGGGCCGGGAGGAGTTGCTTGATAACTGCATGCTCTTTTCCTTTTCTAGCGGAGGCTTCTTTATTTGTCTTTTAAATAAAAAGGGCAAAGAAACTCGTGGCCTATTCATTCATGCGCCTCCTACATTGAGAAAGCCAGTAATAGCAAAATGAAGATATAAAAAAGTTATTTTGTTGAGAGAGCAGGAACACTAACTGTGGTGGTATTATGGAGTGAGAATCGCTCATTTTGATAAATGTAAGGCAACACCGCCAGCACCAGTGATATACAGTTCAGCTAAGAATGGACAAAATGAATGACAGCATGACTAATGGGCCAGTGTAAGACTGAATGAGTATCGACTTTTTGACCGCGCAGCCAGGAAAGATTGTTCAACAGTATTGATCAATTTGTGCTCGCTGAAGCCGTTATTTCAAATTGAGCGTGCAAGACAAGAAACCTGTGAAAGAAAATGAACAATTAGCCAACAATGATTACTGAATAGTTTTGTTGTTTACTGGAAAGGCATCCTTCAAGAAAAAAAGCTTGAACAGCTTGTTTTAAATAAATAAAGTCAGTGGGAACTAACGGGCAGGCTAGTTTTCCCGAGTTGTCCATTACAAATGATGATGGCCATCAGAGTTGCTCATCTGTGCTGCTGCATGTGGAGATTGGTTGTTAAATTACATTGCTTGTTGCAATATGGACAATTTCCTCCATCACGTGGCATCATCCTTCAGTTTACTGGTATCGGGGTCAGCAATGTGGCTGTGACTGTGTTCTGCCACCTTGGACGATCTGTTTCTGACAGCAGTTCGGAGATCTTCTGGGTTGCCTTCAGGACATATCTGTAGTGCTTTTGTTGGTTAACAGGATTGCTCACACAATCACACTGTTGAGAACAAAAACGCTGTTGGACAACCTTGCGACGACCCACAAAGCTGTACTACTTTGCCCATGCGCTTGTCATGCTAGGTACGGTTAGCTGTTTCAATCATGTTGCAGCTCTGCTTTCTTTACCGGGGATGAAGAGAGCGGCCTGCTTACTCAAGAGTTGTCTGAATTTCTGGGCCATTATGAATACTTGTTATAGCGTATTAAAATTGGCAACTTGTATGTACAAAATTACAGGCATTAAGGTTTGGTGAAAAGTCGATAGATGTGCTGTGTAGGTACTGTTCTCCCAGGGAACATTTAGGAAAAACTGTGCTGCACATTATGGCCCAGAAATTAAACAGTGAGGGTTCCCGCGGGGGTAAGGATTCCCCGCGATATCGCACTCCGCGCCTACCTTTTTGCTCCGGGCCCACACGAACTTTACTTTGAAAGGCTCTCTCTGTTGGAACCGTGCAGTGCTTGCGTGACCCAGAGACGCAATTAGTTCGTGCGAGCTCTGGGATCACGTGATTCAGTTAGAGCCAATGGCAGCACACCATCTTTCATTCATAGTTTTGACAGGAAGACCTGTCAAAGCTATGAATACCACACCCCCCCAAAAGAACAGCTAAACCTCAATTAAATTTTTTAAAAAAGCCATCACATTAATAAAATAAGTATAGTTAAATAAATTAACCACTTTAAACAAAAAATTAAATTTTTGAAAAATTTTAAAATCTTTTTAAAAGTTATAAAAATAAACTTACCTTTCTTTAAAGTCTCTAAAAAAGATAAACCTGTTGAAAATTTTTTAAAATAACACTTAATTAACTACTTACCTTGTTAAAAGGGTGTCCTACGCCTGCTTTCTTTATGTGTAAAATCTTCACCACTTACCTGCGCGTTCAAAGCTGAAAAAATAACTAAGTGCACTGCGTGCGCACAGCCTGTAGCGCGCACGCGGTTCACTTAGGAACCGCCCCCTTTTCAATTCACGAAGTGCCGGTTTCCCGCGCATGCGCAGTGCATGCAGGAAACCAGCAATTCGGGATCTAATACGCGAGAGTACACAGTGCGTACTCTCGCGTATTAGGTTTAATTTTCGGGCCAATATAAACATGTTTTAGTCATGCCTGGAGTGCAAGTTTTTAATTCATAAGCAATTTGCGGGTGAAGGCAGAAAGCTCATTAGGAAGTACATAGTAACAGGACCAGGTCGTTCATCCACTCGGGCCTGCTCCGCCATTCAATTAAATTATGGCTGATCTGTACCTCAACTTAACTTACTCACCTTAGCTCCATATCCCTTGATACACTTACCTAACAAAAACCTATCGATTTCAGTCTTGAAACCTCCAATTGTCCCAGCAGCCACAGTCTTTTGGGGATTAACCATTTCCTTAATATTTCAGGGTTATTTACCTGATGAGGACTTGCTGTTCTTCCTAACCCATTCAGAAATTGGACAGGTTCTTCTGCAGAGATCAGCAACCATGATCAACAAGTAAGAAGTATATTGATTAGAACTGCCTTATTTAGGAAATTAGCTAAAATGTTGTTACGCATATTTAGCTGCGTTTGAGTTTTTTGTGTAGCTCTTTAAACACAGTTCTAGTTCTGAGAAAGAAAGCCTGCAAATGCCTTTTCTTATAGTCATCTAACACAGACGTTATCATCTCATTAATGCAGAGCCCAGCGTCGGAGGAGGCTACTGGGAAAGCAAATGGGTCTCCAGTTTAAGGAAATGAACATCAGTAAACCTGTGCCAATTGACCCCTATCAGAGTGAGGCCAATGGAGCAAAGATAACTCTGAGAGGTAAGCAGGTTAGCCTTGATGTGGTGCAATGTTATTCAGGGATGAAGGTGAGTTTGAATGTGACTTGCCCGTCAGTTTGATATAGATTTACAGTTAAACTATTAAGATTTAACACTCTTGGCATGGAGCTTTGCGTGACTGGAGTGCATATTGAGAATTTGGACACCAAGGTTGACCACATGTTTTTTTCATCTATTAACTTAGCCAATAGATGGAAAATTGAATAGGCCACAACCAAGTGTGCTGGACTTGGCACCCGAATTTCTGACACATGCTCCCGTTATGCGAATCTGGGGCAATAAATCATAAAATTGATGCCTTGATCTTTTTGTTTGTTACATTTTTTAAACTAAAGCAGCAGTATTTTTTCTACAGCAGGGCTGTTTCACTTTACGTTGAGCTCATTTTTCACCACTTTCAGTATGCTGCGGACTTCGCTGTAATTGTTATCGATGCCGTCGCATAACTGGCAATACACGCATGGCTAGATATCACAATTTATTATCGGTAACATAGAAACATAGAAGATAGGAGCAGGAGTAGGCCATTCGGCCCCTCGAGCCTGCTCCGCCATTCGATGAGATCATGGCTGATCATCCAAACTCAGTACCCTGTACCTGCCTTCTCCCCATATCCCTTGATACCTTTAGCTTTAAGAAATATATCTAACTCATTCTTGAATATATTTAATGACTTGGCCTCAACTACCTTCTGTGGTAGAGAATTCCACAGGTTCACCACTCTCTGGGTGAAGAAATTCTTCCTCATTTCTGTCCTAAATGGCTTAGCCCTTATCCTTAGATTATGACCCCTGGTTCTGGACTCTCCAACCATCGGGAACATTCTTCCTGCATCTAATTTGTCCAGACCTGTCAGAATTTTATATGTTTCGATGAGATCCCCTCTCATTCTTCTATACTCCAGCGAGTATAAGCCCAATCGACCCAATCTCTCCTCATATGTCATTCCTGCCATCCCAGGTATCAGCCTTGTGAATCTTCGCTGAACTCCTTCCATGGCAAGAACATCCTTCCTCAGATAAGGCGACCAAAACTGCACGCAGTACTCAAGGTGTGGTCTCACCAAGGCCCTGTACAACTGCAGCAGGACATCCTTGTTCCTATACTCAAACCCTTTCGCTATGAAGGCCAACATACCATTTGCCTTCTTCACCACCTGCTGCACCTGCATGCTTACCTTCAGCAACTGGTGCACAAGGACACCCAGGTCTCGTTGCACTTCCCCTTCTCCCAATCTATTACCATTCAGATAATAGTCTGCGTTTCTGTTTTTGACACCAAAGTGGATAACCTCGTATTTATCCACGTTATATTGCATCTGCCACGCTTCTGCCCACTCACTCAACCTGTCCAAATCATCCTGGAGTTTCTCAGTATCCTCCTCGGAGCACACACTCCCACCCAGCTTTGTGTCATCTGCATACTTGGAGATATTACATTTAGTTCCCTTATCCAGATCATTAATGTATATTGTGAATAGCTGGGGTCCAAGGACCGAACCCTGCGGTACCCCACTAGTCACTGCCTGCCACTCGGAAAAAGACCCATTAATTCCTACTCTCTGCTTTCTGTCTGCCAACCAGTTCTCTATCCAAGTCAATACCTTGCCCCCAATCCCATGTGCCTTAACTTTACATGCTAATCTCTTATGCGGGACCTTATCGAAAGCCTTTTGAAAGTCCAAATACACCACATCTACTGGTTCTCCCTTATCTATTTTCCAGTTGCATCCTCAAAAAATTCCAGTAGATTAGTCAAGCACAATTTACCTTTTGTAAATCCATGTTGACTTTGTCCGATCCTGTCACTGTTTTTCAAGTGCTCAGCTATTACATCCTTTATAATGGACTCTAGCATTTTCCCCACTACCGATGTCAGGCTTACCGGTCTGTAATTCCCCGCTTTCTCTCTACCACCCTTTTTGAATAGTGGGGTAACATTAGCTACCCTCCAATCCATGGGTACAGTTCCAGATTCCATTGAATGTTGGAAGATGATCAGCAATGCATCTACTATTTCTAGGGCCACTTCCTTAAGTACCCTAGGATGTAGATTATCAGGCCCTGGGGATTTATCGGCCTTCAATCCCGTCAATTTCCCTAACACCATTTCCCTGCAAATACTGATTTCTTTCAGTTCCTCCCTTTCATCAGACCCTATGTTCTCCAACATCTCTGGGAGGTTATTTGTGTCCTCCTTTGTGAAGACAGAACCAAAATATGCATTTAATTGGTCTGTCATTTCTTTGTTCCCCATTATAACTTCCCCCGCTTCTGACTGCAAGGGACCTACACTTGATTTTACTAATCTTTTTCTCTTCACATATCTATAAAAGCTCTTACAGTCAGTTTTTATGTTCTCTGCAAGCTTACTTTCGTATTCTATTTTCCCCTTCTTAATTAATCCCTTTGTCCTCCTTTGTTGAATCCTAAACTGCTCCCAATCCTCAGGGTTACCGCTTTTTCTTGCCAATTTATATGCCCTCTCCTTGGATCTTATGCTATCCCTAATTTCCCTTGTTAGCCACGGTTGAGTCACCCTTTTTGTTTTATTCTTATGCCACACTGGGATGAACAAATTCTGTAGTTCATCCATGCAGTCTTTGAATGTTTGCCATTGCCTATCCACCGTCAACCCTTTGAGTGACATTCCCCAATCAATCCTACCCAATTCGCGCCTCATACCATTGTAGTTTCCTTTATTTAAATTCAGGACCCTAGTCTCTGATTCAACTACTTCACTCTCCATCCTAATGAAGAATTCTATCATACTGTGATCACTCTGACCCAAGGGGCCTCGTACAACAAGATTGCTGATTAATCCTTTCTCGTTACATAATACCCAGTCTAAGATGGCCTGATCTCTGGTAGGTTCCTCGACATATTTTTCCAGAAAACCATCCCGTAAACATTCTAGGAATTCCTCCTCCACAGTATTTTTACTAATTTGGTTAGCCCAATCAATATGTAAATTAAAGTCACCCATGATGACTGCTGTGCCCTTACTGCATGCTTCTCTAATTTCCCTTTTAATGCCGTCCCCAACCTCTGTATTACTGTTTGAAGGTCTATATACCACTCCCACTAACGTTTTCTGCCCCTTGTTATTTCTCAGTTCTACCCATACAGATTCTGCATCATCAGAGCTAATATCCTTCCTTTCAATTGTTTTAATCCCCTCTTTAACCAGCAATGCTACTCCACCTCCCTTTCTTTTTTGCCTATCTTTCCTAAATATTGAATACCCCTGGATGTTGAGTTCCCAGCCTTGGCCACCCTGGAGCCATGTTTCTGTAATCCCAATCAAATCGTATTCATTTACTTCTATTTGCGCAGCTAATTCATCCACTTTGTTCTGAATGCTCCTTGCATTAAGACACAAAGGGGTAAAAATTCACTTGGTTGCGCCTCCCGTTAGCGCCTTAAGAGGGCGCTAATGGGGCGTTAAGCCGCTAACGCCCGGGCGCAGCGCTGTTTGCGCCGCTCGAGAACTTAACTAGACATTGTGCGGTGGCGCTAAAACTTACCGCTGCGACCACCTGCGCGCGCAGATTGTGACATCATTCCATGGTGCAACGCCCTTGGGGCGCCCCGTAGCGGAAATTGAGTGGCGCCCCCTGCCTTACCGCCTGGCGCTTCCAACGACCGGAAGACTGGAACGTTATCAATCGGTGTGGGGCTGGGGGGGGCGCTATTTAAAGGGGGCCTCTTCCTGTCTTTTTCTGTGTTCAACATTTATGCACCACTCGTTCTGAGAGAGAGAGAGAGATTCGGAGAGAGAGAGAGAGAGACTTCTACATTGACTCAACGCTTTGTGAGGTAGTTTTGCCTATTCATCCTAACTTTGTTGCTACTTTAGTTGCTGTACCTCATTACTTTTCTGGCAAAGAGAATATGGGGGCTGCAATGATTGGGGGCGTCGTCCTGCTCCAGCTGAATCGGAGGATACAGAGACGCAGACAGAGAGTGGCAATGATGGCCAGACGGAGGAGGGCCATCAGGCGCATGTACAGGAGAGCTTACCCTCCCAGGGTATATCGTGAACAGCTCTCCTACATCCATATGTCTGAGGAGCTGTGTTTGCGGAGGCTGCGATTCAGCAAGGAGGTGGTCACTGAGCTCTGCCACCTGCTGCAGCCAGATCTGCAGCCTCAGCTGAGGTCCAGGACGTCTCTGTCGGTGGCAGTGAAGGTCACAGTGGCTTTGAACTTCTACGCCACTGGCTCATTCCAAGCTGCTGCTGGGGACCTCGCCAATATCTCCCAGTTTGCGGTGCATCGCTGCATCCGTCAGGTCACCAATGCCCTCTTCAGAAGGAGACGAGACTTCATCTCTTTCCCTATGACCCCAGACAAGCAGCGTGACCGTGCTCTGGGCTTTGCGAGGGTAGCGGGCTTCCCCATGGTGCAGGGCGCCATTGACTGCACGCATGTGGCTTTGCGTGCTCCGCGAGAGAATGCAGAGGAATTCAGGAACAGGAAGGGGTTCCATTCCTTGAATGTGCAGTTGGTCTGTGACCACAGACAGGTGATACTCGCTGTCAATGCCCACTATCCGGGCAGCTGCCACGATGCTTTCATCCTGCGCCAGACTACTGTGGCAGAAGTTTTCGAGGCACCGCATCAGCCAGTTGGTTGGCTTCTCGGGGACAAGGGGTACGCATTGAGCACCTGGCTGATGACACCGCTCCGTACGCCAAACACCCCTGCTGAGCTGCGGTACAATGAAAGCCATCAAGCAACCAGGAACATTATTGAGCGCACAATCGGCGTGCTGAAACAACGGTTCCGCTGTCTGGACCATTCCGGAGGAGCCCTGCAGTACTCGCCTGAGCAAGTTTCGAACTTCGTAGTCGTGTGCTGCATGTTGCACAACATGGCAATCCTCAGGACCCAGCCAATGCCACCAGGCCTTGTAGCACCACCAGAGGAGGAGGAGGAAGAGGAGGAAGAGGACGAGGACGATGGTCATCAGCAGCACCAAGGTGGGAGGGCGGCCCACAATGGTCAAACTGCAAGGGCCGTCCGTCAACGACTAATAGCAAGCCACTTCTAGGGCCCCTGCCATTGCTACAAACACTAATCAACCCAGCACGCAACCCCTAAGCCGGCCAAGGCACCAATAATTCCAAGCACCAGCCATGTATATTTTGAAAACAGAAACTTATTTATTTTACAAACTCTGTGTGTGTCAATTCCTCATGACAAACTCATAGAAATAAACACAAAAAAACAGTCAATAACATAACTGGTTCTCACAACCTGGAGATAATGTCCAAAACACTAAACAAAAGTTGGACCACGACCCTCGGCCTTTAATAAAAAAATGACCAGCATTTTGGCACACCTCCTACTTTTTGCCCTTCGAGGGTGATCTCCTTCCCTTGCGCACTTCCCCCCTTCCAACCCTACTGCTCCTCCGTAATGGGACCTCAGTGGCTGCAGCAAGGCTGGTGGAAGGCTGCTGCTCGTCAGACCCTGACACTGCAGATGCCCTGAAGGACGGCCTCGACCACTTCTGGGCCTGGAGGGCCCGGCTGCAGACTGCACCAACTCTGCATGGGCGGCAGCAGTCTGTCCTACAGGCGGTGGCAAGTGCAGTGGAGAAGTGACAGTGTTGGCAGCAGGAATGCTGTCATCGTGAGAGAGGACAGCAACTCCCTGCTCGCCCGACACACTGGCACTCCCACGGGGCAGCACTTCACATCCGGAGCAATCTGCCGGAGAACAGATTGCTGGCCTGCTGCGGCGCGGTGACAGCCCCGGGGACATGTGCACAAACCATCGAGGTTGGCAGCAGCCTGTGCTCGCGTGGCCTCCATCTGAGTCTGTATGAGAGCAGTCTGAGACTGAATTGCAGCACTAAGCTTTAGCGTGGCATCCGCCTGTGCTACAGCGAAGTGCTCCACACTCCTTGCCAGTGATTCAATGCAGTCGGGCACCCTTCCCACTGCACCCATGAGCTCAGTGTGCATGTCCACCGCCTGGGTGTTCATTTCAGCGATGAGCCGCTCCTCCTCTGCGTCCAGTGCAGCAGGACTCGCTGGCCTACTCTCCCTCCGGGGAGAAGGCCCCCGAGCTTCCCTACCCCCATCGCATTGCTGCAGCCCGCTGGGTCCTGGAGCTTCACCCTCATCAGACCCTTCCCCCCTGCTCCCCTCCAGGGAAGGCGTGTTCCCAGTGTGTGCATGGGCTTCCTCGGGAGCTTGAAGGCCCGTCTCCTCAGCTGGTGAATCACCATCTGAAAGCAGGGAGGTACAAGAGTGGCTTTAGCATGAGGACAGGGTGGCAGTAAGGGAGGAATGAGTGCAGCGATTTAGTAAGTTGGATTGAAAGTGTCAAAGGCTGGTGTTGTGAGGGACAAGTGGAAGGACAGAGGCTAAAAAGGTGATGACCTTACCATTGCTGTCCAGAACGGGGTCGGCGTCTCCAGTGGCGACGGAACCGATCACCCGGCTTGCCACAATCCTGTGGACGCGCGCCTCAAGATCGCTGAGGGGTTGCAGCTGAGGCCGCCCTCCACCCGTCCGTTGCTGCTGTCTCCTATTATGAGATAGCTTGGCCTGCAAGAAAAAGGACGGCGTCTGAGTAAATATACAGCCATGGTCTTGCCTGATGTGCCTCCCATAGGTGAATAGCCCTTACTGTATGCATAGTGTGGAATGTGCGTGTGTGTTTCATGAGAGGGCCATAGGTGTTGGATGAGTGTTGTGCATTGGGGTTTTAAGACCCTCTGGTCATAGAGTGAGGTTGAGATACAGGGATGGAGAGGTATTGAAAAAAAGCCACTCACCCTGACGACCCGAGTGAGGTCGTTGAACTTTTTCCGACATTGTACATGGGTCCTGGGCACCATGCTCCTGCAGGAGACGCTCTGAGCCACCTCCCTCCACACTCTTCTGTACTCACGCGGCAAAGGCCTCCTGCCACTCTCTGGGTAAAGTATTGATCTTCTGCGCTCCACCGCGCCAACCAGAGCATCCAAGGCCCGCTCGCTGAAGCGCTGAGCTCGTTCTCTCACCCTCTCCATAGTCCTTGGCTGGAAGATTTAGGCACAGGTCTCTCCAGGCCGAGATTCAAGGCTCCAATGAGCAGGGTGTGGCTGGAGTGCAAGATCGACCCTCCCCTTTAAGAACTGTCCGGCGCCAGTGTGTCTGTGTTCCATCGCTAACTGACAGCACCTGCGCTGCGCCCGCGCTCTGAGTTAGCGCCTCGCTCCTCGGCCTTTGCGCCTTAAGACAGGTGTGTAGCGCCTGATTTAGCGCTCCAATCACCTCCAGGGGCGATAAAAGTCAAGTTTGCCGTCGGTGGCGATAATTAGCGCCAGGCGCTAATCTTTGTGCCCGGCCGATAATTGCGCCCCAAATGGGGCAATACTGAATTTCTCCCCCAAAGCCTTCAGGCTTGTTTTTTTAGTGGGGCAATGCCATATTTTCCATTGTGCTGTTGCCCAAGTCATTTCAAAGGTAAGATTTGGCACCCTGTCCACTGAGATCCAACTCATCCAAGTATGTTACTTGGGTTTGAGCCTATGACCAACTGGTTAAGAATCTCCTAGGGCACCCTTTGCAGCTTATATTTAACAATGTTTTCATATGGATATTTATGGCTGGATTCTCCTCTGAATTGCCGCCTGTTGTGGGGTGGACTTAGTCCGTAAAATGTAGGTTCTTAAAAGCTACTGCGCCAAACCACCACTAAAAAACTGCACTTGGATTACCTCCCAACTGTGCCCCCCAGCCCCCCACCCTGCAAAAAAAAATCGCCAATCGCCTTTAAGGTCTGCCAGAAGCCCGAGCCCCCCTCGTAAATAGCGTCAAGAAGTGTAGCTAACCCCTCCGACCCATTTCCTCCAACCTCCGTCCCATATAACTACAGCCACTATATAAATGGTGGTATGAGCTGCAGAAATGTATCTCTGAGTTGAATAGTATGTTTAGTGCCCTGCTATAGAAGCGTGGTGTTACTTTGCCTGCATATAATTTCCTTTGGTACTTTGGAGGTTCATCCACAACTTTAGCGGCTAATTTTACTCAGCTTTATTCAGAGTATTGCTTTGCATTGGGGACATGGATTGCCCAGTGGGAATCCTACTATTGTTATGGTATAAAGGAGGAGGATAAGGGCGAAGAGGCTAGATTGAAGGTTCTTAGGGGGAAACATTCGGTTGGTTAGTGCCTCCCATTAGCGCCTCCGGGGGGCGCTAACGGGGCGCTAGGAACTTAGCGCCCGAGCGCGGCAATTTTAATGCTACTTGCAAAATTGACCAGTCGTTTTGCAGCGGCGCTAAACACTACCGTCATGATCTCCTGCACCCGCAAATCGTGACGTCAGTCGAGCGTGTAGCGCCCCAGACCGGATATTGAGTCGCACCACCTGCCTTAGCGCCTACCACTAGGAACGACAGGTAATGGGGAACGTTCTCAAGTCGGGAAGGGGCTGGGGGAGCGCTATTTTGTCAGCAAAATTTTTGGTACATGTAGGTTGAGAGGGAGAGAGACGTCTGGAAAGATTTAATGCTGTCCTAAGGAGTTTTGGCCCTCAGCACCACTTTTGAGGTTCCTAAGCGCCGAGCTCTTTCCCTGGGCCTATCCATTAGTGCTTCCAACACAATTGCTTTAGAGGTCTCACCAGGCCGAGATTCAAGGCTGCAATGAGCAGGGAGTGGCTGGCCAGCAAGATGGCCCCTCCCCTTTAAGAACTGGACGACGCCAGTCTGTCTGGCTTCCATGGTAACTGACATCGCCTGAGCTTCGGTAGCGTTCTGAGGTAGCGCCTCGCTCCCCGACGTTTGCACTTTAAGAGAGGTGTGTAGCGCCTGATTTAGCACTCAAATCACCTCCAGGGGTGATAGAGGCGAATTTTGCAGTTGGAGACGATAATTAGCGCCAGGCACTAAACTTTGCGCCCGGCCGATATTAGCGCCCCAAAATGGGCGATACCCAATTTTTCCCCCTTAGACTTTTCTGACCAACCGTGCCTCAGAATGCTGTGCTTCTCCCCTCCCTCGAAGATATTGCAGAAATGTGTCAACTGTTGGCTGAAGACCTGCTGCCCATTTCCACCAGGAGAACAGTATTGTCTGTACCAGTCAAGGTCACCACTGTCTTGACAACTACATCCTTCCCAGCAGCATCAGGTGACCCTTGACACATTAGTCAGACAGCTGCTCACCGTTGCATGAAGAAGGTCACTGACGCTCAATTCAAAAGTGCTGCACAATTTATATCCTTCCCATTTGAACGAAAGAGAGAGAGCTATCCAGTTCTATAGACTGTCAGGGTTAAATGGTATAGGCAATCATCTCCAATATACAAATGACAATGTCTCTGGGCTTTGAGATGGGGTCAGGAATAGGGCAGACTGATGGCCGGAAGTCCCATCCCCCCACACTCCCAGTGATGAAACGGGTCTCCAGGTCTTTCTGGCCCAAAGAGTCAATTTCAGTAAAGGATCCCGTGTTCTTCTGGTTGTTTCTGTCTAAATTGGGAAGATCAGGAGATCTGAAAGTCTGAAGTTGTCTTTATTGCAGGTATGACAGTGAGCCAAGGGATTGTGACGGGAACAGCGCGTGTTGTGAAAACGGTTCTGGAGGCTGACTGCATCCAGCAGGGGGATATTTTAATTGTGACAAGCACAGACATTGGCTGGAGCCCATACTTCCCCCTGCTAGGAGGACTGGTCACTGAGATTGGAGGATTGCTTTCACACGGTAAGAAGGAGAAACAAAACTTGTTTTTTTAAATGACCGTCCCAAATAATAAATATTTATAAAGAGTTGCCATTGTAATGAGATGAAGTAAGAAAGAGAATGTTGTTGAAGAAGCTTTTCTTTCATTCTAGTGAACTATAGTTTATTCTCAGAGACGAGGAGCATTGGAAGCAAGGCTATCTAAAACAAGTGTGGGGTCTTTCTGTCAGCACTAATAGGTTGTATCAATGATCACAGTGAAAAAAAAAATCATACTTTCTTTCATTAGAATAACAATACCACTCCCAGTGCAGCCCATGCCTTAGAACTATGTTGCCCAAAACTTTTCCAAACTCATGAATACTGAACATTAGTGACACAGCGGCTGGAACCACATAGTGCTGTGCCATAGACTAGTACCCTTTGTTTCTCTACCCTCTGTGTCCCTGGTCTCAATGAGAGATGCCAATCAAAGAGCAGGTGCAGGAGGGAAGGAAGCTCAGAGGATCAATCACTTTGTCCTTCCTCGTCTTTCCTAGCAGCTAGCCAGATAGCAACATAAGTGGGGCTTTGGGAGTAAATATCTACCACTATCCTCTAAGCTAGGCAAGACATTTGGCACAGGGCCACCATTGAAGGTAAAATATAAGATTTAAAAAAAATAAAAACAGTTGTGTACATTTAGCATGGCGATAAATAAAGCAGTGTATTACAGTGCTAGCATGGTGGCCTAGTGATTATAGCACTGGACTCTGAGCTTGAGAGTTCAAATCCCACCATGGGAATTGTGAAATCGAATTCAATAAAGAAAACTGACCATGAAACTTGCCGAATTGCTGTAAAACCCCAACTGGTTCACCAATGTCTCCAGTCCCACAAACATGGTTGATTTTAGGCCCTTGGGACAAGCAATAAATGCTGCCTTGCCAAATACCAACATTTTAAAAAAAGCACACTTTGATAATCTGACTGGTCATCCCTGGCAACAATTACAGCCTGGACATTGGCACTATTTACTTGGAAGTCTTAGGAAGCAAAGTTATACTAGTTTGGTAGACAATGGTCTTTTGAAGCTGTGCTCATAGTGCAGTGTTAGGGTAAAGTGGTGTTTTCGTTTTAGCACTGGAACGGAATTGTACTACATTTGATGTGGGAGTTTCTAAATTTTCAGTACTGAACATTTCACTGACGAGGACACATAAGAAATAGGAGCAGGAGTAGGGCATACAGCCCCCCCAGCCTGCTCCGCCATACAGTTAGATCATGGCTGATCCTCAAACTCAACTCCACTTTCCCACCTGATGCCCATATCCCTTGATTCCCCTTAGACACAGAGAAAGATCATAAACATTAGAAGCCTTTATTTTACAATGATGATTTGGAGCTAAAGGATATGTTAAACCGTTTCTGTTTCTAACTATTTATTTGCCTTCTGTTCTCAACAGGTGCTGTAGTTGCACGAGAATATGGGTTGCCGTGCATTGTGAGTTGCAGAAGTGCAACAAACCTATTCAGATCAGGTATGCACAGTGTAAGAGGCCGTTTTCATTTTGATGGATAGAAATAAAATCATTTACAAAAGGATTGCAGTTCAAATGTACTGATGTCTGTACAAGATACACTGCAGCAACTCACCAAGGCTTCTTCGACAGCACCTCCCAAACCTGCAACCTCTTCCACCTAGAAGGACAAGGGCAGCAGGCGCATGGGAACACCACCAGCTCCAAGTTCCCCTCCAAGTCACACACCATCCTGACTTGGAAATATATCGCCGATCCTTCATCATTTCTGGGTCAAAATCCTGGAACTCTCTCCTAACAGCATTGTGGGAGTACCTTCACTACACGGACTGCAGCAGTTCAAGAAGGCGGCTCAACACCACCTTCTCAAGGGCAATTAGGGATGGGCAATAAATGCCAGCCTTGCCAGCGACGCCCACATCCCATGAACAAATTTTTAAAATGTCTGTTACAGTGTAAAGATAACCTCACATCTGTAACTGTTGTAAGAATATATTGCTCCAGTAAACAATCATTTTTTTGTACGTTCACAGGTGATACAGTGATTCTCAATGGGACAAACGGAATTGTGGAGAAAATTGAAGAAAATTGAACATATGAATAGAAACAGAAAAAAAATAGGAGCAGGAGTAGGCCATTCGGCCCTTCGAGCCTGCTCCACCATTCAATATGATCATGGCTGATCCTCTATCTCAATACCATATTCCCGCTCTCTCTCCATATCCCTTGATGCCTTTTGTGTCTGAATGTATTTATAAGGCAAAGCCAGACTCTCTATCAAGTTCCTAATGCTTCAGTTTTAAGTTAAATATGAATAATGCACAGTTTTGCTTCCAAATTGTGAAATATATTGTAGCTATATATATTTAGTGTGTGTATGTATTTTTATATATATACTATATATTTTTTTAAAGG
Organism: Squalus acanthias; assembly: GCA_030390025.1. NCBI lineage: Eukaryota > Metazoa > Chordata > Chondrichthyes > Squaliformes > Squalidae > Squalus > Squalus acanthias. Next base: position 10,016,074 of record CM059430.1, read on the forward strand.
GAAGTCACAATGACACGAGTTGACCAGATATTTATGGCTTTTGTGAACCAAATGTCATGGAGGTTGAGCTGGGGATTGATGATCCGACAAGATTGGGATTTTGGCCAAATAAGGGCTTCAGCCTCAGCTGGAGTATTATAGACAATTCTGGGCACCACATTTCAGGAAAGATGTAAATGTATTAGAAAGGGTACAGAGGAGGTTTACAAGGATGTTACCAGGGATGAGCGACTTCAGTTATGAGGAGAGGTTGGAAAAGTTAGGACTGTTATCCTTGGAACAGAGAAGGTTAAGAGGTGACCTAATAGAAGTTTTCAAGATGTGGCTAATGACGCCGATCAGGAGGCCAGCTAATGAGGCTGAGAAGCGTTACAACGCCAGCCACATTTCGACCAGGTCCATCATCGAACAAACCATTGGCTTGCTGAAGATGCGATTCCGATGCCTTGACAGATCAGGTGGAGCCCTGCAGTATTCAGCAGCCAGGGTCTCCAGAATGGTTGTGGTCTGCTGTGCACTGCACAACATGGCACAGCATCGTGGCTTGCAGCTTCCTGATGAGCAAGTGGCTCAGTTCATAGCCTCCTCAGATGAGGAGGAGGAGGAGGACCGAGCGGCGGCGCATCTACAGCAGCAGCAGCAGCACGTGAGCACATGGCTGCCCGTGATGCAAGGGATGCACTCATCCTGGCCAGATTTGCATAGGTTGCCCATTGTGGCACATGTGCTTGGCTCCTTCTTAACACCTGATAGACAATGGACATGACTCTCTGGCCTCCTTTCACTCTGACCACCAACCTGACCATGCAAGTGTCGCGGAGCCCGCAATGTGGAGCTGCCTAAGCCGAAATAACAGATGCCATCATGCCAACAGTTTGCCATCACCTCATTTTAATACATTCGCACAGGGATGGCATTTCATCAATAAACAGAAACAATCACCCAAGTGCCTACCCGTGTGACTAATTGTGCTTTATTTTTCTCTTACGCGTGCTCCTATGTGGTGCTCCCCCTGTGGCTTCAGCAGAAGTGGAGGCACCTTGCTCACTTTCATGCTGCTCCTGCTTCGACACCTTTGGCGGGCGTCCTCTGGGTTTCCGAGCCTGTGAGGGCTTGCCAAACGTCTGCTCATCCTGCGGCGCCCATCTCAGTTGGGTGTGGACTCTGGTGGGGCTCTGACCGAGGGCTACGCAGTGGCATGGAAGTGTGAGCACTTGGAGAGGAGCCCCCACTTCCTTGTTCTCTGCCACCAACTTCCCCCTCATGGGTCAGGTCCACCTCAGCTCTTGCAAGTGGCTTGAGAGCACCTTGCTGCACATCAGGGGGGCCATGGGGACCCATATCTGCACCGGCAGTCCTACACAAAAGGACTTCCATGAAGCTCTGGTTTCTCTGCTCAATAGCTGCCCATCGCTCCTCCGGAGATGTCAGTCTATTCTGAACATTCACCATGTTTTCCAGACTCTGGCGACTTAGGTCCTCCATGGCCGTAGCCACCCTCTCCTCTACCGTAGACACCCTTTCCAGAGAGGTAGCCATCGTTACCACAGAGGTAGCCATCCTTTCCATGGTGGTGCATTCATGCGCCATTGCCTCCACAAAGGCACTGCTCATCTTAGAGTTGGACTCCTCCATCCTCTCCACACTCGCAGTGACCCTGGAGACAAAACCTGTTAGAGACTCCTGCACCTGCTCCTGGAGTTCCAGCACCGCTCTCCTTCTGGATGGACCCAGAGGCACAGGGTCCACATGCAGCGGGGCAGAGCTAGGAGAGTCCTGCGACCTCCGACGAGGACTCTCCACTGCTGCCCCTGTCTCCACCACCTGCTGATGCTCACCTGTTAGCTGTGATACGGTGACAACACTACTCTGTGTCCCGAAGGTCCCAGCGAGGTGTGCGTATCTGCGCTGGTGCTGGGTGCGCTTACACCTGCTGACGCTGCATCCTCAGAGGTTGCAGGTTTCCCTGAGGAGTCTTGCAGCTCAGCCTCTTCCTCGTCGACAGTGGTGGAGGGGAGGGGGCTCTGTGGATGGTCCTGTGGGGTGTAAAGGCATGGGTTAGACATTTCATGGAAGTGTGGCATGCACAAGTGCAGATGCTCAAGTGGCATTCTAATAATGTACACCAGCAGCCATTTCAGTCACTCAAGCAGTGTAAATGAGAGAGACGCAAAACTATTCTGTCACCAGCTTGCTCTGCATCGCCCGTCTGTCCGTCCTCCACCTCTGCGCCGGCGATGTCCAGGGCCGCCTTTCAGCCTGGGTGAGAAGGGCGAGGGAAGGTGGCCCTCCTCCTATTGTGGGCTCTCTTTTCCTGCAGTGAGGGAAACAAGTGGAGTTGGAGTGAGAATGATGGAGTGAGTGTAGAGAGTTCAGAGCATAGATGCTTAGAAGGAGACAAAGATGGAGTGAGGTTCCATGTCCAAGGGCCCTCCCTGTGCGTTGTTAGTTGTTGTCATTACATAACATTGAAAGGGAGCCTGAGGGCAGCATAGTCGAATAGTGAAGTGATTGGGTTCATAGAGTGAGAGGGATGGTGAAGGGTGCAGGAGTTGTAAGGGTAAAGTGGGATGTGTAGGAGGAGGTTGACAATGCAGAGTGCTGGTGATGAGAGGAGAAGGGGAGCAGAAGGAGGGTCAAGCTGAAGGTATACTCACTTTGCCTGATCTTACAAGGTCATTGAATCTTTTACGGCACTGCAGCCATGTTCTGCTGCACACAGACCTGGAGGTTATATCTCTTGCCAGCTGGACCCACACAGCCTTGATTTCGTTGGGAGGCCTCTTCTTCCCAGATGAGGGGAAGAGCACCTCCCTGCTAGCACTCACCCCCTCAACCAGGATACCCAGTGCCTCATCCGGGAACCTCGGGGAGGCCCTTGCCTTGGAGCTGGTCATTCTTCTCTGTGATAAAAGTTTGGAGGTGGTGCACCATGGACCAAAAACCAGTGGAATGAGCCAAGGCAGCGAGCAGCCCTTAAATGAAGCTGGATAAGTGACGTCAGCAGAGGCGAGTTTCAGTCCCAAAAGACGAATTGGCCAAGGGGAACCCACACGTCTGAAATTAACTGGCCAATTAGGGGAAAATCGCAAATTTTTCCCACCTGACGGTGGAGGCGGGTTTGGAACCCACCCAAACCGAAACCTGCCTCCACCTTCAGGAGGTGACACACACTTGCACCAAAACTTGCTTTCATATACTTTATTGCTTATACTAGTGGGAGGAATTTAAAGTGCAGATTAAAATGGGGTTTGGATGTTGAACTGAGTTTTTTAAAAAGTTCAAAATTTGTCACTTTTGATTTTACTAAATCTCCATTTAGAAAATAACAGTGTGGAACTTGTGTATATCTGTGACAACATCTACAGTGACAACTGTGGCAGGAATCAAAACACCAGTTTTGTTATTGTGCTAGAATATCCATCTACAGTCTTGAGAAGTCGCACAACACCAGGTTATAGTCCAACAGTTTTATTTAAAATTACGAGCTTTCGGAGCTCCGCTCCTTCTTCAGGTACAGGTACAGTGAGGGAATACAAATCGATTACACCTTATATATAGACAGAGAACAATGTGTCTGCAGAGATACAATCCGTCAGGGAGGCATTACATCAAAGACACATCAGAGTACAGCTAAGACAATGAGGTGGGTCACAGGGGGTCCAACGTGTCAAATGCTGCCGTCTGCAGTTAAGCTTTTAACTTTTTTTTTTAAAAACTGGAAAAACAGACAACGATGTCGAGTCACGTTCTGTAGCGTGACATGAACCCGAGATCCCGGTTGAGGCCGTCCTCATGGGTGCGAAACTTGGCTATCAGTTTCTGCTCGATGATTTTGCATTGTCGTGTGTCTCGAAGGCCGCCTTGGAGAACGCTAACCCGCAGATCCGAGGCTGAATGTCCTTGACTGCTGAAGTGTTCCCCGACTGGGAGGTAACAATCCTGTCCTGTCCAACACCGGCATCTCCGCATCACATCTACAGTCTGGGGAGGGGCTGGAGATGGAGGTTGTTGTGTATCTGGTCTGTGGTCATTGAGTCAGGAGTATATGTCTGATTATTATTGATATTGGCCCAGATTTTGCAGTCGTAATGACAGCGAAACTGTCAGCGTTCGGCGTCGTTACTCCTCTGAAAGTGACAGCAACTTCTGGAGTCAGCGCATGTGCAGATAAACGCAGAAATCCAGAAGCTGCTGTCAGTCATTCCCTGCTTCTCCACAGGTTGCGCTGTGGAACTCCCCAGAGCCGGCAATCAATTCAAATCACAGTTCCTGATGAAAACTTCCCCTATTACGCTGGAATATTGCTGTTAAACCCCCCGAAAAAGTTAAACCTTGTTGAACGAGGCGTAACTGGGTTTTAACGGTGTATTGACTGATGAACAACCGTCCTGGCCCTGAAAAACTAATTTTGTATTTGTGGAATGTCAATTTTTTCCATTAATATGATAAGAATTACATAGCTTTTAATATATATTTTTTAAAGGTTATTTATGATATTTCAGCTTCTTCCTTAATCCTATGTGTATGTCCCAATCTTTATTTCACTCTGTGTAAAAATTTATAAAATGTAACTTATAATCTGTTCATTTTACTTCCTGGTTTGCTGTCTGTGAGAATTCTTCAATGTGATTGGCTGCTTAGCCTGTTTGATGACATCACTGTTGCTGGATGCTGGAGATTCACTTGATTTGGCGCCAGATTCAAACTAAGGTGGGAGAGAGCTGAAATTCACGCCACAGAGATCGTGAGATCTTTGTGGGCAGCTTTCTTCAAGGTCAGCGGTGAGCGCCGTCGCTTTGCTGCTGAATGCAAATTCCCGGCCATTATAGTGGGTATATATCTGTTCTCTATTGGTCTCGTGTTAAATATATAACTCTTTCTGATCCTTGCCAATTGAAATGGAAAGAAATGGATCTAGTTCCTTGAGATTGTAGAGTAAAAATTCATATTGGACACAAGATGGGTGGTGTTGCATTGGCCTCCTGTTATAGGAGGCCCTGCCCATTATTCAGTTCCATTGAGTGTAACTTTACTGGGTAAACCCTTCTGAAATGGGTACAGCTGCCAAAACTAATTTGTGAAATATTGTAATAAATAAAATCTACATCAGCGCATTTCCAACCAATAAATGAATTTCACTAATTTTCCCCTCAGATGGTCAGCTTTTACCTGATGGTATTTGATTTTGAAGCCAATATCCATCCCTATGCAATTACTCAGAACATTGCAAAGGAGAAGTGGAACAGAAGGTTTACTGTCAATATGGGTTTGAGAGTGCAGTTCATTTCCATTTGGAGGCATTTTTATACCAATTAATCAGCCCTATTACACATGATACATTAAAGGTCGAAAACACCTTAACAACTACAACATCTTTAGTGTCACACTGATGTTCTGCAATTGTTAAACATAAACCAGGAGTATGAATTAAATTGTATTATAAAAAGTAATTAATTTTGAAAAATAAATATTGCTTTACACGGTATAAATGTTTGAGACTCTTGAAAATTCCTTGTACTAGTGCAACAATGAGCAATTAAATGATTAAGAATTTATTAGACTGCAAATTAGATGCGTCGTTGATACTGTCTACAGGAAGTCCAGACAAAGGGCATTTCACTTCGATTACAGCCAACAACATTTCAGTATTTAGAAACATATGGCTGGTAATTTCCTCGGAGCTGCCACTGCTCCATCATCGTAACTTTGCTGGAAGTGCGGTGGAAACCCTGTTCACGAGTGTAAAAGGAGTTTTCGCCGCACTTCACCAAAGTTACGCTGGTGGTGGAGCAGGAGTAGCTCCGAAGGAATTGTCACGTCTCACAGCAGAAGAACCATTTTTAGAGACACTCAGAGCCTGGAGGGGATCCTACAGGCACAACTTGAGGAGGGGCAGGAACGGTACGGAGACTGATGCTGGGAACAAGGCTGGTTTCACAGCAGAAGAACTGTTTTCGGAGGCAATCAGAAGTTTGAGACTTCTTGCCAAACGAAAACAAACTTGAGGAGAGGCCTGATGGAGAGTATGCAGCCTGGAAAAATTACCTGGCAAGGTCTCAGGAACAAAAATCATTTCTTTCAACATAGAAAGGAGGAAAATTGAAACAAGGGAAGCAGAAAATGGTGAATAATTGTTCCAATCTAACTTTTATCCAGGAGAGAGAAAAATTAGGAACTTAGGTTGACTCCTCTACCTGTGGAGGCAGTGAATCTGTCAGGATAAAGGTGCTGTGGTATGGGAGGGGGGTGGGGGGGGCGGGTGGTGGGGCTGCAGCGCCATCTAACGGTAGAAGTTTGTAGGTGTCCACTTATTGATGGAAATCCTATGTAGATGCCACCTAGAAGTGTGACAGAATTGATGGCGCCCAAATAAAGAGTCGCAAATGTAATATATTTCTAATAGATCGCCTGTGGCATTGTACATTGGGGGGGGAGGTGGGATGGGGGTAGGGGCGAAGACCAAGTGCCGTCTTCAGAGAAAGCCGGATTAGAGGGTGGGAGTAATTGGACCTGGTGTGAAGATATAATTGTGTTCCTATTTTAATGTTATACATCTGTCCTTATTTTTAAATAATATTTTGATTTGATATTGGCCCGGATATTCCGCTCGGAGGCTTCCTGCGGGCGGAAGCCCCCGACCTGCAAAAAAGAACCGCGCCGACCGTAATGCTCTGGGCCCGCGTAAAGTTCCGTTGTAATCCTGAGGACTCCTGGGCAGCGTCTGACGTCACGCCGCCCAGGAGCGCAGCGTGCGCGGAGCCTAGGGCGTCGAGCGTAGGGGAGACCCGCCCTCAAAAGTAGTATTTGCATAGGCCACGCCCCCGATTTTTTTCAACTGTTCAGAAGCATTGGAAACCGAAAGTAGCTGTAGAGCTGAATGGTAAGTTGCTTATTTATAGTTTTTTGAATCTTTTGCCAACTTTTAGAAACTTTTAAAGACTTTTACATGGATTGGAAGAATCCTGAATAGTTTTAAAGAGATTTGAAGCAATTTAAAGAGTTTTAAAGCCCTGAAAACATTTTTTTCATTCATTTTGATTAATCAGCAAAGTGAAATGGAAGGACTCAGCACAATTCACATCATTAAGAGAGCTCAGAATTTCAATGACGGTGACATCAGCACACTCCTCAATGAGGTGGAGGCGAAGCGACCGCGGATCCTTGGGAATGAGAAGTCCAGGGCGCCGCGCAAAGGACAGATGACAGCTTGGTCAGAAGTTGCCCAGGCTGTCAGCGCGAACTCCACCATTCCACAGACCGCGGAACAATGCCGCAAAAAATGTAATGATTTATTGCGATCTGCCAAGGTTTGTACAGTTATTAGAAATGTCAACTGTAATATTTCTTTAAATTTAACTGAACTAGTTTTAAAAAGCTGTTCGATGCATGTGTGTTGTCAAGTGACTTCATTTTCCAGGCACCTGAGCTGGCCATAAAATGTTATGGCTTTGGGGCCAGCTCAGGGTCATCCATTGTGCTCTTATCTTGATTCCACAGGTTTGAGTTGTAAAATTTCAATTAGTGAGTGAAAAAAAAACCCTGTCTGCAAAGCAGGTTGTGTCCCTGTCTCCAATGCAGGTGGGTGGACTCTGCAGAAAAAGCTGCAGTTTCATGACGTTTCATATTTTCTGCGTGCACTGACAGGCGGTGGTGTTGTCACGCTCAGGGATTTATCTGAACATGAGGAAAGGGTGGAGCAGCTGCTTGGAATTAGTAGCGGTTGTACAGTGGCTGCTGCACAATCAGACATTGGGATAAGGAAAGGTGAGTTGGTCTGGCCAGCTCTATGTTTAAAAATGTTCGGTGTGTGTTGAATATCAGCTTCTGTGATGTGGCAGGTCATGCTTTACCTTTGCAAATGTTTACTGTTTCCTTTCCACAGGTGGACAGCATACTTCTCACACACGGGATGAACAGTGCGTTGAGTCTGCGGCCGCAGAGGGCATTGGGGAAGGGGTTATAGATGCAGTGGGAGCAGTAAGTGAGGTGGTGGAGGAGGAGGAGGAATTTGCGCTTTGTCAGCTAGTGGAAGAGGAGGGTATGCACCCTGAGTGGCTGCACAGTACCTCTTCATCTCCTGGCCCCTCTGGCTCTGTGCGAGGCACAGATGACTGTCGTTCCACAGCCAGACACCAGCCAGATACTGCAGAGCAGGTGGGAGAAGCAGAAAGACGTCCAACACTACGGAATGACATAGAAGCTCAGGTACAACAGATTGAAGGGTTGAGGCAATCAGATGTGTACTCTTAATGAGAAGAAAGTTGACTCTCTTGCCTCCATCAGGCAGGGAATTGATGTTCTTGGTAAAGATGTTACCATGTCACTTAATCAGATAAATGAGTCTCTCGTTCGACTCTTGCAGTTGCTTGAACCAGTTTCTGCTGCCATTACTTTGACTCCCGCAGAACCGTCCTTACCTGCTCCCAGCGCAGAAACAGTGCGGGCCCATGAGACAGCAGCTCCGCCAGTCCTGATGCAAGCAAACGTTGCCTTTCAGCAGCAGCAGCAGCAGCAGCAGCAGCAGCAACCCTGTCAGGAGGCAATTGCTGAAGGGCCAGAGATGGCACACAGGCCTTTCAATTGACAGCAGAGGGCTCCGGTCACGGGGAGCGGGAAAGCGCAGGCAGGCAGTAGGGTGTCACCTTTTGCACAATGCACCTCCTTTGACCCTCAGGCACAAATGCGAGGGGGCAAATCGTTCAATTCTTTAATATTTTGTTTTATTTAAATGTTAAATGTTGTCGCTTTTTTTATTGAAATATATATTTGTGACTGAAAGTGTATGTAACCTTTTCGTTTAAAAAGTTCAGCCTCTAGTCACTTTGAAAAAAAATTCAACTTTTTTATTTGCAAAAATATTTAAAATTACGGGGGAAAAATTCAGTTGGCTGCGCCCCCCGTTAGTGCCTTAAGAGGGTGCAATTGGGGTGCAAAGCAACTAGCGCCCGGGCGCGGCGATGTTTGCGCCGCTCGCGAAATTAACTAGACATTTTGCGGTGGCGCTAAACACTACCGCCACGATCTCCTGCGCCAGCAGATCGTGACGTCAGTCGAGTGCGCAACGCCCCGGTATCGCCCCGGAGCGGATATTGAGTGGCGCCCCCTGCCTTACTGCCTGCCGCTAGCAATGACAGGTTGAGGGGAGTGTTTTGCAGTCAGGAAGGGACTGGTGGAGCGTTATTTAAAGGCGACCGCTTCCTGCCTTTTTTTGTTTGTGACATTTTTGAACCACGCATTCTGAGAGAGAGAGAGACTTCTGGAGAGATTCAACGCTGTGTGAAGGAGTTTTGGGTACTGAGCAGCACTTTGCAGGTTCATTTTGATTTGCCCTTCCTTGTATCGATTTAGAAGAGACTGTGGGGGCTGCACTCTGAGCTCTTTCCCTGGTACTCTCCATTGTTCTTTCCAGCAGATTTGATGTACAGGTCTCTCCAGGCTGAGATTCAAGGCTGCAATGAGCAGGATGTGGAAGGAAAGCAAGATCAACCCTCCCCTTTAAGAACTGGCCGGCGCCATTGTGTGTGTGTTCCATTGCTGACCGACATCACATGAGCTTCGCCAGCGCTCTGAGGTAGCGCCTCGCTCCTCGGCCTTTGCGCCTTAAGACAGATGTGTAGCGCCTGATTTAGCGCTCCAATCACCTCCAGGGGCGATAAAAGTCAAGTTTGCAGTCGGAGGCGATAATTAGCGGCCCAAATGTGGCGATACTGAATTTCTCCCCTTCAAACTGTTTGAAAATTAGAAAATAGCTAGTTTCCATCTTGAATGTCTTTATTGCACTAAGAAACCAAAAAAGTCACTTTAAACTGTTTACAAATTTTATTGAAAACAATTATGTTTGTGAATGTTTGGAAAGTAGAAAATAGCTAGTTAACATTTAAAAGTTATAAACTATGTACATCAAAACTGAACCTCAAAAGTCTTTGATGCTGCATTAAAAGTTCACTGTTTCACTTTAAATTGTGTCTGTTCGTTTCTTTGCCTTGCTGGGGGAGGGGGAGGTACAAGGCGACACTATCATCACCTCGTGAAGGTGTTGGCTACTAGCAGTTCCCGAGCAGCCTTACTTTCTGCAGCACTTGGCTCCTCCCCATCAGGCCTGGCCACAGGCACATTGGCATCGTCCATGTCCTCCATTTCAGCAGGGAGCTCCTCTGCAGGGTTAAGGGTCAGTCCTTCCTGCAGGGCAAAGTTATGCAAAGCACAACAGGCCACCACAATCCTTGCCACTTTCAGAGGAGAATACTGACCTGTCCAGGCACCGGAAGCGTGATTTCAGAAGCCCGATTGTCCTCTCCACCACTTGCCGTGTGGACACGTGTGCCTGGTTGTATCTCTCCTGAGCCTCAATAGTAGTCTTGCGGTAGGGAGTCATCAGCCATGGTCTTAGCGGGTAGCCCTTGTCGCCCAATATCCATGCGGATCCTGGAGGCAATGTGCTGAGGGTGCCATATAATTCCGAGTTACGGAGGACGAAGGAGTCATGAGCACTTCCCCGGTGATCTGCATTCACGTTTAGGATCCTGAGGTGCACATCACAGCCTATCATGACATTCAATGAATGAAACCCCTTCCTGTTGATGTATGTCACAGGTATATCCAGTGGTGCCTTCAATGCAACATGGGTTCCATCGACGACCCCAATCACTTTGGGGGATCCAGCAATGCTATAAAATGCAAGGGCCATCTCCTTTTGATGGTGAGTGGACAAGTCAAAGTCTATGAACTCTGAAGCCCTACAGAAAATGGCATCTGTGACCTGGTGAATGCAGGCCAACGCAGCACTCTGGGAGATGTTGGAAATGTCACCGGTGCCTGCCTGAAATGACCCTCTTACAAAGAAGTTCAATGCTGTGGTTACCTTCATGTTCATTGACAAGGCAGTGCGGGACTTTGAGCGTGTTTGAAGGTCCTCCTTTAACAGGTCACATAGTCGGCCGATTGCCTCTTTACTGAAGCGCAGCCTCCTCACACACAACTCCTCCAACAGCATCTCAAATGACAGCCTCTCCCTGTACACTCTCTGGGGTGGGTAGTAGTTCCTCCTGATCAGGAGACGGTGATGGTTCCTCAGTCTTCTTTCTTGTTCCCTGGTGTTTCCAATTCTCTGAAGCAAAATCGCACCGAGGATCAGGGCAACATCGTCAAAGGGCATGTTTCTCCCTCACAGGCTTCCTCTTTAAACAGATGAAGTACTTCTAAGGAAAAAATGGAAAGAGTTGTAAAAGTAATTTTAATAAAGTGAGTGGCTAGAAAATCATGTCGGGCTATGGTGGGAAACATGCGGTATCAGATTGGGAACACGTCATACCCGCCTGAAAAATATCACGGCCTGAGATGATTTTCTAAGAACATTTTCACAAAGTCATACATACAATTTTTAAAGGAATATAATTGATATTTTCTGGCATAATTTTTTAAAACTTTAGTAAATGTTAAATAATTCATTTTTAAACAGTCATTTTCACATTTAAGAAAAAAATCTAATTCAATTAGGCCTTGCACACAGCAAGAGTTGCTCTTTATAACTACACTACTCAAAACAAGATCCAAAACCATTTTTAACAAATTAAAGCTGATAAAAACTTACCTCAGGCTTTCTGCAAAGAACTTTGCTCACTTTCACAATTAAAAATGTTCCGTTTACAAGCCCCGCTGCTGAAAGAGTTCTTCTTCCTGGAGCTTCTCCCGGTAGAATGCAGGCTGTACGCCTGCTTTTACTAGGTGCAGCTGCTTCTGACGTACCTGGACTGAAGCAATTGAGAAAATACCAGAACTTTTAGCCGGTAGCGCTGCCTATCCGACGCAGGCGTTTGACCTGTCAAGCCCTTTCTTCACAGATCGGAAATGCCGGTTTCCAGCACATGCGCAGTACATGCCTGAAACCGGCATTTCCGATGTCCCTACGGGTGAGTACACAGCGCGTACACACCCGTAGGGATCGGAATATCCGGGCCATTATTACCAGTTTCTCTCATGTAGTTTTACACACAGGGAGTCAAGGCCAAGTGTCTTCATATGAAATGGCAATAGCGGCTGGGATTTAATTGGCTCAGAGCGCACTGATGTAATTCAGTCTCAATTTTAATGTTACATATTCTGTCCTTATTTTTAAATTTCCATTATAAATTCCGAGGTCCGTATTTACAATGTAAAATGCCTGTGTAAGCTTTGCACTGTGGAATTATATCTTAGTATCAGTCGCGGTCCTGGGTGCAGGGGACAGGGAGTAGTGGCATGTGAAAGGGGGATAGACTGGAGATGGTACTGATGAGAGAAAAGTGGGTATGGGGAGGGGACAGATGGAGGAGAGGTGATATGAGGAAGGGGAGGTGGAATTGGGGAGGGGAAAAGGAGTAGGGGCGGGGAGACGGGGAGAAGGAGGAGAGGGAAGGTGAGATATGAGAGGGCAGAGAGTTGGAGATGGTGTGATGGGGAGAGGGACGAGGCAAAGGGGAGATGTGATTATGAAGATTTGGGGGCAAGGAGGCGATATGGAGGAAATAGACTTGGGAGAGGGGCATCAATGGGACAAGAGGGCAGAGTGAGGTGAATGAGCAGCGGGTGAATGGGGCGAAAGGGTGGAGGTTTGTGGTTGAAAAGGCAGAGGGGAACAACAATTTTATTGATTAGCAAGTTTTCTTTTAATACAGACGAGATTCTCTCTTTTTCCATCAATCTGTTTCTTTCGATGTTCGACTTACTTTCTTTAACTTTCCTCACATTTAAAAAATAATGTTTTTGCTGCTTTTAATCATCTTTGCAGCATACACAAGTGCTTGGCAAAGAAGACAAGCAGACTAACTGGGCTGGATTTTGCCAGTGTGGGCGGGCTGGAGCGTGTCAGGTGGAAATCGTGTCAGGACCCCGACTCCTAAGTGATGTGTTGAAAAAGTGGGATTTTCCCCTAATTGGGCAATTGATTTCCTGCGTGTGGGAACCCCTGGCCCAATGAGTCTTTTCATACAGAGAGTCGCCTCCGATGACGTCATCAGTGCTGTTGGATTTAAGGCCTGCAAGCAGCCTTGATTCTCCTGGAGACTGCAAAGGCTCTGCAATTTATATGAAGGAGTTGAATTGTGGAAAATGTCAACAATCAAGCAAAAGTGTGCACCTCGGTTTGATGAGCCCTCCCTCCAAGCTCTGGTGTACGGAGCCAGCTGTAATAAGGAGGTGCTGTTCCCTTCCTCAGGGAGAAAAAAGCCACCCCAGCAGACAAAAGCTGTGTGGCTGCAAGTGGCCCAGGAGGTCAACTCCATATCAATGAACCGCAGAACCTGGCTGCAATGCAGGAAGAGGTTTCATGACCTTCTCTGCACAGGAAAAGTGAGTATGACTTTCCCATCACCCTCAATCTGATCCCCCTCGCCTCTCATCACCAACACTCTGCTTTGCCAACCTTTTCCTCCACATGCCACTTGACACTTACATCCCTGCACCCTTACCCATTCCCTCTCTCTCTATATTCACTTAACTATTTGACCATGCAGCCCTCACACTCCCTATCACTGTGATGCCATGACAACAACAACTTTCAACACACAGGGAGGGTCCTTTCTATCCTTCTAAGCATCTATGCTATGGATTATCTACACTCACTCCTTCATTCTCACTCAAACTCCACTTGTGTCCCTCATTGCAGGAAAAGAGAGCCCACAATAAGAGGGAAAGAGCCATGACAGGAGGAGGGCCACCCTCAGTAGCCCAGCTCACACCCTGGGAGGAGGCGGCCCTGGAAATTGCTGGGATCGAGGAGGATACTCAAGTGGGGGACGGACAGATGGGTGCATCACAGCAAGCTGGTGACAGAATAGTTTGGAATCTCTCTCATTGACATTGCATGAGTCACTGATAATGATTCTGATGCTCTAACAGATTGACTTATGATCATCTGCAATATTCAATGTGCATGTAACCTTGGCCTCACATCTCTAACTCTTTCCTTTACACCCCCACAGGACCATCGAAAGCCCCCGTCCCCACTATCCAGGAGGAACAGTCTGAGCCTCCAGGCTCCTCAGAGGAAGCTGCAACCTCTGAGGGCGCAGCGTCAGTAGAATTCAGCACACCCAGCACCAGCGCAGACACTCACACCTCGGTGGGACCTTCACGAGATAGAGTAGTGTTGTCACCTGGTGTATCACAGCTCACAAGTGAGCATCAGCAGATGGTGGAGACAGGGACAGCAGTGGAGAGTCCTCGTCGGAGGGCGCAGGACTTTGCCAGCTCGGCTCAGCTGCATGTCGACCCTGTGCCTCCGGGTCCATCCAGAAGGAGAGCGGTGCTGGAACTCCAGGAACAGGTGCAGGAGTCACTGGCAGGTTTTGTCTCCAGGGTTGCTGTGAGTGTGGAGCGAATGGAGACATACGAACATACGAACATACGAATTAGGAGCAGGAGTAGGCCATTTGGCCCTTCGAGCCTGCTCCGCCATTCAATAAGATCATGGCTGATCTGATTACTCCACATTCCCGCCTACTCCCGATAACCTTTCACCCCCTTGCTTACCAAGAATCTATCTATCTCTGCCTTAAAAATATTCAAAGACTCTGCTTCCACCGCCCTCTGAGGAAGAGAGTTCCAAAGACTCATGACCCTCTGTGAGAAAAAATTTCTCCTCATCTCTGTCTTAAATGGGCGACCCCTTATTTTTAAACAGTGACCCCTAGTTCTAGATTCTCCCACAAGAGGAAACATCCTCTCCACATCCACCCTGTCCAGACCCCTCAGGATCTTATATGTTTCAATCAAGTCACCTCTTACTCTTCTAAACTCCAGCGGGTACAAGCTTAGCCTGTCCAACCTTTCCTCATAAGAAAACCCGCCCATTCCAGGTATTAGTCTAGTAAACCTTCTCTGAATTGCTTCCAACGCATTTACATCCTTCCTTAAATAAGGAGACCAATACTGTACACAGTACTCCAGATGTGGTCTCACCAATGCCCTGTATAACTGAAGCATAACCTCCCTACTTTTGTATTCAATTCCCCTCGCAATAAACAATAACATTCTATTAGCTTTCCTAATTACTTGCTGTACCTGCATAGTAACCTTTTGTGATTCATGCACTAGGACACCCAGATCCCTCTGCATCTCAGAGCTCTGCAATCTCTCACCATTTAGATAATATGCTTCTTTTTATTCTTCCTGCCAAAATGGACAACTTCACATTTTCCCACATTATACTCCATTTGCCAGATCTTTGCCCACTCACTTAACCTATCTATATCCCTTTGTAGACTCCTTATGTCCTCTTCACCAATTACTTTCCTACCTATCTTTGTGTCATCAGCAAATTTAGCAACCATACCTTCGGTCCCTTCATCCAAGTCATTTATGATCCCTGTGGCACACCACTCGTTACATCTTGCCAATCAGAAAATGACCCATTTATGCCTACTCTCTGTTTCCTGTTAGCTAGTCAATCTTCTATCCATGGCAATATGTTACCCCCTACACCATGAGCTTTTATTTTCTGCAATAACCTTTGATGTGGCACCTTATCAAATGCCTTCTGGAAATCTAAGTACAGTACATCCACCGGTTCCCCTTTATCCACAGCACATGTTACTTCCTCAAAGAACTCCAATAAATTGGTTAAACATGATTTCCCTTGCACAAAACCATGTTGGTTCTGCCTGATTACTTTGAACTTTTCTAAATGCACTGCTATAACGTCCTTAATAATAGCTTCTAACATCTTCCCTATGACAGATATTAAGCTAACTGGCCTGTAGTTTCCTGCTTTCTGTCTCCCTCCCTTTTTGAATAAAGGAGTTACATTCGCTATTTTCCAATCTAATGGAACCTTCCCCGAATCTAGGGAATTTTGGAAAATTAAAACCAACGCATCAACTATCTCACTAGCCACTTCTTTTAAGACCCTAGGATGAAGTCCATCAGGACCTGAGGACTTGTCAGCCCGCAGCACCAACAATTTGCTCAGTACCACTTCCCTGGTGATTATAATTTTCTTGAGTTCCTCCCTCCCTTCCATTTCCTGATTTACAGCAATTTCTGGGATGTTACTTGTATCCTCTATAGTGAAAACCGATGCAAAATACCTGTTCAATTCAACTGCCATCTCCTTATTTTCCATTATTAATTCCCCAGACTCACTTTTTATCGGACCAACGCTCACTTTGTTAACTCTTCTTTTTAAAATATCTATAGAAACTCTTACTATCTGTTTTTATATTTCTAGCTAGCTTTCTCTCGTACTCTAATTTTACTCTCCTTATTAATCTTTGAGTAATTCTTTTCTGTTTTTTATATTCTGTCCAATCTTCTGACCTGCCACCCATCTTTACGCAATTATATGCTTTTTCTTTAAGTTTAATACTATCTTTAACTTTTTTAGTTAACCAGGGATGGTGGGTCCTCCCCTTGGAATTTTTCTTTCTCGTTGGAATGTATATATTCGGTGTATTTTGAAATACCCCCTTAAATGTCTGCCACTGCAACTCTATTGACCTATCCCTTAACCTAATTTGCCAGTTCACTTTAGCTAGCTCTGCTTTCATGCCCTCATAATTGCCCTTATTTAAGTTTAAAATACTAGTCTTGGACCCACTCTTCTCTCTCAAACTGAATGTAAAATTCAATCATATTATGATCGCGGCTACCTAGGGGAGCCTTCACTATGAGGTCATTAATTAATCCTATCTCGTTGCACAATACCAGGTCTAGTATAGCCTGCTCTCTGGTTGGCTCCAGAATGTGTTGTTGTAAGAAACTATCCCGAAAACATTCCATGAACTCCTCATCTATGCTACCTTTGCCCATCTGATTTTTCCAGTCTATATGCAGATTAAAATCCATGATTATTACCGTACCCTTCTGACAAGCTCCCATTATTTCTTCCTTTATAATCCATCCTACCATGTGGTTACTGTTAGGGGGCCTGTACACTACTCCCACAAGTGACTTCTTGCCTTTATTATTTCTCATCTCTACCATTAATAATTAATAAACCCTACTACACCTAATAAGATTTATTACTGCTAGTAAACTAGTACTAGTACTCGGAGGTCGAACTCCAAACCATCGTCAACACCTTCACCGAAGCGTACGAGAGCATAGGCCTTACACTAAACATCCGTAAGACAAAGGTCCTCTACCAACCTGCCCCCGCCACACAGTACTGCCCCCCGATTATCAAAATCCACGACAAGGCCTTGGACAACGTGGACCACTTTCCATACCTCGGGAGCCTACTGTCAACAAGGGCAGACGTCGACGACGAAGTCCAACACCGCCTTCAGTGTGCCAGTGCAGCCTTCGGTCGCCTGAGGAAGAGAGTGTTTGAAGACCAGGACCTCAAACCCGGCACTAAGCTCATGGTCTACAAAGCAGCAGTGATACTCGCCCTGCTGTATGCCTCAGAGACATGGACCATGTACAGCAGGCAACTCAAAGCACTGGAGAGGTACCACCAACGCTGCCTCCGCAAGATCCTGCAAATCCATTGGCAGGATAGGCGCACCAACATCAGTGTTCTTGCTCAGGCCAACATCCCTGGCATCGAAGCTTTGACCACGCTCGATCAGCTCTGATGGACGGGTCACATTGTCCGCATGCCCGATACGAGACTCCCAAAACAAGCGCTCTACTCGGAGCTCCGGCACGGCAACAGAGCCCCAGGTGGGCAGAGGAAATGCTTCAAGGACACCCTCAAAGCCTCCTTGAAAAAGTGTAACATCCCCACCGACACCTGGGAATCCCTGGCCCAAGACCGCACAAAGTGGAGGAGAAGCATCTGGGAAGGCGCTGAACACCTCGAGTCTCTTCGCCGGGAGCAAGCGGAAGCCAAGCGCAGGCAGTGCAAGGAGCGCACGTCAACCCAAGCATCCCACCCACCCACCCCTTCAACCATTGTCTGCCCCACCTGTGACAGAGACTGTAGGTCCCGCATTGGACTCATCAGTCGCCTGCAAACTCATTTTTAATGTGGAAGCAAGTCATCCTCGGTTCCGAGGGACTGACTAAGAGAAGACTAATGAGTCCATCGCGAACATGAGCAGGGCCTTTGTGGAGGCATTGGCGTATGAACGCATCACCGCGGAAAGGATGACAACCTACGTGGAAAGGATGGCTACCTCCATGGTAAGACTGGTTACCGTAGAGGAGAGGATGGCTACGTCCATGGAGGAGCTTAGTCGCCAGGGTATTGAAAACATGGTCATTGTTCAGAATAGAATGACATCTCTTGAGGAGCGATGGTCAGCTATTGAGCAAACAAACCAGACCTTCATGCAAGTCCTCTGGAGTAGGACTTCCAGTACAGAAACGGGTCCTCATGGCCCCCCTGTAGTGCAGCAAGATGCTGTCAAGCCACTTGCTAGCTCTGAAGTGGGGCTGACCCATGAGAGGGATGTTGTTGGCAGACAACAAGGAAGTGGGGGCTCTTCTCCAAGCGCTCACACAACCATGCCACAGCAAAGCCCTTGGTCAGAGCCCCACCAGAGTCCTCACCCAACTGAGATGGGCGTCTCAGCCCCTGCACAGCCGCAGGAGCAGCAGACTGTTGGTGAGCCCGCACAGGATCGCCACCCCAGAGGACGGCCGCCAAAGGCGTCGAAGGCAGGAGCAGCAAGAGAGTGAGCAAGGGGCCTCCACATCTGCTGAAGCCACAGGGGAAGCACCACGTAGGAGCATGCATAAGAGGAAGATAAAGCACAAGTAGTCACAAGGGTAGTCACTTGGGTGCTGTGTTGTTTTGTTTTTGGACCAGCCATCATTGTGATTGTATTATAAAGTGTTTTGATGGCAAACTGTTGAAGTTGTGGCCTGTGTCATTTCGCAAATGGGACTTCCACATTGAGGGCTTAGGGCGCCTTGCGATTGTTAGAATGGTGGTCAGAGTGATAGGATTCCGCAGGTCCTTGTCCATTGTCGATGCTCTGGTAAGAAGGAGCGAGACTAAAGTGTTTGATTGTGCAGGCTAAGCAAATCTGGCCAAGATGAGTGTGTCCCTTGCATCCCGGGCAGCAATGTTGGCGCACGCTGGCGCCTTCTGGCCTGTGCATCTTCAGGTGGGTGACTAGCAGCTTGGCGCTCCTGTTGATGCTCCTGCTGTTGGTGCTGCTGTTGCTCATGGTTCTGCTGCTGCCGCGGCTGGTCTGCATCCGAATCTGATGTCCAGGAGGAAAGGAATTAAATGGTCGCCATGCTTCTTGAATATGCCTCAGTTGAGGAAGCGCTTAGTCAAGGTGGAGAGAGGAGTTTCCCAGGAGGTCACACTGGAGATGGGTGTCAGGCTCCAAACTTCCACAACACTGAGTATGCCTGCTAAAAGATCCCCCAGACCTGAAACAACAAAGTTCTGCCACCTGCAACTGATCATTTGTGAAAACTCCTTTGTAATGGTGGAGCTGCAGCTGTGAGTAAGCAAGTTACATGTGAAGCCGCCAACATTACCTGGCGTGTTCCAGAGGAGGCGTGTAGGATGGGGGGAATGTCTAAAAATCGGAAAGGCCTCTCATAATGGGATTATAGAGGCAATTAAGTGGTTGTTAAGGGCCTTAAGGGCCTATCCCGCCTCTTGGAGGCGGGATGGAAAGGGGGTCAGAAAACACACATTTGGGAAAATTGCTCGGAGGCGGGATGAAGGCGGGATCGGGCCCGCCCGCTATTTTTGGCGATTTTAACAACTCACACGCCTCCAATCCCGCCTCCTCGGGCCTGGCAAAATCGAGCCCACTATGTCACTCTGTAACTTGGCACAAGTTGCTTCTCCTTCAAGTTTTTACTTCTTTTCTCAGATTGCTGGCCTGAGATGTGGTTCTCACCCTGAGGGGAACTGTCCTAACCCCCCATAATGTAGAGTGATGGTCTACCAAATCACTGGGTCGTATCTTTCCATTTTTCTTTTATCTTTCGCTCTCCCTTTCAGACAAGTAATACACTATATTTTACATCAAAGAGAAATGGTTTCAGCTTCACATCAGTGCAAACTGGCCAATGGTGTTAGTTTAAGATTGGTGTCACACCACTAGTCTAAAAATTATTCAGGTGCTTTATGCCCAAGTTACACCATGGAATTACCCATTTGTCCCTACCCTCTATCTCTTTCTCCATAGGCTAGAAGTTACTGTTTG
The DNA here is from genome assembly GCA_030390025.1 of Squalus acanthias. Lineage (NCBI taxonomy): Eukaryota > Metazoa > Chordata > Chondrichthyes > Squaliformes > Squalidae > Squalus > Squalus acanthias. The sequence goes on from CM059430.1 coordinate 10,036,176, forward strand.
CAATAATGGCTTACACATGTTTAATGTGTGCGTCTGCTGTTCCTCTGTGCAATATTTTAAGGGATGTTGTAACCCCTTTAAAATACATTCATTAATGCCATCCTTAACATAGTGGAGAGAGGAATGTCTTCATGTGGAAAGTCCCATGGTGTTGCTCATAGTGAGTCAGATAATTCAGTGCTTTCTAACAATAGAGATGTACACGCCATGTAGAGGAAGTGATAACATAAGGTGCCACTGGTTCACAGTGACTGTATAAGCTATGTTCCATTTTTACTGGTGGTTTAAGGATTACATTTCATAACTTAACTACTGCTTGATTTATCTATTTTCTGTGCCTCTCCTTTGAAACTTCTATCATACAGTAAGTATTAAACATAATCAACAAGGTGACTTAAGGATCAGCCTTTGCCATGAAATGGGAACAGCCAGTGACATTATAATGTCCTGTTAACACCGCATTCCCATTGCATTATTAGACATTTTCCTTCATTGAGAATTATTTTAATGAAAATGAGATGTGTTATCGGGTGGGTACAGAATATTAACAGGTCAGTACATTGGGCAACAAGATGACAGATGAAATTTAATGTGAAGAAATGCGTGGTGATATTTTTAGGAGGAAAATAAGGAGATGTTATATACACTGTTTGGTAAAAGCTTAAAAGGAGTAGAAGAAAGAATGAAAGACTTGCATTTCTATAGCGCCTTTCAGGACCACCGGACGTCTCAAAGCACTTTACAGCCAATGAAGTACTTTTGGAGTGTAGTCACTGTTGTAATGTGGGAAACACGACAGCCAATTTGCACACAGCAAGCTCCCACAAACAGCAACGTGATAATGACCAGATAATCTGTTTTTAGTGATGTTGGCTGAGGGATAAATATTGGCCAGGGCACTGGGGATAACTCCTCTGTTCTTCTTCGAAATAGTGCCATGGAATCTTTTACATCCATCTGAGAGAGCAGATGGGGCCTCGGTTTAACGTCTCATTCAAAAGATGGCACCTGCAACAGTGCAGCACTCCCTCAGCACTGTATTGTACTGGAGTGTCAGCCTAACTTTATATGTTCAAGTCCCTGGAGTGGGTACTTTGAACCCACAACCTTCTGACTCAGAAGCGAGTGTGCTACCAACTGAGCCACAGCAGAGCAGTGAGACTTGGGGGTTCTGATAGACAAATCTTTAAATGTGGGAGGACAAGTTGATAAAGCTGTAAAAAAAATGTATATGGGATCCTAGGTCTTACAAAAAGGTGTATAGAGGAGCGCATGTCAAGCTGGGCGTGACCCACCAGAAAAAAATAAGCGAAAGACGAATCTATAATAGTTTATCAGTGCAGCATTCTTGGCCCAACCATCTTCAGCTGCTTCATCAATGATCTTTCCCATGTCACAAAGTCAAGAGATGGGGTTGTTTGTGGATAAATCCACAGTGTCCAACTCTATTCACATGTCCTTCAATAATGAAGCAGCCCATGCCAGACTACAACAGGATCTGAACAACATCCAAACTTGGGCTGACAAATGGCAAGCAGCATTGGCACTACATAAGTACCAGGCAATAACTATCTCCAACACAAAAAAGACCCAAGTACCTCCCCTTGACCTTTCCATAGCATCACCATAATCAATATCCTGGGGGGGGGTCACATCTGACCAAAATATTAACTGGACCAGCCATATCAACACTGTGGCTACAAGAGCAGGGCAGAGGCTGGGAGCTCTGTAGCAAGTAACTCACCTCCTGATCCTGGAGGCCTCTTCACCATCTCTGAGGCTCAAGTCAAGAGAGTGATGACGTACTCATTAGTTGCCTGGAAGGGTGCCGCTCCAACAATACTCAACAGCCTCAGCACCATCCAGGAAGAGCGGTTTGCTTGATCAGTGACCCCACTTCTTAACTCTATCCAGCCTCTCCACCATTGGAGCATTGTGGCTGCAGTATGTACTATCTAAAGCATGCACTGCAGCAGCTCACGAATATTACTTCGACAGCACCTCCCAACCTTGCAACCTCTACCAAGAAGGACAAAAGCAGTAACAACATGGGAACACCATCACCTCCAAAGTTCCCCTCCAAGTCTTGTCTTGGAAATATACTGTCATTCCTTCATCGTCACAGGGTTAAAATCCTGGAATTCCCTACCTAACACCATCACCACAAGGACTGCAGCTGTTCACAGAGAAGGTCAACCATCACCTTCTCAAAGCAACTAGGGGTGGGCAATAAATGTGGCCGTGCCAGTGTCGCCCATATCCAAGAACAAATTTAAACAAGCTTTGGAAAGGAAGTTGACAAATATTCATAAAGGAAAAATTTTAAAGGTATGGGGAAAGGACAGGGAAATGGGACTAAGTGGGTAGCTCTTTAATGGGCTGAATGGCCTTCTTCTGTGCTGTAAAATTCTATGATGAGCAGTTATACAGAAGTGTATAGGTTATCCTACTTCACTAGCAATCCAGGGGCTGGACTAACAACCCAGAGAAGGTGTGTTCAAATCCTACCATGGTAGTTTGAGAATTTGAATTTGAATTCAGCTTATAAAATCTGGAAACGTAAAGCTGATATCAGTAAAAATGACCATGAAGCTGTTGGATGATCATAAAAATCCATCTGGTTCACTAATGTCCTTTAGGAAAGGAAATCTGCCGTCCTTACTCCAGAAGAATGAGAGGGGATCTTATTGAAACATATAAGATTCTGAAGGGGCTTGACAGGGTAGATGCAGAGAGGATGTTTCCCCTCGTGGGGAATCTAGAACTAGGGGGCATAATTTCAGAATAAGGGGGCACCCTTTTAAATCGGAAATGAGGAGGAATTTCTTCTCTGAGAGTGGTGAGTCTTTGGAATTCTCTTCCCCAGAGAGCTGTGGAGGCTGGGTCATTGAATATATTTAAGGTGGAGATAGACAGATTTTTGAATGATAAGTGAGTCGAGGGTTATGGGGAGCAGGCAGGGAAGTGGAGTTGAGGCCAAGATCAGATCAGCTATGATCTTATTGAATGGCGGAGCAGGCTCGAGGGGCCAAATGGCCGACTCCTGCTCCTACGTCTTATGTTCTTATGTCCCACACCAACATGGTTGATTCTTAACTGCCCTCTAAATGGCAACGAGGGATGTGCAATAAATGCTGGCCTTGCCAGTGATGCCCACATCCTGCAAATGAATGAATATATATAAACCTCATTTATGGTTTCACAGTGTATTCAAATTGACAATCAGAACATCAGAATAAAGAACCACTGGTCTCCCATTTGTGAATCTTTCATCTGTAATCAGAATAGATGCATAATCAGAATAAAGTTCAATGTGTAATCCGTGTTCTAATTCTACTAAATGAAGAGCCTCTGCCACTATATATGTTGGTGGACTTCGACTGCCAAAACTAAGATGGAATTGTTTTTAAGTTTTCTAGGAATACAACTGGTAGTCGAGGAGAGTTCTAGCTAAATGCTGCAGACAACAGTCTGTGTGACAGTTTTTGTCACCTTGATGAAATAGCTGATTTGAAAAAAAAAAGTGCAGAGTATTGTGCCCTCCTTTGATTTTGCTTTCACAGGCATTTGCAGGTCCAGTGATTTCCTGACGGGGGTGCTGCTGATCTATTTAAAAGCTCTGTGTTCAACATTGCAAGGACTTGCCAGTACTGTATCACTGAATATTCGTATAGAAGCAGAACCATGGCCCTGAAGCTCAGTGTGTGGTTTTCTTCATCCCCTCCCCCCCACCCTCCAAAACTCCGGCAGGAGATCAGCAGATCCCTCCGGACAAATTCGTAAAATTTGCCAATTGTAGCCATTCACATTGTTTCTCTGACGGCTCCTCCCATCTCTCCATCACCAAAGTTATGGAAGGACATCAGGCCAACTCCTGTGAAAATTGACGACCCATTTCATTTGCATTCCTCCGGCCTGCATTATACCCACACACTTCAGGCAAACTGGTGTCGAGTATGTCACTATCTCAAAATCATAACGTACCTTAACCTGGACAAAGAAAACACTTCCACTTCTCTCGTGCCTTTTCACGTCTTTGGGATATTCCAAATTGCTTTCTAGTCAATGATTTACTTTTGAGTATAGTCACTGTTGTTCTGAAGATAAATGCAACAGCCAAATTGCCCACAGCAAGGCCCCATAAACAGCAAAGGAATCAATGACCAGATAATCTGTTTTTAGTGGTGTTGGTTGAGGAACCTGGGATACCTGGGATACTCTCTGCTTTTCTGCTAATAGCGCCATGAAATCTTTTGCACCTACTTGAGTAGGCACCTTGGTTTAATGCCTTGTCCAAATGATGGGACCCCCCAATGATGTAGAACTCCACTAGTGTCAGCCTAGAATACCTGTTGAAGTCTGTAGTGAGGCTTAAATCCACAACCGTTGACTCTGAGGTGAGAGTTGTTGTTGTTTCGTATGACAGGAAAAGCTTATAACGGGATGTCTAGTTTGGCTATCCATTCGATGGCCTCCTGAGATGCCGAGTGGAGAAATGAGGTGCCTCCCGCAACAGATCTCAGTGGGCAGGTTGACGCGATGTGTTCCGTGGTCTGGGACTCACGGCCACAGTCACACTTTGGGTCGTCCCTCATCTTCCACTTGTGGAGCAGATGGCCGCATCACCCGTGCCCTGTGCTGATTGGGTTGAGCACTGTCCACTGTCTTCGAGGGAGGTCGAAGCCAGGGACCTCTGCTGTTGGGTCAGTGATGAGGTGAGAGTATTAACAACTGAGCCAAGCTGATGTGGCTCAACAGCAACTAAATGTATTTTTAAAGCACTTGAACAACCCAAACAGCTTCACAGGGAATAAATGAATGTGGAACAGTAGAAGAAGAGTTAGGAAAGGTGACTGAATGCATCGTTGAAAAGATGTTTTGTGGAAGATTTTTAACGGTGAAAAGAAAAATAGCAAGGCAGAGGGGTTGAACGAGGGGGTTCCAGAGATTATGTCATATTTCAGCCTCGCACTCATGTCATTATACTTAGCATCAGCTGATTATGTGCAAATTTAGATTAAATGTATCTTTTGTAAACATGAGAGAAATCAATACTCAGTAACTGAGAGGTCAGAAAAACCCCACAAAAGATGAACCAATTAAATCATTCCTAAACATTTTTAATCACAATGATTTACAACTCAGCACCGATGATAACTGAGGAAAATCCACCATTATAAAAACAGAAACTAAACCAGATTACTGCCATTCCTTCCAACAAATTGAAATGTCCGGGGTTGAAAATGAGGAGGGAGGACAAGATGACATCATCTGCCCATCAAACATCAGAGAAACTGAGAGAGCTCAAACTACTCGGGTCCCCTGAAGGCCATCACAAAGAACAATTCTTTACATAGTAAGAATCATATCATTCACAGGTCCTAAAGAGCAGCTCCTCCAGCCCGACAACCCTCCGAGATCTCTGCGCTCCTCCAATTCTGGCCTCTCGTGCATCCCCGATTTCCATGACTCCACCATTGGCGGCCACGCATTCAGCTGCCGAGCCGTAAGCTTTGGAATTCCCTCCCTAAACCTCTCCACCTCTCTACCTCTCTCCTCCTTTTAAGACGCTCCTTAAAACCTACCTCTTTGACCAAGCATTTCATCATCTGTCCAAATATCTCCTTATGTGGCTCGGTGTCAAATTTTGTCTGATAATCGCTCTTGTGAAGCGCCCTGGGACGTTTTACTACGTTAAAGGTACAATATAAATGCAAGTTGTTGTTGTTTGAGAATAACGTTCTGCTGCATTGGTGTGTCCTTTTCCCCCAAAATTGTGTTGTTAAGAAAATCACGGTTGAGCTGTGGTGCACCATTCGCTTGGATACAGGAAGTGAGTAGTTCCCTGATGACCTCCATACTTTTAATCCATAATTCCTTTTGGCTCAGTTCTTCTCAAGCTTACACTGTTATCCTTCAGCTTCATCATACCAAACATTAACATTCAAATCCAACCACAGCATTGAGTACTTGAGGATTCAATACTCATTTTCTTTTCCATTGAAGTTGATGGAATGGCTATGAGCCTATTTTGTGCTGCTGGTGAAGTCCAATTTCACACCCATGAACGTTTAGGACTGGGAAAGACCATTGTGGTCCATTTGGCTGATCTAGGAGATATTATATTCCACCCATGTTTCTCATACCCTCTACCAATTATTTTTCTCCAGATACTTATCCAACTCTTTCTGGAATTCACTGATGCAATGAGTCCATTTGCTTCCCTACGCTTTCCATTCCATACGTTTACTGCCCTCCCTGTGAAGTAATTCAATCAAAGCAGATTTGTGTTGATCACTATTTCCAGTCTATTCACCCTGCTATTCCCCCCCACTACACAACCACTGGAGAGGGTTTCTTCTGAGATCTTTACTAATCATTTTGAAATAGCAGTTCAAACGTATTTTATGCATCATCCTCTACACCTATTACTGAAGACGTTTTAATATAATTTGTAATTATGCTGCCCACCTCAATAGGTTCCGGCCATTTACATACAACATTCTTTACCAAAATCGTATTGAATGGCGGAGCAGGCTCGACGGGCCGAATGGCCTACTCCTGCTCCTAGATTCTATGTTTCTATGTTTCTATTACTCAAGTTCCACAACACTGTAAATTGTGAATTAATTCATTGTTAATTCTACTCCACAACCTCCCTCTCCAAGAGAAAAGGGTGATTGAAATGTGGTATGCAATGGGGGAAGGGGTCCCTCATTGAATTAAGCAACCCAGTACTTATTTCACCAGCTAAATGCAAAACAGAGACATTCATAAGACCACACACTGAATATATTCAGGCTCACTCAGGTCGGGTGAGCCTAAAACGTATGCCTTTGAAACTCTGTGAACCTTCGAGTGCGTTCCCTCCATAAATCAGACAGGTGTGCGGCAGAAGACCCATGAATTGGCCAGAACGTCGAGTCCCAGCCTCTGCTGCTAATTTCCACAGGGCATTGTTTGGAGCAGAGCAGAACCTCCATATGCACCACAGACGTTCCCCTGTGTCAGAGTAGGTGTAGCCAGTGGCTCCATCATGGGACCTGCTGGCAGCCAATCTGCTGGTTGAAAAGAGGAGTATTGGTTTCTGCCTGGGGTCCACCTAAAGGTACAGACCTGGATTCCCTCCTGGACCCAGAAGAAAAAGTGACACATTAGTGGGAGACCTGGCCGCCTTGCTCAGGTGCCAAAGATGCCCCAAATTATTTTGCATACCGGTGTCACCGACACAGACAGGTACCTGCCGGCCATACGTAACTAAGGCAAAAGCAAAATACTGCAGATGCTGGAAATCTGAAATAAAAACAGAAAATGCTGGAAATACTCAGCTGGTCAGGCAGCATCTGTAGAGAGAGAAACAGAGTTAACGTTTCAGGTCGATGACCCTTCGTCAGAATTGGAAAAAGTTGGAGATGGAACAGGTTTTTAAGCAAGTGTCGGGGCAGGGAAGGGGGGAGGGGAGGAAAGAACAAAAGGGAAGATCTGTGATAGGATGGAAGGCAGGAGAGATTAAAAGACAAAAAGGATGATGGTGCAAGGCAAAAGGAGATGGTAATGGGACAAATTAAGAAACAAAAGATGAGTCTAGATGAGGTGTAAATGGCAATGGCAGAATCATCAACAGCTGCCATGTGAAAAAAATAGGGGCCGAGGTTATGGTCTGAAATTGTTGAACTCGATGTTGAGTCCAGAAGGCTGTAAAGTGCCGAATTGAAAGATGAGGTGCTGTTCCTCGAGCTTATGTTGAGCTTCATTGGAACAGTGTAAGAGGCCGAGGACAGAGAGGTCAGAGTGGGAGTGGAGCGGAGAATTAAAGTGACAGGTGACCGGAAGCGCTGGGTCACCCTTACGGACTGAATGGAGGTGTTCCGCAAAGCGGTCACCCAATCTGCGTTTGGTCTCCTCAACATCGAGTTCAACAATTTCAGACCATAACCTCTGCCCCTATTTTTTTTCACATGGCAGCTGTTGATGATTCTGCCATTCCCATTTACACCTCTTCTAGACTCATCTTTTGTTTCTTAACTTGTCCCATTACCATCTTCTTTAGCCTTGCACCATCATCCCTTTTGTCTCTTAATCTCTCCTGCCTTCCATCCTATCACAGACCTTCCCTTTTGTTCTTTCCTCCCCTCCCCCCTTTTCCCTGCCCCTGCACTTGCTTAAAAACCTGTTCCATCTCCAACTTTTTCCAGTTCTGACAAAGGATCATTGACCTGAAACGTTAACTTTGTTTCTCTCTCTACAGATGCTGCCTGACCTGCTGAGTGTTTCCATTTGTAGCTAAAGCAACCTCCTTTGATCCTGGATACCCTGGAGGGATCAATAGTTGAGATTCCCAACAGCCCTTACAGCAGAATCGATGGCTTGTGGATTTTTGGGGCCTATAGGGGGGAAAATTCAGTTGGTTGCGCCTCCCGTTAGCACCTTAAGAGGGCGCTAATGGGGTGCAAAGCAACTAGCGCCCAGGCACGGCGATGTTTGCGCCGCTCGCGAAATTAACTAGACATTTTGCGGCGGTGCTAAACAGTACCGCCATGATCTCCTGCGCCGGCAGATTGTGACGTCAGTCGAGTGCGCAACACCCCGGTAGCGCCCCGGAGCGGATATTGAGTGACGCCCCCTGCCTTACCGCCTGCCACTAGCAACGACAGGTTGAGGGGAGCGTTTTGCAGTCAGGAAGGGACTGGGCGAGCGCTATTTAAAGGCGACCGCTTCCTGCCTTTTTTTGTTGGCGACATTTTTGAACCACGCATTCTGAGAGAGAGAGAGAGAGAGAGAGACTTCTGGAGAGATTCAACGCTGTGAGAAGGAGTTTTGGGTACTGAGCAGGTTCATTTTGATTTGCCCTTCCTTGTATCGATTTAGAAGAGATTGTGGGGGCTGCACTCTGAGCTCTTTCCCTGGGCCTCTCCATTGTTCTTTCCAGCAGATTTGATGTACAGGTCTCTCCAGGCCGAGATTCAAGGCTGCAATGAGCAGGATGTTGATGGAAAGCAAGATCAACCCTCCCCTTTAAGAACTGGCCGGGGCCATTGTGTGTGTGTTCCATTGCTGACTGACATCACATGAGCTTCGCCAGCGCTCTGAGTTAGCGCCTCGCTCCTCGGCCTTTGCGCCTTAAGACAGATATGTAGCGCCTGATTTAGCGCTCCAATCACTTCCAGGGGCGATAAAAGTCAAGTTTGCAGTCGGAGGCGATAATTAGTGACAGGCGCTAATCTTTGCGCCCGGCCGATAATTGCGCCCCAAACGGGGCGATACTGAATTTTTCCCCATAATGTTTATTAACAGAACAAAATTAGCACAATGAGGACAGTGGTTCCCCTAGGTTCTCGTAGCTAATAATGCCTGAAATCCTTTCTGTCGTTTCTTATTGTTCTGATTCAAAGTTCACAATTAACAGAGGTCACTCTGGGGGTAATTCATAAACAGCTTCTGATGAAACTTGCCAAATATCTTTCAACTGCATGTCCTTCCCTTGATGAATATTTTCTCTGGCATTGTTCCAGCTGCTTTTCTTAGTGACTTTCACAATCCTCAACTTTAGCTGCTACTCACAGAAATCTCTGGAGTTATCAAAGCTCAAAATGTAGAACTTTAAAAGCCTGACCTTGCTTGGGTGTCAAAGCCAGCCTAAATCCTGTTTTTTTTTCATATAAGAACATGAGAAAAACTGTTTGGTCCGCTGAAAGTCACCCCACTACTATTCCAAGTCGCTCAGCCAAGCATCCAGCTACATTTTGAACTCCCCGAATGTCTTTGACTCCACCTGGTGGATTATTCCAAATGTTTGATGTTTATCACCTTTTGAGTAAAGGCATTGGGTCAGATTTTCCTCTTTAGCGCTTGGACATAAAAGCTTGTCACGGCGGACATGCTTATTGCAAATTTGGACACAAGCTATTGATTATTCTCCATCATTAATTTTAATGGACGGCAAATTGTGAACATCTTTTCCTTGAATTTGCAATGGAGGTTTTCACCCACCAAGGTGAAAAGATGCTGAAAAGAAAAATATGACTTTTTTTTTAAAAGATCCTTTTTCAATTTAGTTTTCACTAATTTTAATTTATGTCCTTTTATCTCGCTGGCCTGACTCACCTGAAGTAATATTCTAGGTTCACCTCATCTATATCATTCAATATTTTATAGTCGATTCCATGAGCCCTTTGAAACCAGCAAAACATCTTCACAGTGAGTGCAATGCTCAGCAGGTTCTAGCAGGGTTCTATGTTCTGGGAGCTCCTGGGGTCAGATAAGCCCCCAGAGATTTTGTGATACTTTTTAAAGTATGTCTTCAAATGGAGCAACCAAAGATGGGAGCAGAGCATTGGTACGAGACAGTAAAGAAGAGCACATTATAATACTGAGATTGATCGACAGACAATCTTTCGCTTAATTTCAGAGTGTGAACAGTATACTTATTGCCATAATGCTCAAGAAAGAAAAGGAAAAGTGGGTGGGCTGTTACCTTGCCTACCCTTGTTGGGTCATTGAACTTTTTCTGGCATTGTTCTGCAGTCCAAGGGGTGAGAGAGGGGAAACTCAATTCAGGATCAATTAGCTGCCATTAGACCAGCCAGTCAGCAGATCACTTGAGACACAGATCCAGGCCGCAGTGAAATGACAACAGCTGGAGCCAACCTATATGAGGCTGTCATCCTCAAGATAACCGCATATGCCAGCCATCCAATCTTCGCTCTCACCATGCAAGTGGCACATCGGAGGTGACGCCTGGCTGCATAGGCAAAAGCACCAGAGATGCAACCAACAGCTGCTGTTCTTGGGAAATAACGCTGGCGGAATGAGAGCAACTCCAAGGAATGTCCCAGTGTCTTTTTCTTCCTGTAATTGCCTCTCTGCTTGTGTCTTTCCTAAATCTTTGTGTCTCCCTCTCTGTCTATGTTTGCCTTCAACTCTTTCTCTCTCTCCAAATGGCTCATCTGATTCCCTCATTGGCATTTCTGTACCTTTATCTCTGAAACATTTTTTCACATTCTTTCTCTAAATTGCTGTCACACACTTAAGCCACGATTTTGCCGCCGCTCAGGTTTGGAGGCGGGTCTCGAGTTAAAATCAAAATGATTGACGGCGGGTTGCAACTTTACAAAGTGTTGGGTCTGCGAGTCCCGATCAGACCCGACACCAAGCGGCAGGAGAGCCACTTAAGGCAGTTAACAGCTTGCTCAAAATGTGATTCAGATGCCTCGACAGATCTGGTGGAGCTCTACAGTACGCACCAGCCAGGGTCTCCAGAATCATCGTGGTCTGCTGTGCCCCGCACAACATCGCACAGCAGCACGGCTTACCGCTGCCTGAGGAACAAGTGGCTCAGCACACAGCCTCCTCAGAAGAGGAGGAGGAGGAGGAGGAGGAGGCGGCAGATGAGGAAGACCTTGTGGAGGCAGCTGTGCCAGTTCCACCAGCACGCGAGCACATTGCTGGCCGTGAGGCAAGGGATACACTAATCCATGCCAGATTCACGTAAGTTTATGCATCAAACACATATGGCTGGCACATGGAAATGAGTGTCTGGCCGACCTTTTAAACACACCATACAGCATCTGTACAATAAACTGTGGTTTCCTATCACTCTCCCCACCATCATTACAGATGAAAGACGCTCTGACCCCTCACTGTTCAACTTCTATGTCTGAGCACACATAGGCCAACTCTTTGAATCCTTGCCATCACATTTCTTTAATACAATTGAAATAATGATGAGAAACATAACTTTGTATTAGATCAAAACACCCAAGTGACTACCCTTGTGACTACTTGTGTGTGAACTTTCTCTTACGCATGCTTCTACGTAGTGCTTCCCCTGTGGCTTCAGCAGATGTAGAGGCAGCTTGCTCACTTCTATGCTGTGCCTGCTTAGACGCCTTTGGCGGGCGTCCTCTGGGTTTGGGAGCTTGGGAGGGCTCGGCAACAGTCTGCTCCTCCTGCGGCTGTGCAGGGGCTGAGACGGCCATCTCAGTTGGGTGAGGAATCTGGGGCTCTGACTGAGGGCTCTGCAGTGGCATGGGAGTGTGAGCGTGCTTGGAGAGGAGCCCACACTTTCTTGTTGTCGACCACCAACATCCCTCTCATGGGTCACACGCACTTCACTGCTAGCAAATAGCTGGAGAGCACCTTGCTGTACATCAGTGGGGCCATGAGGACCCGTCTCTGTACTAACAGTCCTCATAACAGGGACGTCCATGTACCTTTGGTTCCTCTCCTCAATAGATGCCCATTTATCCTCCATAGCAGACCAGCGTCGACAGCGGCGGAGGAGGAGCCTTTCTTTCTTTTTCTCCCACAGAGCGGTCGGCAGCGGGGAAGGAGGAGCGGACCTGGTTGGAGCGGCGGGAGCGGCGGCGAGTCGATAAAGGGAGCCCCGAGGCTCAGGTAGGCCTCAGACCAGCGTCGACAGCGGCGGAGGAGGAGCCTTTCTTTCTTTTTCTCCCACAGAGCGGTCGGCAGCGGGGAAGGAGGAGCGGACCTGGTTGGAGCGGCGGGAGCGGCGGCGAGTCGATAAAGGGAGCCCCGAGGCTCAGGTAGGCCTCAGACCAGCGTCGACAGCGGCGGAGGAGGAGCCTTTCTTTCTTTTTCTCCCACAGAGCGGTCGGCAGCGGGGAAGGAGGAGCGGACCTGGTTGGAGCGGCATTTAAGGAGGGTGGTGGCTTAAACCCGAGTTCCTACAGAGTAGGAACCCCCACCCGCCCTCCTCCTCTAACCTAGTAGTCTTTTAGCAGTCTAAAAACAGAGGTCACAAATTTTTTGGTCTCAGTTTCTTTTCAGCAGAGCAGGAACCGGGAGGAGCGGGAAGTCGGCGTAGGACCAAGGGGACACAAGACCGGGAAGTCAGCGAAAGACCAGGGAGGTAAGACTAACTGGTAAGTACTTTCCTCAAACCTTCCTAGAAAGTACAACTAAAACTAGTGCGATTTGGTTAGTTTAAAAAGGAATAAGAGGAGTACAGTATACATTGGTCTAAGTAAGCTTCGGGAAAACAAAAGTCAATAAATAAACTAAAACTAGAAAATTAATAAGTAATATAAGGGTTAAGTCATGGCAGTAGAGCTCGGACCTGTGTCATGCTCCTCCTGTAACATGTGGGAAATCATGGACGCTTCCTGTGTCCCTGACAACCATGTGTGCGGGAAGTGTGTCCAGCTGCAGCTCATGTGGGACCGCATGACGGCCCTTGAGCTGCGGATGGACTCACTTTGGAGCATCCACGATTCTGAGAGGGTTGTGAATAGCACATTTAGTGAGTTGGTCACACCGCAGGTTAAGGCCAGAGTAGATAGTAAATGGGTGACCAAAAGGCAGAGCAAGGGCAGGAAGGTAGTGCAGGAATCCCCTGGGGTTGTCTCCCTCAGCAACAGGTTCACCGCCTTAGGTGCTGTTGTCGGGGGGGATGACTCATCGGGGGAAGGCACCAGCAGCCAGGCTCATGGCACCATGACTGGCTCTGTTGCAAAGAAGGGAGGGAAAAAGAGTGGCAGGGCTATAGTAATAGGGGATTCGATTGTAAGGGGAATAGATAGGAGTTTCTGTGGTCGCGACCGAGACTCCAGGATGGTAATTTGCCTCCCTGGTGCAAGGGTCAAGGATGTCTCGGCGCGGGTGCAGAACATTCTGGAGGGGGAGGGGGAACAGCCAGTTGTCGTGATACATGTTGGTACCAACGACGTAGCTAAAAAAAGGGAAGAGGTCCTACAAGTAGAATTTAGGGAGTTAGGAGCCAAGCTAAAAAGTAGGACCTCGAAGGTAGTAATCTCTGGATTACTACCAGTGCCACGTGCTAGTAAGAGTACAGAGAACAGGATAGTTAGGCTAAATACGTGGCTTGAGCAGTGGTGTAAGAGGGAGGGTTTTAAATTTTTGAGGCATTGGGACCAGTTTTGTGGTAGGTGTGACCTATACAAAAGGGACGGTCTACACCTGTGCAAAGATGGAACTGATGTTCTCGGGGTAAATTTTGATAAAGCAGTTCGGGAGCATTTAAACTAGTATGGCAGGGGGCTAGAAACCCATGTAGTGAAATAGAGGTAAGTGAAAGGCAGACAGAAATAAATGGTAAAAAGGAGAGGAACAAAAAACAAAGGGCCAAACTAATTCATAAAAAATGTGAGCATAAAAAAAGCCTGAGGGTTTTATACCTTAATGCGAGAAGCATCAGGAACAAGGTAGATGAATTAGCTGTGGAAATAGAGGTTAATAATTATGATCTAATTGGGATTACGGAAACATGGTTGCAGGGTGAGCAGGGCTGGGAGCTTAACATACAGGGGTATTCAGTATTTAGGAAGGATCGACAAAAAAGAAAGGGAGGAGGGGTAGCATTGCTGGTAAAAGAGGGGATAAATGCAATTGAAAGGAAGGATATTAACTCAGTTAATACAGAATCTATATGGGTGGAGCTAAGAAATAGCGAGGGGCGAAAAACATTAATAGGAGTGGTATATAGGCCTCCAAATAGTAAAATAGAGGTTGGGGAGGGCATCACGAGGGAAATTAGAGAAGCGTGCAATAAGAGCACAGCTGTCATCATAGGTGACTTTAACTTACATATAGATTGGACTAGCCTAATCAGTAAAAATAATGAGGAGGAGGAATTCCTTGAGTGTTTAAGGGATGGTTATCTGGATCAATATGTCGAGGAACCAACTCGGGAACAGGCTATATTGGACTGGGTACTGTGCAATGAGAAGGGACTAATTAGTAATCTTGTTGTACGGGGACCCTTGGGTCAGAGCGATCATAACATGATCGATTTCTCACTCGAAATGGAGAGCGAAGAAATTGACTCAGAGACTCAGGTCCTGAATTTAAACAAGGGGAATTATGATGCCATTAGACGGGAACTGAGTAGGTCTGATTGGACAACGTTCCTGGGAGGACTGGAGGTAGATAAACAATGGCAAGCATTTAAAGATAGAATGACAAAATTGCAAAAATTGTTTATACCAATCTGGCATAAAAGGAAATCTAAAAAGGTGACTCAACCGTGGATAACAGGGGAAATTAGAGACAGCATAAAATCCAAAGATAGGGCGTATAAAATAGCCAAAAAACGCGCCAGAGCGGAAGATTGGGAACAGTTTAAGATAGAGCAAAGGAGGGCAAAGGGCTTAATCAAGAAGGGCAAAATAGCTTACGAAAGCAAGCTGGCGGAAAATATAAAAACTAACTCCAAAAGCTTTTATAAGTATATCAAGAGGAAAAGACTGGTGAAAACCAAAGTTGGTCCATTGCAGTCAGATACGGGGGAATATATAATGGGAAATAAGGAAATGGCAGACCAACTAAATGCATACTTTGGGTCAGTCTTTACGAAGGAAGACACAAAAAACCTCCCTGGGATATCGGGAAAAATAGGGACATTGGCAAAGGAGGAACTGACGCAAATCAATATCTCTAAGGATATGGTGTTAAGGAAGCTAAAGGGATTGAAGGCGGACAAATCCCCAGGGCCTGATAACATGCATCCTAGGGTACTGAAGGAGGTGGCCCTAGAGATAGCGGATGCACTAAGCATGATTTTTCAGAATTCATTAGACTCGGGAACAGTGCCCATGGATTGGAGGGTAGCTAACGTTACCCCACTATTCAAAAAGGGGGGTAGGGAAAAAGCAGGTAATTACAGACCTGTAAGCCTTACATCAGTTGTGGGCAAAATGCTGGAGTCCATCATTAAGGATGAAATAGCCGAGCACTTAGCAAATGGGGACAGGATAGGACAGAGTCAACATGGATTTACAAAGGGTAAATCGTGCTTGACTAATCTATTGGAATTTTTTGAGGGAGTAACTGGTAAAATAGATGGGGGAGAGCCAGTAGATGTGGTGTACCTGGACTTCCAAAAGGCCTTCGATAAGGTCCCACATAAAAGATTAGCATGGAAAATTGAAGCTCATGGGATAAAGGGGAAAGTATTGACGTGGATAGAGAACTGGCTGTCAGATAGAAAACAGAGAGTTGGAATAAACGGCTCATTTTCTGAATGGCAGGCAGTAACAAGTGGGGTACCACAGGGATCTGTCCTGGGTCCCCAGCTGTTCACAATTTATATTAATGACCTGGATCAGGGAGTCGAATGCAGCATTTCCAAATTTGCAGACGACACTAAACTAGGAGGGGGGGTGGGCTCAGAGGAGGAGACCAGGAAGCTCCAGAGCGATTTGGACAGACTGGGTGATTGGGCGGATAAATGGCAGATGCACTATAATGTGGACAAGTGCGAAGTTATCCACCTTGGGTGCAGGAACGGGAGGGCAAATTATTATTTAAATGGCAATAAATTGGGAGAGGGGGAAGTACAGAGAGACCTGGGTGTTCTTGTACACCAGTCACTGAAGGCGAGCATGCAGGTGCAACAGGCGGTCAAGAAGGCAAACGGTATGCTGGCCTTCATAGCAAAAGGGTTGGAATACAGGAACAGGGATACCTTGCTGCAGCTGTACAGGGCACTGGTGAGACCACACCTCGAGTACTGTGTACAGTTTTGGTCGCCTCATCTGAGGAAAGATGTTCTTGCCATGGAGGGGGTGCAGCGGCGATTCACCAGGCTGATACCAGGAATGGCGGGATTGACCTATGAGGAGAGACTATGTAGTTTAGGGATGTACACACTGGAGTTTAGAAGATTGAGAGGGGACCTCATAGAAGTGTATAAAATTCTGACAGGTCTAGACAGATTAGATGCAGAAGGAATGTTTCCCTTGGCGGGTGAGAACAGAACTAGAGGACATAATTTAAGGATAAGGGCTAAACCATTCAGGACAGAAATGAGGGGGAATTTCTTCACTCAGAGAGTGGTGAACCTGTGGAACTCATTGCCACAGAGGGCAGTGTACGCCAGCTCATTAAATATATTTAAGAGGGAATTAGATATATTTCTACAGGCAAAAGGGGTTAAGGGTTACGGAGAGAAGGCGGGGACGGGATACTGAATTGAAGGATCAGCCATGATCTCATTAAATGGCGGAGCAGGCTCGAAGGGCCGGATGGCCTACTCCTGCTCCTATCTTCTATGTATCTATGTATCTATGTATCTATTTAGAAGCATCACCATGTTCATTTGAGTCTGGCGATTTATGTCCTTCATGGAGGTTGCCATCCTTTCCATGGCGGCACCTACATTCGTCATTGCGTGCACCATGGCATTGCTCATGTTTGAGATGGACTCCTCCATTCTCTGCACACTCACAGTTACAGTGGCTGCAAACGTTGTCAGAGCCTCCAGCACTTGTTCTTGAAGCTCCAGCACCGCTCTCTTTCTGGATGGCCCCAGAGGCAAGCGTCCACATGCGGCTGAGCAGAGCTAGGAGCGTCCAGCGCCCTCCGACGAGAACTCTCGTCTGCTGTCCCTGTCTCCACCATCTGCTGATGCTCACTTATGAGCTGTGATACACCAGGTGACAACACTAGTCTATCTCGCGAATGACCCACCGAGGTGTGCGTCTCTGCGCTGGTGCTGGGTGCGCTCAATTCTGCTGATGCTGCTCCCTCAGAGGTTGCAGCTTCCTCTGAGGAGTTGTCCGGCTCTTCCTCCTGGACAGTGGTGGAGGGGGGCTCATGATGGTCCTATGGGGGAGTAAAGGCATGAGTTAGATATGTGATATTAATGTAGCAGACACATCCCATTGTGCAGATGATCAGAACTCAATCTGTATGAACATCAGATGCCATATCAGTCACTCATGAAATCTAAATGAGAGGGTTGCAAATCTATTCTGTCACCAGCTTGCTCTACTGCGCCCGTCTCTCCGTCCCCCACTTCCAGCTCCTCTGCACCTCTGACAATCTCGATAGCAGCTTCCTCAGTGGTGGTTAAATGCGCCATGGAAAGTGGCCCTCCTCCTGTCCTCCCCCTCTCCCTCTTATTGTGGGCTCTCTTTTCCTGCAATGAGGGACACAGTGGAGTTTGAGCGAGACTGTTGGAGTGAGTGTAGAGAATCCATAGCATAGATGCTTAGAGGGAGACAAAGATGGAGTGAGTTGCCAATACCAAGGGCCCTCCTTGTTGCCATTGCATAACAGTGATAGCGAGTGTGAGGGGTGCATAGTAGAATGGTGGAGTGAGTCTGTACGTAGAGAGAGAGGGATGGTTAAGGGTGCAAGGGATGTAAGGGTAAGTTGGGATGTGCAGGAGTAGGTTGACAATGCAGAGTGCTGGTGATGAGAGGAGATGGGGAGCAGATTGAAGGTAAGTGTGATGTTATACTCACTTTTGCTGAGCGTAGCAGGTCATTGAACCTCTTCCTGCACTGAACCCAGGTGCGTGAGCACAAAGACCTGGCGCTGACCTCCTCAGCAATTTGCAGCCAGGCTGCCTTGGTTTGCTGAGGAGGCTTCCTACGTCCATTGGAGGGGAACAGAAACTCCTTGCCCTCTTACTCCCTCCACAAGAACATGGAAGGAGTCAACATCAAATCTGGGCGAAGCCTTGGCTCTTGAAGCTGTCATCTCGCTATCAGTAACACTGAGAAGCAGCAGAATGTGAATGAAACACCACAAGGCTGCATGGGCCCCTTAAATATAACTGAATCGAAGATGTCAGCAGAGGTGAGCAGCAGACCCGAACCCACTGATTGGGCCGGGTAACGTACACGGCGGGCTTAATAAGCCCAGTTAAGGCAAAATAGTTATTTCACTGCAGCTGAAACCGGCAGCGGGACCAGAACCCGCCGACCAGCCAACCCGACGTCAACCCGCCTCCTATGGCAAAATCACGGCTGAATCTCCCTATTGCTGACATTTTGTCATTCTTTTTGTTCTCTCTCTATGGTTGTCACTTGTGTTGTTACTTCTATTACTCTGTCTCTGACTCTCACTTTTTCTCTTTTTCCTTCTATAAGAAGAACAAGCAGAGGTAACCATTTAAATAAATCTTCATGACCTTGCTGTGACCTGATTAAAGTTGCTATGACAACGGTTGTAAGGATTGCTGTGAAAGTTTTTTTCTCTCTGTCAAAATGCACACAAATATTACATTACCTGATCTCACGCCTGGGTATTTTCCTTTGGGGAATTTATTTTGCAATGTAACAAATTAGATTAATAGATGTTTACTGTTGCTAACTTTTAGTATTCATTCTCCAACATATCAAAGTAGAGCGAGCAGAGTAGAGTAGAGGCAGATATGCATCAATTCACCATTATTCAACCACAATACAGAAATAGTGTCATATTTAAAAATGTTTAATTCTCAGGATGGGTGTGTCGCTGGCAAGGCCGGTATTTTTTGCCCATCCCTAGTTGGTGATACAACTGAGGGCAGCTAGTCAACTGCGTTGGTGCAGGACTGGAGTATAGGCCAGACCGAGTAAGGTTTCCGTCCCTGAAGGACATGGGTCAACCAGCTGGGTTTTTACGACAATCCAACAGCTTCATGGTCACTTTTACTGACACCAGCTTTTTCATTTCCAGATTTTATATTGACCTGAATTCAAATTCTCAAACTGCCATAGTGGGAGTTTCACATTCCCTGGATTACTAGCCCAGGCCTCTGGGTTACTGGAACAGTAACATAGCCATTACACTACTGTAGCCTGTTCATAAGTCCATATTCCATTCTGGCATTGTCACCTCCAATGTGGTTTGATTAAAAATATTATTGCCACAGACTGCAAGCAACTCCAGGTTTCCTGGGCTTTCTAAGTCTGCACTTCATTGTTTTATGGTGGCATTCATTGCATTGTGATGGTGGAAAAAAAACCCAATGGGGTTGATTTTAACGGTTCCCACTGGGCTGGAACTGGGCAACAGTGGGTCGGGCACCCGTTCTACATCCCACCCCATTTTCCTTCAATGGAAACGAAAACCAAGCCGGATCTAGAACAGGTGGCCGACCCACAGCCGCCGGTATCCCACATGGACGGAACAGTTTTAATCCACCCCAATATTACAGACTACTGACTTCAGTGTCAGGGTTAGTTCTGCGACTAAAATAAACACTTCAGAAAATAAAAAGAGACGCTTTTAAAATTAGGCCCTGAGTTTCCTCTCCATTTTTGGTGTGCGAATGCTGTAATCCGGGCAGGCGGGAGCGGAATTTGACACAGGACCTGGTTACACCAAGTCCTTGCCCCTTTTCCACCCGCTAAAATCTCTTCTGCATTTGGTTAATAAATAGTCTACCTTATTTTACTCCTTCTATTTCCTTATTTTCTGTTTTATTTGAGTTTATCTCTTATCTTTTTTATTCCTGAGCCTCCAGTGGCAATCTGAAAGTGAGAGCCACATTGTCCAAAAAATAGGCCCCCAGTTGAAAACAAATTCCAAAGCCTGGTTTGTTCGTCAAATGAGGCTGAAGGTTCAGATGTTTAATTCAGGCACGTCTAAGACATGAACAGGCCAACTTTTGACAAGTGTTTGAAGGGCTGAAGTGAAAGTGCTACTGCTCAATGAGTTATCTCATCAGCAGGTCCAACCGCTTGATTGCACCCTGACAGCATAATTTGTGGGTGGCCTCTACGGGTCACTCCCTCATAATTACCCACAGACTTAATTTTTAAACTTGTCGAACCATTCAGACATTATAATTTAAACCTATAATTCACCAACTGTAACATAATATCAATAGTCACTGCTTTGAGTCCAGGATTTAATCAGAATGGCAGTGATTTATTAGCTTGCATTTTCACAAAAACAGAAAATATTACCTGAATAACTGACGTGTTTAGAAATATTGGCCGCGATTTTACAAACCTCGGCGGGTCCATGGCGGGCGATATCAGTGGCGGGTCCTGACCCTGCTGCTGCCTCCATCCCGGCCTCTGAAATGAATTTCCCTCGATGGGTCTTGTTAAGCCCGCCAACCTGTGTTTCCCGGTCAATTAGAGGAAGCGGGTCTGGTGATGTAATTTCATGACGCGTCATCAGCCGGTTTCCTTAAAGGGACCATGGCCAAATTTATTATGACATTTGTGCTGCCAGTGTTCTACAGCATTGCTTATGGAGGGAGTCACAGCAAGCAGGGAGGTCCTCTTCCCTTCCCAAGGGCAGAAGAGACTTCCCCAGGAGACCAACACAGCCTGGTTGCACATTGCAGAGGAGGGCAGAAGCAGGGATGTGGTCAGGAGGACCAGGCTGCAGTGCCGCAAATGTTTCAATGATCTCATAGAAACATAGAAACATAGAAAATAGGTGCAGGAGTAGACCATTCGGTCCTTCGAGCCTGCACCGCCATTCAATGCGTTCATGGCTGAACATGCTACCTCAGTACCCCATTCCTGCTTTCTCGCCATACCCCTTGATCCCCCTAGTTGTGAGTATTATATCTAACTCCCTTTTGAATATATTTAGCGAACTGGCCTCAACAACCTTCTGTGGTAGAGAATTCCACAGATTCACCACTCTCTGGGTGAAGAAGTTCCTCCTCATCTCAGTCTTAAATGGCTTCCCCTTTATCCTTAGACTGTGACCCCTGGTTTTAGTTTTCCCTAACATTGGAAACATTCTGCCTGCATCTAATTTGTCTAAACCAGTCAGGATTTTAAACGTCTCTATAAGATCCCCCCTCATTCTTCTGAACTCCAGAGGATACAAGTTCAGTTGATCCAGTCTTTCTTGATATGTCAGTCTGGCCATCCCAGGAATCAATCTAGTGAACCTTCGTTGCACTCCCTCAATAGCAAGAATGTCCTTCCTCAAGTTAGGAGACCAAAACTGCACACAATACTCCAGGTGTGGCCTCACCAAGGCCCTGTACAACTGTAGCATCACCTCCCTACTCCTGTACTCAAATCCCCTTGCTATGAAGGCCATCATGCCATTTGCTTTCTTGACTGCCTGCTGCTCTTGCCTTCCCACCTTCAGTGACTGATGTACCATGACGCCCAGGTCTCGTTGCACCTCCCCTTTCCCTAATCTGCCACCATTCAGGTAATAGTCTGCCTCCCTATTTTTACCACCAAAGTGGATAACCTCACATTTATCCACATTGTACTTCATCTGCCATACATTTGCCCATTCACCCAACCTGTCCAAGTCACTCTGTAGCCTCCTAGCATCCTCCTCATTGTTCACACTGCCTCCCAATTTAGTGTCATCTCAATAGATCACAAAGCGTTACTGCCAAGCCACACTCAACCTCATCCTGCTGTGCCTCTCATCACATCCCCATCACTCTGCCTTCCCTACCCTACTCCTGCACATCCTTACTCACACCAACTTACCTTGCACCTCCACCCATCCCTCTCTATCTACATTATCACATCCCCATCTCACTAGCCACCCCTCACACTCACCTTCATCCGAGTGCAATCATACCAACTAACAACACACAAGGGTAGGCACTTGGATGTTTTATGCAATGTCCATGTAAAGTTTCTGTTAATGTGGTGTCAAAACATTGAAATCTTTATTTTCAACACTTTGCATTCTTGGACAGATTTGTGTGCACCTTTGGAAGTGTCTTAGTGAGTTGCAGTGAATGGTGAAACATAACGGTACCCCCTGCAATGGTGATGAGTGTGAAAGGAATAGCTTGGGAATTGTAGGGATGTTTTATGGTGCTGGTGTGGGGTGGTGCCAACCTGGCACATCATGTGGCAGCCAGGGTGTACAGCATCAAGTGAAGTAAATCTGGCCATTGTGAGGCCATCCCTGGCGTCCCGGGCAGCAATGTGGTCGGGTGCTGATGCCCTGTGTCCTGTACAGCATCAGTTGTTTGTGGAGAAGGTTGGTGCTGTTGTTGGTGCTGCTGGTGTGCCTGGTGTTGCTGGTGTTGGGGCTGATTGTGGTGGGATTCTGAGGACCAAGTTGAGAGAGTATAAAGGGCACCCATGCTGATGGAGTAGATGGCAGGTGAAGTAGAGATGACAGAAACGATCTGTCAATGGTGAGAGAGGTAATGAGGTCAGACTGGATGGAGACTTGTGTAAAGACTTGCAGCATCCTGAATCTGTTGTGGAAATGCAGTGAGAAAGAGTTTGTGGCTGAGGGAAGATATCTCTGTAAGATGGGAGCTTTTACTGTATATTTGAAGCTGTCAACTCAACAGCTGATTCAATGGCCAATGACATCCCACCTCAGCTTCACAGATGTGGTCTGGGCATAGCGGGAAACCGGTGGGCGACCTGTCAAATCCAAAAAGCTGGGAACAAGCCATGGATAAGTGGCTGTAAACAAGCCACGAATGATTTTAATTGCCTCCCCCACTGCTGCCTGTAGGGTCTGCTCAGCGCTGGCAGACCCGACATCGGGAAAGTCCAGTGTGTGCGTTTTGACAGCGGGTTCCCCACTCGCTGTCAATCATTTTAAATTTAACAGCTGACCCGCCACCCATCCCGTCCACTGAGCGCCGATAAAATTCCGGCCATTAACTCTTTCAAATATGGGTTTGGACGAAATGGGGGAAAAATTTAGTTGGTTAGCGTCTCCCATTAGCACCTGCAGAGGGCGGTAATGGGGCACTGATGCAGTAGTGCCGGGGTGAGGCGAATTTAGCGGCACATGGCAAATCTGGACCCCCAGTTACGCCGCCGGTATGAGGTACCGCCGGGGACTTCAACGCCAGGCAGATCGTGACGTCAGGAACGCTCACAGGGCACCCAATCTGCAAAATTACCTTTGCGCCCTCTTAGGGCGCTAACGGGAGGCGCAAAGCAACCAAATTTTTCCCCCCAGATCCCTTTTGCGCACCACATGCCCATCATACCATCCCTGTGACATGCCATATCACAGCATCCTCCTGGGCACAAAGGTGAAAGGGAGAGCATGGGGGGGCAGGGAGGAAGCGCTCCTGCTCCTCCCGGCCCACAAGGAATACTCCCTGAGTCTGTCCTCGCCTTGCTGCTCTGCCGGGAATCCCGAGGCCCGGGATCCCCGGCCGGCCACAGTTAAACCAGCCTCATTATAAAGTGTGAACCGGCCTCCTGGGAGCGGGTTGGTTGCCCGAGCCCGTCCCGCCTCTGTTAAACCCGGACATAGGCGGTTTGGAGGTGGGTTGGGGTCAGGATTCACATTTTTAACACTTTAACCTTCAACCTCCGACCGCAACCCACCCGTTTTTTGGGGTTTAAATTCCTCCCGTGTCTCAAACACAAATTGGGGTAGATATTCACTCGCCGCCCAGGTGTAAATCTGGCCTCGTGGATCGGCCACCCATTATAGAAACTTTCCAAATTTTCTTTTCCATTAATTTCAAGGAATTGGGTGGTTTCCATAATCAGCAGCCAATCCACAATACCAGTTTTACACTGGATCTGTTTTACACTGGATCAGCAAGATGACAAACTACCCCAGTGCCTTTTAAACATACAGCATTCCTCCTGTAATGTCTTTTGATTTGGCTCTTGCATTTGGTTCCGTACAGAACACAGAATTGTGCTTTGAGTGGCATGCACACATTTGTGGTAAATAGTTGATTCATGAACTGCAGTTAATCGTGCAGCTTTGTAACCTGCTAAGTTTTATTTCCATTCGTATGGTTTCAGATTGGAGATTCAGGCTGCCACACCTCTTGTTATGATGGAAAGCATAGACATCAACATCCATCCCCTCCACCACCGGCGCACCGTGACTGCAGTGTGTACTATCTACAGGAAGCACTGCAGAAGCTCATCGAGGCTTCTTCGACAGCACTTCCCAAACCCGCGACCTCCACCACCTAGAATGGCAAGGGCAGCAGGTGAATGGGAACACCACCACCTTCAAGTTCCCCTCCAAGTCACAAACCGTCCTGAGTTGAACATATATCACTGTTCCTTGATTGTCGCTGGGTTAAAATCCTGGAACCGAAGGCACTTTTAACTGTCAATGTGTTTCCGGCTGGAAATTGCTGCTTTCAGTT
This sequence comes from Squalus acanthias, assembly GCA_030390025.1. NCBI lineage: Eukaryota > Metazoa > Chordata > Chondrichthyes > Squaliformes > Squalidae > Squalus > Squalus acanthias. The sequence goes on from CM059430.1 coordinate 10,060,972, forward strand.
AGATTCCCGCCCGCCCATGGTAGAATAAGGTCAGGGCGATTTTAACCGCTGAGCCTCATTAACATGCTGGCGGCCGACTTCCTGCCGAGTGGGTGGGAAGCGGTTGACCGCTTGTGGAGATTCAGGAGTTCCTTGGACGTCTGCCGACACTCAGGTAAGTGTGGAAACTTGGGCTCCAGGAGTATCTCACAGTATGGATGGATGGGGGAGTCCTGGGCAGGACTAATCCTCCCTTGCGGAATCTGGAGATGCACTCCTGCTCCTTCTGGCCCCACAAAGGAAAGGGGGAAAAAAAACCTTTAATTTATCTCTTCTGCTTCCGATCCTCTTCTGACTTGAGTTCACCTGGAGGGAAAGATACAGGAACTTCCCCGTTCGGGTCGGGGGCCCATTGATGTAATTGGACCGCGATCCACATATTTACAGAAGGACCCCATAGGCTTCAGGTAGGTGCCTTTGCTGTTTGCTCAGAAGGGCAGGTTGAAGTTGAAGATGTCGGAATCCAGGCAGGACATCAACGAGTAAGTCACCAGGTTGATTTTAATTGCCTGCCTGCCAGGTTTCCACCAGGGTTCAAATTGGTCCTGCTGTTTCCTTTAAAAGTTCAGAACAACAATTATAATATTGCAGTGGGGACCATGTGTTGCTATACCGGAAATTACTCCAGGATTGTGCGCACTGGTGACCTCTGGCATGACCCCACTGGGGTACATACGTCAGAGGCAATGTTCCCTCTAATTTGTGGCCTAGGTGCGTGGCCGCGCATGCGCTGTATCTTCCAGCGGCTGCAGCTGGTGAGCGGCTTGTGCTGGACCTCCCGATTGGCGACGCACCTTATGGAAAGAAGAAAGACTTGCGCTTATATAGCGCCTTTCACGATCACCCATCGTCCCAAAGTGCTTTACAGCCAATGAAGTACTTTTTGAAGTGTAGTAACTGTTGTAATGTGGGAAACGCGTCAGAAAATCTACGCACAGCAAGATCCCACAAACAGCAATGTGATAATGACCAGATAATCTGTTTTAGTGGTGTTGATTGAGGGATAAATATTGGCCAGGACACCGGGACACCATGTCAAAGGTCACCTCATTTGAATGGCCATGGTGCATGCTCATGCCACTAGGGCCATATTTTGGGTATATACCTGTCCCCACCGGATGGTGGAGTGTGTCAGTTCTAGATGGTTGTTAGCCTCCCATCCCAGAAAGATGCTCACGTTTGCCCCATTGGCCCCCCTTTATAAAGAGGGCTGAACAATTCTTGTAACATTTTTACATCGTTGAGGGTCCAGCTATGATCCAGGCCTGAATCCCTACCTAGGTAGACCTTACTTCCACCTCCAAAAATGGCCCAACCTTCTGCAAGGCTAAGATTGTGGGGACTCCAAACATGACCTCTACGTCATTGGCCTGGTATTAGGCAGTTGGAGGCTCCATACTTAAAAGGCTTCACAGGAACTTGCAGCACACGCGTATCCAGGTCCTGGCTACTTTCCAGCCCTTCCGCCAAAATTATGATGGGAGTGTGCTAGAAGGCCCATCTTATGTTTCCCTTACAACAAATGTGGCTGATGTTAGTTCATCTGGATCAGTTTGGCAGTAGTTGTGATACATCTACAGCTTTGACTGCCCAACCCCACCAGCTAAGGAAGCCATGAAGAGGCAATAGGCTTCATAGCTTAGAAAGAAGAAAAAAGCTCTGAAATGATTGGTAAAACCATTGCAAGCAATGAAAACTTTGCATAGAAAATACTTTGAAATTAATTCCTGAGGAATGTGCTTTCACAGCATACACCCCTGAAACGTTGCCTAAGCTTGCTGTGCTGTACAGCACGTGCCCAGATGCTTTGTCCACTGACACACCAACACCTCTGGAGGTAAGAAGAATCTCTATAAATGAAAGCAACTATATTAACAGAAAGAATAAAACTGTTACCCATCTGCAAATAACTATGGGAGTGAACCTTCTCAGAGCTTCTCCCACACAGAACGGGGTTTCTGCTGAAGTTAGGCAGAGCAGGAGAACCTCCAAGGAAATTCAGCCCCCTTAACATGCAACACTGAAACCCAGCTGTAAAGGCGGGTGGATTCTTGTGGTGTTATGAGATAAACAGAAACAACTGTTAACGCTGGACATCTTAAATGAAAACAGAAAATCCCAGAAATACACAGCAGGTGTGTTAGCATCTGAAGGAGAAAAGCTAAGCTAATTTTTGGAGCTGTTTGTATGTTCATACATTCTTCACATTACATGATAAATAATACTGTTAGACGATATTCAGAATCTCAACTCACCAGCTGATCTCTTCCAATCATATTGAGAAGTCGCACAACACCAGGTTATAGTCCAAACAGTTTTATTTGAAATCACAAGCTTTCGGAGCGCTGCTCCTTCGTCAGGTGAAGTGAAGGAATACGAATCGGCAAAGCGTATATAGACAGAGAACAATGCCTGTGTAGCGTACAATGGCAGACGACTACATTTAATCTTTCTGACTGCCTTTTATCACACCTCGGCAGAGAAACAATCAGGTCAGGAAGGCACCACATCAAAGACATAGCAAGATACAGCTAAGACAATGAGGTGGGGTCACAGGGGGTCTGATGTGTCAAATGTCAAATCATATTGACATTGATCTGCCTTTAATCTTCTGCCTGTTTTGCTGCCTTGCATTTTAGGTTAGGGAGTGCCAATATTTCTGGCCTCCTGGCCAGTACCTCATCAGCAATCAAATTTCGTTCTGCATGGGTAAACATATCTTTCTTACAGCTTTCCCAGGCATTACGCTGAAACTTCTATTCAACTCATCTGTACTGGGAAAGAGTTTGGAGTAAATTTCAGGAGTTAGCGATCCCGTCACAGAGCTGTGCTTGACAGGATTGCATATCACATTTGCGGCCTGCACAATTTTCCATCCATTAATTTTAATGGATGCTAAAGTAAAAAAGCCACAGATCTGCTGGAAGTTCACTGAACTTCACAGTTGGACAGCTTCTACATTCCTCACGTAGAAAGACACCATTATATGCACTAATGGGTGACAACTAGAATCTCACCTGACCTGCTGATCCCATTCAGTCATCCTGGCTGTTGTAGGCAAGTGCCCACAATTGTGACACACATATTATTAGAATAATTCATGAAAGAAGTTCCAGATTCTCCATCACAAAGACTGTCTACTTCCACCTCCATAACATCGCCCGTCGCCACCCCTGTTTCAGCCACTCTGCTGTCAAAACCCTCATAACCTGCCTTTTACACCTCCAGACTTGATTATTCCACTGCTCTCCTGGCTGGCCTCCCATCCTTTACCCTCCATTAGGTTTAAGCTCGTCCAAAACTCTTCTGCTCATATCCTAGCCCTAAGTCAGGCTCACCCTCACCCCTCTGCTCGCATCAACAGTGTCATCAAGCTCCCCAGTAGCCTGCTCGCTAACAATCAGTTCAGATTCCACTAGAACCAATCGGTTCCAGAACTTATCACAGCCTTGATCCAGACATGGATGCAAGAGCTGAATGCCAGAGGAGAGGGTGAGAGTAATTTCTATTGACATCAAGGCAACATTCAAATGAATATGGCACCAAAGAGCCCGAGCAAAACTGAGGTCAAGGAGGTGAAGGGTAAAGCCTTCCTGTGGCTTACACAAAGGAAGGTGGTCATTGGTGTTGGAGATCATTTATTGCAGCCCCAGGACATCACAGCAGGAGTTTCTCAGGGTATAGTAGTCTACTTCAAACAATGTCAGCTACTCCGAGGTGTAATAAAGGGCAGTTGGAAATATTAACTGTAATCATCTGGCTGTGTTCTCTGACTATATATGCTGTGCCTATATGTATCTCTTCACTTCACCTGACGAAGGAGCAGCGCTCCGAAAGCTTGTGATTTTAAATAAACCTGTTGGACTATAACCTGGTGTTGTGCGACTTCTCACATTTGTCCACCCCAGTCCAACACCGGCATCTCCACATCATGACTCCATCATAGAACTTTTCTCCATCATAAGGTCAGAAGTGGACATGTTTGCTGGCAATTCTACTGTGTTCAGCTCCATTCACAACTTCTTTGATAATGATGCAGCTCATGCCAGCCTATGAAAGGTCCTGGACAACACCAAGTCTTGGGCTGACAAGTGGCAGTTAACATTTGTGCCACATGAGTGCCAGGTAATGACCATCCCAAGCAAGAAAAGACCCAATCACAAACTCTAGACCTTCAAGCACCCTAACCAAGTCACAACCATCAACATCCTGGCTGTTAGCATTGACCAGAACAACAACAAATGGCATTTATATAGTGTCCTTAACATAGTAAAACATCCCCAGGCACTTCACAGCAGCATTATCAGACAAAATTTGACACCAAGCCACATGGGTTTTAAGAAGCATCTTAAAGGAGGAGAGAGAGGTAGAGAGGCGCAGTGGTTTAGAGAGGGAATTCCGGAGCTCAGAGCCTAGGCAGCTGAAGGCACGGCAGCCAATGGTGGAGAAATGCAAATCAGGGATGCGCAAGAGGCCAGAATTGGAGGAGCGCAGAGATCTCGGAGGGTTGTGGGGCTGGAGGAGGTTAGAGAGATAGGGAGGAGTGAGGCCATGGAGGGATTTGAAAACAAGGATGAGAACCTTAACTGGCTTTTTTATTGCCACAGGGACACATTGGATCCTTGGGACTGGAGACCTTCTGGCTGCTATGTTGTGGCCACCCAGAAGGCTCTGCAGCCAACATCCATTACCACCGCTGCAGGGACGATGGCTTTCTGCCCATGATTCTGGGTAGAGGCCCCTCCGAGAGGCAGACCTGTGCCAGGCCACTTTAGATCATGCTGATAACCTGAACCTTCAAATGCAGGTGAGTTCAGGTGCACTGCCCTGACCTGACTCGTGCTCTGGTGCATGGGGGAAAGAAGTACCCAGGCCATTATGTGTGTATGTGCGTGCGTAGGCGTGTGCGTGTGTGTGTGTGTGTGTGTGCGTAGGCGTGTGCGTGTGTGTGTGTGTGCGTAGGTGTGTGCGTGTGTGTGTGTGTGCGCGTAGGTGTGTGCGTGTGTGTGTGGGCATGTGCGTGTGTGTGTGCGTAGGCGTGTGCGTGTGTGCGTAGGCGTGTGCGTGTGTGTGCGTGTAGGCATGTGTGCGTGTGTGTGTGTGTGTGCGTAGGTGTGTGCGTGGGCATGTGCGTGTGTGTGCGTGTAGGCATGTGCGTGTGTGTGGGCATGTGCGTGTGTGTGTGTGCATGTGCGTGTATGGCGTGTAGGCATGTGCGTGTGTGTGTGTGCATAGGCGTGTGCGAGTGTGTGTGTGCGTGTGTGTGTGGGCATGTGCGTGTGCGTGTGTGCGTAGGCGTGTGCGTGTGTGTGTGTGCATAGGCGTGTGCATGTGTGTGCGTAGGCATGTGTGTGTGTGTGCGTAGGTGTGTGCGTGTGTGTGTGTGTGGGCGTGTGCGTGTGTGTGTGTGTGCGTAGGCGTGTGCATGTGCGTGTATGTGTGGGCATGTGAGTGTGCATGTGTGTGTGTGCGTAGGCATGTGCGTGTGTGTGTGCGTGCATGTGTGCGTGCGTAGGCGTGTGCGTGTGTGTGTGTGCGTAGGTGTGTGCGTGTGTGTGTGTGCGTAGGCATGTGTGCATGTGTGTGCGTAGGTGTGTGCGTGTGTCTGTGCATGCGTGTGTGTGTGCGCGTAGGTGTGTGCGTGTGTGTGTGGGCATGTGCGTGTGTGTGTGTGGGCATGTGCGTGTGTGTGTGTGGGCATGTGCGTGTGTGCGTGTGTGTGTGTAGGCATGTGTGTGTGTGTGCATCTGGGCATGTGCGTGTGTGTGTGTGCGTAGGCGTGTGCATGTGTGTGTGGGCATGTGCGTGTGTGTGCGTGTAGGCATGTGCATGTGTGTGTGTGCATAGGCGTGTGCGAGTGTGTGTGTGCGTGTGTGTGTGGGCATGTGCGTGTGCGTGTGTGCGTAGGCGTGTGTGTGTGTGTAGGCGTGTGCATGTGTGTGTGTGCAGTGAAAGAGAGAGAATGGATACTCAGAAATAGTGACAGAAACCTTTAGTGATAACTATGGCTGTTTTTAATCTGTAGAAACTGTTGCTATTTTATATCTATGACCAAGTTCACAATATATGATATTTACCTCGGTTATGCTACTTCATCTTTAATGCAGTTGTTGTTTCCACACTCCTAGAGAGGAATAGCACCATTTGAATTTTAAAATATGTATTTAACACTCAATTGAAATCATTATTGTCTTTTTAACTAGTGGATATAATGGGGTTTTAAGCTATGCTAATGGCCTATGTTATTGGTAGGTCAACTTACTGTCCTTGATAATGTTTTTCTGAAAAAAAGCAGAGGCCATTAATCTTTTACAACAGTTTTGTTGATACGTGTATCGCTTTTTCACTCTCAGCCCAATACCCTAATCTTATCAATTCATTTTTTTTTAGGCGTCTGGGTTTTGATTTATTCGACATCACACGGAATTACTGCCAACCATAATTTGGCCATAACTCAAATCACTCTGGGTAATCTAATTGGGCATTTTTTATTTTGCTTCTGATTTTATGGGGCAGAAAACCATAGTCCAAACAGCAGGACACCTTCCTGTTGTGAACGACAATCTCAGGGAAACAGTCTCCTATCGAGCGTTTAAAGTGGATAAGGTTTGTAATGCTAATTAATCAGGAGTCGGCCTTTTAGAATGATTGTTATCAGATTCATACATCACCAAGTCCAGTTGCCCATTCTAATGATGTAATTAACAGTTTATTTTTGAGTTATACGCCAGCTCAACTCCCCAGTTATTATGAAGCCATACATTTTTTATAGGCTCATTAAACTATGCAGTTTCCATTGATGCAAAGTGATTTCACCTTTAATATAGCTCAGGTCCGCCAACTCTTGTCAGTAACAGCAGGTAACGGTCTCGTACTGATACCTTTAGTGTATAAAGAAATCCTTTAAATGCAGTTTTTCTAACTAAGTACATAACATCAATTAAATACTTGAAAGCCAATGGTCTTCTATTTTTATTTAATAGATGCCCTCATACCTCCATCCAGTAAGTTATTTTATTACAATTGTAGCCACGTTGAGATGGTAAACAGAGAGGGTTACAGTGGATTGTAGAAAATGGCTTTGTGGGCCTCCAAAAGGTGAAGAGCAAGGGTGCAGGCAGCCCATACTAATGTTCTGACGAAGGGTCATCGACCTGAAACGTTAACTCTGTTTCTCTCTCCACAGATGCTGCCTGACCTGCTGAGTATTTCCAGCATTTTCCGTTTGTATTTCAGCCCATAATAACGGTCTGTCAACCAAGGGCAAAGGTTGGGCTGAAGCACCAGGAAAATGATATGCTTCCACACAAGATGATATGTAGCTCCAATTTTCTCCTGTTTCCCCTTCCTTGTTTAAAGGCAGTGAATACAGTGAGCAGAGCACAGACTGATTGGGAGTAGGGCACAGACAGGCAGGAGAGTGGCGAGCAACTTGCCTGCATCGTGTGTTTTTCTGTAATTGTTTCCCCACCTGTGATTCATCTGCGCTGATCACGTGACTGGTTCATGCTAACCATGTGGTACTATTATCAGTCAGAAACAATCTACAGCCATGCGTCACCTACAGCCATGCATTGTTAAAGACACAAGACTTTTATAAGTATAGGTGGAAAAACAATCAAATCCTCAGGAGAGTCAGTATTTGAAGGTGAATGTAAATGTGTCAGTGTTGAAATTGGTGGCGGAATTGTACGGTTATTTTTCCAACTTTTGCTTGTTTCCCCCTGCGCCATGCAGTGTCCCCTTGTTAGACAAGGGGTCGAATGCCTTCATTCCACTAATGTTCTCTCGAGTGTCAGCCGTGGCTCAGTGGGTAGCACGCTCGCCTGAGTCAGAAGGTCGTAGATTCAAGTCCCACTCCAGAGACTTGAGCACAAACATCTAGGCTGACACTCCAGTGCAGTACTGACTGAGTGCTGCACTGTTGGAGGTGCCACCTTTCGGATGAGACGTTAAACTGAGGCCCTGTCTGCTCTCTCAGGTGGACGTAAAAGATCCCGTGGCACTATTTCGAAGAAGAACAGGGGAGTTATCCCCGGTGTCCTGGCCAATATTTATCCCTCAATCAACATCACTAAAGCAGATTATCTGGTCATTATCAGATTGCTGTTTGTGGGAGCTTGCTGTGCGCAAATTGACTGCTGCATTTCCTACATTACAACAGTGACTACACTTCAAAAGTACTTCATTGGCTGTAAAGCGCTTTGGGACGTCAGGTGGTCGTGAAAGGCGCTATAGAAATGCGAGTCTTTCTTTAGTAGCCTGGCTGAAGGGAATGCATTTCATCCACTTAACAGAGCAAAGGGTTTGAGTGAAAAGCAGCCTGCGAATTGGAGCTTCTGACCCACTTAGAAATGGAACGCTCCATCAACTCACCGCCACCTTTTTCTAACATTGCAACATCAGTCTGCAGAGAAATTACAAGAATATAAAATAAAAACAGTATATGCTTGAACTACTCAGCAGGTCAGGCAGCAACTGAGAGATTACAATGCTTGGTTTAAAGCATGGTGAATATAATCCACCGGTAGAAGAGTTGCGATTCCAACAATGCAAGCACATATACACTGAGGCAAATGAATCCGGTTTATTTTGCAAGAGTTTATCTGGAAAGCCTTCAACATAGACACACCAAGGTGGGACGGAGCTTTATTTCCTGTCTTCTTGTTTTGCTCATCTATTAGGCAAAAATAACAAAAGTCGTGCATAACAATTTTATTTTGTTGACTGACGTGGTTTCAATGCAGACAGACAGCAGCTACTCTGTTAAGATTGTAGCAAATGTTATTTTTCAAAATATATTCGCACAATCCATTGTGCTGATTTTTGCAGATCTAACGACACCTATTTTGGAACAGGCACCATCTGGATGATCATTTCCCCTGTCAGTCAATACTCACGCCGATTGTGTGGTCAACATTGCGGAATGGAAGAAAATATAACTCACAGGGGAGGCTTTACCAAGTTGCGTTCCCATGGAGCTCAATGCACCAGGAAACCTGTATTGGGCAACACGGTGGCATAGTGGTTAGCACTGGTGTCTCACAGCGCCAGGGACCCGGGTTTGAATCTGACCTCGGGTGACTGTCTGTGTGGAGTTTGCACATTCTCCCCGTGTCTGCGTGGGTTTCCTCCGGGTGCTCCGGTTTCTTCCCACAGTCCAAAAATGTGCGGGTTAGGTTGATTTGGCTATGATAAATTGACCCTTAGTGTTAGGGGGGGATTAAATATGTGGGGTTATGGGGATAGGATGGGATATGTTAGGGGGAATTAAATGCGTGGGGTTACGGGGGTAGGGTGGGATATGTGTACTGTGGGGATTAAAGCAGGGACGGGGTGCTGGATTTGGATGATCAGCCATGATCGTATTGAATGGTGGAGCAGGCTCGACGGGCCGAGTGGCCTATTCCTGCTCCTAGATTCTATGTTTCTATGTTTCTATTGGGAATTTGGTTGAGATTGTCAGTGAGCCCCACAGGAGTCACTTAATGGAGGGAGATGCTGCAGGGCAACACTGGCCTCCGTGTCCAAGTTCCAATTTGCGCTCCCAACAAATAAAGCTCAACAGGAGCAGGAATTTATACGTCCTGTACAATTCTAGCTCTTTATCTTGTAGATCATGGCCGGGCGTTTCAGCTCGATTGTGCTGTTTCTTTCTCGTCCGAAATCAGTCAAACCGGCGCAAATGATCGCGGGATTTTAAGCGCAAATTCCATTCCCGCGCAAATCGAGTTTCCACGATCTTTTGCGCTAGTTTAAAAAATGTTGCGCTGGAAGCCAGCCCCGCCTACAAAGCTGGCCAGGCCCCAGGGCGAATGAATCAACGTTAGGAATTTCCGCTAATTGCGCTCGTTTACAGGCCTTCGCGGAGGCTCTAAAAATTGAGCTGGATCTTTCAGGCGCAAGGACACTAATCGGGTGTAAGGTTGTAAGGTTTTTTTTTTTAATTCCCTAAGAAACTGACTACTGTTCCCCAATACAACGAGCAAATGGTTCTGTATATTTTTTTAAAAGTCATTTTCAGTCATTTAAAATCGGGTTACTCGCAGGTGGTGGATCGACACTGTGATTAAAAACACTTATTTTCTGTGATTAAACCCATTTTCAGCTGTATTAATCAAACTGCACCAAGTTAACACTTTTAAATATATCAAGGAATATTTTTTAAAGCAAATTTCAAACAAAAATAACGTCCTAAAACACTGCCCGATAGCGCTGGTTCATGGCAGATTTTACACTCACCGATATGCAAATAAATTTGAGCGGAAACTCGAGGGGAAAAAAACACTTCTCAAAACCAGTGAAAGTTTGGATGTAATTTGCGCCCGGATTGCCGATTGCGCCCAAAGCGGAAACTCTACTGCCATATGTATAATTCTTTGTTTTTTTAATTATTTGTAGGTTTGTTTATGGCATAACAATAATAACAAATCTGAATATCTACCTGAATTGGATACCAAAGCAATATACCAAGTATTTGCAGTCTTCACACATCTCAATGTCACACTTTGTTACAAATGAAAAACATTATAAAATACTGGATGCTCCTGAGCTGCAGCCTGAAATTTAAACTTCCCCATTAACAGAAAATACCTTCGGGGTGACACTTGAAATATATTTACAGAAAGAAATCCCCTTTGATCACTAATTGATTAAAGATTTGACAAAGAACAATTAGCTTCGAATTTTCCTAGTAAAACACAGCAACTTGCCTAAAAGGGACACCTTAAACTGCACTTCAACAGCAGAATAATATCTTGTTCACTGCACGGTTTAATGTTCCTGTCCTTATAAGGTAGCACAGCCGCCAACCTATCATGAGCATTGCCACGGGATATCAGTCAGTATGTAATAAATAAAATATTGGTGGTAGGGAGTTACTGGGCGCAAAATTGGGCTCGGTAGCGTCCGTTGTTTGGGCGCTATGGGTGCCATTTGGGGATCAAAATGGCATCCGCCGCACGCGCACACTTCTGCCATGAAGCGCGCCCGACACCGTATTGGTGAAGGCGTTAGCGCGCGTGCAGCTAATGTCCACCGGAAGTATGCAAAGCAAGAAGATCATGATGTCAAATTGACGCCAGCGCTGCCGTTTTAGAGCTCCACGCTCCAGCCGACGCCCTCTCTTAACCTCGCACAGCTGAACACGCGTTAAGTAGCATGAAGGATCCTCCGCCAGCGCTATTTAAGGTGATCAGCAATTGCTTACAGGTTAGTTGCTGGTTGATTTCTTCTGGCTGTTGCTACAATTCTATAAGGATTTGGTGCTTTCCATAGTTGTTTCAAATTACAAAAGTCTACAGGGAGTGGTGTGGCAGGTGCTGAAGGACTTTTTGTTGACTTCAAGGCTTCTGCACAAACCAGTTGCTCCCAGAAATGGTTGGCCTAGTAGGGCTCCCTCTTGGCACTGGGAGAATAAGCAGAGGCCACGCAGAGCAGGGCAAGCTGCTAGAAGAGCAACGGGGAGGAGGGGGAGGAGGGCTCTCAGCAGGAGGCCATATCTGCAAAAGGTCTTTAGGGAGCAGATCTGTTGGAGAGAATTTTGCAGGAGTGCTGTGACACCCTGGAAGCCCCTTTGAACACTGGTATCCAGAGCCATGATGACAGCAGTCTGAGCTTCCACTGCAGCACTCAGACGTTGGGTGGCTGCTGCTTGTGTTGCAATGGAAGCTGAGACATCGGACATCAGACACTGCATCGTGGTTGGATCCACAAGTGTGATCATGGAGTTGGCCATCACTTCCATGCTGGAAAGGATGGGCTTCAAGATTTGAGCGAAGTCCTGTGCCAAGTTGGTGCCGGACTCCTCCAGGCTCCTTGACATTGAACGCAGGCTTTCTAGCAAGCTTCCCAATGTACCAAGCATTTTGTTGTGTATGTCCATCAGCCTTTTTCTGTAGCCTGCCCCATCGAAGTCCTCACCTGAGTCCTCTGCAGCATAACTCGTGTGCGACTTTGCCTTCTGGTGAGCCTTCACCTGCGCTATCCTTGCCTCCTGCCCTGGCTGCAGTGCACTCGTGCCCGGTGTCTCACCATGTGCAGATCCTGCCTCTATGCTATCCTTTAAGATACAAGGGTGTCAGTATCTGAGCTGGTGGCTGCGAGTGTGAAATCAAGTGACGGTGTGTCTTCATCAGCACTCTCTTCTTGATCTTCCTCCACTGCCTGGCCAGGTTACAGTCCTTCGATATCTGAAAGGTAAAAGGCACAAGAGTAAGGTTGTGGGGAGGGGAGGGAGGGAAAGTAAGAGGTGCATGCTTACACCATCTGCAACTTTTAAGTCAGAGAGATTGTGGGATGAGGGGGAAGTGGGCTGTGAGAAGGAGGATTAGATATGAGGATACTGTCATCTTCAATGGTTTCAGCCCCGCCGCTGGCCACGGCCTTAGCAATGGCCATTCCAATAATGGCCAGCACTGTCTCCTCCATGGGGGTTAGAACATGTAGGTGTGCCTGTCCCCCTCCGGTTAGTTCCTGCTGTCTCCGGTTGTGCACCACCTTGTCCTGCAAGAGAGACGGAAGTGTGTCATTCAGTGTCATGGAATCTGTTTGGGTGATGTGGCTGTTATGGGTGAATAGCTGTCAGTGTGTACAAGCTGTGAGATGTGGGTGTGAGGCTTGCAGCAGTGCTAAGTGTGTGAGGGTGAGGTGAAGCTATGAATGTTAGGTATGAGTCCTGATTGATAGAGATTGTTGGTAGGTGAGTGAAGGGGATGTGGTGCATTGAGCAGTGGCTGAGGCTAGTGGTGCAGTTGGTAGAATAAAGCATTTGAAGATACATTGACTGACCTTGAGCACTCGTGTGAGGTCATTGAACTTCTTGCGCCACTGCATCCAGGTCCTCAGGGCTAGACTCCTGGCATTGATGTCCACAGCTATCTGCTCCCACTGCCTTTTGATCGTGTGTCTGGAGGGCCTCCTGGCCCTCTGCGGATACAGGACATCTCTCCTCCTCTCCAACTCTTCCACCAAGACCTCCAGTGCTGCGTCGGAAAAACTTGGAGCCCGCTCTCTCCCATGCTGTGCCATTCTTCACTGTTTCCTAGGTCAGATTCACTTCCTGCACGACTCCCAGCACCTACTCCAGCCATAAGGTACCTCCCCTTTAAGAGGTGCAGGCTAGCTTTAAGCAGTACAGGCTAGCTTTAAGAAGTGCTCGGAAGTTATGATTTTGGGCCCCTGCTGATGTGTGCAACCAATGAACAGCACAGTTAGCGCTGGCTGTATGAAGAAATCATGCTGATGAGCAGGCAGCAGGAAGATGGCGTGCTGCCTGCATTTCAAACAACGGATGCATCGTGATCCCCATGCCCGTTTTCGGAAGCTATCCAATTTGGCCCCCACTGAGTTTATTTCAGACATAGCAAGGATCTTATAGTCACCCCTGCCTCAATAACATTTGTGAATTAAACTCAGGAATACACTGCGTCTAGTGCAATGTATCTTTATATAAATATTAATAGTAATAAAGACGTTATGATGACCAACAGTAGGAACACTTCTCAAAATTACAGTAAACGTCAAAAATATATCTAAACAATTAATGGAAATTAATGGGTTCAAAAAGATTGCAAATGCGGAAAATGCTCAGCAGGTCACAGTCGGTATCTGAAAGGTAAGCACAGGTTAATGTGACCTTTGGTCAGACTCCTGCCGGAGGGTCACCCCCACATGTCAATCTATCTTTCTCTTTCTCAGACTGACTGACCTGCTGTGTATTTTCTGTGGTGGTGATGATAATTAGTGGTTTTGAGCTATCTAATTAGCTGACGATAGCAGCACTGAGCTATAGTGAAAGGCTCCACTCCCGGACCAGCCATTACCTGCTGACAGTACTCTGAACCATTCTGGTGTGTTTTGTTCTGGTATAAGAGTTTTTGAGACACTTAAAACATTTGGCTCTTCCTCCTGCCTTAATCAGCTCTGGGTCCTGCATTGTATCATAACATTTGCTGGAATGTTACTCTCTTTGTCAATAGATCATTAATTTGATGTGATTCTCTTGGCCAGTAGAATGGTCATGAATGCGCATTAAAAGCCTGCAGTAATCTGCGGAGTCTATGTACCAATGGAGATACGGAACATTTGGTGTGTTCTATTCTGGAATGGGGAGGCCTTGAGGTGATTAAAATAGGGATTGTCAAATGTGCCTAATGCTCTAATCATCTTTCCGTTCCCTTCTCCAACATAAAACAGTCTGAAATAGGCATTATTACCATATTAGTACATGGTCGAGTAAAACTTGAGGTTCTGGGTGACTCTCCAGCCATTATTAATTGCTGATCAGAGCATTTGAATTAAAGAATAAATTCTGAGTTCTGAAAGAACAAATTAAGATCAAAGCTCAACATTCTTAATGTCCGTCGGGGGAAAACAAAACAAGAATATTTATCCAAAGTAAATGTTGGAATATGGGACCTGAAGCTAATAAAATCACTCTGGTCTCTTCTTATGCTTTAATGCACTTTCTATTCTTGTTTCAGCATGAATCATGCTAGATCATTCAGTGTACTTTTATTAATGTCATAACAAACCTCTTCAGTCACACACCTATTTAGTCATACCACATGCAGTCATTTTGTTTCAGGCTATGTATTGCTTGAATTAGTTAAGAACAACTCATTTCCATAATGAATATGCTTGTGGTGGCACTTTCCAAAGTTCTATTTTAATGTGCTTAGTAATGATATTTTGCTATAAAAGATAAATCAGTATTTTTTTTGCAAGCCAGTTTATTGTAACACATTGGATTGATAGTATCCCACCTTTGAATATGTGTGCTGTCAGCCACAGTGAGACTAATGACAAGAAAACAAAAGGCTTGAAGCTTGTTTTTAGCTTAACGTCTATCAACACTCGACATTCTGCACGGTTCTTTCTGTGCAGTTTAGTGAGATTATACAGAAGTAGCCACAAAGGTTGTAGGTCCCACCTTCAAGAAATGATGAAAGAATCTTTCAGCTAACTTAAAATGACAGACACTCCAGACAGTGATTGTTGCAAAATATGCACACTCTCTGCGGATTTTCTTTTACCAATATTTATTGGGTCGAAGCTGCTGCTGTCGATTTCATTGTACAAATGTTAAATAACACTTTCCCAAATTCTTCTCAGCTGTTTTAATAAAGGGGTTTTAACCTACTAAAATAGTGGAGGAAAACATTTGGGACAAGTGCATTTCACTCATTCACTGACAGTGATTTCTACCATTATGCCATACTTAAAAATGTATTGTCTGTTTCAAAATTTAAACACATTGGGGGAGAAATTCAGTATCGCCCCGTTTGGGGCGTAATTTTCGGCCGGGCGCAAAGTTTAGCGCCTGGTGCTAATTATCGCCTCCAACTGCAAACTTGGCTTCTATCGCCCCTGGAGGTGATTGGAGCGCTAAATCAGGCGCTGCACACCTCTCTTAAGGCACTAACGTCGAGGAGCGAGGCGCTACCTCAGAGCACTGGCGAAGCTCATGTGATGTCAGTCAGTAATGGAACACAGACACATTGGCGCCGGCCAGTTCTTAAAGGGGAGGGTCGATCTTGCTCTCCATCCACATCCTGCTCATTGCAGCCTTGAATCTCGGCCGGGAGAGACCTGTACATCAAATCTGCTGGAAAGAACAATGGAGAGTCCCAGGGAAAGAGCTCAGAGTGCAGCCCCCATAATCTCTTCTAAATCGATGCAAGGAAGGTCAAATCAAAATGAACCTGTAAAGTGCTGCTCAGTACCCAAAACTTCTTCACACAGCGTTGAATCTCTCCAGAACTCTCTCTCTCTCTCTCTCTCTCAGAATGCGTGGTGCAAAAATGTCGCCGACAAAAAAAGGCAGGAAGCGGTCGCCTTTAAATAGCGCTCCCCCAGTCCCTTCCTGACTGCAAAACGCTCCCCTCAACCTGTCGTTGCTAGCGGCAGGCGGTAAGGCAGGGGGCCACTCAATATCCGGTCCGGGGTGCTACCGGGGCGTTGCATGCTCGACTGACGTCACGATCTGTGGGCGCAGGAGATCTTCGCCCGCAGATCGTGACGTCTTAGGGCGCTAATGGGAGGAGCAAAGCAACCTGAATTTTTCCCCCATTAAGAACTATGAAAGATCAGGTATTATCTTATGCAAAGTTGAAGAAAAACTCTTTTAGCAAGCAGGTCATAAACCTCTTCAGTATATTAAAAGAACTTTATATACAAGCAAAAATATAAACCCAGCATTGAAGAACATACAGTAAACTAACCCTAACATGATTTATCAGAAAACCGATGTGTTTTTCATTATATAACCACTGGGTGGCAGCAAACAACACCATTTTTACAACCCTTCAAACCGTGATCGCGCCCTTCCTCTTGAACACTTGTACATGCAGCACGAACAACAGCTAATGCTTCTTTTTCACAAACTGCATGAAATATTTCTTTCATTTGTGAGGAAATGCAGAGCTGGATTTTACTCAGAAAATGTAATGCATTGCAAGAAGTGACCAGGAGAACTGGATTTGTGATGTTTTCGTGTACTAGGGTATCATTTGGGAGTGGTACTTGCTTTCGGAGTGGAGCAGGCTGGCAGAACTGGGTTGTGCTTAATGCTTGAGCAGAGCTCTGCTAGCTGGCAGCCAAAAACAGGTAAAAGATTGTCATGTTAGAAAAGCATTGACTGTTGAGCTTAAAGCTTAAATACTTTGCACTCGTTGCATTAGTAATGCTGCAGCCATCGTGAAGCTGCAGGGAAAGATAGAAATACTGCAATCACTTATGCGTCAAAAAAGACAACCTTCTCGCCCACAGAGGTCACGAGATCACGAGATCTCTGTGGGCAGCTTTCTTCGGGGCCAGTGGCGAACGCCTTTGCTTTTATTAAATCAGTAGAAGACAGAGGGGCATCAACGTGACAGAAATGATTTGAAAAATGGTCTTCAAGGATTCTGAATGAAGCACTAAACGACAGAATAAATGGCTGAATGGTCATTTCTAACGCCCACATTCCTAGGTTATTGCGCATTAGTAACACAGAGCGCATTATTTGTATTACAACATTTTCTTGTCTCTGATGTTAGTACTAAGGAAATCCAGCATAGACAAAATTAAATCGCTGCCTTCTTGTCATGTGGCATAAATAAACTGGTGTCGGCTTGAATGTTACGCCATGCGGGATAATATGTTGGAATTACCTTTATTAGAAAAATTAGTTTCTTGAACATCAAAAAAAAACTGCATTTGTCTCCATTTTGCTTCAAGCAATCTGCCAACACTGGAGGAAAATGCTCCATAGCAGAAATTCCCAATAATTGTCATATAATAACAGTTACAGCATAACTAAATAACAGTGGTAAAAAAAAATGGCCTTTTTAATGAACCAACTGCTGCACTGAGGAACGAAATGTCCCCACTTTTTCCACTGGGACTAAGAAAGAAAGAAAGACTTTTTTTTCTTTTCACTTTTTCCACTGGGACTAAGCTGTTAAGAGCAAACTATTCCTTTATATGGGTATGATTTTGCTTCAGTTTCAGTGTGCAGACTATGACGTCAAGAAAGCTTGATTTACCTGGGATATTAAACAGCTAAATATCTACCAAGATAAAGAAAAAGAAGAAAGAAAGAATAGATTTATATAGCCCCTTCCTTTTACATCCTCAGGATGTCCCAAAGCACTTTAAAACCAATTAAGTACTTTTGAAGTGCACTCACTGTTACAATTACATAGAATTACATAGAATATACAGCACAGAAACAGGCTATTCAGCCCAACTAGTCTGTGCTGGTGTTTATACTCCACACCAGTCTCCTCCCATTTCATCTGCCTGATCTCATTGCGAGGGGAATTGAATACAAAAGTAGGGAGGTTATGCTTCAGTTATACAGGGCATTGGTGAGACCACATCTGGAGTACTGTGTACAGTAATTGGTCTCCTTATTTAAGGAAGGATGTAAATGCGTTGGAGGCAGTTCAGAGAAGGTTTACTCGACTAATACCTGGAATGGGCGGGTGGTCTTATGAGGAAAGGTTGGACAGGCTAGGCTTGTATCCACTGGAATTTAGAAGAATAAGAGGTGACTTGATTGAAACATATAAGATCCTGAGGGGTCTGGACAGGGTGGATGTGGAGAGGATGTTTCCTCTTGCGGAAGAATCTAGGACTAGGGGTCACTGTTTAAAAATAAGGGGTCGCCCATTTAAGACAGAGATGAGGAGAAATTTTTTCTCACAGAGGGTCGTGAGTCTTTGGAACTCTCTTCCTCAGAGGGCGGTGGAAGCAGAGTCTTTGAATATTTTTAAGGCAGAGGTAGATAGATTCTTGATAAGCAAGGGGGTGAAAGTTATCGGGAGTAGGCGGGAATGTGGAGTAATCAGATCAGCCATGATCTTATTGAATGGCGGAGCAGGCTTGAGGGGCCGAGTGGCCTACTCCTGCTCCTAGTTCTTATGTTCGTATATATGTATGTTCGTATCTCAGCCTTTCAGCATATCTTTCTATTCCCTTTTCTCTCATGTACTTGTCTAGTTTCCTTTTGAAAGCACCTAAGCTATTTGCCTCAACCACTTCCTGTGGTAGCGAGTTCCACATTCTAACCACTCTCTGAGTAAAGAAATTACTCCTTATTTTCCTATTGGATATATTAGTAACTATCTTGTATTTATGGCCCCTAGATTTGGATTCTCCCACAAGTGGAAACACTCTCTCCACATCTACCCTGTCCAACCCATTCATAATGTGGCATAGTTATTTTCAAAGAGCTTTTTTTTAAAAACTAAAATTTCCCTGCCTTTAACTCAGAAGCGTTTTTTGGAATAAATTGGCCACGGAAATAAAAATCTAGAAAATGCCAGAAATACACAGCATGTCGGTCAGCATCTGAAGAAAGCTTATGTGGCGTTTTAGGCACGGAGCCTGCATCAGAACTGAAATCTGGGAGGTCGTGTTCCCTTAAAGGCTGAACAAAGTGAAGGTGGGGAGGAGAGGACTTGAATTGCAAGTACTAACTCCTTCGAATTTGCAGGGTTTTTTTTCTTTTTATCAGGAACAGGAGGAAGTTGAGTTCCATGCCAGGAATTCTTAATAAAAGCAAGTTGTTTCATGGCAAGCAGAATGGATGGGATTTGAGTGCATTGGTTCGGATCGGTCATGGCCCTGTGGGTAGCGCAGCGGGCCCAGGGGCCGTGTAGCCTGATCCTGCTCCTATTTCGTGTGTCCAATTCTGTTAGGTTCAGGAGATGGTTCTGTGATAGTAGATTGGCGGTTAGGATCAGATCAGCCATGATCTTATTGAATGGCGGAGCAGGCTCGAGGGGCCAATTGGCCTACTCCTGCTCCTATTTCTTATGTTCTTATTATAAAACGACTAGGGTTACGGAACCAAGGCAGGTAGATGGCCTTCAGGTACAGGTCAGCCATGATCTAACTGAGTGGCGGAACAGGCTTGAGGGGCTGAATGGCCGAATGAATCCAGTTCCTATGACTGTGCGGTCAATTTTCACTTGCCCCGTCGAGTTGGGCAGATGGTGGGCGTTGCGAGCCTGCCGCCCACCTGATGGAATTGGCGCCAGGCCCTTATCTGAATAACGTTGGTGAGCTGACTGCTGGTGGACGAGGGAAGGGGCGGAGCCGAGCCAGAAATCGGAATTTAAAGAGGGTGGGGGGTGCGGGGTGGAGGGGGGCTGGGGTGGGGGGAGACCGGGAGTGAGAGGGCAGGTTTTTGCCAAGAACGCTCTTCCTGGCCACACAAAAATCGATGCCACCGTCACTTCGGTTGCATTTTCTGATCAGCCTGCAGCCGCCGCCCCTTTAAGGATGGCTGGTTCAGCTGCTCAATGCTCCTTTCCGGTGGGCGGAGCGCGCACCCTCACCAGTGGAACACCAAGGTTGCGTAGGGGTCTCACCGACAGCGTAAGACCTCGATTTGCGCCTGTATATAGGCTGCCGTCTGATTCGGGCGGGCGGGTGGGCTGCTGGCCTCTTTCCTGACCCGCTCCAAAATCGTGGTGGGCCAGTAGGAGGCGAAAGCGGGGCTGTCGGTTTAGCGCTGTGAATGTCGGCCGACTGCCGTCCCATTCCTGCCCGAAAACAAGGACGGAAATCGGCCCCTACCAGTGGAGCACGGTCCTCAGTTTTGATTCAGACTTTCTCACGTCCAATCTTTATGTCAGAACATGTGAGCAAACACTATGGCAAAGTCACATAAATTATGCTTTGAAAATGCCATCCTATTGATTTAAGGTTCTGCACCTTGCATAAAGAATAATTAATGTTTTACATATTTTGGCTTGCGAGTGTGTTGAGTGATACTAAGGTGCAAACGTTTGCATGAAATTCTATTGTCCACTATCTTACTGGAGGTGGTAACCAATTTAAAACCAGTTGTTACCTCCATTAAAATGGTGGGTAAAGGAATTTCATTTAAATGCATTCAACTCGATCTCTCTTATATCACGCAACGTAATTTCCAGGTCTTTGTATTTCATTGAGAAGTTACAGCCTAATCCCTCAAGGCTAACGTGAGTGGCTTGTGGTGAAGGCACACAATAGATTCCAACTTTAGTTTACTAAGTGAGCACTTTTGTAATTTGAGGACCAAGAAGTGGAATTTATTTTGCTTGCGTTAGATCCAGTTATTGGGAAAATCAATCATGTTAAAAAGCCCATGTTTTACTTTCAAACAATTGACTTTAGAGGATCTGCTGGTTGCCTTGCACAATATTAAATGAGTTCCAGCAGTCGCAATCCCATTCCCAAAGGGCACGAGTCCACAGCACTAAACTGCTCATAAATTTGACACTAATTGGTGCAAATTCAACAATTTCACTCAATGAGGCCACCAGGATCGAAAGTGTAGGATAAGCAAATGTCTCACTGAGTCCAATGGGATGGGCTGGTGATTATTGAACCTTGAGGCTGAGTCGCATAGTCAGGGCAACATGAAGGAGTCTTTTGACTTGTCATTCCTGACTTGGGCTTGGTCAATTTTGTAACTGGAGACAAAAAATGAAAGCATTTTCAGTCTCTCAACCTTCACCACGAAGAGCACATTAAAAGTTGCTGTCAGCCGATGCAGTCATTCTTCAATGGCCCTGGTCCTTTAATGAACTATTTGAAAGTTGTGACTTATACTAACACTTAGTCCCTCAGCTGTACCTGAATTGCTAGACTCGGAAGGGTGAAGGGTCACTTCAGAAACCTTAGCTTCTCTTTCTCACTCAGACTCTGGCTAACCTAATTTTAGTGCTTTCTGTTTATATTTTGTTACCTGGGGGAGGGGGGCATCGGAAGAAGATTTTTTTTTTTAAAAAGCAATAAAAACAGTGAAAGAAAAGAAATTCTGTGGTTCTGCACAGCTTTTCTTTTCTGTTTCATACTGCATGCCAGAAAATGACAGGGAAGTAGAATGCAAGCAATTTGTAAGGTGACGCAGTAAATTCAGCACTCAGAGGGTTAAGCGTTACTCTGTGTGAAGACTGAAATCATTGCAGTGCACACTGTAATGTAGTGTTGCTTTAATTTAACACAAGGCACTTTCCTGTTTAGTCTGGCGCTACTTTGCAATTAATTTACTTTTGAGCTGAAATGCACTTTGGGGATTGTAGTTTTGTTCTACCCGGGCCATGTGGGTTTTGTAGTTTAGTGTTACAGTGGTTAGCAATTACCTGCTGTTAAAATGTTTAATTATGGTATTAGGATTGTATTATACAGTGTACATGGCCCCGTACATATCTGTGACGTGATGAAAAGCACAGATTTGCTTCACCTTTCCTTCCTGTCCTGCCCCACCTGAGAGGCAGGTGCAGAAGATTTGAACTTGAATGGCAAAAGATGGCAGCAACACTGGAAAGAATAAACCCATGGGGAAGAAAAAGTCAAAGGGCTGCATATGTTATAAATAAGAATGATAATTTCTTTCAGGAATGTGCTGTGAGTTCAACTTCAGGAGTCCAGAATTCAACAGCTGGAAGTGAGTGCGTGTGCACATCATATCAAGTCAAGACTGAATACGATGCATCTGAGGCTGACTAGCCTGTTGAAATGCAATGTCAAGACTCGCACCTGAATAATGGCCCTTGTGACAAGATACCAGAGAGAGGGTGACTGATGCCCATGGAACTGTACTACAACAAGAAATCAAAGCCTTCAGGCTAGGGAGGTAAGGGGAAATAGTTACCAGCAAAAAGGAGAAGAAAGCCCGTAATTCTGTTTTTTGTGAAATGCAGTTCTAATTCCAGTCTTAGTAATTGCTGCAAAAAGGTCTGACTAAAATCTCAATCATCCTGACAATGGGCCAATCAGTCTTAAAAATCCAATAGAAATTACATAAGAACATAAGAAATAGGAGCAGGAGTCGGCCATTTGGCCTCGAGCCTGCTCCGCCATTCAATAAGATCATGGCTGATCTTCTACCTCATCTCCACTTTCCTGCACTATCCCATATCCCTTGATTCCCTTAATATTCAAAAATCTATCGATCTCTGTCTTGAATATACTCAACGACTGAGCCTCCACAGCCCTCTGGGGTAGAGAATTCCAAAGATTCACCACCCTTTGAGTGAAGAAATTTCTCCTCATCTCAGTCCTAAATGGCTGACCCCTTATTCTGTGACTGTGACCCCCTGGTTCTAGACTCCCCAGCCAGGGGAAACAGCCTCTCAGCATCTACCCTGTCAAGCCCTGTAAGAATTTTGTATGTTTCAATGAGATCACCTCTCATTCTTCTAAACTCTAGAGAATATAGGCCTAGTCTACTCAATCTCTCCTCATAGGACAATCCCCCCATCCCAGGAACCAGTCTGGTGAACCTTCGTTGCACTCCCTCTATGGCAAGTATATCCCTCCTTAGGTAAGGAGACCAAAATACTCCAGGTGTGATCTCACCAGGGCCCTATATAAGTGCAGTAAGACGTCTTTGATATATGCTAACTCCTTCATTACCACTAACTAGAGCACAGTACAGTTAGTACTACTAACTAGAGTACAGTAGCCCAAGAGAAATAGGTGCCTGCTGTGTTACTAGACCAGTAAGAGTCAAACCCCTCCACTGACTAAATTGCTCTAAAAGATAGATGCTTACTGCACCATACTAGGCACATAAGAACATAAGAACATAAGAAATAGGAGCAGGAGTAGGCCAATCGGCCCCTCGAGCCTGCTCCGCCATTCAATAAGATCATGGCTGATCTGATCCTAACCGCCAATCTACTATCTATCACAGAACCATCTCCTGCATCTAACAGAATTGCACACACGAAATAGGAGCAGAATCAGGCTACACAGTCCCTGGGCCCGCTCCACTACCCACAGGGCCATGACCGATCCGAACCTAGACTCATGTCCAAATTCCTGCCCGCTCCCCGTAACCCTTAATGCCCTTTACTTCTAGGAAACTGTCTATTTCTGTTTTAAATTTAATTAATGTTGTAGCTTCTACAGCTTTTTGTGGCAGCATATTCCATGGACCTACCACCCTCTGAGTGAAGTAGTTCCTCCTCATCTCAGTTTTGAAAGAGCAGCCCCTTATTCTAAGACTATGTCCCCTAGTTCTCGTCTCACCCGTCATCGGGAACATCCTCCCCGCATCCACCCGATCCAACCCCTTCACAATCTTATATGTTTCAATAAGATCGCCTCTCATTCTTCTGAACTCCAATGAGTAGAGTCCCAATCTACCCAACCTCTCCTCATATGACCACCCCCTCATCCCCGGGATTAACCGAGTGAACCTTTTTTGCACTGCCTCGAGAGCAAGGATGTCTTTCCTTAAGTAAGGGCACCAAAACTGTATGCAGTATTCCAGGTGCGGTCTCACCAATACCTTGTACAACTGAAGCAATACCTCCCTATTTTTATATTCTATCCCCCTAGCAATGAAAGCCAACATTCCATTTGCCTTCTTAATCACTTGCTGCACCTGCATACTAACCTTTTGAGTTTCGTGCACCAGGACCCCCAGATCCCTTTGCACTTCAGTACTCTCCAGTTTCTTGCCATTAAGATAATAAATTGCTCTCGGATTTTTCCTGCCAAAGTGCATCACCTCACACTTTCCAGTGTTGTATTCCATCTGCCAAATCTCTGCCCACTTACTTAGCCTGTCTATGTCCCCTTGCAGGTTTTTTATGTCCTCCTCACTCACTACTTTCCCTCCCATCTTTGTATCATCTGCAAATTTTGATATGTTACACTTGGTCCCTTCCTCCAAATCGTTAATATAGATTGTGAAGAGTTGGGGACCCAGCACTGACCCCTGTGGAACACCACTAGTTACTGATTGCCAGTCTGAGAATGAACCATTTATCCCAACTCTTTGCTTTCTGTTAGATAGCCAATCCTCTATCCATGCCAGAATATTACCCCCAATCCCGTGATTTTTTACCTTAAGCAATAATCTTTTGTGTGGCACCTTGTCAAATGCCTTTTGGAAGTCTAAATACACTTCGTCCACTGGTTCCCCTTTATCCACTCTATATGTTACTTCCTCAAAGAACTCCAGCAAATTTGTCAAACATGACTTCCCCTTCGTAAAACCATGCTGACTTTGTCCTATTAAATTATGATTATCCAAATGTCCTGTTACTGTTTCCTTAATAATGGACTCCAAAATTTTACCTACCACAGATGTTAGGCTAACCGGTCTATAGTTACCAGCCTTCTGTCTACTGCCCTTTTTAAATAAGGGTGTTACATTAGCAGTTTTCCAGTCTGCCGGGACCTTAGCGGAATCCAGGGAGTTTTGAAAAATTATTACCAATGCATCTACAATCCCTACCGCCACTTCCTTCAAGACTCTAGGATGTAAGCCATCAGGTCCAGGTGATTTATCCGCCTTGAGTCCCATTATTTTACCGAGTACCACTTCCTTAGTGATTTTGATCGTGTTTAGCTCCTCTCCCCCTATAGCCCCCTGTTTGTCCAGTGTTGGGATATTCTTAGTGTCCTCTACTGTAAAGACTGATACAAAATATTCATTCAGTGTTTTTGCCATCTCCATATTTCCCACCATTAATTTCCCGGTCTCATCCTCTAAGGGACCAACATTTACTTTAGCCACCCTTTTTCTTTTTATATAACTATAAAAACTCTTACTATCTGTTTTTATATTTTTTGCTAATTTACTTTCATAATCTATCTTCCCTTTCTTAATCAATCTTTTTGTTATTTTTTGCTGCCTTTTAAAGTTTTCCCAATCCTCTGTCCTCCCACTAGATTTCGCTACCTTATATGCCCTTGTTTTTAGTCGAATACTATCCTTAATTTCTTTACTTAGCCACGGATGACTGTCCTTTCTTTTACACCCTTTTCTTTTCAGTGGAATATATATTTTTTGGAAGTTGTAAAATAACTCCTTGAATGTACACCACTGATCATGTGTCGTCTTACCCTTTAATCTATTTTCCCAATCCACTCTACTCAATTCCGCTCGCATACCTTCATAGTCTCCTTTATTCAAGCTTAGCACGCTTGTTTGAGATCCAACCTTCTCACCCTCTAATTGAATATGGAATTCAACCATGTTATGGTCACTCATTCCAAGGGGATCCTTTACTAGGACATTTTTAATTAATCCTGTCTCGTTACACAGGACCAGATCTAAGGTTGCTTGCCCCCTGGTCGGTTCAGTTACATACTGCTCAAGAAACCCATCCCTAATACACTCAATGAACTCATCCTCAAGGCAGCCCTGCCCCATTTGATTTGTCCAATTAATATGATAGTTAAAATCCCCCATAATTATAGATGTTCCCTTATTACATGCCTCAACTATTTCCTGATTGATACTCCGTCCAATAGAGTTGCAACTGTTCGGAGGCCTATAGACTACGCCCACTAATGTTTTTTTCCCCTTATTATTCCTTATCTCCACCCAAACTGTTTCATTATCATGATTTTTTGACCCAATATCATTACTTTACATTACTTGATAGTCCCTCTATATATTTTTTTATTCATTCATGGGATGTGGGCGTCGCTGGCAAGGCCGACATTTATTGCCCATCCCTAATTGCCCTTGAGAAGGTGGTGGTGAGCCGCCTTCTTGAACCATAGAGGGCAGTTAAGAGACAACCACATTGCTGTGGGTCTGGAGTCACATATCAGCCAGACCGGGCAAGGATGACAGATTTCTCTTCCCTGAAGGACATTAGTGAACCAGATGGGTTTTTACAACGATCTGGTAGTTTCATGGTCACCATTACTGCTACTAGTTTTTAATTCCAGATTTATTTAATTAATTTAATTCAAATTCCCCAGCTGCCTGGGGTGGGATTTGAACTCACACTCATACCAGATCATTAATCCCAGCCTCTGGATTACTAGTCCAGTAACATAACCACTATGCTACCATACCTCCACAAGCTTTGCTAGTACCTTGTCAAGAGACTCAGCATTAAAATACATGTAAGGGCGTGAAGTTGCAGTACTTACCCACTAGTTACCCACTAAATATGCCAGAAAAAATTAGGGCTGGTGCGTCAGGTGTAAGAGAATTTTTACGGGCTAAATGTCTTAATTACTGCCAAACAACCTCTCTGGCACTGAAAATTAAATTTTACAAGTGTGGAGTCTCATTCCTTCAGAAGTTAATTATTGTTGGAGATTTTAAAAAAAAATGTTACTTATTTTTTCTGTCTCTTTTATCTTTCTCTCTTAATCCCATCTTTCATTCCCTCTCTTTATTTTGCTTTCTGCGCATGATTTTACAATGAATTAAATATTCTAATTTATACTTCCTGGTTTAGGCTCTGTGAGGATTCTTCAATCTGATTGGTTGAAGAGCCACGCTGTTGCTTTTTCCTGCTCACACACACCACAGGTCCCCTGTAGAGGGCGCCGTGCTGGATCAGACTCCTGATGAGAGCAAGTTGCCACTCAAAACCCCCGAAAAGTCTGTGGGCAGCTGTAAGCGCAATGATCGGCGAGCGCCATTCCTTCGCTGCAAAATCTGGGCCATTATATATTTCTGCATTGTCCAAATATGGCCTATAGATTATATTCATTCTCCAAACCAGGGCAATTTGGCCCACAAAGCCTGGGCAACTTGGTTCCTATTTGGCCATATATTTTATTGGCTGTTCGAATTCCGTGAGCCCAAAGGTTTGGAAAGGGCTGCCCATAATGCTGTTGTCTTATTGGTGGATAAGTCCTATATCAGAACTCCAAAATCTGTTGGCATTATAGTTTTGGTCCCATGCAAATTAATGACGGATATTGTCTTAAACTTTGGCCGCTTTTGAACGGCAGCGAGTTGATTTCAGAAGGCCAGGCACA
This sequence comes from Squalus acanthias, assembly GCA_030390025.1. Classification (NCBI taxonomy): domain Eukaryota; kingdom Metazoa; phylum Chordata; class Chondrichthyes; order Squaliformes; family Squalidae; genus Squalus; species Squalus acanthias. The sequence continues at coordinate 10,088,242 of CM059430.1, forward strand.
GCTGCAGACACTTCAATCATTTAAATACACTGAGGTGTACACGGCTAGTTGATTATTCATTGGTAAGTTGTATGATTATAGTATCAAATTGTGCTGGTTCTATCCTTGCATTACTAATCTTTCACTGTAGGCTAACTTGTGCATTGGCTCCTGTTTAAGCAACGCCTCGATTTTAAAATTCTCATCCTTGTTTTTAAATCACTCCATGGCCTCGCTCCTCCCTATCTCTGTAATCTCCTCCAGCCCCACAACCCCCCGAGATATCTGCGCTCCTCCTGGCCTCTTGATCTGATCCTAAGCTCTGTAATTCCCTGCCGAAACCTCTCCGCCTCTCTACCTCTCTTTCCTCCTTTAAGATGCTCCTTAAAACCTACCTCTTTGACCAAGCTTTTGGTCACCTGTCCTGATATCTCCCTATGTGGCTCGGTGTGAAATTTTGTTTTATAATCGCTCCTGTGAAGCATCTTGGGACGTTTTACTACATTAAAGGTCCTATATAAATACAAGTTGTTTTTGTTGTTGGACAATTTCTCTTCCAGTCATATTTATATTTGCGCTGCTCAACTTTCTACAGTGCAAGCATTAACACAACTTCATAACTTGTATAACAGCCTGGGAATTAAATGTGCAATATAGATACATTCTTAATCAATACTGTATGATAACAGTCAAGCAAGACTTATAAAAGTCAGGGGGAATGCAGATTAGATTTGTCTGACTGGAATTGTTTGACATTCAAATTCAACTTTACACACAAACAACACAATGGGACCTGGGGTTTTGGGGGACGGAAAAAATAAATGTATTTTTGAAAAGCTAATTGTTTTCAGGCATTGTAGCTGCCAGAACAGGAAATCCAATTAACAGCAGCTGTTGTGGTGAGTTAGAAGGTAAAATGACACTACACATTACGTAGAAAGCGTGCACTGTGCATTTACAGAATAGGAACACAAATGCAAAGTTATCTCAATCAAATCATTGCAAATTTCTCTAACTTCATGTACACTAAATGTGGGCAGATATTTTATTTTAATATTGTTATTTTAAAATTATTTAGTATGTATTTTGTTCTCTCACTTTTAACCCTTGTGGGCGATTGATTCCCTCGTATTCTCCTCCAGCCAGAAGTAGAATGGGAACAAATGGAGGAACTTGTGCTTTTCAGCCTTGAAAGGTGGTGACTGAGAGGTGACCTTATGGAGACATAAAACAGTAAACAGTATGGAAGAAACATATCCAGAACACTACTTCAAATGAAACTGTTACAGTAGGGCAAAGGGGCACATGTTCAAACCAGTGAAAGGCAACCTTAGCAATGATGTTAGGAAGCCGTACTTCACACAATGAGTGATCAAAACTCTCGGCCATTTAGGACCGAGATGAGGAGAAATTTCTTCACTCAAAGGGTTGTGAATCTTTGGAACTCTCTACCCCAAAGGGCTGTGGATGTTGAGTCATTGAGTATATTCAAGGCTGAGATCGATAGATTTTTGGACTCTAGGGGAATCAAGGGATATGGGGATTGGGTGGCAAAGTGGAGTTGAGGTAGAAGATCAGCCATGATCTTATTGAATGGCGGAGCAGGCTCGAAAGGCCGAATGGCCTACTCCTTATGTTCTTATGTGTTCTTAAAACATGGAATAGAGTTCTGGGTAGGATGCCAGAAGCTGTGAGATGCAGGAGGGGATCTTTAGGCTCTTTCTGGATAGCTGAGCTGGAGAGCAGCTTGGTGAAAATCAGTGAAGCTATAAGGCCACAGATAAGGTATCTGTCATCCTGCTTAAGGTGGCAAACATCTCCTGCATGGCCATGGTCATGGCCTGCATAAACTCAATTGAGAGTCGTGCTTGAAGCTCCATGGGGGCAGCCATTCTCTCATGGCAGACATTCTCGCAATTACCTGCGACACCAATCCACTACTGTTGGAGCTGGACTCCTCCATCCTCTCTGCTATTGTGGAGAGCGTGCATGGAACGTCTGCCAGTACCTTGCAAAGTACCTCTATCATTCTCCTTCTCAATGATGGCCCCCGGGGTTCAGCATCTGTGTCCAACTGAGCAGAGCTTGGAGAAGATTGTGCCCCCCAACGGTGTCTGCTCATGCTCGCTTGCGAATTGTGATTCACCAGGTGAAAACCCAACTAACTGTCTAGCTGGACCCACCGAACTGCTACAATTTGTGCTGGTCCATGGCTGTATGTCCTGTGACAGTGCACCCTCAGAAGGAATGAGGTTCTCTGAGTAATCGTTGTCACACATGTCCACAGACTGTTGCTCTAGGCATGAAGGCCCTGGAAGAGAAAAGAAACGGATATGATTTAGTCCTGGCAAAGTAACAATCTTGACAATCACCATACTCGGGCTTCTCATAGTTCAGTCAGTGATGAAAATAAAGCAAGCATGTGTGTCAGAGATATTTTTAATTCCGTCACCGCTCATCAGCGAATTCCCAGTCTCTCCATCGCCGATTGTTAATGATGCAGATGTGCCACTTATCTCCGGGGTATCCTTCTCAGCGTCTGTGAGCTGCACAATTTGTGGCGGGTCACCTCTAGTCTTCTCCCTCGCGTTTTATGGTCTCTTCTACAAAGGGCGAAAGAACAGAGCTGCGAGTGGCACGAAGGTCACATATTCACCCGATGGATGTAGTGCATTCGGTGAGGGTGACTATCGGGCGCATGCATCACACTGCCTCAGGTTTGGGTTCAGTGGCAGCGGTGGATGGATAAATGGGGAGGCGAGGATGTGCATAGGAAGTGAAGGCTGGGTTCTGTTGAAACGTAAGTGGGCGTGAAGAGTGATGTGATGGAGAACGCTTGGCAAGGCAGAGTGCGGGGGGGTGGGTGGGTGGGTGGGGGGTGGTATGTGGGTTGCGCACTAAATGATGTAGGTGAATCAGCAACTGTACTCACATTTCCCGACCGGGTTAGGCCATTAGACCGCTTTCTGCACTGCATCCAAGACCAGGTCACAACGCTCCTGCTGCTCATCTCCTCAGCTACATCCAACCAAGCCTTCTTGGTGCGAGCAGCAGGTTTCTACCTCCCATTGCTGGAGAAAATGATCTCCCTCCTGCTCCTGACTGCACCCAGCAATAAGTCAAGGGAAGCATCATTATATCCGTGTGCTGGCCTTGCTCGTCCTGAATCCACGTTCACTAACTCTCATCGTCTCCTTCCAAAACCGCCTTGCTCCTCCAAATTCCAGTTTTGATTTGGCCCTTTAAATAGGTGACTGGCGATCATTTCAAGCAAGTGCACTTCATGCCCGCTGTCGCAGCGCGGAGAGGCGAAACCCCGAAGGAATACTGTAATTATGTAATCACGTTGAAATCTGACAGTCCATCCCGCTAAATTTTCTTCCGGGTTTCACTCAGAACCCACCTGTGCGTTAATATCGGGGCTCTAGACTTTCCTTGTGGGGCCCGGACAGGTACTCCTGCTCCTCCTGGCTTCTGTTTTCACCTGACAAGCTACAATGGCTTTCCCACTCAGGCTACAGTTAAAATTGTAGTCAGAGCCCAATAACATCATTGTTCACCGATCTGCACAGTTAAAGAAGGACCCCGTTGGCTTCAAGCGGGTGTCCTTGCCACCTGCCCAGAAGAGTAGTTTAAAATAGAAGACAGTACGATTGGTGTGGGACGTCGGCAGGTAATTCACCTGACTGATTAGGGTTTAAATTTGCAACTCAAGTTTTTCAATATTAAAACTATGGAAACAAACTTCTTTCATTATCTGCACTTTCATTTGTTTACAGTTAATGGCCCTGAAATTTGCCTCTACGGCTTGCCGCGGGGGTAAGGATCGCGCGCGCACTTACCTACCACGCCTGCCGTTGTGTTTTGGGCCCACGGGAACTTCAGCTCCTGGGCCTGCTCCAAGTGCCGGCGCGCAGTGCTTGCGTGTCCCAGGGGCGCAGTTAGTGCGATGCGTCCCCTGGGATCACGTGGGCTATGGAGAGCCAATGGCAGCTGACCATCTTTATTAGTTTGATGGGAACGGTAGCATAGTGGTTATGTTACTGGACTAGTAACCCAGAGGACTGGATTAATAATCTGCGAGACGTGAGTTCAAATCCCACAGCTGTGGAATTTAATTTCAGTTAATTAAATAATCTGCAATAAAAAGCTAGTATCATGAAACTACTGGATTGTCGTAAAAACCCCTCTGGTTCATTAATGTCCTTGAGAGAAGGAAATCTGCCGTCCTTACTGGGTCTAGCCCTATGTGTGACTCCAGACCCACAGCAATGTGGTTGACTCTGAAATGGCCTAGCAAGCCACTCAGTTGCAACAAACCGCTACAAGAAGCAATACTGTAATAAGAATAAAACCGGATGGACCGGATTTGGACCTGATAAAGGCAACACCCAGCCCAGTCGACCCTGCAAAGTCCTCCTCACTTGTGCCAAAATTGGGAGAGCTGTCCCACAGACTAGTCAAACAACAGCCTGACATAGTCATACTCACAGAATCATACCTTTCAGCCAATGTCCCAGACTCCTCCATCACCATCCCTGGGTATGTCCTATCCCACTGGCAGGACAGACCCACCAGGGGTGGCGGCACAGTGGTATACAGTCATAGAAACATAGAAGATAGGAGCAGGAGTAGGCCATTCGGCCCCTCGAGCCTGCTCCGCCATTTGATGAGATCATGGCTGATCATCCAAACTCAGTACCCTGTACCTGCCTTCTCCCCATATCCCTTGATACCTTTAGCTTTAAGAAATATATCTAACTCATTCTTGAATATATTTAATGACTTGGCCTCAACTACCTTCTGTGGTAGAGAATTCCACAGGTTCACCACTCTCTGGGTGAAGAAATTCTTCCTCATTTCTGTCCTAAATGGCTTACCCCTTATCCTTAGATTATGACCCCTGGTTCTGGACTCTCCGACCATCGGGAACATTCTTCCTGCATCTAGTTTGTCCAGACCTGTCAGAATTTTATATGTTTCGATGAGATCCCCTCTCATTCTTCTATGCTCCAGCGAGTATAAGCCTAATCGACCCAATCTCTCCTCATATGTCATTCCTGCCATCCCAGGTATCAGCCTTGTGAATCTTCGCTGAACTCCTTCCATGGCAAGAACATCCTTCCTCAGATAAGGCGACCAAAACTGCACACAGTACTCAAGGTGTGGTCTCACCAAGGCCCTGAACAACTGCAGCAGGACATCCCTGTTCGTATACTCAAACCCTTAGTCGGGAGGGAGTGGCCCTGGGAGTCCTCAACATTGACTCTGGACTTCATGGCATCAGGTTAAACATGGGCAAGGAAACCTCCTGCTGATTACCACCTACCGCCCTCACTCAGCTGATGAATCAGTACTCCTCCATGTTGAACACCACTTGGAAGAAGCACTGAGGGTAGCAAGGGCACAGAGTGTACTCTGGGTGGGGGACTTCCACGACCACCACTCAGAGTGGCTCGGTAGCACCATTACTGGCCGAGTCTTGAAGGACATAACTGCCAGTCTGGGCCTGCAACAGGTGGTGAGAGAACCAACACGAGGGAAAAACCTACTTGACCTCATCCTCACCAATCTACTTGTCGCCGATGCATCTGTCCATGGTAGAAGTGACCACCACAAAGTCCTGTCTTCACACTGAGGACACCCTCCATCGTGTTGTGTGGCACTACCACCATGCTAAAAAGAGATAGATTCAGAACAGATCTAGCAGCTCAAAATTGGGCATCCATGAGAATTGTATTCCACCACAATCTGTAATCTCATGGCCCGACATATCCCTCACTCTAACATTACCATCAGCCAGGGGGACTAACCCTGGTTCAATGAGGAGTGTAGAAGAGCATACCAGGCATACCTAAAAATGAGGTGCCAACTTGGGAAGCTGCAACACAGGACTACATGCATGCTAAACAACAGAAGCAGGGCTAAGTAATTCCCCAACCTATGGATCAGATCAAAGTCCTGCCACATCCAGTCATGAATGGCGGTGGACCATTAAACAACTGACAGGAGGAGGCGGCTCCATGAACATTCCCATCCTCAATGATGGTGGAGCCCAGCACACAAATGCAAAAGACAAGGCTGAAGCATTTGCAACCATCTTCAGACAGAAGTGCCGAGTGAATGATCCATATCGGCCTCCTCCTGATGTCTCCACCATCACAGAAGCCAGTCTTCAGCCAATTCGATTCACTCCACGTGATATCAAGAAACGGCTGAGCGCACTGGATACAGCAAAGGCTATGGGCCCCGACAACATCCCGGCTGTCGTGCTGAAGACTTATGCCCCAGAACTAGCCGCGCCTCAAGCCAAGCTGTTCCAGTACAGCTACAACGCTGGCATCTACCTGACAATGTGGAAAACTGCCCAGGTATGTCCTGTCCACAAAAAGCAGGACAAATCCAATCTGGCCAATAACTGCCCCATCAGTCTACTCTCAATCATCAGCAAAGTGATGGAAGGTGTCATCGACAGCGCTATCAAGCGGCACTTACTCACCAATAACCTGCTCATGGATGCCCAGTTTGGGGTCCGCCAAGACCACTCGGCTCCCAACCGCATTACAGCCTTCGTCCAAACATGGACAACGGAGTTGAATTCCAGAGGTGAGGTGAGAGTGACTGCCCTAGACATCAAGGCAGCATTTGACCGAGTGTGGCATCATGGAGCCCTAGTAAAACTGAAGTCAATGGGAATCGGGGGGAAAACTCTCCACTGGCTGAAGTCATACCTAGTACAAAGGAAGATGGTTGTGATGGTTGAACGTCAATCATCACAGCCCCAGGACATCGTTGCAGGAGTTCCTCAGGGCAGTGTCCCAGGCCCAACCATCTTCAGCTGCTTCATCAATGACCTTCCCTCCAACATCAGGTCAGAAATGGGGATGTTTGCTGATGACTGCACAGTGTTCAGTGCCATTCACAACTCCTCAGACAATGAAGCAGTCCATGCCCGCATGCAACAAGACCTGGGCGATGTTCAGATTCTAACCCACTGCCCCGTGACATTCAACGGCATTACCATCGCCAAATCCTCCACCATCAACATCCTGGGGATCACCTTTGACCAGAAACTTAACTGGAGCAGCCACATAAATACTGTGGCAACAAGAGCAGGTCAGAGGCCAGGTATTCTGCGGCGAGTGTCTCACCTCCTGACTCCCCAAAGCATTTCCATCATCTACAAGGCACAAGTAAGGAGTGTGATGGAATAATCTCCACTTGCCTGGATGAGTGTAGCTCCAACAACACTCAAGAAGCTTGACACCATCCAGGACAAAGCAACCCGCTTGATTGGCACCCCATCCACCACCTTAAACATTCACTCCCTCCACCACTGGCATACCGTGGCTCTAGTGTGTACCATCTACAAGATGTACTGCAGCAACTCACCAAGGCTTCTTCAGCAGCACCTCCCAAACCTGCGACCTCTTCCACCTAGAAGGACAAGGGCAGCAGGCGCATGGGAACACCACCACCTCCAAGTTCCCCTCCAAGTCACACACCATCCTGACTTGGGAATATGTCACCGTTCCTTCATAGTCACCGGTCGAAATCCTGGAACACCCTCCCTAACAGCACGTGGACTGCAAAGGTTCAAGAAGGCAGTTCATAACCACCTTCTCAACGGCAATTAGAGATGGACAATAAATATTGGCCTTGCCAGCAACACCCACATCCTGTGAACGAATAATAAAAAAAATAGGAGGAATCAGTCAGGGGCCAAATGCGAGGCAGTCCAAGATGGGTTTGGAGTGCATGTATGTAAATGCAGGTAGCATAGTAAATAAGGTTTGTGAGCTGCAGGCACAAGTCGCCACATGGGACTACAATATAATGGCAATAACAGAGACCTGGCTCAAAGAAGGGGAGGATTGGGAACTTAATATTCTTTGCTACAAGGCATTCATAAAGGAAATGGGAGGAAAATAAAGGAGATGGTTCGAGTGTAGACTAGATACATTCCCACAAAGGGGAAAGGAAAGGCACTCTGGATGGTTAAAGATATCGGGCTGGATGTTAAGGAGAAAGGTGGGTTGGGGACGGGGTTGCTCTGAGGTGGGCGGGAAGCCCTGGAGGCCAACTTTAACCGCAGGGCCTGATTTTCATGCGAGGCCTTGGTTTCCCTTCTGCAGCCAGCCAGATCGAGAGGCTGGCTGGCTGCGGGCATTTAGGCCTGTGGCACTAGGCCGCACAAGGAAGGAGGGAGGCTTTGCATGGGGGGGCGGGCCGTTAAAAGGATCGGATGGTGGGGGGGAGGAGGTGTCGGGCGGGCATTAAAATGATCGAGTGGGGGCGGGGTCGGGCAGAGGATCGGGGGTCGGGCCAGGCCATTAAGAGGATCGGGTGGGGGTGGTGGGAGTCGGGCAGAGGATTGGGGTGTGAGAGAGCATTGGGGCCGGATTTATTGGGGTGGGGAGGGTGAAGGGAAGATCGTGACCGGCCACCGGAGGAGCGTTGCCAGCCTTCAGATGTTGGGGGGGGGGGCGTCGGTGAAGAGAAGATCATGGCCGGCATCGGAGGATCGGTGGGGGGGAGACACGATCATGACTGGCCTCAGCTTCATTGGTGGCAGGAAGAGGCCTGGAAGGGTGATCAGAGGGGGTCTCCAATCACAGGGGTTGAGTTAGGTAGGGACCCTGGATCCAGGAGGTAGGTATAAAGGCACTTACCTCCTGAATCCAGCAGCTCCCGCCTTGCTGTATCTGCGGGTTTTACAAATTGTGTAAAACCCATCCACATGCAGTTAAAAACATAATGGAGGTTAAAAAAGAGGCTTCCAGCCTCATTATAATATTCAAATTGATGTCCTGCCTCCTGGCAGCGGGTTGGCCACCCACCCCCATCTTGCTTCCCATCCCGCCTCCAGTAAAACCGGAAATGGGCGGGTTGGAGGCGGTTTCAAGTCAGGAATCCGATTTTTAACAATTTAACTACCTCCACACTCCAAACCCACCCGTTATTTTAGGTTAAAATTCCTCCCATTGAGACTAAAATGAAACAGAGAAAGGAGGCTTATGACAAATGTAAGCTTCATAACACAGTAGAAAATCCAGCAGAATACAGAAAGTACAGAGGAGATCTTACAAAACGGAATAAGAGGGGCAAAGAGAGAGTATGAGAATAGATTGGCGGCTAACATAAAAGGGAACCCAAAATTCTTTAATAAACATCTAAATAGTAAAAGGGTAGTCAAAGAAAGGATGGGGCCAAAGAGGAGATCATGTTGCAGAGGCAGAGAGCATGGATGAGGTACTAAATGAGACCTTTGCATCAGTCTTCACTAGAGAAGAGGATGCTGCCAATGTAACAGTAAAGGAGGAGGTCGTAGCGATATTGGATAAGATAAAAATAGATAAAGTAGAGTTACATAACAGGTTGGCACTACTCAAAAGTAGAAAAGTCACCTGGTCCAGATGGGATGCATCCTAGGTTAATGAGGAAAGTAAAGGTGGAAATTCTGGAGGCTCTGGCCTAAATCTTCCAATCCTCCTTAGATATGGGGAAGGTACCAGAGGACTGGAGGATTGCAAATGCTATACCCCTGCTAAAGAAAGGGAAGAGGAATAGACCCAACAATTACAGGCCAGGCTGCCTAATGTTGGTGGTGGGGAAACTTTGAGAGACAATGGGCTGAATTTTGCCAGCGCTCAGAGGGCGGGTTAGGAGGCAGGGTCCACTGTCAAAATAGCAAAGATTGACAGTGGGTAGGGAACCCGCTGTCAACCCACCTCCACACGAGTCTCCCAGGTGTCGGGTCTGTCGGCGTTGAACAGACCCGACACCAAGTGTCGGGGAGGCAATTCACATCATTAAATGGGTTGTTAACATCCAATTAACTGCTATTTTAAGCCTACATTTCAATTTTATGTGCTCCCCCATGGGTTACCCGCTGCTCGGGGAACATGTCAGCTCAGCATGTCGTGAGTCGATTCAGCATTGAATTATCTCATGACCTGACAGCTGCCAAAGTTGTATAAAAGATCCCATGTTACAGCTGTTCACTTTCAAAGCTCAGACACTGTTGGTTACTGCATTTGGAAGACATATTGAGCTTTATGCAGCTTGCAAGTGTTTGGAGCAAACTCTCTATCCAGTGTCACCTCATTGGAACAACCTCTCTCACCAGTGACAGATCGTTTCTGTCATCTCAACCTCACCTGCCATCTATTCCATCAGCATCGTTGCCTTTGAAAATATCTCACCTTGGTCCTCAGAATCCCACCAAGATCAACCCAGCACCAACATCACCGGGCACACCAGCAGCAACAACAACAACAACAACAGCCTTCTCCGCAATCAACTGATGCTGCACAGGACACAGGGCATCAGCACCCGACCACATTGCTGCCCAGGACGCCAGGGATGGCCTCACCATGGCCAGATTTACTTCACTTCACGCTGTACACCTGGCTGCCACATGATGCATCAGGTTGGCACCACCCCACACCAGCACCATAAAGCATCCCTACAATGCCCAAGCCATTCCTTTCACACTCATCACCATTGCGGGGGGTACCGTTATGTCTCACCATTCACTGCAACTCACTAAGCCACTTCCAAAGGTGCACACAAATCTGACCAAGAATGCAAAGTGCTGAAAATAAAGATTTCAATGTTTGACAGCACATTAACAGAAACTTCACATGAACATTGGCTGAACCACCCAAGTGTCTACCCTTGTGTGTTGTTAGTTGGTATGCTTGCAGCAGGTTGAGGGTGAGTGTGAGGGGTGGCTAGTGAGATGGGGAAGTGATAATGTAGATAGAGAGGGATGGGTGGAGGTGCAAGGTATGTTGATGTGAGTAAGGATGTGCAGGAGTAGGGTAGGGAAGGCAGAGTGATGGGGATGTGATGAGTGGTACAGCAGGATGAGGTTGAGTGTGGCTTGGCAGTAACATTTCGTGATCTACTGGGATCAATGAAAGGTTTGTGCCACTGTAGCCTATTCCTCCTGATGACAGCCCTGCTTGTGCCCTCCTGTGCAATGATCAACCAGGCTGCATTGATCTCCTAGGGAGGTCTCTTCGGCCCATGGGAAAGGAAGAGAACCTCCCTGCATGCTGTGACTCCCTCCATAAGCATACTCAAAAGGCTGGCTATACTTAAAGTAGATAAGTCACCAGGACTGGATAGGATGCATCCTAGGATGCTGAGGGAAGTAAAGGTGGAAATTACGGAGTTACTGGCCATAATCTTCCAATCCTCCTTGGATACGGGGGTGGTGTCAGAGGACTGGAGAATTGCAAATGTTACACCCTTGTTCAAAAAAATGGTGTAAGGATAAACCCAGCATCTACAGGCCAGTCAGTTTAACCTCGGTAATGGGGAAGCTTTTAGAAATGATAATCCAGGACAAAATTAACAGTCACTTGGACAAGTATGGATTGATTAAGGGAAGCCAGCACAGATTTGTTAAAGGCAAATCATGTTTAACTAACTTGATTGAGTTTTTTAATGAGGTAACAGAGAGGGTTGATGAGGTGTACATGGACTTCCAAAAGGCGTTTGATAAAGTGCCACATAATAGGCTTGCCAGCAAAGTTGAAGCCCGTGGAATAAAAGGGACAGTGCAGGATGGATACAAAATTGGCTAAGTGACAGGAAACAGAGAGTAGTGGTGAATGGTTGTTTTTCGGACTGGAGGAAGGTAAACAGTGGTGTTCCCCAGGGGCCAGTACGAGGACCATTGCTTTTCTTGATATGTATTAATGACAGAGACTTGGGTGTACAGGGCACAATTTCAAAATTTGCAGATGACACAAAACTTGGAAGTATAGTGAACAGTGAGGAGGATAGTGATAGACTTCAAGAGGACATAGACAGGCTGGTGGAATGGGTGGACACGTGGCAGATGAAATTTAACGCAGAAAAGTGCGAAGTGATACATTTTGGTAGGAAGAACGAGGAGAGGCAATATAAACTAAAGGGTACAATCTTCAAGAGGGTGCATGAACAGAGAGACCTGGGAGTATATGTGCACAAATCGTTGAAGGTGGCAGGGCAGGTTGAGAAAGCGGTTAAAAAAGCATACGGGTTCCTGGGCATCTTAAATAGAGGCATAGAGTGCAAAAGCAAGGAAGTTATGATGAACCTTTATAAAACTCTGGTTCGGCCTCAACTGGAGTATTGTGTCCAATTCTGGACACCGCACTTTAGGAAGGATGTGAAGGCCTCAGAGAGGGTGCAGAAAAGATTTACGAGAATGATTCCAGGGATGAGGGACTTCAGTTACGTGGATAGACTGGAGAAGCTGGGGTTGTTCTCCTTAGAGCGGAGAAGGTTGAGAGGAGATTTGATAGAGGTGTTCAAAATCATGAGGGATCTGGACAGAGTAGATCGAGGGAAACTGTTCCCATTGGCAGAAGGGGCGAGATCCAAAGGTCACAGATTTAAGGTGATTGGCAGAAGAACCAAAGGCGACATCAAGAAAAACTTTTTTATGCAGCGAGTGGTTAGGATCTGGAATGCAGTGCCTGAAAGGGTGGTGGAGGCAGATTCAATCGTAGCTTTCAAAAGGGAATTGGATAAGTACCTGAAGGAAAACAATTTTCAGGGCTACAGGGAAAGGGCGGGGGAGCGGGACTAGCTGAAGTGCTCTTGCAGAGAGCCGGCACGGGCTCGACGGGCTGAATCGCCTCCTTCTGTGCTGTAACCATTCTATGATTCTATGACAGATTATTTTAAAGACAAATCATGTTTGACTAACTTGATTGAGTTCTTTGATGAAGTAATGGAGAGGATTGATGATGGTAGTGCGGTTGATGTGTATATGGACTTTCAAAAGGCATTTGATAAAGTACCACACAATAGATTTGTTAGCAAAATGAATGCCTACGGGATCAAAGGGACAGTGGCAGTGTGGATGTAAAATTGTCTAAGGGACAGAAAGCAGAGAGTAGTGGTGAACGGTTGTTTTTCAGACTGGTGGTGATCCCAGGGGTCGGTATTAGGACCACTGCTCTTTTTAATATATATTAATGACCTGGACTTGGGTATACTGGGCATAATATCAAAGTTTGCAGATGACAAGAAACTCGGAAATGTAGTAAACAATGAGGAGGATAGTAACAGACTTCAGGAGGACATAGACAGACTGGTGAAACGGGCAGACACATGGCAGATGAAATTTAGTGCAGAGAAGTGTGAAGTGATACATTTTGGAAGGAAGTATGAGGAGAGGCAATATAAACTAAATGGTACAATTTTAAAGAGGATACAGGAACAGAGGGACCTGGGGGTGTATGTACACACACCTTTGAAGGTGGCAGGACAAGTTGAGAAGGCTGTTAAAAAAGCATAAGCAATCCTTGGCTTTATAAATAGAGGCATAGGCCGCGATTTCCCCTACCTCGGTGGGTCCGTGGTGGGCGACGTCGGTGGCGGGTCCCGACCCCGCTGCTGGCTCTAGCCCGCTTTGTAGAATGATTTTACATTGGTTGGGCTTGTTAAGCCCGCCCAGCGCGTTTCCCGGTCCAGTTGAAGGAAGCGGGTCTGGTGACGTCATTTGATGACGTGTCATCAACCGGTTTCCTTAAAGGGACCATGCGCAAATTGATTTTGACAGTTGTGCTGTCAGTGTTCTACAGCATTGAGGTGCTGCAAACACTGACAAGCATTGCACAGAGGTGCACGGTTGCACCCAGGCTCTCCCATGACTACTTCCATATGCTTATGGAGGGAGTCACAGCACACAGGGAGATCCTCTTCCCTTCCAATGGGTGGAAGAGACCTCCCCAGGAGACCAACACAGCCTGGTTGCACATTGCACAGGAGGACACAAGCAGGGATATCATCAGGAGGACCAGGCTGCAGTGGCGCAAACCATTCAATGATCTCAGTAGATCACGAAACATTATTGCAAAGCCACACTCAACCTCATCCTGCTGTGCCACTCATCACACCCCCATCACTCTGCCTTCCCTACCCTACTCCTGCACATCCTCACTCACACTAACTTACATAAGAACATAAGAAATAGGAGCAGGAGTAGGCCATTAGGCCCCTCGAGCCTGCTCCACCATTCAATAAGAGGTTGATCTTCTACCTCAACTCCACTTTCCTGCACTATCCCATATCCCTTGATTCCCTTAATATCCAAAAATCTATCGATCTCTGTCTTGAATATACTCAACGACTGAGCCTCCACAGCCCTCTGGGGTAGAGAATTCCAAAGATTCACCACCCTCTGAGTGAAGAAATTTCTCCTCATCTCAGTCCTAAATGGCCGACCCCTTATTCTGAGACTGTGACCCCTGGTTCTAGACTCCACAGCCAGGGGAAACATCCTCCCTGTCAAGTCCTGTAAGAATTTTGTATGTTTCAATGAGATCACCTCTCATTCTTCTAAACTCTAGAGAATATAGGCCTAGTCTACTCAATCTCTCCTCATAGGACAATCCCCCCATCCCAGGAACCAGACTGGTGAACCTTCATTGCACTCCCTTTATGGCAAGTATATCATTCTTTTGGTAAGGAGACCAAAATACTCCAGGTGTGGTCTCACCAGGGCCCTGTATAATTGCAGTAAGACATCTTTACTCTTATACTAGTGCTAGGACCCCAGTTATTCACAATATATATTAATGATCTAGACGAGGGAACTAGATGTACTATCTCCAAGTTTGCAGATGACACAAAGCTGGGTGGGCATGTGTGCTGTGAGGAGGATGCAGAGAAACTCCAGTATGATTTGGACAGGTTGGGTGATTGGGCAGATGCATGGCAGATGCAGTATAATGTGGATAAATGCGAGGTCATCCACTTTGGTGGCAAAAACAGGAAGACAGATTATTATCTGAACGGCAATAGATTGGGAAAAGGGGAAGTGCAACGAGACCTGGGTGTCCTTGTGTACCAGTCGCTGAAGGTAAGCATGCAAGTGCAGCAGGCAGTTAAGAAGGCAAATGGTATGTTGGCCTTCATAGCGAGAGAATTCGAGTACAGGAGCAAGGATGTCTTGCTGCAGTTGTACAGGGCCTTGGTGAGACCACACCTTGAGTATTGTGTGCAGTTTTGGTCGCCTTAACTGAGGAAGGATGTTCTTGCCATGGAGGGAGTGCAGCGAAGATTCACCAGACTGATACCTGGGATGGCAGGAATGATGTATGAAGAGAAATTGGGTCGATTAGGCTTATATTCACTAGAGTTTAGAAGAATGAGAGGGGATCTCATTGAAACTTATAAAATTCTAACAGGACTAGACAGACTAGATGCAGGAAGGATGTTCCCGTTGTTGGGGAGTCCAGAACCAGAGGTCACAGTCTAAGGATAAAGGGGAAGCCATTTAAGACTGAGATGAGGAGGAATTTCTTCACCCAGAGAGTGGTGAACCTGTGGAATTCTCTACCACAGAAGGCAGTTGAGGCCAATTCATTAAATATATTCAAGAAGGAGTTAGATATATTTCTTAAGGCTAAAGGGATCAAGGGATATGGGGAGAAAGCAGGGACAGGGTACTGAATTTGGATGATCAGCCATGATCTCATTAAATGGCGGAACAGGCTCTAGGGGCCGAATGGCCTACTCCTGCTCCTATCTTCTGTTTCTATGTTTCTCCCAATCCTCAGGCTTACTACTCTTTTTGGCAACATTATAAGCCTCTTCCTTTGATCTGATACTATCTTTAACTTAGCTTGGTAGCCACGGTTGGACCACTTTTCCTATGAGGTTTTTGTGCCTTAAAGGAATGTATATTTGTTGTAAATTATGTATTAATTCTTTAAATGCTAGCCATTGCTTCTCTACTGTCATACCTTTTAATGTAATTTCCCAATCTACCTTAGCCAACTCGCCCCCTCATACCTACATAGTTTGCTTTGTTTAGATTTAAGACCCTAATTTTGGATTTAACTAAATCACTTTCAAACTCAATATAAAATTCTTGCAGCTCCACCCATGCCTCTCTATCTACATTATCACTTCCTCAACTCACTAGCCACCCCTCACACTCACCCTCATCCTAGTCCAATCATACCAACTAACAACACACAAGGGTTGGCACTTGGGTGTTTTAACCAATGTTCATGTAAAGTTTCTGTTAATGTGGTGTCAAACATTGAAACCTTTATTTTCAACACTTTGCATTCTTAGACAGATCTGTGTGCACCATTGGAAGTGGCTTAGTGAGTTGAAGTGAATGGTGAGTCATAATGGTACCCCCCGCAATGGTGATGAGGGTGAAAGGAATGGCTTGGGCATTGTAGGGATGCTTTATGGTGTTGGTGTGGGGTGGTGCCAACCTGGCACATCATGTGGCAGCCAGGGTATACAGCATCAAGTGAAGTAAATCTGATCATGGTGAGGCCATCCCTGGCGTCCCGGACAGCAATGTGGTTGGGTGCTGATGCCCTGTGTCCTGTGCAGCATCAGTTGATTGCGGAGAACGTTGGTGTTGTTGTTGGTGCTGTTGGTGTGCCTGGTGCTGGTGGTGTGCCTGGTGCTGCTGGTGTTGGGGCTGATCGTGGTGGGATTCTGAGGACCAAGGTGAGATAGTTTCAAGGGCACCGATGCTGATGTAATAGATGGCAGGTGAACTTGAGATGACAGAAGCGATCTGTCAATGGTGAGAGAGGTTGTTCCAATGAGGTGACAGTGGATAGAGAGTTTGCTCCAAACACTTGCAACCTGCATAAAGCTTAATATGTCTTCCAAAAGCCGTCAGCAACAGCTTCTTAGCTTGGAAAGTGAACAGCTCTGAGATGGGAGCTTTGATAGCACATGTGCAGCTGTCAAGTAATGAGATGATTCCATGGTTATACAACTCCCGACCTCCTTACCTGATGTGATCCCCGAGCAGTGTGGACCCCGTGGGCAACCTCGTAAAATGGTAAGGTGAGCTCAAAATACTTTTTAATGGGCTGTTAACAAGGTCATAATGATCTGAATTGCCTCCCCCGCCGCTGCGTGTTGGGTCTGTTCAGACCTGACACCTGGGAAAGTCGCGTGGCAAGTTTTTTCCCACCCAACCCGCCACCGATCGTGCCCGCTGACCCCCCTGAAAAATTCCCACCATAGAGTACAAAAGCAAGGAAGTTATGCTAAACTTTTATTTTAAAAAACTGGTTAGGCCTCAGCTGGAGCATTGTGTTTATTTCTAGGCACACACTTTAGGAAGGATGTCAAGATCTTAGAGAGGGTTCAGGAGATTTACTAGAATGGTACCAGGGATGAGGGACTTCAGTTATGTGGAGAGACTGGAGACACTGGGGTTGTTCTCCTCAGAGCAGAGAAGGTTAAGAGGAGATTTGATAGAGGGATTTAAAATGATAAATGGTTTTGATGGAGTAAATAAGGAACGTAAGGCGACAGGAGGAAAACATTTTTACGCTGCGAGTTGTGATCTGGAATGCGCTGCCTGAAAGGGCGGTGGAAGCAGATTCTATAGTATCTTTCAAAAGGGAATTGGATGAATACTTGAAGGGGAAAAAAATTACATGGCTATGGGGAAAGAGCAGGGGAGTGGGATTAATTGGATAGCTCGACCAAAGAGTCGGCACAGGCACGGTGGGCCGAATGGCCTCCTTCTGTGCTGTATCATTCTATAATTGTTTATAACACCTTCATTCTATGAAAAGTCCCGAGGCATTTCACAACATAATCAAATAAAAATTGACACCGAGCCAAAGAAGGAGATATTAGTGATTAAAAGTTTAGCCAAAGAAGTAGGTTTTAAGGAATGTCTTAAAGGAGGAGAGAGAGATACTCCAAGAGATTTAGGTACGGAACTCCAGAGCTTTGTGCCTGAAGGCACGGCCACCAATGGTGGGGATACACAAGAGATAGCCTGAAAGCTAATTTCCCAAAAGGCATTTGGAATGGATTGTTTGAGACATTGAACTGCATGGTTCTCTTTGGCACATACTTGATGAAGAATAGTATTCTTGTTCCAACTCCACATTGTATTTCAACACTTTGATTAATACCCTCCCAGTTAAACAGTGTTTCCATACATGAGTCTCAAAGTGACGCACCTTCATTCTGACACCCTCTTTAACATCAGTAATTATTGATGAAAGATATCTTCGTTCACACCTGGATGGCAGGTACTTGTCTTGTCTCATGTTTTGCTTGGTTGTTACTCAGGCATCAAACAATACTATGAAAGAAACGTTCTCTCAAATACTATGACCTAGTTAATGAGTCAACTTTTGCCACAGGGCTACCAGCTCATCTTCATTCCAAATTGACAACAGTTTTGCTGTGTAAATTAACAGAATCCAGCGATCAAATTAACGCTGCCTGTTTGGTCCTCATTATTGAAGCATGCTGTAATTTGACTGGTTGTAAATGAACCTTTTCTTGTTTAAGTGGAGCTGATGTCAAATCCCAGCCATTTCTGGTGGCCCAGAAACTCAAGCATTTAAAGGCTTGGTTCCCAACTGGAAGGTTAGGCGTTCTGAGTCCCGAGGCTGCATTTCATTCAAATGTGCTTGCTTTCGTTTTGTCAGGTCCTTGGCTACTTACTTGATGGAGAACCATGTAGAAACAAGCTGATCATCTACCAGAAGAGCAAAAAGAAACCTGCTATTTTGTGGGTTGCCCTGGCAACATTACAATTTTCTGATTACTCCCAGAATACTTTGAAATGTTTCTATAGTCTCTTTATTCCTTCTATTTCTACTTTCTAATCGGCTTTAGATTTTCTTCTTTATAAAATAATAGACTACGGGAGAGAGCCAGGTGATTTGATAAACTGAAAGAAGCCTTAAACTTAATGTGACGTTAGCTCTTAGTGTGAAGTGAGAGAGTTCATTCTTCTGGGTACAATCTCACACAACAGTTGACTGCAATCAGGGCTGTGGGCAGGCATGGCAATCACTGCCCTTACTTTTGCACCACTTTTCTGCCACACTGACAAAGATTTAATATTCTTCCACTTATTCTATCTTGCTTTGTGAATGAGCACACGTTGATGTAGACAGGCGTTCACTAAGACGTCCTGTTTTATTCTACAGGAACTAGAGAGGTGGTGTCCGACATATGGGCCAATCCAGCCCAATTACGTTGTTCAGTTGGAGGACAGCTAAACACATCACAACTGGGTATGAAATAAACTTAATGCAGCAAACAACACTTCATTAAGTTCAGGCGTTGACGCCATTAAATGTAGTTGATTTCATCGCAGAAACTGACTGAAGTTAATATTTCACCTTAATTAACTGCTCTTTTCATTGGTTAAAGGAGTATTCTCAGTGCCATTGGTCGGCTGCAGAGTTTGAGAAGGTATCCAAACAGAACTCTCAGCTGTGGTAATCAACTTTGCGTGCATACAGATAGATTTGTTAATGTGCGTACAAATTGTAGCGAGCTACACGGCTGGTATCACACATTGATCATTATCAGTAAATCAGGCGAAGCCTGCACCATTGGCAGTTCTAATTAATATTTCCTATAATATTAATTATCCATCAACCAACATCACGAAAACAGATTATCTGGTCATTATCACATTGCTGTTTGTGGGAGCTTGCTGTGCGCAAATTGGCTGCCGCGTTTCCTGCATGACAACAGTGACTACACTTCAAAATGTACTTCATTGGCTGAAAAACACACACACACTCGCAGTGCGCAGGTACAATTAACTGTAACGGGACACTGCTCACAAGTCCTTATTTTGCTTCCCTGCCCATTCACTTCAGTCTAATTATCTTTAAAATTCTTTTAAAAGTGCAGAATGAACTTATCTTTGCCCCCTAAATAACTTTCCTTTTGGGTTTTCATTCTGCTCCGGGCTGGATTTATGTGCTTTTAGAACAGGGGGATCTGTTTTCACTTAGATATTTTTACCAAGTGATAACCACAGGAATTAGTATCAGATTGTGTTTACATTTCAAAGATTGGCTTCTATACTCATAGCAATTTAGTAGAATTTGCCGGTGTAATTTTGATCCACTGAAGAAAGCTGATAATCTCCCAACAGTGGAAAGTGAAGAAAAACTTGGAAAAGTCTCTCATTTCAAACTAAGAAAGGGAAAGTTTGACAAGTAAAAGTTAGGTTTGGCTAGCAAAAACCATCAAACATCTTGACGATTTCCATGTAAACATTACATCCCAAAACTCAATGTGCTTTCTATTTTAAGTGTGCTACCTCTAAATTATACTTGCTGTCCTTTATTTCTGATGTGCCATAGCTTGCAGCACTTGCAGCAAAGACCTACCTAACTTTTACCAAAAACAGAAGGCTTTCTGTAAATAAATGTATCCTATCAAGCAGAAAACTCCATTGAAATTATTGTATCATCATTTGATTATCCTTATCCCAGTCAATCTGAAATGAACTTCAATATATTTCCAAATCATCTGATTTTGTGGTGCTCTTGACCTTGAATATCTACCATCAGATATTTCAAAGCATCATAGAACATTAACCAATTAGACACGGGACTTTTTGTTACCAGAGAAAACTTGACCAGATTTTATAATTCCACTGACTAATAAATGTTAAGAGCCATTAGTTATTGTATAAAGGGTGGGGAAATACTTGCATTTATGCAGTGCCTTACTGTGTCGCTAAGCACTTCACAGCCAATGAATTACTATAGTTACTGCTGTTATGCAGGCAAGCATGGCAACCAATTTTCACACAGTATGGTCCCACAAACAGAACATGATATGAATGACCAGTTAATCTGTTTTTGGTGAAGTTTGGTTGAGGAAGGGATGTTGGCCAGGATGCCAGGAGAATTTCCTACTCTTTTCCAAATAGTGCCATGGGATCTTCACATCCATCAGAACATTGCATTGGTTTAACATCTCATCTGAAAGACAATACCTCTCAAAATGTAGCACTTCTTCAGTACTGCACTGCAGTGTCAACCTTCTGAATCAGAGGCAAGAATGCTATCGATTGAACCAAGCTAAAACTAGAAGACTCTGTTGTTCCCAATCCCATAGGATTGTAATGTTTTCTGTTTCAGAAAGGTAATTAAAAACATACCATACTTTGCCCTGTGAACTATTATAGGTTGGCCTGTTTGTAAGAGTTTATAGTCACATAATTTGTTTTCTAGTTGTGCTCTTTGTTAAAGGCTCTAGGAAAGGCAATGCATGTTTCTCATTTAAAGTTGATGCTGTCATTTTTTTTAAAGTTTGAAGCGCAAAATTTCCTCTCAGGCCTGGAGCTGCTTGTTAGGCCTATAAGATTGGGGCTTTCTCTCTGCTGATGGAGATCGGCAGCCAGAAAGCACCGATTTCCATAAACATCCGGGCTAAGTTTAAAAATTAAAGAAGGAGGACTCACCCTCCTGTCTTTGACCTCCCCCAAGACCTGTACTGACTCTCTGGTTGGTCGGGTCCAGGAGCAGGCCATAGCACCACGTTTCACTGGGCGCTACTGGGCCTGGGCATCCAGTGAGCTATCCTCCTGTAGCATTAGATGGAATCGTTGGAACACCCACTCCCCCTACTACAGGCACAGGCCCAGGCCCAGCTCTGCCCCGCCCCGCCCCCCCCCCTCCCCAGAAGCCCCAGAAGTCCTGGGGCAATGTAAAAGGGGTGGAGACCCAGCAACATGAGTCACTGTCCTGATCTTTCTGGCCTTTGCACCCAGAGATCATTCAATTTTATGATCCCTCTCCCTCCTCCACGAAGCTCAAAGGAACCCAGAAGGTGGAGAAAAAAAACGACAAAAAAAGTGCTTCCAACAACAATTTAAAACACATCTTGTTTTCCAATAGGAATTAAAATTGACATAAGGAGGCTTTTAACCTTTTAGGTTCAAAATCCTATTGAGTAACCAAGTCAGATGTCAACTGCAATTTGCTTTAATTTCTGCATTAATTCAAACCTGAAATTAGTGACAATTTCCTACATAGACGGTAACTGTATACGCTCTAACCACAGGCCTATTACCTATAGACTTTTAGGGCTTTAATTTCCTCTGGCAGTGCATTGTTTAACACATTTATATAAAATTGCTTTGTGCATTATTATAACACAGTCATTAACCCAATTAAAATAAATGTGACTATGTTAAGTCGAGCACTGCCAGAGAAAACGATATTAAATCAATTTTTCAAAGTTTTCCCAGCTTGAATAAAACAAATTCTTCTCTATTAAGATTGAAATCCATGAAATCCACGCACGTGCCTTTGTTCCATGTAGTTCAGATATATGCTGATGTACCCTTGAGAGTGGGAGGAAGTACAGCAAGAACCATACTTGCTGCGCATTATTAAAATAATAAGCCAAGGAGAAGAAATGAAACTTGCTGCAGAATATATGGAATGCGGCATTGTTAGAAGGGCCAGCTCTCGGATGAGATGCTGAACTGAAGCCCTGTTTGCTGTTCAGGTGGGCGTAAAAAGTCCCACGGCATTATTCAAAGAAGAACAAAGAGTTCTTCTGGTGCCTTGGCCAATATTCCTCCCTCAACCACTTGCAAAACAGATTCACTGGTCATTCATCTCATTTGCTCTTTGTGGGACCTTGCTGTGCCAAAATTGCCTTGTTTTCCTTTAGAACAACAGTGATTGCACTTCAAAATGTGTTGGCTGTGATGTGCTTTGGGCTGTGCTGAGGATGCGAAAAGCACTATATAAAGGTAAGTTCTTTCAATCTACACGTTTAGGTTTCGTAAAATATCCCATGGCACTATTTCGAAGAAGAGCAGGGGAGTTATCCCCCATTGTCCTGGCCAATATTTATCCCTCAAGCAACATCACCAAAAAAAACAGATTATCTGGTCATTAGCACATTGCTGTCTTTGGGAGCTTGCTGTGCGCAAATTAGCTGCCGCATTTCCTACATTGCAACAGCGACTACACTTCAAAAGTACTTAGTTGGCTGTAAAGTGCTTTGGGATATCATGAGGTTGTGAAAGGCGCTGTATAAATGCAAGTCTTTCTTTCAAAACGTACTAAAGTTTCTAATTCAGTAAACTGAAGACAATGATAATATAACAAATCTAAAATTAAAATTAAATCTGCAGTTCTATTCTTTAAAAAGAGATACAGTGCAATGTCAAAATACCAGTCTCCTTGGGTTGGCCAATATTTTAAGTTTTTCTAATTACACACAGTGATGCTGAAACAGATACTGATATTACAATAAGAAAACTCTCCTGTTGTCTGGAATCATTTTATTATTATAAGGCTATCCCTCTGCAACTGAAATAAACACTAAAATATGATTAAAATATCCCTCACTTCCTCTTTCCATTTTCTCTTTCTCTTTCTTTTATTATTATTTTAGCATTTACTTTATTTTTTCTTGTTTTAAATAAGTGTGAGTGCATTGCATAATGTGCACATCCAATTTTATCTGTCCTAACATTTTTTCTTTTAAAACGTTAAGTTTAAAGTACTTGCTTTCTGGGCCTCTTGGGTCCAACCGTCCATTTTAAAAGTGGGAGGAGCATCGGAAAATATGACCTCGAAGATTAACAAGGTCGCTTTATGGATAATACCAGGTTAATCTCTGGTGTAATATTTGGATGTCAAACAGAAACTCACCAGCTCTGGTATCATAAGCCTCAGCAATACAAGATGACTGAGATGCACCCAAAAAACAGATATCTTTCTTAATAGCACTGAATGGTACATTTAAAGGTTTACCCCTATATTATTATGTAACACTTTCCTCATTGTTTTCGCTTTCCTCTGGGTTTGTCTCTCCAAAATGCTAGCAACCAGAAATTAGCTCATCATTTAGGACTTTGTGTTTGCTGGGACTTTGCCACTGCAATGTGTGATTTTGTTTTCTCTTGATTTTGATAAGAACATAAGAACATAAGAAATAGGAGCAGGAATAGGTCACTTGGCCCCTCGAGCCTGCTCGGCCATTCAATAAGATCATGGCTGATCTTGGGCTCAAAGCCACTTCCCTGCCCGCTCCCCATAACCCTTCACTCCCTTATCTTGCAAAAATCTGTCTATCACCACCTTCAATGTATTTAATGACCCAGCCTCGACAGCTCTCTGGGGCAGAGAATTCCACAGATTTACGACCCTCTGAGAGAAGAAATTCCTCCTCATCTCAGTTCTAAAAGGGCGACCCTTTATTCTGAAACTGAAAATAAAAGAAAGACTTGCATTTATATAACGCCTTTCATAACCAATGAACGTCCCAATGAGCTTTACAGCCAGTTAAGTACTTTTGAAGTGTAGTCACTGTTGTAATGTAGGAAACGCGGCAACCAATTTGCGCACAGCAAGCTCCCACAAGCAGCAATGTGATAATGACCAAATAATCTGTTTGTGATGTTGATTGAGGGATAAATTTTGACCAGGACATCCCGGAGAACGCCCTTGCTTTTCTTCGAATAGTGCCATGAGAACTTTTACGTCTACCTGAGAGAGCAGACGGGGCCTCGGTTTAACATCTCTTCTGAAAGACGGCACTTGAAAGACGGCACCTTCAGTGTGAAAAACACATTGAAAGAAATGTACAATGACAGACATTAAGTACTTTTGAAGTGTAGTCACTGTTGCAATGTAGGAACTGCAGCAGCCAATTTGTACACCACAAGCTCCCACAACAGCAATTATGTCTGACATTATGTTAGCACAACTAGCTGGAGTGAACAATAAAGAATTTTCAAAACAAGAACTCACAGAAACAGTCTGGTGAAACTTTTCCCTGTACATGCATATCAGCCTTTAGAAAATAGTTAAAATTACGGTCTTGAAAATTCCTGCTATTTCAAGTTAATTGATTTAATTTTCAGACATCAATTAAACTGCTATTTGATTGAATACCCTTATACGGTATATTAAAGCAGTTGAACATAATCCTCTCATCACCAAATGGCCACACACACACACACGTGCGGTGGACACACACACTTTCCAGCATGAGATAACTATTCGGAAGAGGAAGCAAGACAAGTTTTTCCTCTGCCTAATGTTGTGTCAATTGACACCTTTAAATAAGCTGTTTGAATATCTAGTGAGTAATGGGATTGCTCGTTATAAGCATAAACTACTGGTAGTGGAAATGACCATTGGGTAATATTTCAACTTGCCGCCCGGGCATAAAACTGGCATTGCGGTTCAGCCGCCTGTTATAGAAACCGCCCAATGAAAGCAACGGAAATGAAAGTCGGGCGGTTTCTATAACAGGCGGCTGATCCACAATGCCCAGGCAGAAAGTTGAAAGTATACCCCATCATTCATCCAGCTAGATGTTAGTATTCAATTGAGGTTCAGAAACCATTTAATGTTACATTTAATACATAGAACTAACCTCTACTATTTAATCACTGGCAATGCTTTTTAAAAATTACATCCATATATTGAAAACAAGTTGTTTAGATCAACATTTTCCATCACAATATCAGACCATAGTCATTAACTGTTGTGGATATCTTGTCTGTAGCATTAACTTGTGTTAAGCTAACATTACATTACTGGTGGGGGCATATGTGCAATTGCAATGACAAATTAACAGCAGTGATTAAACAGTATATCATCAGGATATGTACTAAATGCACCATGAATTGTGATATGCTTTGTGGCATTCATTCTATCATGGATTGGAACAAGACATATATATTTTTTATTCTTTCATGGGATGTGGGCGTCGCTGCAAGGTTGGCATTTATTGCCCATCCCTATTTGCCCTTGAGAAGCTGGTGGTGAGCCGCCTTCTTGAACCGCGGAGGGCAGTTAAGAGTTAACCACATTGCTGTGGGTCTGGAGTCACATATAGGCCAGACCAGGTAAAGATGGCAGATTTCCTTCCCTAAAGGACATTAGTGACAATCTCAGCCAAGGTAGACAGTGGACAATCCGGTAGTTTCATGGTCACTAGTTTTTTTTTAATTCCCGATTTAATTGAATTTAAATTTCCCAGCTGCCTGTGGTGGGATTTGAACTCACATCTAACTCGGATCATTAATCCAGGCCTCTGGCTTACTAGTCCAGTAACATAACCATTATGCTACCGTACCTGATATTGATCAATTTCGAAAGCTGCTCTGTTTCTGATACATGCAGTATATATATTGGAGCTGTCATTCACAAAGTAAAAGCAATGGCAGAAAAAGCTTTGCACAAGCAATACCATTCAGTAGAATAAGAGATGAAGTACAACACTTGATGGTTTAGATGGGTGTTAAAGTTCCCTTGGTACATTTGAAAGAAGAACAGGGAGATTCCCTGATGTCCTGGTCAGCATTCTTGCCTCGCCCTACACCAATAAACAGATTAACTGTCTGTTCATCTTATTCCTGCTCGTGAGACATTGTTGTGTGCAAAATGGCTGCCATGTTTGCCTACATAACAACGGTGACTGTGCTTTAAAGTTATAAGGTGCGATATAAATGCACATTCTTAATTTACTGAATGGAGAATTTGTGGACATGCGAATTAGGTTCATGCACTAAAGATGAAGATTTACCCCTGTTCTTCCTTGACCAGCTGGTATCCATGGTATCCACATCTAACGGTCCCAACAGCTCAAGAACCTTTAGGGGTAGATTTTCAACTTGCTGCCCGGGCGTGAAACCGGCTTTGCATGTCAGCCACCCACCATAGCAACCACCTGACTTTAAGTTCCAGTGAATTCAATTGAAATGAAAATGGGGTGGTGTCTCTAATGGACAGCCAATCCACACCAGTTTTACACTCGGGCAGCAAATTGAAAATCTACCCCATTGTGCCCCTTTACTCAGGAATTAAATAGCTTGGGTACAATCTATTGACGGAACAGATTATGCATGGCCTTTTCAAGGAATAGGCAGGATGGGCTCAATTGGCTTTGCTAATTCTATGCTTTTTATGTTATATTCTTGTATTCTTAAACCACAGTTTCATTATTAGACGGCTGTCTAGTTCTGTTCAGTAGACAGGACGAAGTGAATGCCCCTTTCCCCCGTGACTCAGTTGGTAAATGTCCCACTCAGTGTGGAACTGAGCCGTACAGACCAGGAAGGCTCCACATTCAATCATTTGACACATGATTTGCTAAGCTAGCTGATCTCAGCCAAGGTAGCAGTGGAGGTGTTGCAATTGGCCCCAGCACATTTGGGATAGCGAGTGGAAAATATTTGTCTTGATTCCAACTCCTAAGAGCTATCTCGTGCCTGAGCTGGAAAGTGCCTGTGTGTGGCCTTTGCGTGAGTTGCAAAGTCACAAAGTATTTTAACACAGAAACAGACCAGGACTCTAACTATGGGGAAAGGTGGTGAACCGTGGATGTCTACATAGCCTCTACAACAACAACAAATTGCATTCATTTTGCACCTTTAATGTAGAAAAACACCTTAAGGCATTTCACAGAGCAGTGAGGAAAAAATGAACATCAGGCCAAAGAAGGAGAGATTAGGAGGGGGTGACCAAAACTTTAGTCAAAGGGTCTTAAAAGAGGAGATGGAGGTAAAAAGAAAGACTTACATTTATATAGCGCCTTTCACGACCTGAGGGCATCCCAAAGCGCTTTACAGCCAATTAAGTACTTTGTGAAGTGTAGTCACTGTTCTAATGTAGGAAATGTGGCAGCCAATATGCAGACAGCAAGCTCCCACAAACAGCAATGTGATAATCTGTTTTTAGTGATGTTGATTGAGGAATTAAATATTGGCCCAGGACACCGGGGATAACTCCCGTGCTCTTCTTCATAATAGTGTCACGGGATCTTTTACGTCCACCTGAGAGAGCAGACGGGGCCTCGGTTTAACGTCTCATCCGAAAGACTGCACCTCCGACAGTGCAGCACTCCCTCGGCACTGCACTGGAGAGTCAGCCTGGACTTTTGTGGTCATTTCTGAAGTGGGACTTGAACCCACAACCTTCTGAATAGAGAGGCAGAGGGGTCTAGAGAGGCAATTCCAGACAATGGAAACTAGGCCGCTGGAGGCATGGCTGCCAATGGTGGGGTGAAGGGAAGGAGAGATGCACAAGAGGAATGAAGATTTGTGGGGTGGATTGAAGGCTGCAGGAAGTTACAGAATTAGGGGGCGGCAAGGCCATAGAGAGATTTAAGCACAAGAAGGAGAATTTGAGGTATTGAGGT
The DNA here is from genome assembly GCA_030390025.1 of Squalus acanthias. Taxonomy (NCBI): domain Eukaryota; kingdom Metazoa; phylum Chordata; class Chondrichthyes; order Squaliformes; family Squalidae; genus Squalus; species Squalus acanthias. The sequence continues at coordinate 10,116,175 of CM059430.1, forward strand.
ACCGGAACTAATCTTACTGCATGACCAGCCAGTAGGGGGTACTGAAGTGCAACACACATTGCAACGAGTAAAGATTTTCCTTCCCTCCTATTATCTGGGAACCTCTCTTTCCTTTTCCATTCAGTACTGTACCCGAGGCACCCACCAAGACTGTTGATTTGGGGAACCTGATCAGTTAAGGTTAGAGCTTATGTGTGGGTTTGCGACTTCCACGGTACAGGACAATACCACAGGAAAATGTATGAACGTTTTGTAAGTCAAACATTAACGATCGACTTCAGCTTCATCAGTTATGAAAAATATTCCTGCAATTTTATAGAATTCTCTCTTTGTTGATAAAAGTACGCACCAAATGATTGAGACACCAACTGAAACTTTGGCGGCAATTTAAACCCCACCCACCCGCCGTGAAACTGACGGGGTAGTGTGTAACGCTGGTTTTTCACCCCACCCGATTTTACTCTCTATTGAAGAGTATTGAGCACCTGTAAAACCGGCGTTCCACCCAATCCCGTGGGCTTCCCGCCCAGTGAGTCAGATTAAAATTGCCCCCTTTGAAATTCTAATTCCTATTTAACACAACGATGATCTTCCCAGGTCATGCAAAGATTAGCATTTTTTTCTGATGAAAGTATACTTCCTGCTAGCAAAGGCAACAAAAGCCAATAATGTCTTTTCTGATAATCCAAATCTTGAATCAGAGAAATTCAAATGGCATCAGAATCATCCAAACTTTTGTACAGGCTCAGACCTTGTGTTTCAAAATATCTACTATCCCTATCACGGGACATTACCTCTGAATGTGCACTACTTCAGATTGGGTCTAATGTACTAGATTGTGTCGGTAGCCAGCCTTCGGGATGAGAATACCTGATTAAAACATGCATTTCTTTTTTAACTGGAGTGGACTGCCCCACCAATGTTCCCTTCAGTTTCTTTTTGGGTGCGCGGCCCCTTTAAGGGGCTGAGCGGCCCACTCAAAATACCGCGCGTATGCGGTTTTCCCATCGAAAAGCCAGTGAGCCGGCTGTGCGGGAGGGCCAGAGCGCTGTGCGGCCACGCAGCTTAAAGGGAACACTGATGCCCACTAAACTATAAATGTGTGCGTGTTTTGTATGTTAAGAACCAAATGAATAAAATCAATAAACTGTTGTATTTAGTTTTGGCACTAGGTGGTGTCCTTGTACATAATCACAGTGGCCCATAATCTCCATATAAATGTCTCTTTAAATAACCTATTGCTAAATGGGTTCAAATTAATCCAATTATTTGAAGTACATATAACTATTTCTACATGACCTAGGTGTTAAATCCAGAGGCTGGCTACAAACTAAGGCAAGTTGAAACTGTCCCTCACAGGTGGCCGTCAGGTCCATTGTGGCAGCTGTCTCTTCAGGCAGACGCATTTTTCCCCCTTCAGATTCCTTGGCATTTCCTGCGCATTCTTTCCAAGGTAGGTGAAGTAGAACTGCTCCCGCTAAAACAGACGGCTGCATCTTTCTTTCTTAGCACACACCAGTGCATGTCAAAGAGCTGCTTGTAAGGCGTAATCAGGACCTTTCCCCTCATTGTTCAGCACACACTGACGGCAAACACGCTGAAAAGGCCGCCTGGCAATCAATGTTGTTGTTGGGGTCTGAAGAAAATGATGTGGTGCCTCCAGGAGTGTTTTGAGGCAGCATGTAATGAGTCTGTTGATGTTTAAAACCGTTGACTAGATTTCTGTCTTGCATCCCTGTCAAAATCTCTGATGGATTTTTAGTCCAAAGGAAATGATTCATCAGCAGTATTTTGAGATTACAAAACAAAAGATGTGAAAAGACTATTTTTGTAGAGGATTACTGTCAGTCTCCCCCCCTTTTTTTTAGAAAAATGATTTGAGTACATTGGCGAGAGGATGCGAATGGATTGATGTTTAGGTACAGTCGCACCATTTTTGGATGCCCTGGTGCTATGAACACTTTGTGTACAGAAAGTCGAGGTGACTGTGTTATTAAAAGTATTATTTCAACCTAAATTCACTTTGCATTAACGTCTTGTTTTATTTGGCTGATTGGATTAATTGGTTGAATTAAATTGGCTTATTTTTGGAATGTTAAAAAATAATAAAATATAATCGGCTCTCATTAGTTCAAACGATCGCGTCTTTAAGCGGCAGTATATTTTTCTTTTGCAGGTCAATGTCAGATTTTTCAAGTTTAACTATCGGTGATCTCTGTACACTTGGCTAAATTTGAAAGTAGGATCACCAGTTAATGAACTGCAGTTCGACAATAAATAGTGTAAAAGCTTTTCAAAGGGAAAGAAAACCTAGAATTAAATAATGATTTAAAAAAAGAATTAAATCATCGCCAACATATGGGAAAGGACTTTGGTGAGGTATGGAGTTATAAGGTGTCTGGAAAATGAAGTCCCCATTCCCAAAATTAATCTCAACTGACTAAAACATATTTGACATGATTCACATTATATCTTATATTTCCCAGTGCAGCTTTTGATATATTATTTTGTATGTATGTTTCTGATTCAATTTAATTTTAGTACATCCGGTTAATGGTAAGTTAGGAATTGATAACAGATATAATGAGGACTTATCACTGGCTTCAGTAAAAAGATAGGGGGTAATTTTGACTTTGAGCGACTGTGTAAAGCAAGTGATATCGGATCAGGAAAATCGGGAGAGATGTATAATGGACGGCTGATTTGATCTTGTCCACTTTACACTATGGCCCGAAGTCCAAATGACCCCCAAAGACTTGTATTTACATAGTGCCATATCAAGTCCCTCAGAAATGTTTCACGGTGCTTTAACAGTCACAGCACAAAAGATGGCCATTTAGCCCACTGTGTTGGTGCTAGTTCTTCAACTGGTGTTGTCTACCCTACCCTGTTTCTCTACCCTTTCCCAATATAGCTTTATATTAAACTTTTTCAAATACTTAAGCAATTCTCGCTTGAATGATGTTATATTCTCTGTGTCAATAGCCAAATAAAGCCTTCTGTTTTTTAATAACATGGACTGCACATATGTAATTTACATGCAATGAATTACTTTGAACTTCAATGACTTGTTATGTAGGCAAATGTGGCAGTCATTTTGGACAATGAAATGAATGGACAAAGAGCAATGAGTTCAGTGACCTGTTAATCTTTGCTTTTGTGGTGGTAGATGAGGGAAGAATGTTGGCCAAGACCCTGGGAAAACTCCCCGTTCTTCAAATAGTATCAGGGATCTTTTAATGTCCTCCTGAACCAGAAGAGGCTGATACTTGATGTATCATTTGAAGCAGGGCACCTCCGACAATGCCCAGTACTGCACTGAAGTGTCAACCGAGATTGTGTGCTGGCGTTCTGAAATGGAGCTTGAATCATATCAATTATCGCAAGTAAGAAAAGTAAAATGGTCAGTTTTTTATCTGACAGATATATTTCTTTAATATTTCTCTTTCTGAAATCTCAAGTACAGATCAGAGACAAACCTAAATTAAAGTATATGTACACAGACTGTCAAACTGTAACACAATCATTTAAAACCATTTTAACAGTGCTCTTTACAAGGGTACAAAGATCCCGTAAAAACTACTACTATAACTACATTTTTAAAATAAATTTCACACTCATTTTATCAAGTGTTTTTTGTCACATCCGTTTCATACTAAGTTTATAATGTAACGAAACAAACTCTGAGTAAAACTCCACTGGTGCACGTCAGGATATACTTTGGAGAACAGAGAGGCAAATATATGAAAAATACAAGACAATCCAGTGCAGTGTGTTTTTGCCAACTATTCTCGAAGTTGAAGCAACAGGAGAGAGAGGTGGTTTAAATAACTGATGATGTTGAAATGGAATACAGATTTTGTAAAACCAATTTTCATCACCTTGGCTTCTGAACAGTGCTCTTTATATACGCTGAAGCAAATTCTAATGAGTAAAAAGGTCAGATTTAGTTACAAAATGACTCTGACCATATGTGACATTATTCTGGATTACTGTAATTACTAAACCACATTTTTTTTAAAAATGCTTTTCCCAAGAATGGCGGCAACCCATTTCCGAATAAATCTACACGCTTAATAACGGCGAGGAGAGTGGACTAACTTGTATTATATTTCCAATATATATGTATATAAGATCTTTGAATGGCAGCAATGCCAAGCACAAAGGTATGCTTTCTGTCATCCATGTGACCCGTTTAAAGACTCAAAAAATGCCTTGTGTGGTGTGAGAAAAAAAAAACCTTATTATGTTTACACAGAAAATATTTAATCACAATCCTAAGGAACCCAGTGAAGAATTCCTATGCTATTAGAAATGATTTTTTTCGTTTTGTCACAGTCTCCTGCCGCTTGCCAGAAAATCCGACACTGATCCCAAACATTATTCCACAATTTAAAGAAACTATGCAATCCTTTTCTGACGAGGCACTTCAGTAATAGTTCACGATAAATATAACTGTGAAACAATATCGGCAAAGAAGTAGCAGACGTGACAAGAAATATTAAAAGCTGACAACTTACACCCTGGAGTTGTGGCTGAAGAAAAACGTTTGGTGATGCAAAAGAAATACGATCTAGTAAACCTTGATAACTTTTCAGCGTCTCTTTGACAATACCATCTTTCAGAGCAATGCTCCTTGTGCTGCTTCGCAATACATATTTAATCTTATTTTTGATAAATCAGCACCTGAATTTGAGCTGACGCACTTGTTGCTTTTGTACAGCCCTAAAAAAAAAACTACATAGCTGTTCAGCATTCTGGGACGGAAGAACATGTATACAGCATTCCCGTACAAAAATATTTTCGCTGAATTCTTTGAAATATTCAGTCAATACAATAAACAAACGATAACTTCACATCAGCCAAATGCCACATTGAGTGCTTTCCAGGAAACACAGTGTCAGGGATGGCAGGGAGTGGGGGGAAACTAATACAAAAATCAAAACTGAGATAAATGTTCTTTATTTGTTTTGGGTCCTTATTTTGTCAGAAAGTTCCCAACAGTCTTACATAAAACAGTAACAAATAGAAGGATGATCTGAGGGGATAATGGAGCCAAGGGATTCACGTGATATAAACTTTAGGAACAATGTACAAATGGGTTACATGTCCCACCTGAATTGGTTTTTTTAGGTCCCTTCTGTCTGTTAATTTGTTAAGTGTTGCCCTGAAGTGCGCACTGAGCACTGTTTTATAAATAGTGAAAATTAGCTGGACACATAAAGGAGTTCACGCTGCTGGTAATGCAAATCCCCCAACATCTTAGAAGGAGACAGAAATGAAAAAAAATCAGACATGGTTCTTACAGTCCTGCGCCTGCTGCCAGAGAAACGTTTTGGGTTTATTTGAAGATTCCACCATCTCAGGGGAGGGGATGTTTACTCTAGCTCCAGCTACACGATTATAAATTGTTTCTTTTTTCACTCCTCATTTCTCCTGTGATTTTTGGAACTCACTCAACTAGGCTTCTTTCACTGCTGAGTTTACCTAGTGCACCTCCACTGGAAGAGTGTCAGAAGATGCTGAAAATAAAATTATTAATGTGCGGATATTTAATTCTTTTTCTGCATGGCTAATGAGGCCTTTTGGAAGGGCATGGAAGGAGAATGATGTTGGAAGATAGTATGTAATGACTATAACTATAAAACGTACCATAGTAACCGCCTCTGTGTGATGTCAATCTAGGTATTAGGTTCAGAACTAAGGAAGGAAATAAAGCATGTGCCCACAGGCTGAGCTACAATAATAATTTCTTTGGAGCTTGGATTGAGTGCTCTCCTCCATTACTGCAAAAGCGTTTATACGAAGATTATAATTTTGAAGTACTTTTGTAACAGGCCTTAAATAATGTTGTTAAGAAAAACAAAAGTAAGCTTGTATTTACACGGCATCTGTGATTCTATCAACCGGATTGAGCAATTACAATGGCCAAGCCATTTTTGTCAATATATGAATATGTTGGCTTGCAAGACAGAATTTTTTGACCAAGTACCATCTAGAACATATTTCTCATAGCACTTCAATAGAAATTTATTTTCTTTTTAAAACTACACAGGACAGTTTAAGGTACATTTTCCGATTCCAAGTCTGTGGTGTAAATCGCAGGCAGCACTGTCTGCGCTCACGGTGGCCTAGGTCCCTCACCATGGCTGGGAACTCATAAAATCAGCCCTTTAGTAGATTTTTGAATGAGATATTAAACTGAGGCCCCCCATCAAGGTGGACATAAAGGCCGCGATTTTGCTGGTGCTCAGAGGGCGGGTTTGGAGGCGGGTCAGAGGTTAAATTCGATTTGATTGACGGCGGGTTCCGAATCCACCGTCAACCCGCCTCCAAACAGCTTTCCCAAGTGTCGGGTCCCCGATTTGCGAATGGACCCGACACCTAGCGGCGGGAAGCGGATTAAAAGGCAATTACCTGTCTATTAACAGGTACTTGCCAGTAGTTTACAGCCTGTTTTTGGATTTTCCCACTTCTGGGTTGGGTTTCCCGATGTCCGGACACCACGCCAGGTAAGTGTGGCATGTTGCGAGTCTGCTGTAATGTTTGTGGAATGATGACAGCTGCAGAAGTGGTGTGAAGGATCCAATGTTGCACATGGTGAGTTTCAGAGCAAAGAAAATGTTGGTTACTGCAGTTTTTAAACATTTACAGATTTCTTTAGCTTACAAGTTTTTAAATCCAACTATATGTCCAGTGCCACCTCATTGGGAGAACCTCTCTCACCAGTGACAGATCACTTCTGTCATCTCACCTGCAACTGCCATCTATTTCAGCATATGGAGGGAGTCATTGGAGAGCCTGGGTGCAAGAGTTCACCTTTGTGCAGTGATTGTCAGTGATTTCAGCACCTCAATGCTGTCAAACACAGAGAAATCAACTGTCAAAATAAAATTGTGCATGGTCCCTTTAAGGAAACCGGCAGATGACGCGTCATCAAATGACGTCATCAGACCCACTTCCTGTTAATTGGCCGGTGGGTGGGCTTAACAAGGTCAATCAAGGGAAAATCACGTCTGTGGAGCGGAGGCAGCTGGGGGCGGGACTGGAAGCCAGAAACCAGCTGTCCCGCACCCACCCGACACCGCTGACAAAATCGCGGCCAAGAGGTCTTGTGACACTGTTCAAAGATCAGAGAGTTCTCCTGGTGCTCTGGTCAACATTTATCCCTCAACCAACACCACTTGTTATTTGTTGTTTTTGGGAGCTTGCTGTGTGCAAATTGGCTGCTATATTTGCTCATATAACAACAGTGACTGCACTTCAAAAGTAATTATATGGCAATGAAGTATTTTGGGACGTCCTGAGGATGTGAAAGGTGATATATAGATGCAAGTTCTTTCTTTCAAGTTCTTTCCTTCATCTCAACTATAGGACTGAATTTTGCCGGCGCTCAGAGGGCGGGTTCAGAGGCAGGTCACCTGTCAAAATAGCAAAGATTGACAGCAGGTAGGGAACCCGCTGTCAACCCGCCTCCACACGAGTCTCCCAGGTGTTGGGTCTGTCGGCGCTGAACAGACCCAACACCAAGCGGCGGGGGAGGCAATTCACATCATTAAATGGGTTGTTAACATCCAATTAACTGTTATTTTAAGCCTACATTTCAACTTTACGTGCTCCCCCACGAGTTACCCGCTGCTCGGGGAACACGTCAGCTCAGCATGTCGTGAGTGGATTCAGCATCGAATTATCTCATGACCTGACAGCTGCCAAAGTTGTATAAAAGATCCCATGTTGCAGCTGTTCACTTTCAAAGCTCAGACACTGTTGTTTACTGTATTTGGAAGACATATTGAACTTTCTGCAGCCTGCAAGTGTTTGGAGCCAAATCTCTATCCAGTGTCACCTCATTGGAACAACCTCTCTCACCATTGACAGATCGTTTCTGTCATTTCAACCTCACCTGCCATCTATTCTATCAGCATCGTTGCCCTTGAAAATATCTCACCTTGGTCCTCAGAATCCCACCAAAACCAGCCCCAACACCAGCAGCACCAGGCACACCAGCAGCAACAACACCAACACCAGCCTTCTCCGTAATCAACTGATGCTGCACAGGACAGAGGGCATCAGCACGTGACCACATTGCTGCCCGGGACAGCAGGGAGGGCCTCACCATGGCCAGATTTACTTCACTTGATGCTGTACACACTGGATGGCACATGATGCACCAGGTTGGTACCACCCCACACCAACACCATAAAGCATCCCTACGATGCCCAAGCCATTCCTTTCACACTCGTCACCATTGTGGGGGCAGGGTGGTACCCTTAAGTCTCACCATTCACTACAACTCACTAAGCCACTTCCAAATGTGCACACAAATCTGTCCAAGAACACAAACTGCTGAAAATAAAGGTTTTGATATTTGACAGCACATTAACAGAAACTTCACATGAATATTGGCTAAATCACCCAAGTTCCTACCCTTGTGTGTTGTTAGTTGGTATGCTTGTAGTAGGATGAGGGTGAGTGTGAGGGGTGGCTAGTGAGATGGGGAAGTCATAATGTAGATATAGACAGATGGGTGGAGGTGCAAGGTAAGTTGGTGTGAGTAAGGATGTGCAGGAGTAGAGAAGGGAAGGCAGAGTGATGTGGATGTGATGAGTGGCACAGCAGGATGAGGTTGAGTATGGCTTGGCAGTAACGTTTCGTGATCTGCTCAGATCATTGAAAGGCTTGTGACACTGCAGCCTGGTCCTCCTGATGACATCCCTGGTTGTGCCCTCCTGTGCAATGTGCAACCAGGCTGTGTTGATCTCCTGGGGAGGTCTCTTCCGCTCATGGGAAGGGAAGAGGACCTCCCTCTGTGCTGTGTCTCCCTCCAAAAGCATATGGAGAGAGTAATGGGAGAGCCTGGGTGCAGCTGTGCACCTTTGTGCAGTGCTTGCCAGTGTTTGCAGCACCTCAATGCTGTATAACACTGACAGCAGAACTGTCAAAATCAATTTGGACATGGCCCCTTTAAGGAAACCGGCTGATGATGCTTCATCAAATGACATCATCAGACCTGCTTCCTTTTAATTGGCCGGGAGCCTCGCTTAACAAGCCAGGCTTAACAAGCCTAATCAACGTAAAATCACTTGGAGAGTGCGAGCTGCAGTAGGCAGCGGGCTGGGACCGCGACACCGACCCGGCGAATTCACAGCCTAAATTTCTCTTCAATATGAATCTGTTACAAAATATAGCAAACAAAACCCCACAAATACAGGAGAACAATTGCTGTTGTGACTAATTGTATGCAAGTGGGTTAATAAGGATTTCGAGTAAAATCGTGAATGTTTTCATAATGTACACTTATATACTTTTGCCATCAATACTAGAATCATAGAATCATAGAATATTACAGCATAGAAAGAGGCCGTTCGGCCCATAGAGTCTGCACCGGCTCTTTCGAAGAGCAATGCATTAATGATGTGGCTACATGTAGTGGCCAGAGCTATTCTTTCCCCATTGTGTCTATAAATAGTGGAGTGGGTGGGGGGGTGGGGAAGGGAAGATATATTGCTTGGTTGTTTCACTGATAAACGAAGTAAAATCAGGCCATACGGTCAATGCGTAAGGGTAACGCTTTGATGTAACGAGAAGTGAGTTGTTTGTTAGAAGTAGGAATTGTTTTCTTTTCTCAAACTAATTACTGCTGCATGCTTTTGTTGAATTCTCCCATGAAAGTACATGATCTCATAGTTTATGGGGTTGGCAGTCATTGCTCTCTAACACCTCGATGGTCAGCACTTGCTTTGACCGGCGAATATTAATGAATCCCAAGAGGATCATCGATTGCTGCTGAAGTCCTGTTTGTCTCGACCTGTGCAATATAATAGCTCAGGTAACACAGAACACATTACGAAAAGGTATCATTGGACTAAGAAACATGGCAAATGCCTTGTCTTTGTCATTGTTTTGTTTTCTTTTTAAAACAATTGAATTTTACGTCTTCAGCTCACAGTGAAATTGAGGAGATATATTTCTTGAGCAAATGTTGAGAATAATGAAATCAACAACAACAACTTGCATTATAGAGAGCCTTTAAGGTAGGAAAATGTCCCAAGCCATCATTTTCTAGTGGCTGTTGAGCACAGTGTGCAAGCCTACATTGTTCAGGGCACAGTTCTGAGCAACTTAACCCTTTCCTCACCTCATTTTTGCCACTGCTGTGTTCATTTGTAAACTTCTTTTTCAATAATAGCCTGGCATCTGCGGTCGGGATGACGGCGAACTGGCAACGTTCGTCGTCATTCCGCCTTTGAAACTGACCGCAACTTCGGGATTAGGCGCGTGCGCAGGCGTGTGTGGAAATTCCGAAGTTTCATTCATGGGATGTGGGCGGCGCTGGCAAGGCCATCATTTATTGCCCATCCCTAATTGCTCTTGAGAAGGTGGTGGTGAGCCGCCTTCTTGAACCGCTGCTGTCCGTGTGGTGAAGGTACTCCCACAGTGCTGTTAGGTAAGGGAGTGCCAGGATTTTGACCCAGCGACGATGCCTTGAAATGTTCTTTCTACATTAGAGGCCCCATATAAATGGAAGGTGCTGTGATGTAACAGAGAGTTACAGTAACTCAGTTTCTGGACCATCGGTGGGACCTCCAAGCTTTACCACAGGTGAAGTTGTATCATTATAGTCTTGGAGTGCAACATTCCATCCATCATAAAGTGATGCGCTTAGTACATAGCATTTATTGGATAAGATATGTGATAATTGAGTACAATCTGACAAAAACATTTTTCATAATACTCATTGGTGCTATCTGAATTTTTTTTGTTGAAAATTAAACAGAGGATGTGATAAGTATCTCCACAATGAAGACAAGCAGACAAAAATGCTTTATGAGGGAATTATGATCAACAGTGCAAGTGAATAGATCCATCACTCTCTCTTTGCTGGCTGGGACACATTCTATTTATAACACATGTTAAGCTGTATTTTTGGAAGTTTTTTTTTTGTTTTTATGACCCCACAAGCGTGGTGATATGAAAAATATTTCCACAGTTCTCAGACCACACACGTAGCTTTAAATACCACCCTCCACCCCCTTCCCGATTAGGTTTTATCATTTCAGCACTACAAACTGGAATCGTGTTCTGCATCGTGCCCTTTGAGGCAATCAAAGTGTTTGTGGTTTTCTACTGAAATGCAGTAAGCTCAAAATGAAGTGAAATGTGAAATAAAGCAACTTACTGCGTCGGGTCTCTTTTTAGATCAGCTGTGACTCACACTCTTGGACTATAACATCTTTGCTGCCTGTGTGTTTACTTTTCGCAGAGAAAGAACGAGAAATGCACAAAGAGAGCAGCAATTTTATAAATCCATGACCTCAGTGACCCCGTGTCAAAAAAACCAAAACAAACATTGTCTACCTCGTTTCACTTAACTACCCACCAGGGCACTTTTCTTCCCCCGCCCCCCCCCCCCCCCACCCCCGCCGCCTCCTCCCTCATAACTACTCTGTGTACACACTGGAACAAATACAAAAAAAAAGACCAACATTACTGCATTTCAGCAATGTTTGCAGTCACCCGCCCAGATTCATTAAGCTGAAAATATCAGCTTGATCTCAGAATTTATTCAATGTTTTTTGGCCTAAATATGGATATTCCTGGTAAGTAAATAAAAGTGTCTGGCGAATGAGTGATTTTGTTTTGAGGGAACTGACCCTAATCATATTGAAATTATGTATCAAAAAGAGGAAGCTGTACTCAGTCAGAGACTGCTAAAGACGGCAGCAGTTTATTTTATTGTTTTACATTTTGTTTTATTACACTCAAAAATAACAGCGACTTTAAACACCCCTGAGCCACGAAAGGGTTAACTGCATTATTGAACACTTCATTGAAGATTGATCATCTATGATAATATGCAACACTCAGAGAGACTGCCTATGGGACCATCCCAGTGGGATGGGGGAAGGGGGGGAGGAGGGGAGGTCATAAGGCAAGGCCATGTGCTTTCAATTATAGAATGGACTCCTGATCGGCCCAGAGGGTATGTTTCCTGGATTCACCTTTTGTACTGTCACTTTAAACTCCTTCCACTGACAGCTCCGGGAAATAAAAAGCAATTATTTCATACGCAAAGCAAAAAAAAAAATGCAGTGTGAGGGATTCGATCAACCAGAAAGGTAGGTTTCTAGAAATTGCGTTACTGACGCACATCGGTAAATCAAATTGACCCGGAATTTGCGGTCAGCGGCGAAGCGAAAGCGTTCGCTGCTGGCCCCGAAGTACGCTGCGTGCAAGGATCTCGCGATCCCTGTGTCGAGAACTTCGGGTTTTCTGAGTTTCATTTCAATTCAATGGACTGTAGTGGGGATCCCCTTGTGCGAGCTGCTATGACATCAGCAGGCTGTCTCAGCAGCCAATCAAAAGGCAGATTTCTCACAGACTGCGAACCAGGAAGCGAGTAAGCTCTTAAAATTCTAACTTTTTAAAATAGTTAGAGAGAGAAAAAGAAAGATTGGGGCTCTCACATGGGGAAAAGGCAAACCTGAAATAAAGATGGACAAACTTTTTAACTTCTTTGAAAAGTTCCTTAAAAATTTTAATTTTTATTAAAATGCACAAATTTCACACTGCACAAAATTAAAATTAGTTTTCCAGGCCCATAACATTTGTTTAGCAGTCAATACACTGTTAAAACTCCAGTTACACCTAATCCCTTTGGGTCTAACTTTTTGTGGGGAATTTAACAGGGTAATTAACAACAACAACAATTTGTATTTATATAGCGCCTTTAACGTAGTAAAATGTCCCAAGGCACTTCACAGGAGTGTTATAAGACAAAAAATTTGATACCGAAAAATTTGACACCGAGCCACATAAGGAGAAATTAGGGCTGGTGACCAAAAGCTTGGTCAAAGTGGTCGGTTTTAAGGAGCGTCTTAAAGGAGGAAAGAGAGGTAGCGAGGCGGAGAGGTTTAGGCAGGGAATTCCAGAGCTTAGGGCCTAGGCAACAGAAGGCACGGTCACCAATGGTTGAGCGATTATAATCAGGGATGCTCAAGAGGGCAGAATTAGAGGAGTTCAGATATCTCGGTGGGTTGTGGGGCTGGAGGAGATTACAGAGATAGGAAGGGGCGAGGCCATGGAGTCCAGAAGATCAGATACAAATAACAAAACGATGTTTTAGTGATGCTGCAATATCTGCCGCATCAAATATCATCGGCGCGAATATAAACATTATCCAAATTTACTTTCATTCACATTTTTTTAACCTACTGACAGAGCGTATTTGTACAAAGAAGCAGTAGGATGTTTACAAGCGATTGATCTTTTCCACTGAAAACTATGGGGGATAGTTTTGGGAATGAAGGTTTATTGTCAAAGGCCGTACGCATAATATTAACTAACCTGGGCTTCATTCCCATTGTTTTCAAATCAGTCCAAAAACATACTTGTGCTTAACATAAAAAGAAAGAAACAAGTAAGAACTTGCATTTATATAGCGCCTTTCACAACCTCAGGATGTCCCAAAGCGCTTTACAGCCAATGAAGTACTTTTGAAGTGAAGTCACTGTTGTAATGTGGGAAACGCAGCAGCCAATTCGTGCACAGCAAGCAGCAATTTGATAATAACCAGGACACCAGGAAGAACTCCGCTGCTCTTCTTCGAAATAGTGTCATGCTAACTTTTGCACCCACCTGAGAGGGCAGACGTTTATCGTCTCATCCGAAAGACATACTTTATATCATATAATTTTATTAATGTCCTACAAAGGAGAGAAATGACTGTCTTGAGGAATGGGACACTTTCTACTTTTGCATTCAATGGGGTACAAATTGGTATGTGTTGCACCCGTTTTTTGGCCATTCGGCCTTTTAAATATGTAAATTAGGGGCCTAAGGCCTGTGAAGGACCCCATTGAGAAAGTAGTCACGGTGTGTGGGGCAAGCGTTGGGCCTGCCCTGCCGAGGATTCTTCAGTGGCCCCAGCGACCGCCAACTCCAGGTAAGTTAAATTTTTGTTTCCCTATAAAACATGTTTCGGTGGAGCTGAAGGAGTAGGAGTGCTCCCCCTGACTCCACATGAGTCATGATCGCCCCCTCCTCCTGGGACTTAGCACAGGACAATTGCCGGCAAGGCAGGCAGCCTGAGATTGAAGTCTTCGCTTGACTGAGCTGCCTGTGGAGGCGTGACTAGCCTGAGGACCCATTTCCATCGAAAATGGGCCCAGATCAAAATTTACCCCATAGGGTCGGGGAGGAATTTTCCACAGTAATTTTCTTTATTGCCTCTGGATTTCACTCAGTTTTTTTGCCTCTCCCAGGAGACTACATGGGTGCATGGGAAGGGTTTGTGGTGCGGGGGGGGGGGGGGGCGGGCGTTGGTGGGTGGAGGGGGCGAGAGCAATAGAAAGTGTCTGGTCATGATGCTCTAGCCATTATGAGTGTTGGACAGGCTTGATGCACCAGCTGGTCTTTTTCTGCCTGTCATTTTCATATGTTTGTATGTCTGCAACAATCACTCTTTGATCTTGTACAGCAAGCATTAGATGCAGGATAAAGCTCTCTCTGCACCGCCTCTGTGCTTTAACCTACTGTACAATCATGGCATTTCCATTTCCCACACCACCTATCCTTATGAACTCTGAGTGAGCTTCTCTAATTACAGCAAGTTAGTTTAGAATTATGGCTAGGTTTACTCTGTGATTTCATGTCCGCTTGGAACTGGTCGAAAATGCTCAGATTAATTTCACTTAAGATCATTAATGTAAATCTCTGAGCTCCAAACAACTTGCATGCAATGTCCTCCAATGTCTAGTTAACAGCAATAATTCAATATTATTTAATCTACTCAGAAAACAAAGTTCTCTGGTCAACCAGCGATGGCTGTTAACATATCTAGAGAAACTGGTAGCCTTTGTTATCACATATCACATGACTTGCTAGTGCTAGTTGAAACACAGAGGAAATTAGATGTGTCAACATTCAGGGCCCTTTCTATAATAAAGTAATTTGATAAAAAATAAGTTTGTATTCATGATCGAATAGAATTTTTATGAATGTTAAAGCTCTTGTGCCAGAATGGTACCAAAAGAATCCCTCACAACACCTCAATAGTAAAGGACTTTTATGACCTGCCAGGGAATAAGTATAAAGATTATAGAAGATAGAAAGTGTTGCTGGTTCTCTATTCAGGAGTAAAGAAAGAACTTGCACTTATATTGCGCCTTTCACAACCTCAGGACAGCCATTGAAGTACGTTTGAAGTGTAGGAAGTGCAGCATGCAATTTGCACACAGCAAGCTCCCACAAACAGCAATGTGATAATGACCAGATAATCTGTTATAGTGATGTTGATTGAGGGATAAATATTGGAAGGGACACCAGCGAGAACTTCCCTACTCTGCTTCGAAATAGTGACCTGGGATTTTTTTGCGTCCACCTGAGATGGCAGACGGCGCTTTGGTTTAACGTCTCATCTGAAAGACGGCACCTCCGACAGTGCAGCACTCCCTTAGTACTGCACTGGAGTGTCAGCCTAGACTTTTGCGCTCAAGTCCCTGGAGCGTTTATTTAAAGGAGTAGAAGGACAAAGAGACTTAGAGGTTCAGATACACAAATCTTCAAAAGTGGAAGAACAAGTAGATAAAGTCATTAAAAAAAGCATATGGGATTCTAGGTTATATATAAATAGGGGCACAGAGTAAAAAAAGCAGAGGTCATGCTAAACCTATACACACCATTGGTTATGCTGCATTTGGGATTTTGCATCTAGCTTTGGACACCCTACTTTAGGAAGGATGTTAAGACCATGGTGAGGGTGCTGAGATTTACCAAGAAGATATAGGGATGAGAGGCTTTATTATGACGGGACACTAGAGAAACTGGGGCTCTAATCACCAGAACAGAAAAGGTTAATATGAGAACTGATAGAGGTGTTCAAAATTATGAGAGGCTTTGATAAATTAAATAGGGAAAAACTATTTGCACTGGTAATTGGAAGGCATAAATTTAAGTTATTCACGAAAAGAACAATTTATTTTAAGCAGGGAGTTATTAGGTGATAGAATGCCCTACCCGAAACAGTAATGGAAGCAGAACCCATAGTTTTTAAAAGGGAAATGAATAAATATTTGAAGAAGAAAAATGTTAAAATTATGGGGAAAGCACAGGGAATGAGACTATTGGTTGCATTTTCAGAGAGCCATGCAGGCAGGATCGACAAAAAGGCCTCCTTCTGAGCTCTAAATATGAGCTAAATATGATTCTAAATAAGGCTGGCACAGATGATTGGTGGAAAATAATGCCAGTGAGTGAGCTGCCAGGATACCAGGTATTGGACTTGCATGATTCTGGGCATTGAGCGAGTAGAACGTCTTTTTTTAAAATTCATTCACGGGATGTGAGCGTCTCTGGCAAGGCCAGCATTTACTGCCCATCCCTAATTGCCCTTGAGTGACCTGCTCAGCCATTTCAGAGGGCAGTTAAGATTCAACCGCATTGCTGTGGGTCTGGAGTTACATAGCGGCCAGACTCGGTAAGGACGGCAGATTTTGTTCCCTGAAGGACATTAGTGAACCAGATGGGTAGTTTCATGGTCACCATTAGTGATACCAGCTTTTTTATCTGGATTACTAGTCCAGTAACATAACCACTATGCTACCGTACCCGATGGCCATAGCATTATGAACAGGAGCCTAAAAGGTTATATGAGGGTAGTTAATCACCCATTATATTGTGGGAAAAAAAAACAGCGATGCAATGGAAGGGAGCAGCCCTTTCACACAGCTATTGTTGCTTAGTGGTGAACATTATGAAGGTGTTGGCCTTCCTGAATAAAGCATCAGTCGCCTCCTTGATTCATCTGTGGCAAGCAAATTGAGTGATACTTCGGATAGCCCCAGTGCTAGCCTGGAAGAAGCCAGAAACATAAAAATTGAGGGACACGGTGACCTTGACAGCCACTGGCAGTGCTGCCCAGATGGCAGAAGCTGCCTGGAGAGCTTCCTTTAGGAGATAGAACGGTTTGATCATCGGCTCCAGTAATCTTAGGATATTGCTGTCCAGTCAAACCTGGGTAGCTGTGCTGGTGCTCCACCTCTTAAGTAGCATAATGTCATGTCTGGACAACGTGCCTTTGGTTCCACATTACATCTCTGCCAGTCTGCTGCTGCTGAATTTCCTCAGCCACCTTTAATGCCAGGGGGCATTCTTAATGCAATCCTTTCTGCTTTATCTTTGCAGTGAAATCTGAAACTCACTAAAACCCAGCCATCTGCCATTCAATCCCCACCACAGAGATGTTGGCTCAGCTGAAATGCCCAGGTTACGTGGGCAGAAGGAACGCATTGCACATACACTGAAACGTCTGAAATATGGTTCATTCCCCAATCACATTGGCATTATTTATCTTCATTCAACTGACGTAACAATCCTGTGCTCTAGCCTACTGAAAAAAATCTGGAAATAAAAAAGCTGGTATCAGTAAAAGTGACCATGAAGCTGTCGGATTGCCACAAAACCCAACTGGTCCACTAATGTCCTTTAGGGAGGGAAACCTGCCGTCCTTACCAATGTTCCCTGTAATTTGTTTTGGGTGCGCGGCCCCTTTAAGGGGCTGAGTGGCCCATTCACAGGTTCACGCAACTTTAACATTGGAAAAGCCGGTCCCGGGCTGCACGTGACCGGCCGAGAGCTGTGCAGCCGTGCAGCTATCAGGAACGTTGGTCTTTACCCGGTTTGGCCTATATATGACTTCAGACAGAGAAAAATGATTCCCTCTGGCGAGTGGGTCAATAACTAGAGGTCATAGATCCAAATCATTGGCCAAAGATCCAGAGGGGAGATGACGAGACATTTTTTGACTCGGAGAGTTGTCGGGATCTGGAACGCTCTTGAACAGGTGGTAGAAGCCGATTCCATCAATAATTTTAAAAGGGAGTTGGACGGGTACTTGAGGATGAGGAACTTACAGGGTTACGGAGAAAAAGCGGGGAGTGTGGGACTAGGCACAACTGCTCTTTCAAAGAGCCAGCACAGGCACGACAGGCCGAATGGCCTCCTTCTGTGCTGTAAGTTTCTATGATTCTATGAGTCCCACACCAAAGTGGTTGACTCTTAACTGCCATCGGAAGTGGCCTAGAAAACCACACAGTCAGGTTAACTAGAGATGGCAATAAATGCCAGCCTTGCTAGCGGCGCCCACATCTGGAGGATGAATAAAAAAGAGCATCCACTTATATCAGCAACATGAAATGCTCGGAGACCGATTAGCAAACATGTGGCACATCACACGCACAATTTTATTACCCTGGATTACTGCTAATGTAAACTATTAAACTGACAGTAATTTCTATACTAATAGGGCTGGATTTTCCTTGGAGCATTATTGGGTCAGGGCAGGTCTTCCTCTTGCCAGACCCACCCCGCCATGACCCCAACCCATTTCCATGTATGCTGGGTGGTCTCCCAGCAGTATCTCTGGTCCACAGAGGGAGCCCACTACTACCTAACTAGAAAAGCGAGAGGTGGGACAGTGGCTGCAGAACCAGGAGGGGAAAGAGCTTCTGTTCAAAGGGGCCAGAAGGCCCCTGATAATCCAATGGCTCAGCATGAGTCAACATCACTGCGGCCTGCCTTACGGGGAGTATAGGAAAGGGAGGGGTTAGTAGGTCAGTCCGCCTTCTCCTTCCTTGTCTTCAGCAATCTTCCCACCGCTGCAATGTCAGCAGTGCCACCACTTGTCTCTTCTTACTGTGGGTCGGCAGTACTGCGGCAGGAAGGCAGAGAAATCGGTTTCCCAGGCCCCTCCTCTACGGTGGTAGGGTCAAGCTGCAGCTGGCCGAGATCCCTGTCAAGGGAGGGGTAGGAGGGTTTCCAATGGCTGATATAGGGGTGGGGAATCCAGCGGTAGGCCTTCCCACCATCTTCTCTTCTGCACACTTGCTTTACCACCCAGTTTTACGGTGGAGAAAATTCCTGCCATAGTAGAGAAAACTTACATTCATATAGCAGCCTAGGACAGCCCAAAGTGCTTTACAGTCAGTGAATCACTTTTGAAGTCTCGTAATTGTTGTTACATAGGCAAATGCAGCAGTCAATTTGCATGCAACTAGGTCCCACCAACTGCAATAAGATAAATGACCAGTTAATCTGTTTTTTGCTACTGTTGATTGAGGGATAAATGTTGGGCAGGACAGCTATTTTTTTGAATAGTGTCATTGAATCTTTCACATCCACCTGAAGAGCCAGACAGTACCCCGGTTTAAAATCTCATCCAAAAGACCGCACCTTCTACTATGCAGTGCTCCAGTGAGATGTCAGCCTAGATTATCAGGAAGTGGGGCTTGAACCCAGAACCGTCTGGCTCGGAGGCAAGAGTGCATCCACTGAGCCAAGGCTAACACCTATTCCCAGGCTGCCTGGGAAGGGCTGTCAATTTATGTTATTCGTTTCTCTCCAAAAAACGTGTGGTTCAGTGAGAACTGAAAAATTCATTACATATGACTGCTGTTTCAACTTGGCCTGGAGTGAGATTCTATAATGGTATTTTCCTGTCACATACGTCCACCTTTTTTTTTTCTTAGCGCTTGTTTTTAAAGAACTATACTTTGCCCACAAGCAAGAATCAGGGAATGTCAGTCAGCAGCGATATTGCTACACTCAAGTGATTTTAAGTGTAGACAGTCTTGTTGTTTAACCAGTGTTGTGCGAATGTAACGTTTTAATATATTGTCAAAGACTGGATGGAAAAAAGAATGCGTGCTTCTGACGTTGCTCTTCTGAAGACAACTAATACCATTCCAAAACATTTCACCATGACCCAATGAATGTGAACGCAGTCTAACACCAAGAACATTGGGTTAGGAAAAAAAAATCTCACCATGCTGTAAATACTATGCTTATCAGCACCAAATATCCATTGTTGGTGAAGACAACAAAGTCATTAAAATGTGCACGAACATTCATTTTCGTTCTCTTAAAAAGAGTAGGAACACTTTGTTCTCATTAGCTCCCTGCAGGTTGTTTTACAGCTGGGCCCCTTCCCAATATTTTTCAGCCAGCTTCCTGAACTCGTTGACAGAACTGTCTGGACACCATTGGCTTACATTCCAGGGAATCTTTGCTCTTGTTTGAGTTATTGAGCTGAATTTCAAACAAACACAGACAGACCACCAGAACTCTGAACTCGACATGGGACTGGCTCCATGCACCTTGGAGATATTCCCATAATTCTGTTTTGGGTATTACAGCAGATGTAGCACTAGGAGATTTGTCAATCATGTTTTCCATCCACACTCCCATGACACTCCAGGTCATACCCACTGCTGCTGCCACATTTCAAAACCTATGTTGATCAGTAATAAAATCCTTATTGTGAACCAGCCCTTCAACAATAAGCCAGATAGGATTTAAGCCAAAGAATAATAGAAGTACATGTTCATTGTCCACAGTGTCCATATGGTGCTGGCGCCTATGCTTGCACTATGTAAGTCTTGATGCTGTGAACTGAGACTCAAAATGTGTATATGAGGTTCCTCCCCCTCCCATGCTTGTTACAAGCCAATTATGATACCAACCAGTTTCTATATTCTCCTCCAGGGCTAGAATTTTGCTACCTGTGAAACTAAAAGCGAAAGATATCTACTTTTATTCACTTGATTGAGAGAAAGAAATGCTTGCATGTTCATAAAGCACCCAATCAGCTATCGAAGTGTCTCAGAGCATTTCACAGAATGAATTACTTTTGGCGTGCAGTGATTGATATGTAGGTTAGCACAATATCCCACTAACAGAAATGCAACCAATGACCAGTTAATCTGTTTTTGATTGGGGGGGAGGAATGTTGGCCAGGACCCCTGAAAAACTTCCTGCTCTTCTTCAGGTAGTGATACGGGATTTATAACGTCCGGTTGATCGGGCAGTCATATACCAGTTTAACACTTCATCCAAAAGGACAGCATCTCCAACAATGCAGAGGTCTCGTAGTACTGCATGTGTTAAGTACTTGTGTGGAGGTTGATCTCATAGGGCTGGGTTTTCTCAATGGAGACGAGTTGGAGGCGGGACTGCTGCTTGTCAGGTCAATGTCCCACCTCCATCATCTTCTGGCCAACCAGAGGGATTTTTCCCTGATTGACCTTGTTAAGCCCGCCCTGCAGGCTCAGCAGACCAATTAGGGGGGAAGTCACCTGACAGAGCACATCAACGTCTGACGTGCTATCTGTCAAGACTTCTTGAAAGAAGAAATGTCAGTATTTGACAGCTCTGTGAAGTTGTCAAACACTGACATTCTCTGTAGTTTGATGAGTCTTGTGTTCAGGACTCATCAAACCTTTCAACTTTGTAGATTTCAGATGGCTGTTGGGTCAGAGGATCCAACCGCCAGTCTGTGAAATCAACAAGGAAGATGTCGGGTCTCCCGATCCAGGGTGGATGAAGGCTGTAGGCAGAAAACAAGGTAAGTGAACATTTTTAACACTTAGCACTCACCTTCCATATTTACCACTCCACACTTGCACCCATCACTCACCTCTACACCTTACTTCCAGGTGCCTCCGACTGCTGCAGACCTCCTCCACGTCTCCTCCAACCCAGCGGGGTTCTCCGAGGTCGGGAAGCCTTCACCTGTGAAGGTAAAATGGCACTAATCCTTTTTTCTGTCTGTTAACTACCTGTTATCAGGCAGTTAAAAGGATTTAATCCCTTTCCAATCTCCAGGAGACGGGGACCTGAAGCAGCACATCTTCCTGCCTCCTGGCAAAAGGGCACGGAGGTGGGACGGGGGCGGGTTTGCCATCCGCCCCCACTTTCTGCTACTTTACCGGCAGTCCCTGCCTCCATGCCCGCCTCCTCGGGGCTGAGAAAATCCAGACAATAATCTCAGTTATAAGTAGCGAAGAGAACACTCTGAATGTGGTCAGTTTGTGAGATACTTTGGAAGCGGAATGTTCTGTTCCATATGTCAAAGAAAACAGCACCCCATTGCCGAAGCAAGTTTTCACTTGTACCATTGAATCTAACAGTGACTTCACTGGTTTGGATCTGGCTTTGAGTTGAATGGATTGGGATCAGTTTAGGTCAACTCAAATAGCATTTTGGTATCTAAATTCAACATAGTTGCACCTGTTTTACACGTGTAACGCAGGTGCAACAATGACAAATTTAGCAGTGGGAAGGGCTGCGACTGATTTGGGTCACTGCTAACTTCGACAGGGCCTTTTTTTTCGACGGCAATAGGGCCTGCCTGAAATTTTGAAATAAGGGTCCAGCGCCCATTTTGGACCGATTTGCTAATTGTATTGAAACTAGTTGGAGATTGCAATGTACAAGCTCCGGCCACTATTTCAGGCTCTGTAGCAGCCTAACCAGCGGTCCTTAAAGGGAACACTCTAGGCCGTGGAAGAAGCCTGCAAGTCACTTCCCACAAGTTGGAGCCAGGACGAGCAGGAGTGCCTCTTCATTAAGACTGCAGCTGCTGCTGCTCCCAATCGCCTCCTCTCCCCTCTGGACTCACCTGAGGGCCTCGGATGGCAATTATGCGATGATGAGGCCTGAGGACCAATTTAGGATGATCCTTGGGCCTCTCCGGCACAGATCATGGCCGGTTTCAGACATTAATGAAATTAGGCCTCTTTGGGGGCGATTTTAACCCTACTCGCTCAGCAGAAACCTGGCGGGTGGGCAGTTAAAATCGCCCTGGCTCTTACCTGTCTGAAAGCTGCCATGATCACAACATTTTGCAATTTTAACCTGATCTCCTGAGCAGGCAGCAAGGACACGCGCCCGGAGCCAACAGGGTCCTTCTTTACATATGCATGTTGCGGCCCGATGACATCATTGAGACCCGACTGCAATTTTAACTCAGGCCTGAGTGGGGAATTCAGCTGGAGTTAAAATCAGAGTTTGTGTTAAAACTAAGATCGTCTTTCCTTCTTTCCTAATTCTAAAACTCTGCTTAAGTGGAACGGAAATACATTTAGCAAGATAAAAATTCAAAGTGAATCTTTATTTCTTTTCTCGGTCCAAGTTATTTTCACAAATGTTCCTAACATGTTAATATTGTTTCTTTAAAACTTCTCATGCACTATTTTCAACAAATAGCCACAACAATGTGCTACATAAAAAGGCCCATGAAGGATTATGTTTTGCCCTGATGACTGCGAGGAGGATGCCGAGAAACTCCAGGATGATTTGGACAGGTTGGGTGATTGGGCAGAAGCGTGGCAGATGCAATATAACGTGGATAAATGCGAGGTTATCCACTTTGGTGTCAAAAACAGAAAGGCAGATTATTATCTGAATGGCAATAGATTGGGAGAAGGGGAAGTGCAACGAGACCTGGGTGTCCTTGTGCACCAGTCGCTGAAGGTAAGCATGCAGGTGCAGCAGGCGGTTAAGAAGGCAAATGGTATGTTGGCCTTCATAGCGAGGGGGTTTGAGTACTGAAACAAGGATGTCTTGCTGCAGTTGTGCAGGGCCTTGGTGAGACCACACCTTGAGTACTGTGTGCAGTTTTGGTCGCCTTATCTGAGGAAGGATGTTCTTGCCATGGAAGGAGTTCAGCGAAGATTCACAAGGCTGATACCTGGGATGGCAGGAATGATGTATGAAGAGAGATTGGGTCGATTGGGCTTATACTCACTGGAGTTTAGAAGAATGAGAGGGGATCTCATTAAAACTTATAAAATTCTGACAGGACAGGACAAACTAGATGCAGGAAGGATGTTCCCGATGGTGGGGGAGTCCAGAACCAGGGGTCACAGTCTAAGGATAAGGGGTAAGCCATTTAGGACAGAAATGAGGAGGAATTTCTTCACCCAGAGAGTGGTGAACCTGTGGAATTCTCTGCCACAGAAGGCAGTAGAGGCCAATTCATTAAATAGATTCAAGAAGGAGTTAGATATATTTCTTAAGGCTAAAGGGATCAAGGGATATGGGGAGAAAGCAGGGACAGGGTACTGAATTTGGATGATCAGCCATGATCGCATTGAATGGCGGAGCAGGCTAGAGGGGCCGAATGGCCTACTCCTGCTCCTATCTTCTATGATTCTATGACTCAGTGGCTCCCCTTGTGGTGTGGTTCTGAGCTTTCAGACTACTTATGCTCGGTGCTGAATCAACTGATCCCAGCTGGGGCAATGCTTGGGACATTACGATTTTCTTCAGTGTCCCAGGGTTAGGGATGGGGAGAGGAGGAATCAGCCACAGTTCCTGCTTTTGATTGTTATACAGTGTTTCTACTGGAAAGTGCAGGCGCATGTATATTAAGTGAGAACAGGATCTGGTTCAGTTATGATGTTCTCTATTGCTGAACAGTTGCCAAACTTAACTGTCTATGCTCACATATGAAGACTAACTACTTGAGATGTGGCCTTGGAATACTTCTGGAAGACTTGGAACTGTACCCACAGCAAGGCTCAATTCCTTTGAGAGAGATGGGGAGAATATTGAAAGAATGAGGGAATACTCTTTAGAATGTAAATGAAGAACATTTTCTTCAAACATTATTTAGAGGAGGGTAACTTGACAGCATAATCATAGAATCATAGAATAGTACAGCACAGAAGGTGGCCATTCGGCCCATCGAGTCTGCACTGGCTCTTTCGAAGAGCAATCCAGTTGGTCCCACTCCCCCGCTCTTTCCCCATATCCCTGCAATTTTTTCTCCTTGAAGTATTTATCCAATTCCCTTTTGAAAACTACTATTGAATCTGTTTCCACCGCCCTATCAGGCAGTGCATTCCAAATCCTAACCACTCGTTGCATAAAAAAGATTTTCCTCATGTTGCCTCTGATTCTTTTGTCAATCATCTTAACTGTGCGCCCTCTGGTTATCGACCCTTCAGCTATTGGAAACATTTTCTCTTTATTTACTCTATCTAAACCCTTCATGATTTTAAACATCTCTATCAAATATCCTCTTTGCCTTCACTGCTCTACTGAGAACAACCTCAGCTTCTCCAGCCTATCCACATAACTGTAATCCCACATACCATTCTCGTAAATCTCTTCCATACCCTCTCCAAAGCCTTCACGTCCTTCCTAAAGTGTGGTGCCCAGAATTGGACACACTACTCCAGCTGGGGCCAAACTAGTGTTTTATATAGGATTAGCATAACTTCCTGGCTTTTGCACTCTATGGGGGAAAAATTGGGTGGCGCCCCCTCAGCGCCCCGAAAAAGTTAGCGCCCCTGCGCCGTAAATTCAGTGGTAGCGCCCCAAGCAGGAGGCAGGGTGCTACTGGAAGCACTCCCCCTCCTTCCTGGGGCGTTACCACTGAATATCGCGGCGCTACGTGCAACAGCGCCACGCGCGTCGGCATGTAGCGCCACGGTATTTGCAGGCCTCCTTCCCCTGATTAAAGGGGAGGGGCCTAGCGCTGTGTGCACCGGGGCCCTGCTGGACCACAGGGGGAGCGGGGTGCTGGGAAAGATCGTGGCCGGCACCCTGAATGAAAGAGGGGAAGGGGGCAGTTGCTGGCAGGTGGCCAGGAAAAAAATGGCTGCCCGACACCTGCCCCTTTAAATACCGCCGCCGCGGCTGCACAAACGCCACCCTGACCCTGTCGGACATATCGTCCGGCGATAGGTCAGGAGGCGCAGCCGAAGTTTGCGGCCGGGGCGCGAGCGGGGCGCTAACGGGAGACGCAAAGCAACCCAATTTTTCCCCCTATGCCTCTATTTATAAAGCCCAGGATCCCATATGCTTTATTAACTGCTTTGTTAACTTGTCCTGCCACCTTCAAAGATTTGTGCACAAATTACAGTAGCTGTACACAGGCCAGGGTCAGAGCAGCCACAGGCAAATAGTTGGCTACACAGAGGCTAACCAATCGTTGGGGCATTATTCGGTTGGGTCACGTTTCTTGTGAAGTTGGGAACAGGTGCTGGTGTGCCCCCATTTTTTCTGTCTGGCAAATATATTTGTACCTTGATTGTCAATTGTTAAATAATTGAGTACTTTCCTGTTTGGATTTGTAATGAATGGCTTCATAAAGTAACATTTTTACAAGGGGGGAATTTCGAAGTGTAAAGCAAAGTGATACTCTTGGACACTCATATCTGTGCCCCGTCCTACCCCCATCAGCCATCTTGGATTGGTGCTGTATTTTGGCTTTTTGGTTCTTGGTGGAATAAACCTTCAAAATCTCATTAGCTAAATTCTATGGGGAGGACATTGGAGGGTGACGTCTCCTTAAAAATGATTGAATGGTTGTTTATTGCTCTGTAATTCAAAAGTTGAAAACTAAAAATTCCAACAGGCCTTAAAGAAAATGAATGAAAAAGCAGTCCATGAGTTAATAAAGTTTAGCAAGTTCTAATTGCTGAGCAGAAAGCCTCCACAAGAATCACAACTGTCTTGTTAAAATGTTATTTTGGCTGAATTGTTCTGTTCTGACCTAGATCTTCTAAACAGATAAAATTTGGATCTGTCAAGACCACGAATTCTGTATTGATTTGGTTTCTGAAGGTTACTGTGTTATCGACACTACTAAGTTGTTTTGCCTGGCGCTACAGCAGATGCACATTCCACACTGGGACACTGTCCTCTGCCCTGCTGTAAAAGCACTTTCTTTCACCTAACCATTGGCCTGCATTGATAGCAATCATGGACAGATTCATGAAAAACAAGAAGAAACCTGCTCCCTCCCTTCCAGTATTTCTAAGCCTCGCCTAGCCTAGCTGTTATTCAAAGAAACTTTTGCGGGGTTGGCAGTTAGGTCCTTTGGGGAGTTAAAAGAGAACATTTGTGTAAAAACAAAGCAGCATTAGGTACGGACCTTAGTGAAGCCTGTATGATACAGCTGTAGGCACCACCATCACACAACTTGTGTGTGCTGTGTTCACATATAGATTGGTTTTCCTTCTAGCCTTTCATATTTCCGAGCTAATATATCATTCAGTCTTGCTGATTGTTTAATTAATTTCTGTTCAAATTCAGCATAATTTGTCACTAAATCTTATTCATGCAATGTAAAATCTGGTACATGTCACACAACAACAGGTTGTATTTATATAGCGCCTTGAACATGGAAGAAGATCCCAATGTGCTTCATAAAGGCGTAATCAAAATAAATGGGGGCCGAGCCAAAAATGGGAGACTATTCGAAGGGGTGAGGTGGGTTTAGCAGCAGCTTAAAAGAATAGATGGATGTGGAAAGGCGGAGGGGTTTAGGGAGAGAATTTCATAGCGTGGAGTCTCGATGACTAAAGGCATGTCTGTCAGTGGTAGAGCAAAGAAAGGGAGAGTGCTGGGGGTCGGGGGGGTGCGGCAGTTGTTGGCTGGAGGAAGTTACAGAGATAGGGTGGAGCAAGGCCTTGAAGAGATTTAAACATGAGGATGGGAATTTTACATTGGAGGTGTTAGAAGACCAGGAGCCAATGCAGATCAGCAAGAACAGGAGTGATGGGTGAGAAGGACATGGTATGGGATGGGATATATGTAGCAGAGTTTTGGATGAGTTGAAGTTTAGAGAGCATGGAGGATAGGAAGCTAGCTAGGAGAGCATTAGAATCATCTTGTCTGGAGGTGACAAAGGCATGGATGAGAGTTTCATCAGCAGATGGACAAAGGCAGGGGTGGAGGTGGGCGATGCTGCAGAGGTGGAAGTAGCCAGTATTTATAATGGAGAAGACATGAGTCGAATAGGACGCTGAGGTTGCAAACGGTCAGGTTCAACCTGAGACAGTGACTGGGGAAGGGGATGGATTCAGTGCCATGGGTACGGAGTTTGTGGTGGGGAGCAAAGATGATGGCTTCAGTCTGCCCAAAGTTTAACCGGGGAAAATTATGGCACATTCAAGATTGAACAAACAGTCTGACTATGCAGAGTCAGTGGAGGTGTTGAGAGTTGTGGTGAAGAGGTACAGCTAGGTATCATCAGGATACGTGTGGAGGCTGACCTCATGTTTTTGAGTGATGTTGCCAAGGGGCAGCATATAGATGAGGAAAAGGAGGGGGACCAAGGATAGATCCCCAGAGGACTCCAGAAGTAACGATGCATTGTTCCTGTATTTTATGGTCACTATTTTGGTAAACCCTACAACTATGTTACACAAGCTTCATTAAGGAGTGTGCCTAAACCATCTTTGTTGTTACATAAATTTGTTCTTTTAATTCTCCACAAGGCCAAGACAATGAATCCTTCTTCAATCAGCAGGACAAGACTTTAAAATACTGGAAGGAATGAGCAAGTTTTAATAGAGGCTATACCAAAATAACAACCATAAAGTATGGAAGCAATTCATACATAGAAAGGGTACCAATGTATAAATTACTTCTTTATATTTAGACAAAATAAACAAGTATATGAAGGTGCAGCTTTTTCTGATGCCTCAGGCATGCTGTGAACTTTTGATGTCCAGAAGCAGGAAAGTGCTCTGAAAGGCAAATATCATTACACAGCTTATCCACACATTTACATTCAGTGTAAATGTATTCTACCCATTATCAGACTTAGCTGGAAATGCCAACTCAAAGATGACCAAAGGCATTGCAGGATCTGCTAAAATAAAAACTACTTGTCCTAACCCACTGGAATTACTTAGAAAATTATAAGTAAAAGGATAGTTTTTAAGGTATTTAAAGGTACAAATGGTGACTTTTGATTGTAAAGTTCAAATGTGAACTTCGCTATTAATATTTTTCCTTAGTGTTTCTCCAGCTGCTCACTGAGTACACCTCAAGGAGATTTTGGCCAAGTTTGATTTTTGAAATGAACCATCCAGTCTGATTGAAAGCACATGATTTGCATTGGGAGAGTTGGTCGGGGAATCTGATTGTTTTAAATAATCCGTAGGGGTCCTAATGCTGTTTTCTTTGTCAGCTTAGTTTTCTTAATTGATTTTTGTTTTAGGTATCAGGGGGAAAGGTGCATCCAGGTTTCACACTCACATTATTCTAACCATCCCCCTCCCCCAAAAAAAATGCAGAATTTTGAGATGCTTGTGACTTGCATTCTTTTCAGAATTCCTTGAATGGTGAAGTGTGCTGGGGCTGAAACCTGGCAATAGTCAGGACACGCATGAAACCCTGCAAAGGCACTGATTGCTCTAGCCTGTAGGAACGTCTGCTGCTGATTAATGTTTTGAAGTTTGAAAGTGCAGCGGATGCTGAACCTCTTTATTAGGCCTGATTTGTCATTGTGGCCATTGGCTGGAGTCTGACCATCCTTACATGGTCATTGCCTCCATAAGCATGAAGCCATCTGCAACCATGACCCACAAAGCACTAATGGGACTCGTGCTGTCAGTCAGCGGTTCATGCCTCATTGCCGCAGGTGATTTCAGGTAGCCAGCCACCTCCCCCCTCTCCACCACCACCATTGTGAAGCCAGTCTGAGGACAATAGCAGCATGACAACAAAAATTGTCACTCAAAGCCTTTGGAGATCATTGGACACAAAAGGTATTTGGTCGTTAAGAAGGTATTGATCTTTGAATAAATATGCTTGGGTAGTACTGTGTCAATTTGGGTACTGAATACCTGTTTGTCCTGTGCAAAATTCAGCAGTTTTTCAGCTTAAAATGTAGCCAAATAGAAGAAGGTCCCTTTGTGATCTCAGTTACGCCCAACTAATTCTTGATGTGTTTAACATTTTTATAAAATCAAGTCTATTAACCTCACTTACCTTCTAAATTCCTTTTACATTTGTTTGTATAGTTGAATATGGGGTATAAAAAAATTATTTGGAACACGTTCTATAGTCATCTGTTAAAGTACAAATTTATCTGATAGAAATTGGATTTTCCCAGTGGTAACAAAGTAAATTCCTTCAATAACTTAGAATGTCTGGTTGGAAATGAACCTTACTAAATGAGGTATTTATGTATTACCCTTGCTTTAAATGTGTCTCGTATCTAGTCTGATGGAGAGCGTTTAAACAATATCTCAAAAATTGCTTACTTGCATACTTGGGAGGGATATTGCTCCAGCTTATTTCATTCTTCAGTTGCGTCTATCTAGTTTCTTCACAGAACATAAATAGAGACATGTTTATCCATGGGATAGAAAAAAACATCATACAAATAATTCAGTCTGAAAATCTACGAGCGACATAGTTGGGAGGTGAAGGTAGGTTAAACAGATCACAGGGTAGTTGCTGTACGTCAAACAGAAGAACATGTGGTATTCTATTTATGCCACAGAAATGTGGGCAAATACCACCAATTCATTTGAAAGAAGAACTTGGCCATGCACTTTGACAGAGTTGGAACAATATCTGACAGGGCCCAGTCAGAGATTTGCTGCTGTTGAGGAACATTGTTGCGCTCCAAGGCACCTTGCATGCCATTATATTTTGATGGATTTTTATTCTATAATTCACAGTCATTTAATGAAAAATGACTTTTCTGATGTGTGAAGCTGCGTTACTCCAGATATTGCTGCTAAAGTCCTGTGATTACACACATTAATAGGAGATGAACAGGAAGCTAGAAGTGACAGCATGTGAAGATTGTTTGTACAGGTTGATGTATATAAAACCAGAATTATGTCCAAACGTACGGACAATGGCGGACAGGAAAAGGCCTACTGGTCTCTCCAGGCTGTCCCACAGAATGGCAATGCCTTGCGCACCACAATATATACACTCCCAACCAACGTTCCCGTTAAGCTGCGTGGCCACACAGCCGAGCAGCGGTCTGGAGGTCCTGCGCAGGCCACTGACTGGCTTTTAAATGGAAAAACCGCGCAGGCATGGAAATTATGAATGGGTCGCGCAGCCTGTTAAAGGGGCCGCACACCCCCAAAAAATGAGAGGGAGCATTGCTCCTAACCCCACCCAGAAGTCATTAAGTACAATTATCTTTTTCAAGCCAATTGTGTGGTCAGACTTGAACACTGCTCCCATATCTTGGAGGCTCTTTTAGCACCTCTCTTGCATTCCAGGACAGGTCACGAGAAAAGTTTGTCATGTAATAGGCAATCCTCCTTGACGTAAGAAAACTACTAGGCACTTGGTCTAAGCCTTAAACAAAGCTTTAATCAACTGTTTTTCAACATGGAGATCTAGTTGTGTCCTTCACTAGTTCCTGTTGAGGAATGTCCTAAGCAAGCTGGGCCCATGCCCGAGTATTTATACTCTCCCTGGACAGCGCCACCAGCAGGCCGCCCAGTATTACTTCATACATGAATGACAAGATTCATGTCACTCCTCTAGCCTGCAGCCAATCTGTCTGTCACAATGGAGGTAAAATTCAGCTTTGGTGAGGGGCATAAAATGAGCGGTAGCCCCGCCCAATTTTACGTTCCATTGACTTCACTGCCAAGGACTCCTGCCTTTTTCTATTTGATCAATACTGGTTCCCACATCAGAAACTGATCAGTTCTGCTAAGATTATTGCTTCTCTGAGCTTTCCTGTCTTCTTTCCCCTCAGCTTTAAATACATCACCCAACACGCTCTGCCTCTTCCAGTGTGTCAGCCAATGGCTCAGTTGGTAGCACACGTGCCTCTGAGTCAGGAGGTTGTGGGTTCTAACTCCTCACTCCAGAGACTTGAGCACAAAAATCTAGGCCCACCTCCTCCTCCTCCCCACTGTCGGAGGTGCCGTCTTTCAGATGAGACATTAAACCGAGGCCCCGTCTGCTCTCTCGGGTGGATGTAAAAGATCCCACGGCACTATTTCGAAGAAGAGCAGGGGAGTTATCCCCAGTGTCCTGGCCAATATTTATCCCTCAATCAACATAACAAAAACAGGTTATCTGGTCATTAACACATTGCTGTTTGTGGGAGCTTGCTGTGAGCAGATTGGTTGTCACGTTTCCTACATTCGAACAGTGACTATGCTCCAAAAATATTGCCTTGGCTGTGAAGCGCTTTGGGATGTCCGGTGGTCGTGAAAGTCACTATATAAATTCAAGTCTTTCTTTCTTTCGATCTTCACCATGAAATCAAGACGCTTTGACTCATCTGCTGCACTAAATTATTCTTTTCCAGGATCTCACATTCTTTATCTTCTTCAGTTTTTGCTTCCTCCTACAACCTGTACGTTTTTAAAACCCAAGGTTAGCAGCACCAAGGGCAACTACTTTCCTTTGTTTAAAAAAAACCAAATTTTTCAAACACTAACAAAATCGCAGGAATACGCGGTATTCAAAAGTGCACTTCCAGAAATCACAATTTCATTGGTGCCAATGGGGAAAAATAAATCAGCTAATCACAATGTAATAATGATCCTTTATCACCTCTTATGCAGCTAAATAGCCACTTTACTGCGATAAAGGCCAACGCTCACTAGTTCAGCTGTGGAGCGTACAATTTATTGGTGAAATGGCAGAAGGAAAATTGAGAAAAACCTTTGTTTAAGAGCCAGGAGGAGCTGCATTTCCAGGCATGCGTCCACTGTCTTATAAAAGGAGTCAAACGGTTAGGTTCACGAGCCCCTATTGCAACTTTTCACAAACTCACTCATTGCATAAACAACAACAACTTGGATTTATACAGCGCCTTTAACGTAGTAAAACGTCCCAAGGTGCTTCACAGGAGCGATTATCAAACAAGATTTGACACCGAGCCACATAAGGAGATTTTAGGGCAGGTTTGCTGGATGTTACAGAACATGAACAGCACATGCACGGCTGTAAGGCCAGATAAAGACGTTGTGGGATTTTCCTCAACATTGCTCAAGTTCAAAGATTTACTGCAATCTGCCCCCAACAGGATTGTGATTTGGGAAATGCTATTTTTTGTGGCCAGCGTACATGTGGAACCTGATGTTGTGTTTCTGGATGATGTCGGCGAGAGGCAGCATGTAAATGAGAAATAGGAGGGGGCCAAGGATAGACCCTTGGGGGACTCCAGAGATAACCGTGAGGGAGTGTGAAGAGAAGCCATTACTGGTGAGTCTCTGGCTACGACTGGTTACAAGGATGGAACCAGGCGAGGGCAGTCCCACCTAGCTGAACGACAGAAGAGAGGCGCTGGAGGAAAATGGTGTGGTCAACCATGTCAAAGGCTGCAGACAGGTCGAGAAGGAGGAGGAGGGATAGTTTACCATTACGGTCACATAGTAGAAAGTGTTTCATTTTAGCTTTAATAATGATGTTCACAAAAAGGCCTGAAACATAAATGCTTATCTTTCGCTAATGTATTCAAACTACATTGCTAAGCGTGTGTGTAAAAAGAAAGAAAGACTTGCAGTTATATAGCACCTTACACGACCACCAGACGTCTCAACAACAGCAACAACTTGTATTTATATAGCACCTTTAATGTGGTAAAACGTCCCAAGGCGCTGCACAGGAGTATTTTAAGACAAAAAATTTGACACCGAGTCACATGAGAATAAATTAGGGCAGGTGACCAAAAGCTTGGTCAAAGAGGTAGGTTTTAAGGAGCGTCTTAAAGGAGGAAAGAGAGATAGTGAGGTGGAGAGGTTTAGGGAGGGAATTCCAGAGCTTAGGGCCTAGGCAACAGAAGGCACGGCCACCAAAGGTTGAGCGATTATAATCAGGGATCCTCAAGAGGGCAGAATTAGAGGAGCGCAGATATCTCAGGGGGTTGTGGGGCTAAAGGAGATTACAGAGATAGGAAGGGGTGAGGCCATGGAGGGATTTGAAAACAAGGATGAGAATTTTGAAATCGAGGCGCTGCTTAACCGGGAGCCAATGTAGTTCAGCGAGCACAGGAGTGACAGGCGAACGGGACTTGGTGCGAGTTAAGACATGGGCAGCCAAGTTTTGGATGACCTCAAGTTTACGTAAGGTGGAATGTCGGAGGCTAGCCAGGAGTGCGTTGGAATAGTCAAGTCTAGAGGTAACAAAGGCATGGATGAGGGTTTGGACGGGCGATGTTACGGAGGTGGAAGTAGGCGGTCTTTGTTATGCTGCGGATATGTGATCGGAAGCTCATTTCAGGGTCAAATATGACACCAAGGTTGCAAACAGTGTGGTTCAGCCTCAGACAGATGTTAGGGAGAGGGATGGGAGCTAGTGTCTAGGGAATGGAGTTTGTGGCGGGGACCGAAAACAATGGCTTCGGTTTTCCCAATATTTAATTGGAGAAAATTTTTGCTCATCCAGAACTGTATGTCAGACAAGCAGTCTGACAATTTAGAGACTGTGGAGGGGTCGAGAGAAGTGGTGGTGTGGTAGAGCTGGGTGTCGTCAGCGTACATGTGGAAACTGACGCTGTGTTTTCGGATGATGTCGCCAAGGGGCAACATGTAGATGAGAAATAGGAGGGGGCCAAGGATAGATCCTTGGGGGACACCAGAGGTAATGATGCGGGAGCGGGAAGAGAAGCCGTTGCAGGTGATTCTCTGGCTACGTATAGATAGATAAGAATGGAACCAGGCGAGTGTAGTCCCACCCAGCTGGACGACGGTGGAGAGGCGTTGGAGAAGGATGGAGTGGTCAACCGTGTCAAAGGCTGCAGACAAGTCAAGAAGGACGAGGAGGGACAGTTTACCTTTGTCATAGTCACAAAGGATGTCTCAAAGCGCTTTACAGCCAATGAAGTACTATTTGAAGTGGAGTCACTGTTGTAATAGGGGAAACGCAGCAGCCAATCTGCGCACAGCAAGGTCCCGGAAACAGCAATGTGATAATGACCAGATAATCTGTTTTTGTTATGTTGGTTGAGGGATAAATATTGGCCAGGACACCAGGGATAACTCCCCTGCTCTTCTTCGAAATAGTGCCACGGGATCTTTTACGTCCACCTGAGAGAGTTGGTTTAATGTCTCATCCGAAAGACGGCACCTCCGACAGTGCAGCACTCCCTCAGCACTGCATTGGAGTGTCAGCCTAGCTTTATGTGCTCTAGTCCCTGGAGTGCGACTATGAACCTACAACCTTCTGACTCAGAGGCGAGAGTGCTACCCACTGAGTCACAGCTGACACTGCATCTTCGCCGTCACTCTGAAGAGCATGATAAAAGGACACTTTGACCTCAGGGTTGGATTCCCAGCATAGTCTGAAGGCGATCGCTGTGAGACCCCCTGGAGGAGGTAGTTTCAAACCATATGTGGAGGGGCAGGGGGTTTCAACCCCCCTTCCTTCCAGGCGGAAACCGGGCAGGGTACAGTCAAAATGCCCTGTGTGACTTAACTCCTCCGATCCTGTTGCCTTCTCACGGGGCCCAATATTAACCTGGTCTTTTTAGCAGGCAAGCAGGACACCTGCTAGAAGGCAGCAAGTCCCTGCTTTAAACGTGACTCAGAGATAGTTAAAATGACCCCTGCCCCTTGCCCCCTGGATTTTATTCAAATAGTTCCGCCTGATTATCCTTTTGTTCTGGTGATCCATAGCAAGTCCCAGTTCAGAGTTACTTACCCCTTATTGTCCAAAAATGTGCGGGTTAGGTTGATTTGGCTATGATAAATTGACCCTTAGTGTTAGGGGGGGATAAATATGTGGGGTTACAGGGATAGGATGGGATATGTTAGGGGGAATTAAATACGTGGGGTTACGGGGATAGGGTGGGATATGTGTCGGTGCAGGCTCGATGGGGATTCTGTGTGAGAAAGCAGGGACAGGCTACTGGATTTGGATGATCAGCCATGATCGTATTGAATGGTGGAGCAGGCTCGACGGGCCGAATGGCCTACTCCTGCTCCTAGTTTCTATGTTTCTATGTTTCTATCTCTACCCAAACTGACTGAACCCTGAACTTATAACATTGCAGCTGCGCGCAAAATATTTGTAGGCATAAAAAAAATATGTGCCTGTTTATATTGCGAAAGCAGCCAGAGCGGAGAGTGCTTGACGCAGAACTGAATGCAAGTGCCACTGAAAAACACAACCCAATTGGTCGTGAGCGGCGATTTAATAATGTGTCGCCACGCTCGTTCCGTGCCACGAGACTTCCTCTGCAATTGTATCCTGGCTGCAATCTGTGTCTTTTACCCAGTGAAAGCAGGCCGAAAATGCTGGATTGCAGCACTGTGCTCACCCTCATTGCAGTTAAACACTTTGGTTCATGTTGTTGCTGAGCAACCGAGTGCCTGTGAATGAGCGGACTGTGCAAGTGTTAATAGTTTTGGCCAAATGAACTGCCATATCAATCAGCATTAGTTTTGCAAGCACTGATAAAGCCAAACTATGAGTACAGGGAGTACATTTTAATCATCTTGGGTTTCCTCTGACAGAATGAAAAGAGAACCTTGGTCTACCATAGGCCTCACTTTCGATTAAAGGTTACTAATCCCCCATTTATTTCTTCGGTCTTAAGCAAACCATTAACATTTTGTGACAGAGGTGTTATAAATGCTGTCAGCTTTGATGCTCAAGCTGCCTTTCATATTGTAAATTACCATCTTGAATTTGAGTAATGTCAAGCCAGGTGAAGTTGTGTTTCTTTTTCTTGGAACGATGATATCGTCGAAATAAAACATGGTGGCCTGGAGGTGTCACTTCTGCCTGCTGCCCTGACCCCACTGTGACCTCGACCCATTCTCCTCGGTCGGGGTCATTATGTATGCAGGCCGGGCACTTTCCCACCAAGACGGAGCCTACTGCTCCCGGCCCAAGTAGATGCAGCACCAAACGAGGTGGGGACAACCGTAAAGGGGGCAGAAGCTCCCCAAAGACGGCAGAAACTTTTGCGCTTTATGCATAGATTCTAGACGTTCACATTTCTATGAATCAGGTAGCCATCTTGAAAATAGTGGTGATTGAATATTATTTATCTTAAATACTAAATCATTACTAACAACTTTGCTCATTTAATTGATGATAGTTATATTATTCTGCATGCAAGATATTTTGACAATATACTGGTCAATTGGCACTTTACAAAATTCTCAATTTTTTTATTTGTTTATGGGATGTGGGCATCGCTGACAATGCCAGCATTTATTGCCCATCCCTAGTTGCCCTTGAGAAGGTGGTGGTGAGCCGCCTTCTTGAACCGCTGCAGTCCGTGTGGTGATGGTACTCCCACAGTGCTATTAGTTAGGGAGTTCCAGGATTTTGACCCAGCGACAATGAAGGATCGGCGATATACTTCCAAGTCAGGATGGTGTGTGACTTGGAGGGGAACTTGCAGGTGGTGGTGTTCCCATGCACCTGCTGCCCTTGTCCTTCTAGGTGGAAGAGGTCGCGGGTTTGGGAGGTGCTGCCGAAGAAGCCTTGGCGAGTTGCTGCAGTGCATCTTGTAGATGGTACACACTGCAGCCATGGTATGCCAGTGGTGGAGGGAGTGAATGTTTAAGGTGGTGGATGGGGTGCCAATCAAGTGAGCTGCTTTGTCCTGGATGGTGTCGAGCTTCTTCAGTGTTGTTGGAGCTGCACTCATCCAAGCAAGTGGAGAGTATTCCATCACACTCCTTACTTGTGCCTTGTAGATGGTGGAAAGGCTTTGGGGAGTCAGGAGGTGAGACACTCACCATAGAATACCTAGCCTCTGACCTGCTCTTGTAGCCACAGTATTTATGTGGCTGGTCCAGTTAAGTTTCTGGTCAATGGTGACCCCAGGATGTTGATGGTGGGGGATTCGGCGATGGTAATGCCATTGAATGTCAAGGGGAGGTGGTTAGACTCTCGCTTGTTGGAGATAGTCATTGCCTGGCACTTCTGTGGTGCGAATGTTACCTGCCACTTATCAGCCCAAGCCTGAACGTCGTCCAGGTCTTGTTGCATGCATAATTCAAGGAGAGATAAAATGTAGCTCGTGCCTTAACGGGGTTTGCGCAGCCAATTGTTTTTTTAAACCACCAAACAAAGTATTTTATTGCCTGCTCTTAAGGTGAATTAATTTGCACTATTACATCCAATGTTCCATTGCGTACCTTAGCATTCCGCTGGTGGAAAGTTAAGGCGGGCAAAAGAAGTCATTGTGCTTGGACGGTGAACGCAATAGCCACCGATAGCACAATTCCACTTCTAATTCCAACCACTTGAAATACGATTTCTGCGGTAGCTCTAACTACAGCCAGTCAAAACAGAGGGTCAGGAAAATGTGTAAGAATCGCTGACAAATCTAAAGTGGTCTGAAATGTTCTTTCATTAGGATGCATTTGAAGAAATCGGTCCTTCGGTACAATTTAAATGAAGATGTAGCTGCTCGTTTTTTTCAAAGCAGTGGCTGTGTGCAAAGGAACAATTTAGTTGTAAAAAGGACAATTTCACTAAATGGTTCCTCTCACGCAGCCAGTGCATGTTGGAAAATCCAGGATTTGCCACCTGTGATTTTGCGATATGCGCTTACTGCATACAAGGCCCAATAACTGGCACAGAGACTCACAAAACTTTAAGACCATGACTTTTCTTCCCTCATTCCAGTGGCCGCTATTCAGGCAGAGCACACCTGAAATGAGCCCCACCTGACCTGACCTGCCCGTTGCTATGGGTTCAGGTCATCTAAACTGGCCAGAATTACCCAAAGTGCAGGCCCCATCCTTTGACAAGGCCTTGTGGCTGGACACAGAGACTGAAATATAGCTCTTCCTGCATTCCCGAGAGGTCTGTGGCCGAAGTAATGGTCATTGGCTGTGATGCTTTCTGACTTCTGTCCGAAAACAGCAGCCGGATGGCCTTCATCCCTGAAAATGGTGCCAGGTACCCAGTATAAAAAAAGGTCATTTTTGGCTCCAATTTCCTCCTGCCTCTCTCTTCTCAGACCCTCTGATCTGAGCAGGACTTTGTGCAAGGCCTGAGGCCTACTTTATCTGGGTGCCGCTCCAAATGGGCGCCTGTTTGGCACTGAGGCAGCAGGCCTCTTTAGGTCCAAGGTTCAAGCACTTTGGCTCCTCCCCTCCCAGGAAACCACAGAATTCCCAGGGCACTGCGCGGTTGGCATCATGCGTCTCCACCCTTTTTCCTTAGCTACGCGCCAAGGAGCTGACTGTTCCCCAGGTGCACGGGAAAGGAAAGTATTTCTCCATAAGTTCGCTGCCATTTCCAGTTTCAATATTGAGTGTTAGTGACTAAAAATATTTTTTTTTGTCCATTTTCATGTCGGTCTTGGCAATGCAACTATTTTCCATGGTGGCTGATAGCCAGGCATCAGTTCAATTCCCTAAAGAAAAAGAAAGACTTGCATTTATTTATATGGCGCCTTTCACAACCACCAGATGTCCCAAAGCGCTTCACAGCCAATGAAGTACTTTTGAAGTGTCGTCACTGTTGTAATGTAGGAAACGCGGCAGCCAATTTGCGCACAGCAAACTCCCACAAACAGCAATGAGATAATGACCAGATAATCTGTTTTTGGTGTGTTGATTGAGGGATAAATATTGGCCCAGGACACCGGGGATAACTCCCCTGCTCTTCTTCAAAATAGTGCCATGGGATCTTTTACATCCACCTGAGAGAGCAGACGGGGCCTCGGTTTAAAGTCTCATCTGAAAGACGGCACCTCCGACAGTGCAGCGCTCCCTCAGCACTGCACTGGAGTGTCAGCCTAGATTTTTGTGCTCAACTTGAACCCACAGCCTTCTGACTCAGAGGCGAGTGTGCTACGCACTGAGCCACAGCTGACAGACCTGGAATCCCTGGGATTTTGTGACATGTAGTCATCGTATTCCCTCATTCCCTGGCAGTCTACTGGTGGGGATGCATCCAATTACCTGGTGGTCTTATGATGGCTGAACATCTATCTGACTGTTAAAGAGCTGGCCATCAGATTCCTTGGTACTCTAATGATAAGCAGGCATCCATTTCCCTGGCAGTCCACAAGGAGTGCTATCTATTACAGCACTGGTGTTTATTTGTGCCTGCAATTAAATGTGAACGGACAAACTTTAGAACCAGAATTGGAATTGGCTATTCCGAATGCTCATCCATATGGTTCAATGATATATATGATATAATGACAGAAATGTCACATCACAGTAACCACTACCCAATTAAAATGTAATATTTATGTCATGTACATTTTTGATATAACAATGTGACATTAAATTACAACATAACAGGACAATGAAACTGATAGCCCTCCAGTTTCTCGTGTTGTTATTGGGTATGTGACTGATTTATGGTCATGAAACTCTCAGGATACAAAAAAATAATTAAAAGCAGGTCCTGAATCCTGTGCACACATTAATCATGCAAAAGCTTTTATTTATTATTTTGTTCTGTATTTCCGCTTTAAAAATGCATTGTACAGCACAGCAACAATAAATGTCAGAGGTGCTGAGTGTGCCTGGCAAAAAGCAGCTCCTACTCATGCTGATTAAACACCTCTGCCTGTAGCCTGAGCATTTATTCAGCATTAGTAGAAGTTGTTTATTATCCTGTATACTCAGGGCCTCTGATATGTAGCACATAATAAAAATACCAACGCTAAATTGAAAAACCCCAGTTGCTGGAGTGTTCTGGTTGTGCAGCAGCTCACTTATGTCAAATCTCTAGGCAGATGTGTGAAGGATTTCATCAGATCTCCTCCAGCCGGTTAAGTAGGGAGCCCCCTTGAATGGACATCGCACTCCAGGGGAAGCAAGGACTGACACCAGCTGTCACTCTATGAAAAGTGCTCCTCCTGTTGGCCAAAGACGGAATCAAAGTCATAGAGGCACCTGCCTGAATGCTGCAGCTGAGGGCTGGACCAAAGACTTTGGGTTTGACACTTTATTCTATAAGTGAAAGGATGTTTTTGTTCCTCACAGATGATAGCCAAAAAGAAAACTATTAAAAGTTTGACACGTAGGGTCGAAAATGTTTGTTATATATCTCGGAAGTCCTTAACCCTTAGAAAGTGAGTTGGGAGACAGTTCACTTTTTGAGCTCTATCCAGGGTGTAATTCTAAACTATTGCAAATGAACTCCACACAAGGCTCTTTTCAATAAGCCTGCACTCTATCCATCCAGCCTCTAAATTAATTAAGTACTGCAGCTGAAAAACATAAGCTGATTGCGCCAAAATAATTTGTTTATTTTTTTCCTTTTCTGGGAATAGGTGGGGGTGAACCAATATGGCTGTCTATTTTATGATATGCCTTGTTTTTTTAATAACATAGTATTCACGGTATCTTAAACACTCTGACAGTCACATACAAAAGGGAGCATTTTATTTGTAATTTTTTTAATTATAGTTTTTACAAGTTGAATAATTGCACAGTATTGTATATTAAGCTCTTTTTAAGTGTACCAGTGTTAAGCTCCTTTAACAAAACATGTGTCGCGGCGTTAAACTCCATCAAGTGGGTTGTGTACCAATAGAAGCAAAACCTGTGGAACAGTTTAGTTCTGCAGATAGTGTTGCTGAAGGATAAGTAGAGTGCTGTTCCATTTAACTCAGATAACGGGAACATTATTTAATTACACTTCCCTTGTCTATACCCAGAGTGAACAAATCACTGGTTTTGAAAAGTTTTTCCCAGTACACATTTGTTTTTTCTGTTTTCTTAGAGAAAGAGCATCTTTGTGCCTTGCTACTTATTTCTAAAGCTAACCTTTAGCACAATGGTTTTGTTATATATATATATATATATATATGAATTTCCGATCGGAGGCTTCCTACGGGCGGATGCCTCCGATCAGAATAAATCTACGCACTTACCTGTTGGCTCCGTAGGTCCCGAGACTTCCGATCCTGGGCCTCTGCTCTACGAAATGCGCAGAGGCCCAGGTATCCCAGGGGCGCAGGCGGTTCGCAAGCGTCCCTGGGATCACGTGGGCCATGGGGAACCAATCAAAGAAGGGAATCCCCCTGCACACTTTTAACAGGTCTCTCCGCATAGATCTGTCTAAAATATGAATGGGGATCACTTAAAAAACAGTTAAACATTAACAAATTTAACAAAAAACATCACGTATTTAAAATTAAATTAAATTAAACATTTTAAACAAAAATTTAATTTTTTGAAAAAATTAATTGAAGTTTTTTTACAGGGCTAAAAATAAACTTACCTTTTCTAAAAGTATTTTTAAATTATAAATGAGTGAAAAAAATTTGTTTTTTAATTTTTTTAAACTCTTATGTTGGTAAGAGCAGGCCTTACACCTGCTTTTATCAGGCGTAAGATATTTAAAGGTTTTCAGCAGGCGGAAGTTGTGCAGAAAGCCAACTCCCTGCCCGCGGAGGCCCTTCTCCCGGGCACTTGCGAGGTCCCTACGAGTGTGTACACACCTCGTACGCACCCACAGGGGTCGGAAAATCCAGCCCAATATATTAAAAACATTGCATATAGTTTGCACTTCCTATAAGTGACACATATACTTGTAATACGTTTGCCATCACACTTTGTTGATTGGCTCAAAGCAAAATAATAGCAACCAAATAGGTAGGCAATATGTGAATCAAACGCAAAGAATGTATATGAAAACTGACAAGAAACTGCTAAGGACTATGAAAACAACCATTCCTGAATAATCAATTAGGAGAAACTATCATTAAAAGAAAGAAGATGAACCAATTAAGTCACTCAAAATGATTTTTGAAAAACAATTCACCTGCCATTTTTTTCTTAGTAACTGAAATTTCTAATGTCCAAAATAAGGGTTGTAACTTACATATTTCACAATCACATAATTAAACATAACTAGATATTAATTGGCCTCGATTTTAACTCCAGGTGGATTCCCCACTCAGGCCTGAGTTAAAATTACAGTCAGGTCTCAATGATGTCATCAGGTGCAACATGCATATGTAAAGAAGGACCCTGTTGGCTCCGGGCACGTGTCCTTGCTGCCTGCTCAGGAGAGCAGGTTAAAATTGCAGATGTTGCAATCATGGTGGCTTTCGGACAGGTAAGAGCCAGGGTGGTATAAGCTGCCCCTCTGTCGGGTTTCTGCTGAGCAAGTAGAGTTAAAATTGCCTTTGGTGCCATTGAATACTTTTATTAAGATATTTACTTGAAGGTCTCAACCTCTACC
The DNA here is from genome assembly GCA_030390025.1 of Squalus acanthias. Taxonomy (NCBI): domain Eukaryota; kingdom Metazoa; phylum Chordata; class Chondrichthyes; order Squaliformes; family Squalidae; genus Squalus; species Squalus acanthias. The sequence continues at coordinate 10,158,874 of CM059430.1, forward strand.
AAAAATGTGGACTTGGGTTTGACATTTTTGCTCAGAGCTGAGCTGTTAGTTGAAGGCAGAATCCACAGTCAGAGCATGTGGACTGTGCATGATTTCTCAGAATGCAGTTGTAACATTTTGTAAATATAACTAGAAAACTGTTTCTCTTCAGCCTCTAACAGTCTCTGTTTGGTTGTTTTTCAAAGTTAATTGAAGAAAAGCCAGAAGAATACATTCAAAAGCATTATTCAGGTAAATGTTTAATAAAAACGGAAAAGCTGTGTGTTTGTGTGTGTGTGAAATAGAAAGAAAAAAACAGGCAGAGACTATGGGCTGGATTTTACCAAACTCACCGGGTCCATGGCAGGTCGAATCCTCGCTGCTGGCTCCAGCCCACTGTCTAAAATGATTTTCCCCAGATTGGGCTTGTTAAGCCCGCCCAGCGTGTTTGACGGCCAATTGAAGGAAGCAGGTCTGATGATGTCATTTGATGATGCATCATCAGCCGGTTTCCTTAAAGGGACCATGCGCAAATTGATTTTGACATTTGTGCTGTCAGTGTTTTGTGGGGAAAGAATAGCTCTGGCCACTACATGGAGCGACATCATTAATGCATTGCTCTTCGAAAGATCTGGCGTAGACTCTTGTGGGCCAAACGGTCTCTTTCTATGCTGTAATATTCTATGATTCTAGTATTGATGGCAAAAGTATATAAGTGTACATTATGAAAACAGTTACGATTTTACTCGAAATCCTTAGTAACCCACTTGCATACAATTAGTCACAACAGCAATTGTTCTCCGGTATTTGTGGAGTTTTGTTTGCTATATTTTGTAACAGATTCATATTGAAGAGAAATTTAGGCCGTGATTTTGCTGACCAGGGTAGTCGGTGTCGCGGTCCCAGCCCGCTGCCTACTGCAGCCCGAACTCTCCAAGTGAAATTCCGTTAATAGGGCTTGTTAAGCCTGCCCTGCGAGGTTACCGGTCAATTAAAAGGAAGCAGGTCTGATGATGCCATTTCATGACGCGTCATCAGCCGGTTTCCGTAAAGGGGCCATGTCCAAATTGATTTTGACAGTTCAGCTGTCAGTGTTCTACAGCATTGAGGTGCTGCAAACACTGACAAGCACTGCACAAAGGCACAGGGCTGCACCCAGGCTCTCCTAGGACTTCCTCCATATGCTTATGGAGGGAGTCACAGCACACAGGGAGGTCCTCTTCCCTTCCCATGGGCGGAAGAGACCTTCCCAGGAGATCAACACAGCTTGGTTGCACAGGAGGACACAAGCAGGGATGTCATCAGGAGGACCAGGCTGCAGTAGTGCAAACCTTTCAATGATCTGAATAGATCACGAAACGTTACTGCCAAGCCAGACTCAACCTCATCCTGCTGTGCCTCTCATCACATCCCCATCACTCTGCCTTCCCTACCCTACTCCTGCACATCCTTACTCACACCAACTTACCTTGCACCTCCACCCAACCCTCTCTATCTACATTATCACTTCCCCATCTCACTAGCCACCCCTCACACTCACCCTCATCCTAGTGCAAGCATACCAACTAACAATACACAATGGTAGGCACTTGGGTGGTTTAGCCAATGTTCATGTGAAGGTTCTGTTAATGTGGTGTCAAACATTGAAACCTTTATTTTCAACACTTTGCGTTCTTGGACAGATGTGTGTGCACCTTTGGAAGTTGCTTAATGAATTGCAGTGAATGGTGAGACATAACGGTACCCCCCACAATGGTAATGAGTGTGAAAGGAAAGGCTTGGACTTTGTAGGGATGCTTTATGCTGCTGGTGTGGGGTGGTGCCAACCTGGCATGTCATGTGGCAGCCAAGGTGTACAGCATCAAGTGAAGTAAATCTGGCCATGGTGAGGCCATTCCTGGCATCCTGTGCAGCAATGTGGTTGGGTGCTGATGCCCTCTGTCCTGTGCAGCATCAGGTGATTGCGGAGAAGGCTGGTGGTGTTGATATGGTGCTGCTGGTGTGCCTGGTGATGCTGGTGTTAGGGCTAGTCGTGGTGGGATTCTGAGGACCAAGGTGAGAGAGTTTCAAGGGCACCGATGCTGATGGAATAGATGGCAGGTGATGTAAACATAGAAACATAGAATCTAGGAGCAGGAGTAGGCCATTCGGCCCGTCGAGCCTGCTCCACCATTCAATACGATCATGGCTGATCATCCAAATCCAGTACCCTGTCCCTGCTTTAATCCCCACAGTACACATATCCCACCCTACCCCCGTAACCCCACGTATTTAATTCCCCCTAACATATCCCATCCTATCCCCATAACCCCACATATTTAATACCCCCCTAACACTAAGGGTCAATTTATCATAGCCAAATCAACCTAACCCGCACATTTTTGGACATTTGTAGAGATGACAGAAGCGATCTGTCAATGTTGAGAAAGGTAATGAGGTCAGATTGGATGGAGACTTGTGTAAAGACTTGCAGCATGATGAATCTATTGTGGAAATGCAGTTTAGAGAAGCTAGTGGCTATGGGAAGATATCTGATTCAGCTGGGAGCTTTGACTTGACATTTGAAGCTGCCAACTCATCAGCTGAAAGAATGACAAGTCACCTCCCACCTCAGCTTCACTGACGAGGTCTAGGCTCAACGGGAAACCGGTGGGCGACCTGTCAAAATAAAGAAGCTGGGAAAAATGCATTGTTAAGTGGCTGTAAACAAGCCACTAATGATTTCAATTGCCTCCCCTGCCGCTGCGAGTCGGGTCTGCTCAGCGCTGGCAGACCCGATATTTGAGAAAGGTGCATGGAGGCGGGTTGACAGCGGGGTCCTGGCCCGCTGTAAAAAAAACATTTTCCCAACTGACCCGCCAACGAACGCGCCCACTAACCCCCCGCAAAATTCCCCCCTGTGGTTCCCAACCCTTCAGGATTTTTTTTCTGGAGTCTTCAGGTATTAAAGATTAATCTTTAGACATTGTTGCGAACAAATATTCGGAAAAAAATCATAGGGGTATTAAAAAATTATGGCCTGGAATTTACGGGGTCTATGACCACGTACCGTAAGCGCCTCACAAGTTCTGGGTTTCTGCATGCGCTGCGCATATGCGAAAACCCAGAACTTGTGATCTGTCAAGTTTCAACTCGACAGATCATCTGCATGCAAAGGAAATGGACTTTTGATACCGGAGAGTTGGGCTATTTGCCCAATTACTGCCCAGCGAATGCCCACAAAACTCTTACGCCTGGTAAAAGCAGGCGCAGGGCCTTCTTTTACCAGTGTAAGGGTATAAATAAATATTAAAATAAATTTCTTTGATTCATTTAAGTATTCATAAATCTTTAAAATTAGTTTAGGTTATTTTTGGCCCCTTTAAAAATGTTTACATTTATTTTCCAAAAAATTTAATTTTTGTTTTAAATGTTTAATTAAATTGTATTTTAATTAATTTTAAACATGTGGTGATTTATTTTTATTTAGGTTGTGTGAAAGTGTGTTTTTTAGGGGATTCCTATTCATGCTTATGGAGATTCCGTACGTAAATGGAATCTCCATAAGCATAATGGGAATCCCACTTTTTGATTGGTTAGGCCGGCCCACGTGATTCCAGGGATGCTTGCGAAACGTGTGCGCCCCGGGATACGTGGGCCTTTAGGCAGGCATATGCCCGCAGGCCCAGGACCGCAAGAGTCCGAAGATACAGAGGCACCAGGTAGGTGCGTACTTTTCTTACGGGTCGGAGGCATTCGCCCGCGGGAAGCCTCCGACCGCATTTTCAGGTTCTATGTGTTTTTTTCATTATCTTTGAAGACCTTTGTTTGTTAGTTATAAAAATATTGGAGAAGTGAACAAAAGCTGTTGATTGGGCGAAGGCGGTTGGTGGGAGGAGGTCATGTGATGAAACCTCCAGGAAAACATCCAATCAGAGTTGGCGACCTGAGCACTTCAACCACGACAGACAGGACGAATTATACACCTGTGGCAGCTCATCTTCGTGTTGAATGTCCAAACAATCTTTTATTTTTCTCAGTAAGGAAAGAGAAGCTGGCCTTTGTGCATATCAGTATTTCAGCTTGTGTCCCCAAAATTATTTGAATACAAACTGGATAATGAAATTAAGCAGGTTCTCAATTAAACTTGTAAATAAAAACTATTCATTTCATTTTTACTTCAGAAAGCGTGTCAAGCTGGGACAGAGAGACAGAGAAAGAGGCAGACAGAGGGACAAAGAAAGACACTATCCTCTTTACATCTACAATTTGAAAACAAATCACTGTTTCAAGACGCTAGTGTGTGAGTGAAACACAAATTTTTTGCTATTGAGTGGAAAATTCCAGAATTTGTGTGAAGTACTTTTTTTGTATAGTAACAACATGTAACATTTTTCTCCTATCCGGTTTCTATCCAAGGAAGCTGCTGGGGCTTGTGGAAAATAATATGTATCATTACAGTAAGATGAGCAAAACCCGGACAATACTGGTTCCAGGCCCTGCGCCTCCCACCTACTTTCCAATAAATGCATAAATTATTGACTGAACTTTGGTGTTTGCAATAAAAATAAATTTCATTGAAACAGCCACGTGTTTAATGTATGAGATAGGCAGCGATGGAAGCCCCGATTTTAACTCCGGGCAGGAATCAGGCGGGCGTGGGGCTGAGGCGGGAAGCAAACCGTTCTGATCTCGGAAGCGTGAGACCCGGACGATTGTCTGTCGCCTCCTTATACTGTTTCACCGTTTCTCCCTCAGGTTCACGATTTCAGTGCTAACTACAGCGCCAATTGCGTCATGCCAGAAAAATATTGTACGTTTAATCTGGTGCAGGAATGGGTTTATGAGAGAACTGAATGCATTTCTGGAGGGAAGGAAAGGGTTGAGATATATGGTGAGAAGGTGGGGTTTATTTATGAAAAAGGGACAGGTTTGTTTAGGCCTTTTCCTGTTGCTCAAAATTCTTACATTCTAAATGGTATGGAAGTCTTTAAAGAATGAATTCAATCACCCCAGACAAATGCATCATGAATCCAAACTCACAGACATTTACTTTACCCTGCAGTCCATTTAACTGACCAGTTCCCTGACTCCAGAGTTCAAAGAGCTATGCATACTTGTCTGACATATTCAGACATTAATAAGACTCTTGAACATTTGCTAATACTTTTCTCTACATATTTAGGCTAGACAGTCTTGGGTATTGACCAAAATTCCTCAATTCGACAGAAAAAGTCTATTCCAATGAGTTTTGCCAGAGAAATGGGCATTTTTGTGTGAGATTTATTTCGATTAACACATATTAAATGATTGTACGTGTTAATTTTTGCAGCGGAGTGCAAAACCAAAATATTAACTTTCTCTTACATGAGGTTGCAGCAATCCATTTTAATTATTTGTACATTAAATTTACCAGAACTGATTTGCGGGCCAAGCCAGCCAGCTAAATCGAGCACTTTCTGGTGGTAGAGCTTCCCATTTGGGCATGGGCACTTTAACAAGGAGAACGACAACAGCCTGAGCCACCCCAGAAACCACTGCCACCCTTGGCTGACATAACCGGGGCCGACAGCTGTGGTGAAATCCAACTCCGGAACAGCCTACCTTTCTCGCTGAAGGACGACGGGAAATAAAAGCAGAAATCAAACTGTAACAATAAGAATGAAACAGTTTTTGAAACTTTCCAGCCCGATTTGCAAAACCCATTTAATTCGAGAGAACATGAACACTCACGTAACAACAAATAAAACCCGAACAATACAGCACTGTGAAAGGGTATTTTACACATATCATTTTGCATCCCGACATGAGATTCCCACTCCATATTTTTCCTTTCCCAGGGTTTCAGGAAAACTATTATTTTTCTTAGATTTAATTGGTTTCCTGTATGCAATTATTGCATATAAAGCAACATTATTCAGGGGGTTTCAAATTTTTCTTTTATTATTATGTGAATTTCTTTACGTCTTTTTGGCTGAAAATATTTTAAGAGGTTTCCCAGTGTTGCACATCGGGTCCATAATTTAATTGAATTCTTCAAAATGTAGCCTGACATATTTATGTATCGCTGCTGAAAATTCTTGCACTCTTCATAAAATTATCATTCGGCAGAAAAATTATGACCCGAGACAGATTTGGATTTTCACAGATTTTTGTGGCAATCTGCTGTAATGAAAGTGGAAAAGGTGTTGGGCATAATTGTGCCACTTGATGTCCTAATTTATCTAAGGAATCCTATAAGCAGTTGAACTCTGAATGTGATGCGTCCTGTGCCCTTAAAAGACCAGACACAGGTCTAATTAATCTGTCACTGAGCGGAGCATCCAAAGGAAACTGCCTAATACTAACAAGGTTTACTGTGTAGCTGAGATACTGTAGTTAATCCGAGGTTAGGAAACATGCACTCCATCTGAATAATAAAGAGACCAAATCAGAAAGCTAAGCAAGCTTCCTCTGCTGTGCATTGTTCTGCAATCAAAGTTAAGTTGGTTGGCGTTTTGGATGGTGTCTGGATTTATACTGTGGAAGTAGAGAAGGGCCCTTGTGAAGAATTTATGTTGTTATACCATGAAGAATTTTCAAGCTGCACTGAAGATATCTGTGGCAGTTAATAAATATTGAACCATGCTTTGTTAATCAATGAGCATGTAAGAGAGTTGGTGCAAAGCATGAACAAGCATTTTTGGTTCACCTCATTAAAAGATTGAAAACTTAACTTGGAGCCACAGCTATTCACAAAGTGATCTAACATTCCATGCACTATGGGATGCCTGTGCTGAGGGAAGGATAACTTGTCCAGAAAAAGTAGGTTTTCATTTGCCACAAAAAAATATTAAAGATTGACCAGCTTCTGCTCATGATGTAACTGGGTCAATCTTAAGAGTTCTAGGTTTTAATTGGCTAATTAGAATGGAGGTAGTTTTCATTCTATTTGAAATCAGCTTTTTCAATGTCCCCCCCACTCCCTAAACAACATGGAAAGTGGGACTTGGGAGACTGGGGAATGTCCTTTAGGGAAGGAAATCTGCCGTCCTTACCTGGTCTGGCCTATGTGTGACTCCAGACCCACAGCAATGTGGTTGACTCTTAACTGCCCTCCGAAATGGCCTAGCAAGCCACTCAGTTGTTTCAAGAAGGCGGCACACCACTACCTTCTCAAGGGCAATTAGGGATGGGCAATAAATGCTGGCGATGCCCACTGCTCATGAACAAATTTTTAAAAAAAGGAAAAAGGTAAGTTTAAAAAGTATATTAAAGTATTTTTAAAAAGAAAAGCTTTGGGTAGATAGATTAGAGTATATAGATAAATTAAAAGGAAAATAAAAATTGAAAACGGGGAAGTAAATCATTTTTATTTAAAGATGTTTTCTAAGTGTTTTCATTGTAGAGGGTTATTATTACAGTAACAAAGCTATACCTAACATTTGAGCATCTTTATTGCTGTAATACTAATGTTTGCTTCAGCATCAGTGTGTAAGCTGAACATATGGCCGACCCAAGCATATTAAAATTTCTTTGCACCTTCTGGTGGTCTAAGGGTTACTTATGTAGTAGTCTGGGCAGGAAGGCAGGGTATTTGATCTTGAGCAATGTGTGAAGTGAAATATTTATATCAAACTTTCAGTTACCATTGAGCCGTAAATGCTGAACATTCCAGTCTATTGCTTGTTAATCACGGCTGGCAGTACGCTGATCCAGCCAATGCAAGGTTGGTTGAAATTATCCCAGTTTACGATTTTAATAGGGAGATCTAAGGCAGTTGGCCTACATAAGTGAACACATCTTACAACACTCTGACACGAGAGGCTGCACAATGATGGTGGCTGGCAGTCATTACTGTATCAAGTGAAACATGCCAAATTTCCACCACGACTTGCCTTGGCTTCACCAGCATTGGACCAGAGTGCTGCCAATCAAACACAGACCGATTCAATCAGTCACATGCTTACCAGGAGCCAATGGGATTGCTGGAAAGTGACACAGCAAAATTATCATGCAATTACAATTAGCCGGTGAGATTGCTTAAAGCCATGTAACCTTTGAAAGCTCATATAAGTACCATCGGTTGATGAGATGCTCAAAATGGATACACAACAATTTTTTTAATTGCTAGTCGATCTCTCATGGTATTGCACATGGGGAATCAAGACTAAGTATAGTCTTCAGGTGGAGTAGGATTAGAGGGCATGGCATTATTGAACCATGGCATACAGATATAATTCAGTCCCCATTTTAATGTGATACATTCTGTCCTTTTTTAACATTTGTTTTTATATTGGCCCGTCATTTCCGATAGGAGGCTTCCTACATGCGGATGCCTCCTATCAGGAAAAAAATCTATGCCCTTACCTGAGGGCTCCCGAGGTCCGGACTCTTCTGCTCCTGGGCCTCTCCTGGTGCGCACGCACAGAGGCCCAGGTATCCCAGGGGCGCAGGCGGTTCGCAAGCGTCCCTGGGATCATGTGGGCCAATGGAAGAAGGGAATCCCCCTTCATACTTTTGACAGATAGACCTGCTTTTACCAGGCGTAAGATTTTTAAGGGATTTCAGCAGGCGGAGGTTCTGCAGAAAGCGGAACTCTCTACCCGCAGAGGCCCTTCCCCAGGGCAGGCGTCCGATCTGTCAAGAGGGTTCTTGACAGATCGGAAGAGCCGGTTTTCAGCACATGCGCTTCGCATGCCTGATACCAGCATTTCCGATGTCCCTACGGGTGTGTACACAGCCCGTACACACCCGTAGGCATCGGAAAATACGGGCCATTATTATTTATAGTTATATAGCAAAACACATGGCAGTTTGGAATGTAGAGAAGTAGAGTTTGTCAGAAATTACAAGTATCTCCGCAGTACAGGCTGAGGAGCGAGGAGAGGTAAAACTGAGGTACTGTCGTGTCACCATTGGTGGAATGGGTGGAATTACAGCATGGCAAGTTTAAAAAGACAGTTTCTATTATAAATGTGAATAATGGGAAAAGTTGTCGCAAAAGTGTGGCAAAACATAACAACAGAAATTGCATGTAGCCATAAAACTTTTAACTAATTTTGGATAGATATGACGATGGTAAACTTGTGGTAGTTGAAATTCTGTCAATACACTGGCTGGAGGACTTTGAAGTGATGAATTCAGAACATAATACAAGTAGTATAAGCCACAACAACTTATTTTGGCTCAGATGTGGTTTCTCCAGTAAGCCCTTGGTACAAAAATGCTAAATAACCCTAATACAACACTAATAAACAACAGTAACACAACATGGGGTATGGTAGCACAGTAGTTATGTTACTGGACTAGTAATCCAGAGACATCAGTTCAAATCCCACCAAGGCAGTTAATTAAATTAATCTGGAATTTAAAAAAGAAAGCTAGTTTCATTAATGGTGACTATGAAATCTATCTGGTTCACTTACCTGGTCTGGCCTATATGTGACTCCAGACCCTGTTGACTCTTAACTAGCAAGCCACTCAGTAGCACCAAACTGCTACAAAGAGATATACTTACACCACTGTGGGAGTACCTTCATGACATGGACTGCAGCTGTTCAAGAAGGCAGCTTACCACCAATGGCAATTAGGGATGGGCAATAAATGCTGGCTTTGCCAGTGACACCCACATCCCATCTACAAATAAAAAAAATCTCAACAGGACATACCTAGAAACATCAGTGCTTGATATAGTCCCAACAGGGGAAGTAACCACTTTGAAGAATCAATGGAGATAAGCAATGATTCCCTGTAATTTCTTTTGCAGCCCCTTCATAATACATGTCCGTTTTTTTTTCCTATTTATAAGCCGGTGTTCCCTTTAAGCAGTGCGGGAGCTGCAGAGAGCTGCGTGACTGCGCTGCTTAAAGTGAACATTGAATAAGTAGAAGTAAAAATACAGGGGGCAGGAGAGCCAAAGGCCGTGAAATTCGGTCCATTTGCGCTGGCTGTTAAGGCCGATTTGGATGAAAAAATGGCGGCCGCCTCGCTTCTGCCCACTTCCTCTGCAGAACGCAGCGGCCACCATTTTGGGTAGTGCTGCCGTTGCCTGCACTCGCTCCAGATATGAAAATTAGTCAGATTGTGGCGTCAATCGGCGTGCAACGTTGAATCGACGCATGATCTGCTATTTTGGACGTCGCCGCTCCTTTTAACGCCCTCTCCAAAGCACGCACAGCAGCACATGCAGATGTAGGATGAACACACACAACTTTCAGGTAAATTTAGATTTTTGCTTTTGTACTGGTTTCTTTACATTTTATTGGCATAGAGGCTTGGTGTAAGACACTTAAAACGTTGTTAATGTGTGAATGGAGTGTAGGGAGTGCTGCAGGACATTTGCAAGGCTTTTGCTCTTAAAGGAAGGCCTCTGAGTACACCACTTGCTCACAGTCCTGGGGGCTCTAATTGCAGTCCCCCTTGGGCTGCAGCATTACTTGGAGATGGAGCAGAGGCAGCAAAGGGGACAAGTTGCTCACAGAGGGAGGAGGAGGAGGAAGCAGAAGAGGAGGGAGCAGAAGGAAGGAGGCAACCCAGACAGGCCCTTTGTGGCCGGGATATCCGTGATCAAATCATCCGCCTATAGTACCAGTTAACACAACCCCAATTCCTTTTTCAACATTTGTCCCACACTTTCCCTTTTCTCTCTTACTGACCATCACAGCATCCTCCTGTGGCCACAAAGCTGAAATAAAAGCCACCACAAAGCAAACTTTTCAATCCAAATTTATCCATATATGCATCCAATATTACATCAAAAAATCAACTAATCACCCTTGTGCATTCCCTTAGTAAGTTTCTTGTGTGTGCCTTTGCCTATCCTAGTGCTCTTATGCAGTGCTACCCCAGTGGCTGCAGCATGGCTAGTAGAAGGCTGCTGGCTTTTAGTGTGGGAGACTGCAGATGGCCTTGCTGGATGACCTCGAGGAGCTGGTGGCTGGGAGTGTGAAATCGAGTGACAGCGTTTCTTCTTCTTCTTCTTCTTCTTCTTCTTCACTCTCCTCTCCCTCTTCTTGTTGACCCATTGGTTGGGCAGACTGGATTTCTTTGGTGTCTGAAATGAGGAAGGCACAAGGGTGAAGTTGTGGTGAGAGGAGGGGGCTAAAGCAAGAGGTGCATGCTTACACCATGTGCAGCTTGTAAATCACAAGAGAGTGTGGGTTGTGGGGGAAGTGGGATATGAGAAGAAGGATAAAATATGAGGATACCAGCAACTTGTATTCTTTCAGCCCCTCACTGGCCACGGTCTCAGCCACGCCCCTGCCAAGAATGGCCAGCACCGTTTCCTCTAAGGGGGTGAGGTGAAGCTAGGAATGTGAGGTGTGCCTCGTGTTTGGTAGAGATTGTTGGTAGGTGAGTGATGGGGGAGGGGAGTCGTGCATTGAGCAGCGTGTGAGGCTAGTGGTGCAGTTGGTAGGAGATGGCTTTTGAAGATGCATTCACTGACCTTGACCACTTGTCTGAGGCCATGAAACTTCTTCGGGCACTGGAGCCAGGTCTTTTGGGCGACACTGCTGACAGTGGCCGCCTCAGCGATCTGGACCCACATCCTTCTTTCTGGAGGACCTCTCTTCCAATGTTCACCCCCTGCAAAAAGCTCGAGTGCGGCGTCCCAGACCATGGGTGTCCTTTCCCTGGCCTGTTGAGCCATTTGGGTTAGTGCTGAAGCACTTTTACCATTTTTGATCTGCAGAAGGCAGCTCACATTTAAGAGATGCAGACTGCCTTTAAGAGGTGGAGGCTAGGTTTAAGTAAAGCTAGCATCATACGAACAGCGATAACTTTGGTCCCCTGCTGAGCACATAGCCTGTCAGCAGCACGTTCAGCACTGGGCTGTGCGCTACAATCATTATAATTAGCAGGCAGCACCAAGTTGATGTGCTGCCTGTGCTCCTTGAACAGACACGGGCATATTGTGCAACGCGGCGCCCGTGCCCGTTTTTCAGTGCTATCAATTTTCACACCCAATGTGTTTTTGCAACAACCCAAGAGTGCATTTTAAAATTTGGAGAAGTAGTTCGAAGATTTTAGGTAGGGATCCCACTGGTATGCATAGAGGCCAATGATTCTATTTCATGGGAGGGCCGTCCTTTGAATGAAGATTCGCTGTAGCATGGCATACAAACTATTGTTAATGGAATGGACAGGGCTGGAGGAATGAAAGGCACTAGAGTTCATTTAAAGGAAGCTTCCCCTGTTGAGATTCAAATCTGAAGGCTGTTGAGGTCTAATGAGATGAGTCCATTCAGCCCATCAATCCCACTGCTTTCACAGACAATATACAATGTGCCTTATTTTGGACTCAACCCAACCTATTCCATCTCCTGAGGGAGAGTAACTAGCTACTGGCAAGACATCCAAGATAAAAAATAGATGAAATTTCTCCCTGAGGTAAGCTTGCGGAACGCCAGGATATCAATCTAACATTACGACCTAGATTATTTAACTGTGACCGGTTGCAGTCCATGCTCCCGGTAACATAGGAGCCATTGTGCTCCATCATGTGTTTGATCATCTGTACATTAGAAACTTTAATCCCATTGTAGCCATGGTCAAAGGCTCTTCTGTGTGATATGTGTGGCAAAATCATAAATGCTTTCCTTATAAACCAGTTTACAATTTTGTTACATATTCGCAACATTAAACTCTAGGCTATAATCTTTTAACTAGAGGTTGAATCAATACCAGATTTAATGCAGATGGTGTATAAATTGGGATAGAGACAGATAATGCGTTCTTCCATGAGTTTCAAAACTAACCAGGGTTCAAGCAACAGGGGGTGGACATGCTTCAGGTCATGAGAGACAAGTGGATTTTGTTTTTCCCTGGAGTCGATAGCCCCTCCTGTGTAAGGAGTCACACCCAGTGAGAAGCAACAAAACAGATCATCACACACGTCGCTGCCAAGTTTGACTTCTATGTCACCCATCACTGGAACTCAAATCAACAGCAGCAGATAACGAGCACCAGAACAGCTACACTCCCAGCAGCTTGCTATCACTTCAAACATAGCCAGCGCGGACCTTAAGATATGTTCAAATTATTAACAAAATCAATAACCTGAAGAGTACATGCATCAGCAAAACCTTCCATACAGCAACCGCAGGTTCTACAAGTTCTATATAGCTGCGTCTGAGCAAGGTTTTTTCCCTGACAATTTGACGCCTGTCAGCCTACAAAAAAAAATAGTTAACAAAATTATGAAGTGTGACAGAGAGAGAGAGATAAATAAAGAAGAATTATGAATAGCACCCTTTAAGTTAACTGAAAAATATATATATGTTTGAAATGCAATGGGATGTCGTGTAGTCAGAGGCTCAAAGCACAATGCTTACTTTGCCGCTTATTGTACAGTTTGTCTCTATAAGTATTGGACATCCCTATTGCTTGGTTTTGTTAAATTATTTGCCGTGTCTTATCTTTCAAATTACTTCAAATCTGTAACGTTAATTGATTTGCACCACAATATGTAGCCCTTCCCCGAGAGCAAAAACAAAAGAGACAAGTTTGCTTTAAAAAAAAAAATCTTTCCTGAATAGAAAACAGCAACGACTCAGTATTTTCATTTCCCCACGGACAACATTTTGGAGCATACTACGCCTATATGGAAAGTTCCCGTTTCCTCAAAAACAGAAAGCTTGTCTCGTCTGTTCCACCATGGCAAGTCTCTGCCTGTTCATCGGCTGCTGCTGTTGTGTCCTCTTGGCCCGGCTCCCATTCTCATGTTTCCAGACAGGAAATATGAATCAAAATAACATGACAGAAAAACATTAATTAGCTTTTGTGTGGGGCTTCGAGTCTTAATGAGGAACAGGATTGAAATAAACCTTTAATCCTCGACAAATGTTCCACTTTGTAAAACCTTGAAGCCACTATCAGTTCTTTCTGATCATCGAAGGCTTTTAAAAATCACTGGGTTTCCTGTAAAGAAAACCCCATAAATAGTGGTTTCGGCCTTAAAAGAATTCTGTTATCAACATGTTAACATCAATTTTACGTGATAATAGACTTGTAGTAAATATTATGTGGTTTCAGTAAAGAAAACTTATTTAAAATATCTTTCTATTGCTTCAAGTATTAATTCCTCAGTAAATATTTAAAATACTTTATGTATACTTTTGTCCACTAGTTCTTCATTAAGTCCTTTCAGATACTAGAAAAGACCATTCGGCCCATGATATCTGTTCCTTCCACAGTTCATGCACGGCAGCCTCAATCACAGGCTCCCCACCCCACCCAAGATTTCTTTACTCTTTTGATGTACGCCATGTGAATCAACTTGATCTATCTTCTCTGTAACCTTCCAACCATTAATACAAGTAAAATTCAGTAAAGTCACTTGAACTACATTGGCCCGTAATTTCCGATGTCTACGGGTGTATACGCGTTGTGTACCCACCCGTAGGGACATCGGAAATGCTGGTTTCAGGCATGCGAAGCGCATGTGCTGAAAACCGGCATTTCTGATCTGTCAAGAATCCTCTTGACTGATCGGACGCCTGCCCTGGAGTAGGGCCTCTGCGGAGGGAGCGTTCTGCTTTCTGCAGAACCTCCGCCCGCTGTAAACCCTTAAAAATCTTACGCCTGGTAAAAGCAGGCGTAAGGCCTGCTTTTACCAGCATAAGAGTTTAAAAAAGTAAAAAAAATAATTTTTTCACTCATTTATAATTTAAAAATATTTTTTAAAAAGGTAAGTTTATTTTTAGCCCCGTAAAAAACTTTAATTATTTTTTTCAAAAAATAAATTTTGTTTAAAATATTTAATTTAATGTAATTTTAACTCATTTTAAAAACGTGATTGTTTTTTAAAAATGTATTTAATATTTTAGTGTCTTTTTGGAGTGATCTCCATTCATACTTTTGACAGGTCTATCTGTCGAAAGTATGAAGGGAGATGCCCTTCTTTCATTGGCTGGCCTGGCCCACGTGATCTCAGGGATGCTTGCGAATCGCCTGCGCCCCTGGAATATGTGGACCCTGCGCATTTCGACTGTGGAGAGGCCCAGGATCGGAATTGGCCGGACCTCGGGAGCCCTCAGGTAAGGGCTTAGATTTTTTTCCGATAGGAGGCATCCGCACGCAGGAAGCCTCCTAGCGGAAATTACAGGCCATTATATATCTTCAGTCGAAACATTTCTTGGGAAAGCTCACCAAGCTGGTCTGACTAAGAACCATCTCCAGAGTAAATCCCAGTTAAAATTTTGAAGCAAATTCTAAACTGTAGTGGAAATTTAGATGATTTGGTTGTATTTCATAGAATCATAGAATGATACAGCACAGAAAGAGGCCGTTCGGCCCAGCATGCCTGTGCCGGCTCTTTGAAAGAGCTCTCCAAATAGTCTCACTCTCCTGCTCTTTTCCCATAGCCCTGGAAATTCTTCCCCTTCAAGTATTTATTTAATTCCCTTTTGAAAGTTGCCATTGAATCTGCTTCATCTACTTTCAGACAGTACATTCCAGATCACAACAACTCGCGGTGTAAAAAAAAAAAAAATTCTCCTCATCTCGCCTCTGTAGAGGCATAAGAAACATAGAAGATAGGAGCAGGAGTAGGCCATTCGGCCCCTCGAGCCTGTTCTGCCATTTAATGAGATCATGGCTGATCATCCAAATTCAGTACCCTGTCCCTGCTTTCTCCCCATATCCCTTGATCCCTTTAGCCTTCAGAAATATATCTAACTCCTTCTTGAATATATTTAATGAATTGGCCTCAATGGCCTTCTGTGGTAGAGAATTCCACAGGTTCACCACTCTCTGGGTGAAGAAATTCCTCCTCATCTTAGTCCTAAATGGCTTACCCCTTATCCTCAGACTGTGACCCCTGGTTCTGGACTCCCCCGCCATCGGGAACATCCTTCCTGCATCTAGTCTGTCTCGTCCTGTTAGAATTTTACAAGTTTCAATGAGATCCCCTCTCATTCTTCTAAACTCTAGCGAATATAAACCTAATCGACACAATCTCTCCTCATACATCATTCCTGCCATCCCAGGTGTCAGTCTGGTGAATCTTCGCTGCACTCTCTCCATGGCAAGAACATCCTTCCTCAGATAAGGTGACCAAAACTGCACACAATACTCAAGGTGTGTTCTCACCAAGGCCCTGTACAACTGCAGCAAGACATCCTTGCTCCTGTACTCGAATCCTCTTGCTATGAAGGCCAACATACCATTTGCCTTCATAACCGCCTGCTGCACCTGCATGCTTACCTTCAGCGAGTACCTTAAGAGTAGCTCTTAAACTCCTAATATCCCTACTACTAATCTCAGTGCAGTACATTCAAGTATCCCAGATTACAATGAAGCTACTGGCAAGCTTCACCCCAGCTTAATCCATAGACACATAAAATATATTTATTTATAACTAATACCTCCTCTGAAGATGGCTTGCTTGAATATATTCCTTTGTTACTTTCTGTGCTGTGAGCCTGTGAAATAAACTAGCAGTTAATCTACAGGAAACCCAACGTTTCTATGTCATGCATAAATGCTACTAAAACCAATAATAAAAGCTATTACAGAAGTGCAGGGTGTTCTCCCAATCCCATGATTAACATTCTTTCCTCAACCCATACCATCAAAAACCAGTTGTCGCTGTTTGTGGGATCCTGCAGTGTGCAAGAATACACAAATCTTTGAAGGTGGCAGGACAAGTTGATAAGGCTGTTAAAAAAGCATAAGAGCATAAAAGCATAAATAAGGCTTTATAAATAGAGGCATGGAGTACAAAAGCAAGGAAGTTATGCTAAACCCTTATAAATCACTCGTTAGGCCTCAGCTGGAGTATTGTGTCCAATTCTGGGCACCACACTTCAGGAAGGTTGTTAAGGCCTTGGATAGGGTGTAGAGGAGATTTACTAGAATGGTACCAGGGATGAGGGACTTACTTATGTGGAGGGACTAGAGAAGCTGGGGTTGCTCTCCTTAGAGCAGAGAAGGTTAAGAGGAGATTTAATAGAGGCGTTCAAAGTTATGAGGGGTTTTGATAGAGTAGATAGGAAGAAACTGTTTCCACTGGTGGGTAGATTTGTAACCAGAGGTCACAGATTTAAGATAAGCTCCCAAAAGAACTAAGGGGGGGAGATGAGGAGAATTTTTTTTTACGCAGCGAGTTGTTGTGATCTGGACTGCACTGCGTGAAAGGGTGGTGGAAGTAGGTGCAAAAATGACACGGCTCCAAGTGTTTCATTCAATGCAGGTTCATATTTCAGTTCTGAGTTAAATATCCTACATTGAGGGAAGGTAACCACTGTTAGGCTGCAAGTGTAAGATATTTTGTTACAGTGCAAGCTATATTTTACGCCACTAATACCCAATTCACATACATAAAATAACAATCGGGCTAATTTCCGCCTTCACTGCATGGGCAATAAACTGGTGGAGTGGAGTGACCGCCTGTTGTAGAGCCCGCCTGATTTTTACTTCCACCCAAGTGGTGAAGGGAAAATGACTCCTAATTATTCTTGAATCTGCATTGCAGAGGTATAATTGAAAGAAAGACAGACTTGCATTTATATAGCGCCTTCCATGACCACCCGACGTCCCAAAGCGCTTTACAGCCAATGAAGTGAAGTCACTGTTGTAATGTAGGAAACGCGACAACCAATTTGCACACAGCAAGCTCCCACAAACAGCAATGTGATAATGACCAGATAATCTGTTTTGTTACGTTGATTGAGGGATAGATATTGGCCCCAGGACACCAGGGATAACTCCCCTGCAAAAGAACCAGTGGGGAGATGAGGAGATTTTTTATGCAGCGAGTTGTTATGATCTGGAATTCACTGCCTGAAAGGGCGGTGGAAGCAGATTCAATAGTAACTTTCAA
Source organism: Squalus acanthias (assembly GCA_030390025.1). NCBI lineage: Eukaryota > Metazoa > Chordata > Chondrichthyes > Squaliformes > Squalidae > Squalus > Squalus acanthias. The sequence continues at coordinate 10,176,638 of CM059430.1, forward strand.
AAGGGAATTGAATATATACAGGAAACTTTCGTTTATCCGGCATCGACGGGACCGGCGTGGTGCCGGTTTATCGAAAGTACCGGATAACGGAGAGTTATATCTACCGAGGCTATTTTTAACAAAGAGACTCCAGGCAGCACGGGAGAATCAACTCCTGCTACTGCAGTGTTTCGGACTTCCGACAGCGCCAGGAGGCCGAGTAGTGGCACTTTTGAAAAGTACCCCTACTGACTAAATCGGCGTTCGCGGACTCGGACTCGGGATCGGCAACATTGCCGGTTATTTGAGAGGAGTTTTCGGAGTACTCGGCGTTCGCGGAGACTCGACTGCGACTCGGCAACATTGCCGGTTATTTGAGAGGAGTTTTCGGAGGATGATTTTTGCCGGTTAAGCGAGAATTCCGGATATTTGGGTGCCGGATAAACGAAAGTTTCCTGTACTTGAAAAAGAAAAAAACATCAGGGCTGTAGGGAAAGAGCATGGGAGTGAAAAAGAAAGACATGCATTTCTATAGCAGCTTTCACGATCTCAGGGCGTCTCAAAGCGCTTTACAGCGAAAGAAGTACATTTTGAAGTGTAGTCACTGTTGTAATGTGGGAAATGCAGCAGCCAATTTGCTCACAGCAAGCTCCCACAAACAGCAATGTGATAATGACCAGATAATCTGTTTTTTCGTGATGTTGGTTGAGGGATAAATATTGGCCAGGACACCAGGGATAGCTCCTCTGCTCTTCTTCAAAATAGTACCATGGGATCTTTTACGTCCACCTGAGAGAGCAGGCGGGGCCTCGGTTTGACATCTCATCTGAAAGACTGCACCTCCAGCAAGGCTGCACTCCCTCAGTGGGACTAATTGGATAATTCTTTCAAATATCCTGCACAGGCACGGTGGGCCGAATGGTCTCCTTCTGCCCTGTATGATTCTATGGGGGAGAAATTCGGTATCGCCCCGTTTGGGGCGCAATTATCGGCCAGGCACAAAGTTTAGCACCTGGCACTAATTATCGCCTCCGACTGCAAACTTGGCCTCTATCGCCCCTGGAGGTGATTGGAGCGCTAAATCAGGTGCTACACACCTCTCTTAAGGCGCTAATGCCGAGGAGCGAGGCGCTAACTCAGAGCGCTGGCTAAGCTCATGTGATGTCAGTCAGCAATGAAACACAGACACACTGGCGCCGGCCAGTTCTTAAAAGGGAGGGTCGATCTTGCTCTCCATCCACACCCTGCTCATTGCAGCCTTGAATCTCGGCCTGGAGAGACCTGTACATCAATTCTGCTGGAAAGAACAATGGAGAGGCCCAGGGAAAGAGCTCAGAGTGCAGCCCCCATAATCTCTTCTAAATTGATGCAAGGAAGGATAAATCAAAATGAACCTGCAAAGTACAGCTCAGTACCCAAAACTCCTTCACACAGCATTGAATCTCTCCAGAAGTCTCTCTCGCTTCCTCTCAGAATGCGTGGTGCAAAAATGTCACCGACAAAAAAAGTCAGGAAGCGGTCGCCTTTAAATAGCGCTCCCCCAGTCCCTTCCTGACTGGAAAACCTTCCAGTCTCCCTGTCGTTGCTTGTGGCAGGTGGAAAGGAGGGGGGTGCCACTCAATAGCCGGTCCGGGGCGCTACCGGAGCGTTGCACGCTCGACTGATGTCATGATCTGCAGGCGCAGGAGATCTTGGCGGTAGTGTTTAGCGCTGCCGCAAAATGTCTGGTCATTTTCACGAGCGGCGCAAACATTGCCGCGCCCGGGCGCTAGTTGCTTTGCGCCCTATTAGCGCCCTCTAAAGGGAAGCGCAAAGCAACCGAATTTTTCCCCCATTGATTCAAAAGAGCTGCTGCATTTGCATGCATAAAAAGTGAAGTGCTGAGAGATGTGATAGAGTGCTATATAAATGCAAATCTTTCTGCAACTGGATAGCTTCAGTGCATTTTACTTAACAAGAGAAAGATAATTGCTTGGCTTAGTTGCTAACCACTATTTAGATTCTGACAAGCTCTGAGTGATGGAGGCGCTTAAGTGCTGCTTTAAATACATATAAGCACCCTGCTGGGAAGCAATTTTCATCCCCTTGTAAAATCCTACAATGAGTGCAAGCCTTAGGAAATATAAAGCTCTTTAAAACGCAGTGCACATATTCTACAAACAGCAGATTCCTGCAGGATGAGGCCAGGCTATAAACAATTTGTTCCACTGGTGCAAATAATGTTTTCACTGCTGTTTGGTATTTGCCACACATAGTCAAATGAACACTTCTGATTCATTTTAAATATTAAAGAATGTGATAGCGAGGAAGGATTACAAGGCAGGAACCCAGTAAACCAGTCCACGTGACATAAGTGGGGCAGGTTTTCACTGGAAAAGAGAAGGTTTGAGAGGTGAAATGATGCCTTTTTTTAGGACTAGATAACGTAGGCCATGACGAGCTATTTCACCTGGTCCAGAACAGGTGAACCAGAGGGCACGGCCTGCCCTTGAAGAGGGATAAATTCGAAACTAATCTGCGGAAACAATGTGAGTAATTTTAACGGCCAAAAACGGGTGGGTTTCGGTTGGGTGGAAGGTTAAAAATCTGAAAAGGTAACCCGACCTGCCTCGAACCCGCCCACTTCCGGTTTTAACGCAGGCGGGACGAGGGGCGGGCGACCAATCCGCTCTAAGGAGGTGGGTCGGTGGTTGAAATCTTTTAAGGAGGCTGTGTGCTTCTATTTTTACAGTGATTCGATTTTAAACCCATGCTGGCCGGGCCTCGGGAAACCCAGCAGGTAAAAGGAGACGAGAAGGTTTGAATCCATGAGATAAGTGTCTTTACAGCACTGCTTGTGAGCCAGGAGAAGCAGGAGTGTTTCCTCCCAGCCCAACAAGCTAACCCTGTAAACCTGCAACCCCCACCTCTTCGATCTCACCCCGACACCCCCCCATCACCGACACCCGCCCCCCCCCGTGATCACCGACCCCCTCCATGGTCACCAAAACCCCATCACCGACCCCCAATTTCCCCTGCGAACTCCGACTCTCACCCCCCAACCCCCCCATCTCTCCCCAATCTCTGACCCCCCTCCGATCTCTCCCTGACCCCCACGATCTTCCCCGATGCCCCCCCCCCCCCACCACAATCACTCCTGACCCCTCCCCCGACCACGGTCTACCCAACCCCACCACCGCACCCCCCCTCCTCCCCCACCCACCGCATAATCTCCACCCCTATTGCCACAGAACTTACCTGCTCCTGGGCTGTGGCTTTTTCTGACGCGTTCCCTGGCCGACAGGCAGCCACGCCTGTCAATCAGGCTGGCTTCCGGGTGGGGAATCTATTTAAGAAACACGCACAGCATGGAGTTAAAACTCCACGGCATTCGGGCAAATCCACCCTTCCGATTTTCCCGACCATAACTCCTCCTCCCCACTCCTAAAGCCCGCTCTAGTGAATATTCCAGTGAGCAAGTGGTCAATCTATGGAACAGACTTTCTAGGGAGATGGATGGAGCAGTATTGATTAGTATTGATTCATCCATATGCAAATTAGATAGATTTCTTTCAGGAAATAACATTTCGTGATATAGTTGATGAAAGAAAGAACTTGCTTTCATACAGCACCTTCCATGATCTCAGCACATCCCAAAGTGCTTTACAGCCAATTAAGTACGTTGGGGGAGAAATTGGGTTGCTTTGCACCTCCAGTGAGCGCCCCTGGGGAGGCACTAACGGGGCGCAAAGCCCCTAGCGCCTGGGTGTGGCACCGCTAACGCCTCCCGAGAAATTCAGCAGGAAGTTAGCGGCAGTGGTAGCCGGTAGCGCCCTGTGGCGCTGCGCCTTTGCCGATGACGTCATCGCCGTGCGCAGCGCCCCGCTCGCGCTCCAGCCGCAAACTTTGGTCGCGCCCCCTGACCTTTCACCGGACAATATGACCGACAGGGTCAGGGTGGCGCTTTTGTGGCCGCAGCGCCGCAAATTAAAGGGCAGGTGCCGGGTGGCCATTTTTTTTGGGCCGCCTGCCAGCACCTGCCTCCTTCCGCCTTTTTATGCGGTGTGCCAGCCACGATTGGTCAGCCCGGCACTCCTCTTGAGTGCTGGGCTGTTTTCCCGGCACCCCGCTCCCCGGTGGTGCGGCAGGGCCCCGGTGCGCGCAGCGCTAGGCCCCTCCCCTTTAATCGGGGGAGGGAGGCCTGTAATACCGCGCCGCTACCTGCCGACGCGCGATGTTCAATGGGAGCGCCCCAGGAAGGAGGGGGAGTGCTTCCAGTAGTGCCCCGCCTCCTGCTTGGGGCGCTACAGCTGAATTTACGGCGCGAGGGCGCTAACTGTTAGCGCCCTGGCGAAGCTAGCACCCCAAAGAGGGCGCCACCGAATTTTTACCCCTTTGTAGCAAAATGCTATAGAAATCTGAAATAAAATCAGAAAATGCTGGAAATACTCAGCAGGTCAGGCAGCAGCTATGGAGAGAGAAACAAAGTTCACGTTTCAGGTCAATGACCTTTCGTCAGAACTGGAAAAAGTTGGAGATGAGTCAGATTTTAAGCAAGTGCAGGGGCAGGGAGAGGGGGGAGGGAAGGAAAGAACAAAAGGGAAGGTCTGTGATAGGGTGGAAGGCAGGAGTGGATAAATGACAAAAGGGATGATTGTACAAGGCAAAAGGAGATGGTAATGGGACAAGTAAAGAAACAAAAGATGAGTCTAGAAGAGGTGTAAATGGGAATGGCAGAATCATCAACAGCTGCCATGTGAAAAAATAGGGGCAGAGGTTATGGTCTGAAACATAGAAACATAGAAAAATAGGAGCAGGAGTAGGCCATTCGGCCCTTCGAGCCTGCTCCGCCATTCAATATGATCATGGCTGATCCTCTACTTCAATACCATATTCCCGCTCTCTCCCCATACCCCTTGACGCCTTTTGCATCTAGAAATCTATCTATCTCCTTCTTAAATTGTTGAACTCGATGTTGAGTCCAGAAGGCTGTAAAGTGCCTAATCGAAAGATGAGGTGCTGTTCCTCGAGCTTGCGTTGAGCTTCATTGGAACAGTGTAAGAGGCCGAGGACAGAGAGGTCAGAGAGGGAGTGGAGCGGAGAATTAAAGCGACAGGCGACCAGTAGCTCAGGGTCACGCTTACGGACTGAACGGAGGTGTTCCGCAAAGCGATCACCCAATCTGCGTTTGGTCTCCCCAATGTAGAGGAAACCGCATCGTGAGCAGTGAATACAGTATACTAGATTGCAAGAAGTACAAGTAAATTGCTGTTTCACCTGGAAGGAGTGTTTGGGGCCCTGGACAGTGGGAAGGGAGGAGGTAAAAGGGCAGATGTTGCATCTCCTACGCTTGCACTTGCCATGGGAAGGGGAGGGGTTGTTGGGGGTGATTGACGAGTGGACCAGGGGGTTGCAGAGGGAGCTATGTCCGTTCCATTTCCCGCACTTCTGCTCTCACCCCTTCCCCTCCCTCTCAGAACCATAATAGGGTTCCCCTTGTCCTCACCTTTCACCCCACCAGCCTCCCCATTCAACGGATCATCCTCCGCCATTTCCGCCACCTCCAGCGTGATCCCACCACCAAACACATCTTCCCCCCGCTCCTTTCAGCATTTGATGTCGAGATCAGCTACTCACACCTCTCCTCCTGCGTCCATGTCTGGACCAAGGCTGTGATGAGTTCTAGAGCCGAGTGGTTCTGAACCTGAGCTAAGCTGTGAGCAGTTATTGAGAGTGACCCAAGGCATAACAAAGATAGGAGGATGCGGCCTAATAGTAAGGAAGAGTGTTCACAATGGAGCCCACTCCTCAGGGAAATGTCCTTGGCCCAACCATCTTCAGCTGCTTCACTAATGACTTTCGCTCCATTATAAGGTCGGGACTGGGGCTGTTTGCTAATGCTTCCACAGGTTTGCTAATACATCCACACTATTCAGCTCTACTCACAACTCCTCTGAAAATGAAGCAACCCGTGTCAAACTGCAACTGGACCTGGATAACATTCAGGCTTGGGTAGGTAACATACACAGTACATAAGTACCACGGAGTGACCATCTTGAACAAGAGCAAGCCCAGCCCACCTCCTTTGACTTTCACCTGCACCATCAATATCCTGGGGGTCACCATTGACCAGAAGCTGAACTGGATCAGTCATATCAACGCCATGGCTACTAAAGCAGGACACAGGATGGGTACACTTTGATGAGTGGCTCCCCGCTGACCAGTCAAAGCCTTTACACCATCTACAAGGTGCAAGTCAGGAACGTGATGGAATACTCATCACTCGGCTGGATGGCTGCAGCTGTAACAGCACTCACGAAGCTCGACACCATCCAGGGCAGAGCAGTTTGATTGATTGGTGACCCAGTCAGTAGACTGAATATCCACCCTCTCCACCACCAGTACAATGTGGCTGCAGTATGTACAATCTACAGGATGCACTGCAGCAACTCAGCAAGGTCACTTCGTCTCCGCCTCGCTCCCCATCAATCTCTACCACCAAGAAGAACAAGAGCAGCAATGTCGCGGGAACACCATCACTTTGCCCCTTCTAACTATCCTGTATTCACTGAGCCCAGAGGATCCAGTGCTCCCAGGCACAGGACCATGAACATCTACCCCTGAAAGTTCAAATGCAGGGATGTTCAAATTGGCCTCAAGTTCAGTTTTAGCTGGGTTTAACATGAACATCAACAGGCGCTGATCCCAGTCCATCAATGTGACAGCCAAACCCAAATCATTGAGCCAGTATCAGGGCAGCAGGTGCAAAAATGATTCAGTTCCAAGTGTTTTACTCGATCCAGGTTCAGATTTCTGTTCTGTGACAAATATCCTACATTGTGGGAAGGTAACCACTGTTAGGTGGCAAGTGTGAGATAATTTGTTACAATACAAGCAATATTTTACTCCACTAATACCCAATCCACATATATAAAATAAGGTTCTGACGAAGGGTCACAGACCTGAAATGTTGACTCTGTTTCTCTCTCCACGGATGCTGCTTGGCCCGCTGAGTGTTTCCAGCATTTTCTGTTGTTATTTCAGATTTCCAGCATCCGCGGTATTTTGCTATTGTATTTCATATAAAATAACAACCTAATTTCCGACTTTGCTGCATAGGCGATAAACTGGTAGAGTGGAGTGCCCACCCATTACAGAAGCCGCCTGATTTTCACTTCCATCCAAGTGGTGAAGGGAAACTGTCCCCTAATTATTTTTAAATCTGCATTGCAGAGGTATAATTGACCAAAGAACCAGAGGGGAGATATTTATTTACACAGCGAGGTTGAATAGTGGAACCTGGAATGCGCTGCCTGAAAGGATGGTGGGAGCAGATTCAATAATAACTTTCAAAAAGGGAATTGGATAAACACATCCAAAGGAAAGATTTGCAGGTCTATGGGGAAAGGGCAGAGGGGAGTGGGAATAATTCGATAGCTCTTTCAAAGAGTCGGCACAGGCACGATGGGCTGAATTTCTGTGCTGTATGATGCTAAAAATTCTTTTTAAATCCACTAGTGCTACATCCTCATTGTAAAAAAAAATAGATTTTAAAACATTTTAAAACCTATATTAATTCCTCACCTCACGTAAATAAAATAATTGTCTTCACTTCATATATCCACATGAACTTGTAGAATAACTGTATTAGGGACCTGCAGAAAAAATTGCAGCCAAAAATAATCAGTTTGAATTGAATTTGTGGATAGCTTCAAACCAGAAAGGATAAGAATAGAACATCTAAAAAAAAATTACTGGAGGAATAAAGGGTTAATCAGTTGTTTGCGACCAAGTAATGCTTATAAAAGGACTTCTCTTCCTGCATAATGGAACCATTTTAGGAACTCCTTCATGTGGGTTTTATAACAGTTAATGCTATCTCCATTAGTTTTTTACACCAGTGACTAAAATCTGTTAGATGTTGGTTTTTTGACAGAAGATTTCCTGATAGCAATTTCATTTTCAGCATCATTACTGATGCCCACCCACCAGCATTGGATTCCCTCCGATTCACAGAGCAGGAGAGAAGGGAAGCTATCAATTTAATAGTTGACTTAAAGGCTTTGAATGCCTTAACCCAAAACAGGATGAACTTTGGGCATTCCGACATTGTATGTAAAAGTGTTCCCAAACCCATAATCATATCTCAAATGTCTTCTGTTACTTTTCACTTCCATACATGTAGACCGAATACAGATTCTAAACTTTGTCTAAATGAATGTGTCTGGCTGATCTTTTAACCCCTGTATGGCCTTTCAGATCTTGCTGTGTGGATATTTTTAACGTATTATACACGTAATCTTTCCTCTAAAATTAATAGTTATAATTTACTTTCAACAGTCCTATAATGAATGAAATATTTTTTGTTTAAATTGAAAAAAATAATAATCCAATCTTTCCTCTGTTCAGAAGCTTCAAGCCTCTGCTGCCACTCATCCATGAAATTGATTCATTTTAACATGTACTTCTATAAATACCGCATGTGATTCCCATGACTGATGCTGGGAATATATTGCGAGCTCACATTTCACCCTGACGCTTGTTGTTTCGTCTTTTCTTCTGTCAAGAGAAAGGAGATAATCCTGAAGAAAGATTACACATGTTGTAGGCTGTGTTAACTGGGAAGACAGAATGACTTTGCCACTTTTAACCCGTCTGAGGCATAGAAAATAGGCAGTAAATCTTAACGTAAAACACTGTTTATTATATTCTTTTAAAAACATCAGTGTCTAGAGGGGAAAAAAATGCTGTGGCGGTAAGATTGAATCCATAAGGTTTCTATACGTCTTTTATAACCTCAAGTTACGGTCATTTCTCTAATCCTTTGTTCTTTATGAAGGTAATTATGCAGGATTGAAAAACATGTTGGTACATTGCAAAACTGGTTAAATACGTTTGACCTTTTGAGTATCAAATATTCTGTCCTCTTTTCAAAATGGAAATACTTTCTACCTTGTAATACATCTGCACAAATGATTTCATGCAAAATTGCAACACATAGGGCCAGAAATTCGGCTCTCCGGCTTCCTGCGGGTGCAAGGATCGCGCGCGTACTTACCTACCGCGCCTGCCGTTGTGCTTCGGGCCCGCATGGACTTCGGCTCCTGGGCCTCCTGCAGCTGCCGGCGTGCAGTGCTTGCGTATCCCAGGGGTGCAGTTAGTTCGAAGCGTCCCCTGGGATCACATGGGCCATGGAGAGCCAATCGGAGCAGAGAATCTCCATTCATAGATTTTGACAGGAAGACCTGTCAAATCTATGAATAGAGATCGGCACCAAAACCTCACTTAAAACTTCAAATAAATGTTTTAAAAAATCACATTTTGAAAATAACTATAAATTACATAAATTAACTACTTTAAACAAAAATTTTAATTTTTGAAAAAAATCAATTACACTTTTTAACGGTGCTAAAAATAAACTTACCTTTCTTTAAAGTATGTAAAAAAGATAAACCTGTTGAAAAAATGTTTAAATTGTACTTAATTCACCACTTACCTTGTTAAAAGCAGGCCTTGCGCCTCCTTTTTTCCCGCGCAGCTTCTCCATACTTACCCTCACTCCAAAACCTGTAAAAAAAATGGAAGTTCGCTGCGTGCGCGCTGCCCCTCCGGCGTACGCGGTTGACCCTCGAACCCCTTCTTTCACGAGACCGGAAGTACCGGTTTCCCGTGCATGCGCAGTGCATGCGCGAAACCAGCACTTCCGGTGGCCCTACGGGTGAGTACACAACGCGTATTCACCCGTGGGGACCCGAATTTCTGCCCCATAAATGTTATATAATACCAGTGCCGTACCAAAAATGATAGGACATTTTAATTGCCAACTGCAAAATAAACTGAAAAACTCTCATCATTTTTATTTGGAGCAAGCAGTTTTACCAAAGCCCTCAGATGGCTCAATTTAAACTTTCTATGCGATTACTTTGTTACTGTCTGATACCTGTGGTTCTGGGTTGTGGGAGAAAGTCTTGAGAGGACATGCCTAATAGATAAATGCACGGTTATAAAATAAGGTAATAAAATGGGAACGCAGTACGCAGTGTTCCGACACGTGGGGGAAGTTTCTGCCGTTCAGTCCATTTAAACTGATGTTTTATCACATTGGATTTGACCTGTCTGTCACCACCTTGGCTGGTATCACTCACACTGCTTACATCGGTGGCAAGGACCTATGTCTAGTCGTCTTTGTCTGGAGCATGGTATTGTGCAACGCGAAGAAATTATTGACAACTTGGACATTTAAATAACCGCTACAAAACCTCAATCCAAAACGGAGATAGACAAGGCAAATATCCAAACATTTTTTCAATGTGTTGCTCCAGAGGGAGTTAAAGAACTGTCAAGAAATCAAGGATACTGTGACCCTTAATCTTCCAGTGTGAAGCAATGGAAAACCAGTTTTCCATTTTGTCCCATCTGGAAGGTTAGGGTCACTATCTTTTTCATCAGACCCTGTGAGGATTGCAGTAGCATCTTTGCACCACTTCCAAAAAAAATACAGGATTGCAATTTTTCTATAACTTTAAACCCTAACAAGCATAGGCATGCTCTATTTGTTCTCTGCTTTCTTTTCTATCTGTTCTTTCATTATATGATGTTCTGCAGAATTTCACTACTGATAAATGTGTGGTGGAAGCAAAGACTTATCTGACAATTCTGTCTCCTGCTGCCTGTGATCTCTATTTATGCTCTGTTTCTGGGAATTCTTTGGCAGCACCATATTAATAAATGAATCATTACAATGTCATTCCTGACCAGCCAGAAGCTGCTATTCCTTAATTCAGAAAACACTCTTAACATGTAGAGAGATGCCTCGGAATGCACATTGTTCAAGCAGAGAGAGTTATGTTTCCATGGCAACCCTCACTCAAGAGTGTTTACTGAATTCTGTGTGGGCTGTTGTCATTTTTCTCTTGGTAAATCGTTCTTTTGTTTAAATGGAAAATGGTTACGTGTATGCGTTAAACTCCAGGTGGCACAATACACAAGGGCCGTGAAACTCCTGGGCTCCAGGAGGGCGGAAGAGAACATTTTAGCCCAAGGTTCTGGGCACCAGGAATTTGGGGCGGAATCTCGGTTGCCGGGTTGGCTGATGGTTGGGGTTTGGGGATCTCCGGACCGGGAAATTGGAGGTCAGGCCGGGCAGTAGGGAAGTCGGGGATCTCGGGGCCGGTGGTGGGGGGTGGGGTGGGGAGGGGGGGGCAGGGGGTGGGTGTGTGCGGGGGGCGGATGTGGTGGTGATCGAGAGCATCCTTTACTGTGGAGTCGGGAGGAGCACTCCTGCCCCTCCCAGCTCCACATTCAGAGGTAAGTAACTTACCTTTTCGCTGCAGGCGTTCCATAGGGCTGGTTTTCGAGTGCAGCCTGCGATGTCGCTGGCTGCCTCAGGGCACACCAAACTAGCAGTGGGGTCCTCAAGCAGGCGTTATGCCCCTTATTTGCACATTCAAAGGGCCTAATGCCTGCTCTGGGCGTGGGTAAAGGACGCCTCTTGTTTGTCCTTACCCAATATGGCGGGTGGCGTACTTGCGGTCTGAAATGTGCAGGCACTTCCTGCTTGGCATTTTGTGGGCTTAGGAGGCTGTGTAGTGCCTGAAAAATGGGAGATACGCGGCCCAATTTCTAGGCCAAAGTGTTTAGGCAAACACAACCCCTACTCCCAGTTGGCTGTACACATGTGATATCAGGTTTGTTTTTTACTCGGGCAAGTCCTTATCAGAATCCTGGGGGATAGCTCCCTGCCCTGATGTAGCACAAGGGCAGAGTGGAGGTACGAGTCAAAAAGAGTGGCTGATAGTTAGGACTGGTCAAAGGACTTGCATGTAAGCAAACTTTCATGTAAGAGTATAAAATGTTGTTGGTCGTAAGCGAGACAGGAATTGAGGAAAAGCTGTGAAGAACTGGAATTTTTATACATAGAGTCATAGAGTCGTAACGGCACAGAAGGAGGCCATTCGGCCCACCGAGTCCATGCCAGCAACCTCTGAGCAGCATACTTTGCTGTATTTATCTGTGTACTAATGTCTAAGATTTTCAGATCATATGACTGAGTCAGCAATCTGTAAATTCATGTGGTAGAATGAATATCCCAAAACTTTAAAAAGTACTTAATTCCTCAAAGGATGCAAAAGAGACATATTTGAAACTTTATAAATGTTTTCTAGGCAATTCCCTGTTTTCATTGTATCAATTTACAAAGGGAATATAATTAAATCGCATTGGTGAAACTTAAATATCCTTGACTTTTAACCTATTTAATCATATGTAAAAACATGGGCTTCCTAACAAATAATACAGCATAATTAAAAATTCTACCTTAACAGATTTCAAATAAGTTGAAGAGCGTCGGGGAAAATCGAATGTAGATAATGAAATGTGAACAGAGAATTGGCTGTAATCGACTCCAGTGTACAGTTTTATTTGTTCTGGCACAAAGCCTTTATATTTCAATGAACTTGTAAGTGTTTTCTCTTTATATAGTGACCTCTAGAGAGCATATTTCAGGAAGAATCTGGCATCAGTTCTATGAATGTTGTCACTTTTCCGTTTTTTTCTAATTTGCCGGGGTAAAGGCAGTGAGAAATATATGTCCTACCACCCATGAATGCCTACAAGGCTGGAACCTAATCTTTAAAAGACATTCAAGAAGCTATTTAACATAAGATGTTTGGTGAAGGACCTCAGCATGATAGACGTGAGGATATTTACTTTATGTTAGTCACCTAGGACATTGAAGTGTCTGTCAAAGAGTCGAGGGAGCTTTCCTGAGAACAATGCTGGACTTTCATCCTCTTGAGGTCGTTTATTGACTAAGGCTTGAAATGAGGGAGTTTACCTCCTATGTAATCCACAAGGCATGTGCTGACTGCTTCAGCCAAGCCGTAAGACATATCCCCTCTGTCCTAGGAATAAAAGCTGCCTCGTTGAGCCAAAACTCTGAAGGTGGTCTCTGAAAATGGCCTGTCACAATCTACAATTGGCATTGTCCACTGTTACATAAAAATTGAATAAATGGTACAGAACCCTCCCACAGCTGTTTCATATGTGAAAGGCTTTTGATGGTTCACTGATGTCCACTATCTTGTAGGTCAGGGCTTTTTTAGTTTCAGATTGGAGGTCCCTGCATTTCAACAATAAAAGTGTTTGTTGCTATCTCTCTTACTGGGAAAGACTGAGACTACGGAACCAACTCAGCAGAAAGCAATGCAGTAGTCAAAGATAACAACAACAGCAATATGAATGCATTAAAAATATTGGCACAATGGGTGTTTGCACTATGAGATCCTCTCCTTTGATACAGGCAATGTTAAAACATGATAAAATATTGAACTAATTAATACTATTTGCTCATAGCACTGTTGATATTATAATTCTTGTCAATGAAAATATTTAAATTCGTGATTCAGAAACTAGTTTTCAATTTACTGAAACTAACATTGACGACACAGAAATCCTGACCTATTGATCCACTGCGCAGATTAAACTTATTCACACAGTGATACGGTGTAAAGTGTAACTTAGAAGTAAATATGATTGAACAGGTGAGGTAGACCAATAGCAAGCAGAACTTAAGCCAAATGTCCCCTTCCAGCAGTACTCTGCATCTTGCCTCCATTGTAAAAAGGCTGAAAAACAAATGTTTGTTAAGGACTAGTTAAAGACCAATCATATTAAAACCATGCGGCCTCGAGCAAGGGGAATAAAAGTGAAATTGCTGGATTTTCCTGCACTGTACCGCTCAATATTGGGTGGAGCAGGGAAAACAGGGTGGGGATCCTACTAACTGATCCCTGCTCTTTAAAGAAGTCACTTCAAACTGTTCCTCCCTCCCAGCAGGGATCTCGACCAGCTGGCACCTTGACTGCTCCACTGCATTTAAATCACAGCGGGGAACAGGGGTGGAGGCTAGTGAAATTGGCCAATTCCTCTGTCTTTCTACTGTAGTACCACCAGCCGAGATAAGAACTAGAAGAGGGGGGGACAGTGCTTGCTGTGGCAGCAGTGGGAGGGCACCAGACTCATAGACGGAGGGAGAGGGCCTGGTTGTGACCATCTCTCCCTTTCTTTCTACCTTTCTCAGACCAGTATCCTATATTTGGGCTCATTCACAGCCATTTCACAAAATTCCCTCAAACTTTGGGGCTTTGATATCAAAATAAATTGGGCCATTTTCTGTGAGCGAACCTGATTTTTTAAGTACCGTGCCACCTCAGCGTAAAAAAATTCAGTCCTCCCCCTTGCAGCTGCTGTGACAAGGATCCCACTACAACACAGCTGGATTTCCCTGGTCAACTGTGGTGGGCTTCCTCTATGAAGAAGAGTTAGAATTCCGAGCTCGTCCAGCATTTATAATGAACCTCAATCTCGGAAAATGGAGCAGGGTCATGGCGAGGTTGGGGCCAATGGGCAAAAGTCCCATCCCAACCTACCTCCATCAGTGAAACTGCACCAGAGGAGAATCCAGCCCCAACATCTGGGTCATTTGCACGACCCCAGGGATCAAACAGAAAACCCTCCTTACTGTATATTGGCACACTGTTTTTAATCACATGTCCTCACACGATCGGCCTCACATTCAGGAGGTAGAATAAACACTTCACTAGAGCATGGTTTAGGCTATAAACTGTCAATCAGATTTATTAAACAGTAACTGGATAAGTTAACAGTAGCAATGAAACACTGTACATTTACAGTAATAACAGGCTTTGCTAGTCCTCCTGGGAAGATAGAAAAATAGCAAACAATTGTATCTACTGCGCGAAGCTGCAATATAACCTGAAACAGTCACAAAAATCCCTAAATATTAATATTTGCATGGTATTTTGTTGCTGAACATCCGTGGAGCTTGTTCCCACCTCTCTCTCTCTCTGATGGCTTCAAATGAATCACAGAATCTTACCGGAGGAGGTCATTTGGCCCATCATGCCTCTTTGAAAGAGCTAGCCGATTAGTCCCAGCTGGAGTATTCTGGTCACCACACTTTAGGAAGGATGTCAAGGTCTTGGAGAGGGTGCGGAGGAGATTTGCTAGAAAGGTACCAGGCATGAGGGTCTTCATTGATGCGGAGAGATTAGAAAAGCTGGGATTGTTTTCTTTAGAGCAGAGAAGGTTAAGGAGAGATTTAATAGAGGTGGTCAAACTTTTGAGGGGTTTTGATAGAGTAAAAAAAAGGAGAAACTGTTTCCACTGGCAAAAGGGTTGGCAACCAGAGGACACAGATTGAAGCTAATTGGCAAAAGAGCCAGAGGGGAGATGAGGAGACTTTTTTTTACGCAATGATTTGCTATAATCTGGAATGCACTGCCTGAAAGGGTGGTGGAAGCAGATTCAATAGAAACTTTCAAAAGAGAATTAAATATATACTTGAAAAAGAAAAAATATTCAGGGTTATGGGGAAAGAGCGGGGGAGTGGGACCGATTGAAAAGTTCTTTCAAATTTCCTGCTCAGGCAAGATGGGCCGAATGGCCTCCTTCTGCCCTGAGATTAGTGGTAGGGGTATTAGTAATTTAAGGGCTACTCTTATGCCTCTACAGAGGGAGATTTTTTTTACGCAGCGAGTTGTTGTGATCTGGAACGCACTGCCTGAAAAGGTGGTGGCAGCAGAGTCAATAGTAACTTTCAAAAGGGAATTGGTTAAATACTTGAAGGGGAAATATTTGCAGGGGTACGGGGAAAGAACAAGAGAGTGGGACTAATTGGAGAGCTCTTTCAAAGAGCCGGCACAGGCACGATGGGCCGAATGACCTCCTTCTGTGCTGTATGATTCTATAAAACTTAAAAATAGCTGTCAATCAAACAAAACTCACAAGTTGCACGAATTTGAACATCAATTTCTGCCCCCGGTGCGATCTTCCAGCATCTGTGGCAATGATGGAATGACATCATGGCCTCGATTTTAATGGAGGAGGCAGATTGAGGGCGGATCCGCTGCTCGGAGGCTTTCCGACCCGTTCCTGGTTGCCGCCTCCCAGCAGTTACTATTTTGGATTGATTGGCCTCGTTACGGCCGACGTGCGGGTCCCTCCGGGCAATTACTTGGAGGCTGTCAGTTTCTCGCCTCTGATGACGCGTTGTTGGAATGAAAATTTAAAGGGGCCATGTCCCCTTTGGGAATAATGTCAATGGGATGGATCGGTGCTGTATTATATAGAAAGGGGAGTTGACAGCGTCTGTTCTGAACAAAATTTAATGCATGAAATTGCTGGTCATATTATTCCAGAAAGATACTTATGATTTTTTTATATATCAATTTATTATCTGACTATGAAATGAAAAAGTTGCCAGATGTGTTCTAATCATTGGCTTAGTAATATTAATGCTTTGTGCTCTTAAAGGTGCTGGCTGCTGCAGGAATGGCAGCCCCAATAACTAAGGCTGCACCCAGGTTCAATGAGGGCTCCCTCCATGCTCTTGTGGAGGGAGTTAGAGGACGTCAGGAGCTCCTCTTCCCTGGAAACGGAAGGAGGAGGCCTCCTCAGCAAACCAAGGCAGCTTGGCTGCAAGTTGCTGAGGCGGTGAGTTCAAGGTCTGTGTGCAGACGCACATGGGTTCAAAGTGGAAAAAGGTTTAATGATCTGCTGAGATCACCTAAAGTGTGGCCTCTGTTTTCTGGGACATGGAAGTTCAAGAGCGAGGGCTCAGGGTGATTTCCATGTAGAATGTTGGTGGTGACACTGAGCGCAAACCACCGTTTATTGGACAGATGATGCCTGGGGTTTTGAAAATGTTGGACTTATATTCATCTCCATGTGCCAGCCACCTGTGGTTGAAGCATAAGCTTACGCGAATCTGGCATGGATGAGTGCATCACTTGCCTGACGGCCAGCAATGTGTTCGCCTGCTGCTGGATTGGCCACATCCGGCCCTGCAAGGCGTCGCTCCCTATCCTCCTCCTCATCCTCTTCCTCGTCCTCTTCCTCATCCTCCAAGGAGGCTGTGTGCTGAGCCACTTGTTCATCCGGCAGCACTAAGCTGCGCTGCTTTTCCTCCGAATCTGACGACCAGGATGAGAGGATGTAAATGGTTCCCATCCCGTTGTTATAGATTTCAGTTGAGGCAAGAAGCTTGCAAGCGCATACTCAAAGTGGCCTGAAATTATTCCCAATCAGTTCAAACAGCAGATGTGTGTCAGCTTGACCAGTCACAAGGTCAGTAGATTTGCAAAATCTTATCCCAAAACTCCAACAACAATATTTGTTGCATTTGTATGTCAGCCATGTTACAGGAGCGCTTTTAAAGTTCTGCACCAATAATGACTACAGATCATGTCCTCCACCAACCCATCTCCTTGCAGCTGGACTGTTTCTGACAAGGCGGGAAACAGGAGCCAGAGGCACGAAAATGGGAAACCTCTATCAAAATAGGATTATCAAGGCGGTTAACAGGCTCTTAACTGCCTTAACTACCTGTCCCACCGGTTGGAGTCGGGTCAGTTTGGGAGCAGCTGAACAGACACTCACGAAAATCGCGCAGGGGGCGGGATGGAGGCGGATTGGGTGCCTGAAGCCATTTTTTCCGATTTTACCAGCTGACCCGCCTCCAAACCCGCCTCCTCAGGGCTGTTGAAATCGAGCCCCATGTGTCACATATGCTACCATTGCTGCCTCAGCAATGCTGAGCACTAGTTATGCCAGCATTTTACTGATATCCATTGTTATTAGGCATGGCAGAAGAGGTTTACAATTCGACGGTCTCTCCCCATTGAGTCCAATTGATCACGGGCCGATTGATGTGACCTTTCCCACAGGCAGATTTGGCCAGTAGGCTCTCAAGCTTCACACCTCCTACTGCCGAGGTGACTACTGGTCCCCCAGAGTCATGCAGCAGCAACAATTTCCCTCCATCGATAACGGCAGCCTCCCCCACGCAGGCAGAAACAAACTGGGAATCTGCGGAAGAAATCTGTTGTCGACTGATCCAGAGAAGTTCCCTGGCATGGGAGGCTGGGCTGCTGGGCTTAAACAAAGCCCACCCGCACCCTCAACTTTAGTCAGGCTAACCCAGCAACGTGGCAAATCCTACCGATTGTCTACTCTGGGGCTTTGCGTATCAAAATAAACGGGCCCATTTTCTGTGAGCAAACCTGTATTTTTTAAAGTCTGTTGGACCATGCCATCTCAACTGAAAATACTTCAATTTTGTCATGTCGCCATTCTTCACTGTCATTAATAAACTACCAACAAAATTGTATAAAGACATGACTTGCGATTCCTGAGAATGCCATTTTGCTAGTCGTAACACAAAAGTGCACCTGCATCCTTTGAACAGTTAACAAGTGATGCAAGCAATATAAATGTCAACGTTCATTCATACAGCTGGGGGCAATCTGAATTTACTTATGTATCCTAGCACGTGCTCAGGCATGTAAAGTCAATAGGATGTTGAATTACATAGCCACAACAGTAGACTGATCAAACTTTATAGTGCCCTTGAATACTGGGCTGGATTTTAAGGAGGAGGTCGGGTTAGGGGTAGGGGGGCTCCGAGGCCGGGAGGCTGGGTTTCCCGCAGGCCCTGCTGACTTTAACGGCAGGGCCCGATTTGCGTGCGAGGCCTCAGTTTCCCACCCGCAGCCAGCCAGATTGAGAGGCTGGCTGGCTGCGGGCAGGTAGGCCTGCGGCACTAGGCCCCACTGAGGAGGGAGGGAGGGAGGGATCGGGGGTTGGGCCGGGCCGGGCCGTTAAAAGGATTGGGAGGGTCGGGGGGGGCGGGCAGACGATCGGCAGGGGTGGAGGGAGAGAGGATCGGGGCCGTATGATCGGGGTGGTGAAGGGAAAATCAGGGCCGGCCACCAGAGGATCGTGGCCTCAGCATCATCGGTAGGAGGAGGCCTGGGGGGCGATCGGAGACCTCGTGAGGGGGGTCTCCGATTGCAGCGGGTGGGTTAGGTAGGGACCCTGGATCCAAGAGGTAGGTATAAAGGCATTTACCTCCTGGATCCAGCAGCTCCCGCCTTGCTGTATCTGCCGGGTTTTACAAATTGTGTAAAGCCCGTCCACATGCAGTTAAAAACAAAATGGAGATTAAAAAAGAGGCTGCCAGCCTCATTATAATATTTAAATTGATGTCCTGCCTCCTGGGAGCGGGTTGGTCGCCCGCCCCCTTCCCGCCCCTGTTCCACCTTCGTTAAAATCGGAAGTGGGCGGGTTGGAGGCGGGTTCAGGTCGTGGATCTCATTTTTAACAATTTAACTACCCCCACACCCCCAACCCACCTGTTTTTTTTCAGGTTAAAATTTCCCCCAATGTTTCCAATTCTGGTTGCCAAGAAACAAGAGAGATATTCAAGTTCTGGAGTCGGTACATGAGGCTAACCTCCGGTCAGGGGTCAGGGTTATCAGGAAGAACTGAAGAAACTTGGGCTTTTCAATCTTGAAAGTAGATATCGGAGAGGGGACCTTATCATTTTTAAGGGTATAGAAAAAGTTATACCAGAATGTTACTTTAAATTAAACTGCAGGAGTAGAACTAGTGGGCACTGGTCCAATCTAGGGAAGAGCACTTTTGGGACAGATGTCAGGAAAGTTTGATTCACACAAAGAGTGATCACAATGTGGAATCATCTTCCAGATAGAGTAGTAGAAAAACACTGGAATACATAGATACATAGATACATAGAACAGTACAGCACAGTACAGGCCCTTCGGCCCTCGATGTTGTGCCGAGCATTGTCCGAGACCAAGATCAAGCTATCACACTCCCTATCACTCTGGTGTGCTCCATGTGCTTATCCAATAACCGCTTGAAAGTTCCTAAAGTGTCCGACTCCACTATCACAGCAGGCAGTCCATTCCACACCCCAACCACTCTCTGAGTAAAGAATCTACCTCGGACATCCCTTCTATATCTCCCCCCATGCACCTTATAGTTATGCCCCCTTGTAACAGCTGCCTCTACCCGAGGAAATGGTCTCTGAACATCCACTCTATCTATCCCCCTCATCATCTTATAAACCTCTATTAAGTCGCCTCTCATCCTCCTCCGCTCTAAAGAGAAAAGCCCCAACTCCCTCAATCTTTCCTCATAAGACCTCACCCCCAAACCAGGCAGCATCCTGGTAAATCTCCTTTGCACTCTTTCCAATGCTTCCACGTCCTTCCTATAGTGAGGGGACCAGAACTGCACACAATATTCCAAATGTGGTCTCACCAAGGTCCTGTACAGTTGCAGCATAACCTCACGGTTCTTAAACTCAAACCCTCTGTTAATAAACGCCAACACACCATAGGCCTTCTTTACTGCTCTATCCACTTGAGTGGCAACCTTCAGAGATCTGTGGATATGAACCCCCAGATCCCTCTGCTCCTCCACGTTCCTCAGAACCCTGCCGTTGACCCTGTAATCCTTATTCAAATTTGCCCTACCAAAATGAATCACCTCGCACTTATCAGGGTTAAATTCCATCTGCCATTTTTCGGCCCAGCTCTGCATCCTATCAATGTCTCTTTGCAGCTTACAACTGCCCTCCACCTCATCCACTACTCCACCAATCTTGGTGTCATCAGCAAATTTACTGATCCACCCTTCAGTCCCCTCCTCCAAGTCATTGATAAAAATCACAAACAGCAGAGGACCCAGCACCGACCCCTGTGGCACACCGCTGGTAACTGGTCTCCAGTCCGAAAATGTTCCATCCACCACCACCCTCTGCCTTCTATGAGATAAAATTGAGAGGTCGCACAACACCAGGTTATAGTCCAACAGTTTTATTTGAAATCCCAAGCTTTCGGAGCTATCGATTGCTCCTTCCTCAGGTGAAGTAAATTAGATACAGAATCGCCAAAGCATATATAGATAGAGAACAAAGCATGTGTACCTTACAATTACATACCACTAAATTAAATCATCCTGACTATCTGCCGAGGTGTGATAAAGTTAATCAAGTCAGCCAGGAAGGTACCACATCAAAGACATAGCAAGATACAACTGAGACAATGTGAACAAGCCAACGACGACTCGAGTCCGGATCACGTCATGTATCGTGACATAAACCCAAGATCCCGGTTGAGACCGTTTTCATGAGTGCGGAACTTGGCTATCAGTTTCTGCTCGATGATTTTGCGTTGTCGTGTGTTTCTAAGGTTGCCTTGGAGAACGCTTACCCGCAGATCCGAGGCTGAATGTCCTTGACTGCTGAAGTGTTCCCCGACTGGGAGGTAACAATCCTGCCTGGCGATTGTTGCGCGGTGCTCGTTCATACGTTGTCTCAGTGTCTGCATGGTCTCGCCGATGTACCATGCCGCGGTGCATTCTTTCCTGCAACGTATGAGGTAGACAACGTTGGCCGAGTCACATGAGTATGTACCATGTACCTGGTGGGTAGTGTCCTCACGTGTGATGGTGGTATCTGTGTTGATGATCTGGCATGTCTTGCAGAGTTTGCCATGGCAGGGTTGTGTGGTGTCGTGGTCGCTGTTATCCTGAAAGCTGGGTAATTTGCTGCGAACGATGGTACTTCTGAGGTTAGGCGGCTGTTTGAAGGCAAGTAGTGGAGGCGTGGGGATGGCCTTAGCGAGGTGTTTGTCGTCATCGATGACATGTTGAAGGCTGCGAAGAACATGGCGTAGTTTCTCCGCTCCGGGGAAGTACTGGACGACGTAGGGTACCCTGTTGGTTGTGTCCCGTGTTTGCCTTCTGAGGAGGTCTATGCGATTTTTCGCTGTGGCCCGTCGGAACTGTCGATCGATGAGTCGAGCGTCATATCCCGTTCTTACGAGGGCGTTTTTCAGCGTCCGTAGGTGTCCATCGCGTTCCTCCTCGTCTGAGCAGATCCTGTGTATTCGCAGGGCTTGTCCATAGGGGATGGCTTCTTTAACATGGTTAGGGTGGAAGCTGGAGAAGTGGAGCATCGTGAGGTTGTCCGTGGGCTTGCGGTAGAGTGAAGTGCTGAGGTGTCCGTCTTTGATGGAGATTCGTGTGTCCAGGAATGAGACCGATTCTGAGGAGTAGTCCATGGTGAGTTTGATGGTGGGATGGAACTTGTTTATGTTATCGTGTAGTCTTTTCAGTGATCCTTCGCCATGGGTCCAAAGGAAGAAAATGTCGTCGATGTATCTGGTGTACAGCGTTGGCTGGAGGTCCTGTGCAGTGAAGAAGTCTTGCTCGAACTTGTGCATGAAGATGTTGGCGTATTGGGGTGCTAATTTGGTCCCCATGGCTGTTCCGTGTGTTTGGGTAAAAAAATGGTTGTCGAAGGTGAAGACATTGTGGTCAAGGATGAAGCGGATGAGTTGTAGGATGGCGTCTGGAGATTGGCTGTTGTTGGTGTTGAGTACTGAGGCTGTTGCAGCGATGCCGTCATCGTGGGGGATACTGGTGTAGAGTGCCAATCCGGACTCGAGTCGTCGTTGGCTTGTTCACAGATGTGATTCCCAGTAAAAAAGTAAAAATTTTCCCAGTAAAAAAGTAAAAATTTTAAAGCTTTTCGTTTTACATACAGACGGCAGCTTTTGACACGTTAGAACCCCTGCGACTACACCTCATTGTCTCAGTTGTATCTTGCTATGTCTTTGATGTGGTACCTTCCTGGCTGACTTGATTAACTTTATCACACCTCGGCAGATAGTCAGGATGATTTAATTTAGTGGTCTGCAATTGTAAGGTACACATGCTTTGTTCTCTATCTATATATGCTTTGGCGATTCTGTATCTAATTTACTTCACCTGAGGAAGGAGCAATCGATAGCTCCGAAAGCTTGTGATTTCAAATAAAACTGTAACCTGGTGTTGTGCGACCTCTCAATTTTGTCCACCCCAGTCCAACACCGGCATCTCCGCATCATGACTTCTATGAGATAGCCAGTTACTTATCCAATCGGCCAAATTTCCCTCTATCCCACAACTCCTTACTTTCTTCATGAGACGACCATGGGGAACCTTATCAAACGCCTTACTAAAATCCATGTATACGACATCAACTGCTCTACCTTCATCTACACACTTAGTTACCTCCTCAAAGAATTCAATCAAATTTGTTAGGCAAGACTTACCCTTCATGAATCCGTGTTGACTATCCCTGATTAAGTTGCCCCTTTCCAAATGGTCATAAATCCTATCCCTCAGGACCTTTTCCATTATCTTACCAACCACCGAAGTAAGACTAACCGGCCTATAATTACCAGGGTCATTCCTATTTCCTTTCTTGAAGAGAGGAACAACATTCGCCACTCTCCAGTCCTCTGGCACCATCCCCGTGGACAGTGAGGACCCAAAGATCAAAGCCAGAGGCTCTGCAATCTCCTCCCTTGCCTCCCAAAAAATCCTAGGATATATCCCATCTGGCCCAGGGGACTTATCGACCCTCAGGTTCTTCAAAATTGCTAAAACATCTTCCCTCAGAACATCTACCACCTCCAGCCTATCCACCTTTATCACACTCTCATCCTCAAGAACATGGCCCCTCTCCTCGGTGAACACTGACGAAAAGTATTCATTCATCACCTCTCCTATCTCTTCTGACTCCATGCACAAGTTCCCACTACTGTCCTTGACCGGCCCTACCCTCACCCTGGTCATTCTTTTATTTCTCACATAAGAGTAAAAAGCCTTGGGGTTTTTCTTGATCCGACCCGCCAAGGACTTCTCATGCCCCCTCCTAGCTCTCCTAAGCTCTTTTTTTAGCTCATTCCTTGCTACCTTGTACCCCTCAATCGACCCAACTGAACCTTGTTTTCTCATCCTTACATACGCTTCCTTTTTCCTCTTGACTAGACATTCAACCTCTTTTGTGAACCATGGTTCTCTCACTCGGCCATTTCCTCCCTGCCTGACAGGGACATACCTATCAAGGACATGCAGTAATTGCTCCATGAAAAAGCTCCACTTTTCGTTTGTGCCTTTCCCTGATAGTTTCTGTTCCCATCTTATACTCCCTAATTCTTGCCTAATCGCATCATAATTACCCCTCCCCCAATTATAAACCCTGCCCTGCCGTATGGCCCTATCCCTCTCCATTGCAATAGTGAAAGTTACCGAATTGTGGTCACTATCTCCAAAGTGCTCTCCCACATACAAATCAAACACTTGGCCCGGTTCATTACCCAGTACCAAATCCAACGTGGCCCCACCTCTTGTCGGCCTATCCACATATTGTGTCAGGAAACCCTCCTGCACACACTGTGCAAAAACTATCCCATCCGAACTGTTTGACCTATAAAGGTTCCAATCAATATTTGGAAAGTTGAAGTCACCCATGACAACTACTCTGTGAGCTCCACACCTATTCATAATCTGCTTTGCAATTTCTTCCTCCACATCTCTATTACTATTTGGGGGCCTGTAGAAAACTCCTAACAACGTGACCGCTCCTTTCCTATTTCTAACTTCAGCCCATATTACCTCAGACGGCAGATCCCCCTCGAACTGCCTTTCTGCCGCTGTTAAACTATCCTTGATTAACAATGCTACTCCTCCACCTTTCTTACCAACTTCCCTACTCTTACTGAAACATCTATACCCCGGAACTTCCAACAACCATTCCTGTCCCTGTTCTAACCATGTCTCCGTAATGGCCACCACATCGTAGTCCCAAGTACCAATCCACGCTCCAAGTTCTCCTACCTTATTCCGGATGCTCCTTGCATTGAAGTAGACACACTTCAAGCCATCTTCCTGTCTGCCGGTACATTCCTGCGACCTTGATACCCTCCTCAGTACCTCCCTACACTCACCACTGGCTCCTGGACTGCAGCCCTTTTTCCCATCCCCCTGACAAATTAGTTTAAACCCCCCCGAAGAGCCGTAGCAAATTTCCCTCCCAGGATATTGGTGCCCCTCTGGTTCAGGTGCATTTAAGAAAAAATTGGATGCAACAATAGGGTGACGTTAGGATCTCCCAGAATGAATGAATCAAGATGGGATGAATGGCCTTCCTCATCCATAATTATCTTGTAATCTTGTGAGTTTATCAAGGGGGCAGTTGTGATCCAAAAGGAGTTGAAGCCATTATTCGCAACACTGAAGATTTGAAATAGCTGACTACTGTGGCATACATCCATTTGACAAAAATTGCAAAGAAGGAATGCAGCCTAGAGGAAACTTTATTATATCGCTGACCTACAATTCTTAATTTTTGTCACAGTTTGGGAAAGTAAGTCAGACAACTAGGGGGGAAAAATTCAGTTGGTTAGCGCCTCCTGTTAGCGCCTCTGGGGGGCGCTAACGGGGCTTTAGGAACTCAGCGCCCGAGTGCGGCGATTTTAGTACCGCTCACGAAGTTGATCAGTTATTTTGCGGTGGCACTAAACACTACCGCCACGATCTCCTGCACCCGCAGATCGTGACGTCAGTCGAGCGTGCAACACCCCGGTAGCGCCCCGGACCAGATATTGAATCGCGCCCCTTGCCTTAGCGCCTGCTACTAGGAACGACAGGTAGAGGGGGACGTTTTCAAGTCAGGAAGGGGCTGGGGGAGCGCTATTGAAAGGCGGACGCTTTCTGCTTTTTCTTGTCGGCAAACTTTTTGGTACACGCAGGTTGAGAGGGAGAGAGACGTCTGGAGAGATTTAATGCTGTCCTAAGGAGTTTTGGCCCTCAGCACCACTTTTGAGGTTCCTAAGCGCCAAGCTCTTTCCCTGGGCCTATCCATTCGTGCTTCCAACACAATTGCTTTAGAGGTCTGTCCAGGCCGAGATTCAAGGCTGCAATGAGCAGGGTGTGGCTGGCCAGCAAGATGGCCCCTCCCCTTTAAGAACTGGACGGCGCCAGTCTCTCTGGCTTCCATGGTAACTGACATCGCCTGAGCTTCGGTAGCATTCTGAGGTAGCGCCTCGCTCCCCGACGTTAGCGCCTTAAGAGAGGTGTGTAGTGCTTGATTTAGTGGTCAAATCACCTCCAGGGGCGATAGGGACGAATTTTGCAGTCGGAGGCGGTAATTAGCGCCGGGCGCTAAATTTTGCGCCCGGCCGATATTAGCACCCCAAAATGGGCAATACCCAATTTCTCCCCCTAGAAATTTAAACTAGCTAATGAAATTATAGATTTAAATACAAAATGTATAATATTTCAAATTAATGTGGTACTGTGTACTTTTATCTATTCATTCAAAATGAATGCATCTTCACCATTTAATAATGTACTTGAAAGAGAGAGAATACACTTGGTGGTTCTCCTCTATTAGAAATGATTGCCTGTTGGGTGCTAACTCCTGTTTTCATTTTGATAAAATAACAAGCACTGTGCAGACATCTGCTTTGTCCCAAATCCAAGGGGGTGGAATGATTGACACTGGCAAAATGGCGGTCAGCCTTACCCTTGTATGGCCTGCTGAACATAGTGCATAGTATTATAGGATCAAGCGTCGTTCTGTCACAATAGATGGAAGGACTTATCAGAGGAGCAGAATTTCAGGGTATAATGGGAAAATGCGGGAAGCTTTCAAGGTACTGTGGTGGTGAGGGCATGGGTCATGCCCTTCACAAATGAATCAACGAGAGACATGAGTGGGAATTTCCTTCCTCGACACACCTAGCGAGATCGCTGATCTTTTTGAATCACGACTGGCATTCCCATGGATTGCAACCTCCTCCCCAAGCATCTTGCCCAACTTTCTATGGGACACAGCCACAATTGGCAGGGCAGGAGACCTACTTCCTCTGTCGCACTTGCTCCAATAATATCTCTACAGCCCCGTCAAAAAGGTAAAGTGCTCTGCCACAGCTATGACTGCTGGGAGTCATGTGACCCGAGTTCCTGCAAGTTCTTCTATCCCTTTGGCCACAAAAACTGCAGTGCTCTTGTAAGCTATTGCAAACCTTGAAGATCTGCAGCAGCATATGATCCCATCCCCCCTCCCCATGGTGAACTGCCATTCCCAAAATACTAGTCCCAAGTCCAATCAGGTTATCAGCTTCAGAGTAACTGCAGCCTTTATATGCTCATTTAGGTTTTCGTTCTTCCCACAGCCTTTATTTACTTTCAATGTAAACTACTGTTTCATACTGTAGAGTCAGCCGTGGCTCAGTGGATAGCGCTCTCGCCTCTGAGTCAGAAGGTTTTGTGCTCAAGTCCCATTCCAGGGACTTGAGCACAAAGATCTAGGCTGACACTCCAGTGCAGTGCTGAGGGAGTGCTGCACTGTTGGAGATTAGGGCTGGATTTTGTCTTGGGGTAGGGTTATCCGCATTTCGTGTTCCCCCCCCCCCCGACTCCAGATTAATGTGGATGAATGATGCAATTTTCACTTAATTGGGCAATTGAGTTCCAGCATGTGGGACCCAATGAACTAATTAGTGGTTTGAGTCTGAAAGTCGCCTCTGATGATGTCATCATTGCTCACAGCCTGTCTGGCTGTTGGTGAGAGAGGACCTGGATGGAGATGTGAGTGGACCTGGATAGAGATAGAGAGAGAGAGAGAGATAATATTTTTTGCATCCAAGTCCTCTCACAGCAAAGGCCAGGCAGTCTCTGAAGACATTCAATGCAGCAGCATCAGAGGCGACTTTTACACCTAATACTACTACTACCTTCATCACATCTCTATTGTAATAGTGGACCTGCAGCTGATAGTCAGCTACCCACTTGTGCTCCCGCCAAGTTTCACTGGCGTGTTTCACATCAGGCGTAATTCACGTCGGAAAAGGGTTAAACTAGCTAAAACGATCAAAATGGCATTACAGAGCCAATTTAGGGCTTGTTAAGGGCTTTGATGGTCTCTCCCGCCTCTTGGAGGCAGGACGGAGTCGGGAACCCCACGACTGATTTTGTCAAAATTGCGTGGAGGCGGGATGGAGTCGGGATGGGGTCGGGACACCCGAATCTGCAACTTTAACCCCCCACACGCCTCCAAACCCGACTCCACGGGTCATTCAAAATCCAGCCCAGCCTGTCTTTCAGATGAGATGTTAAACCGAGGCCCCGTCTGCTCTCTCAAGTGGGTGTAAAAGATCTCATGGCACTATTGTGAAGAAGAGCAGGGGAGTTATCCTCGGTATCCTGGCCAATATTTATCCCTCAATTAACATCACTAATAACAGATGATCTGGTCATTATCACATTGCTGTTTGTGGGAGCTTGCTGTGTGCAAATTGACTGCCGCGTTTCCTACATTGCAACAGTGACTACACTTCAAAAGTACTTCATTGGCTGTAAAGCGCTTTGAGACGTCCGGTGGTTGTGAAAGGCATTATATAAATACAAGTCTTTCTTTCTTAATTGATAAATAGATTGTCCTTTAAGAGTTTTTATTGAGCCTGGTGTACTTCTCTGCCTATCATGTTATGCTCTAGGCTTGTGGTCTGTTCCACGCAGAGGCCTCAACATTCAAGTATTCTTCCAATTGCCCAATATTCCTGGACGAGACCAGTATTTTTTCTGGAATAGAACAGGTTGCAAAACTTCAATGGAAAAGGAAATCAGGCATGGTGTAAAACAGGTTGCCGATTCATTATGCACTACTGCTGAAGACCAATTTCGCCTCCTTTAAGTCCTCTGAGATGGTTAGTCATTTTTAGTCAGTGAATCTTTGAATAGAACATGTCAGTTACTAGAAAGACACTCTTGTGCTGTAAGAAAGGAAAAGCTACCTTTATGCAACAGTCATTTCCGCAGGCATTGGTCCCATTGCTAAATTCATGGGGCCCTTTTGTTAGTTGTCCCAGGCGGATGCCTAAAACGGGCATTCGGCCTTTTAAATATGTAAATTATGGGCCTAACGCC
The DNA here is from genome assembly GCA_030390025.1 of Squalus acanthias. Classification (NCBI taxonomy): domain Eukaryota; kingdom Metazoa; phylum Chordata; class Chondrichthyes; order Squaliformes; family Squalidae; genus Squalus; species Squalus acanthias. Next base: position 10,205,249 of record CM059430.1, read on the forward strand.
AATTGAAGGACCCCATCCAGAAATTTGTCGGTGAAGAGTGGGGTTGGTGACACACTTTTAATGATCCTCGCCGCCGCCAAGGAAACACAAGTTAAATTTTTTTTCTTAAAAATAAACATCACGAGTGCTCCTCCTGACTCCACAGGACTCACAATCGGCTTGCCCCATAGTCCCCGCCAGTTCCCCCCTCCCGGGACTTACCCAAGGGCCGCTGCTGGCAAGGCAGGTGCCCCGACGTTGATGTCTTCGCTCGGATGAGCTGCCTGTGGAGGCACGACCAGCACCGGCAGCTCATGTCGAGCATGACGATGAGGCCCGAGGACCAATTTCCATTGATTCAGGCGCACACTAGCTGCGAAAACGGGCCCAGTCCAAAGTCTACCTCGTAGACGCTTGAAAGTGCAACAAGGCAAAATTAGGCATGATGAATAAAAAAGGAATTGCGGTCCCTAATTGTTTAATGGGTAAATGCACCATCCAGAATGTTGCCGAGCTATACATACCAGAAGGTCCCACGTTTGATCTCTGGTTTGTGCAAGTCAACTAATCTTGAGCTGTTCCACAATAGGATCCTTAGCTAGGAAGGGGAACGGGGAAATCAGCCAGGGATTCTGGTCCTAATTGCCCTTGTGGAAATTCCACATGCATGGATGTTTAATGAGGACAGGATCAGGGTTGGCTGTGATGGCCTCCATGCTTGAATAACACTCACTGTCTATGGCCACACATGAAGAGTAGCTACTAGGATGAGGTAGTGGAGATTTTCCAGTACTCATGGAATCATACCTTAGAGAAAGAAGGGAAGAAATCTGGAATTGATGTCTGAAGCAGTCTCTTATTGAGTTACAACAGACGCACTTTAAAATATGAACGCACTTCATCTATTTGTACAACATGAGCAAATGCAGATTGAGGTGCTTGATGTTCATTCTTCTCTGATCTACATTTTGTAATATTCTGTTTGCAATGAATCCTTTTTTTACTTTTGGTCAGTTGCCAAAAATAACCAGAAACTTCCAAGACACAGCAGTCAGCCAGTTCACTCAGGAATTTCCTTGGGATGTGGGCTTTTAATTTTCCATGCGTATTGTGAAACTATATTCCATTATTGTAGGGTTGTTCTCTTGTGGCTGGCGTATTTGTGGCCTGAGACAGGAATAACTGGCTTTAGCTGCACATCTGTGTACTGACTGGTAAAATTGACATTATGGTCCAACCGGTAAAGAAAGAAAATCGAGTGCACTGCCTATTTACATGGATGTCGACTTGCTGTGTTTTGAGACATGTTTGGAAAGGGTTTAATCCATTTACAAAAATATCTTTCCCAGTGCTGTACCCACCTAATTCTAATGTGGAGGAATAACAAACCTGCTTGGTCACCTCCAGCACAATCGCTAACAGCGATTAATAGATGACTTTGCCAATTCACTCCATTGTTTCATTCTTTGATCATAGAAATGTGACAATCTTTAATTCACGTTACTTTGGAATATCTAAATAACATATAGCTCAATTTCCAAGATTTAAAGGTATGCGCTGGGGAGTAATAGATTAATCCATGTGTATCTGCGTTTGTATATATGCACTGTCCAGGGCCCCAAACACCCCTTCCAGGTGAAACAGCGATTTACTTGTACTTCCTGCAATTTAGTATACTGTATTCGCTGCTCACGATGTGGACTCCTCTACATTGGGGAGACCAAACGCAGATTGGGTGACCGCTTTGCGGAACACCTCCGTTCAGTCCGTAAGGGGGACCCCGAGCTCCCGGTGGCCTGTCACTTTAATTCACCGCTTCACTCCCACTCTGACCTCACCGTCCTCGGCCTAATACACTGTTCCACGGAAGCTCAGCGTAAGCTCGAGGAACAGCACCTCATCTTTCGTTTAGGCACGCTACAGCCCTCTGGACTCAATATCGAGTTCAACAATTTTAGATCATAACCTCAGCTCCAATCACATTTATATTTTATTTTATCCACCCTTTTATTTGTCCCCCCCACCTTTTTTTTCCTCCTAGAAGCTGGCAGCTGTCCTTCATTCTGCCAGTAGATTTCACACTTCATTCAGCCTTAATCTGTCACATTAACACCACCTCTAGCCTTGCATATCTCTTAATGTCTCTTAATGTCTCTTCATCTCCTCCTTTGTTCCTTTATCCCCTCCCCCTTTTCCCAGCTTTACCCTGGCCTTAAATCTATTTGATTTCCAGCTCTTCCCAGTTCTGATGAAAGGTCATCGACCTGAAACGTCAACTCTCTTTCTCTCTCCACGGATGCTGCCTGGCCTGCTGAGTTTTTCCAGCGTTTTCTGTTGTTATTTCGGATTTCCAGCATCTGCAGTATTTTGCTATCGTATTAGTGTTTGGTTCACTGCCACCTCTCTTCTTGGAATGCCTACCTTGAAGAAGTTCTGCTCTTCTCTTCGACGGGATTTCCGTTTGGCTCTTCAACCTTGTTCATCTTCATTGATTTCAGTTTCCCTTCTCGTGTTTGATCAGGTATCTGCCAAGACTCGGTTTCACAGCCACATTACTTTCCTCAGCAACTGTCTCCGGTTCCGACTTATCCCACGTGGATTCCAACTAAACTTCCACCCTTCGTGTTTCGGATCCACCCAGGATTACAAATATCTCCAAGATATTCATCGTTCCTCGAACTACTGCTCTCGCCGCATCTTGAGATCCACGCTCAATGCCATGCGGCGCCACATGAACACTCTCGACATCTCTCTTCAGCAGCACCGACGCACTCTATCTCAAAGCTGTCCGGGTCCACAGTTCCATTTCATCCTTAGACTCATCCGACGCTTCAACAAAAAACTTTTCTTCTTCCTTTCCGATGTCAAGGATCGCAAGCTTCAACAACTCTTGGACACTAAAGCCCCTCCGGAACCTTCTTCCCCTTCACTTTCCTCTGACCCCCCTTCTCCCAATCTCACCCCCTGCCGCGTTTTCACTATCCCCTCTGACCTTCATCTCTCTGACTCCGAACGATCAGTCCTCAGCAAAGGCCTGAGCTTCATCCCCTTACGCCCCCATCTCAATGAATTTCGAGCTCGGCACGATGCTGAGCTCTTTTTCCGCCGCCTCCGTCTCCGTGCCCACTTCTCTGGCCAGGAGTCTTCCCCCCGCACGGCTGACCCTTTCTCCCGCTTTCAGAATTCTCGTTCCACCTGGACCCCTCCCTCTGGCCTCTTACCCTCTCTTGATCTTTTCATTGCTAACTGCCGCCGTGACATCGGCCAGCTCAATTTCTCTGCTCCCCTCACTCACTCCAACCTACCTCCCTCTGAACTTGCAGCACTCCATTCTCTCCGATCCAACCCTGACATTGTCATTAAACCTGCTGACAAGGGTGGCGCTGTTGTTGTTTGGCGAACCGACCTCTACCTAGCGGAAGTTGAACGCCAACTCTCTGACACCTCCTCCTACCTCCACCTGGACCATGACCCCACTACCGAACATCAAGCCACCGTGTCCAAGACTGTCACTGACCTCATCTCCTCTGGAGATCTTCCCCCCACGGCCGCCAACCTCATAGTTCCCCAACCCCGCACAGCCCGCTTCTACCTCCTTCCCAAGATCCACAAACAGGACTGCCCCGGTAGACCCATCGTTTCAGCCTGTTCTTGCCCCACGGAACTTATCTCTTCCTATCTCGACTCTATTTTTTCTCCCCTTGTCCAGTCTCTTCCCACCTACATCCGCGACTCTTCCGATGCCCTCCGCCATTTTAACAGTTTCCAGTTTCCCGGCCCCAACCGTCTCCTCTTCACTATGGACGTACAATCCCTCTACACCTCCATTCCCCACCAAGATGGCCTGAGGGCGCTCCGCTTCTTCCTTGAACAGAGGCCCAACCAGTCCCCATCCACCACCACCCTCCTCCGCCTGGCTGAACTTGTTCTCACATTGAACAACTTCTCCTTTGACTCTACCCATTTCCTCCAAATTAAAGGTGTTGCTATGGGTACCCGCATGGGTCCTAGCTATGCCTGCCTTTTCGTGGGATATGTGGAACACTCTTTGTTCCAGTCCTACTCGGGTCCCCTCCCTCACCTCTTTTTCCGGTACATTGATGACTGTATCGGTGCCGTCTCCTGCTCTCGCCCTGAACTAGAACATTTCATTCACTATGCTTCCAATTTCCACCCTTCCCTCACCTTCACATGGTCCATCTCCGACTCTTCTCTTCCCTTCCTCGACTTCTCCATCTCCATCTCTGGGGATAGGTTATTGACTAACATTCACTACAAGCCCACCGACTCCCACAGCTACCTGGACTACACTTCCTCCCACCCCGCCTCCTGTAAGGACTCTATTCCATTCTCCCAGTTTCTCCGTCTCCGCCGCATCTGCTCTGATGATGCCACCTTCCATACCAGTGCTTCCGACATGTCTTCCTTTTTCCTCAACCGAGGATTCCCCTCTACCGTGGTCGACACGGCCCTCGACCGTGTCCGTTCTATCTCCCGCACATCTGCCCTCACCCCTGCCCCTCCCTCCCGGAACCACGATAGGGTTCCCCTTGTCCTCACCTTTCACCCCACCAGCCTCCACATTCAACGGATCATCCTCCGCCATTTCCGCCACCTCCAGCGTGATCCCACCACCAAACACATCTTCCCCTCACCTCCCCTTTCAGCATTCCGCAGGGACCGCTCCCTCCGCGACACCCTAGTCCACTCCTCTACCACCCCCAGCACCCCTTCCCCTTCGCCCGGCACCTTCCCGTGCACGCGCAGGAGATGCAACACATGCCCTTATACCTCCCCTCTTCCCACTGTCCAGGGCCCCAAACACCCCTTCCAGGTGAAACAGCGATTTACTTGTACTTCCTGCAATTTAGTATACTGTATTCGCTGCTCACGATGTGGACTCCTCTACATTGGGGAGACCAAACGCAGATTGGGTGACCGCTTTGCGGAACACCTCCGTTCAGTCCGTAAGGGGGACCCCGAGCTCCCGGTGGCCTGTCACTTTAATTCACCGCTTCACTCCCACTCTGACCTCACCGTCCTCGGCCTAATACACTGTTCCACGGAAGCTCAGCGTAAGCTCGAGGAACAGCACCTCATCTTTCGTTTAGGCACGCTACAGCCCTCTGGACTCAATATCGAGTTCAACAATTTTAGATCATAACCTCAGCTCCAATCACATTTATATTTTATTTTATCCACCCTTTTATTTGTCCCCCCCACCTTTTTTTTCCTCCTAGAAGCTGGCAGCTGTCCTTCATTCTGCCAGTAGATTTCACACTTCATTCAGCCTTAATCTGTCACATTAACACCACCTCTAGCCTTGCATATCTCTTAATGTCTCTTAATGTCTCTTCATCTCCTCCTTTGTTCCTTTATCCCCTCCCCCTTTTCCCAGCTTTACCCTGGCCTTAAATCTATTTGATTTCCAGCTCTTCCCAGTTCTGATGAAAGGTCATCGACCTGAAACGTCAACTCTCTTTCTCTCTCCACGGATGCTGCCTGGCCTGCTGAGTTTTTCCAGCGTTTTCTGTTGTTATTTTGTATATATGCATATGTGTTTATGTCTGTGTGTGCACATGTTGGTTATATAAAAGAAAGACTTACATTTATATAGTGGCTTTCACAACCTCAGGACATCCCAAAGTGTTTGGCAACCAATTAAGTACTTTTTTTGAAGAGTAGTCACTGTTGTAATGTAGAAAATGCGGCAGCCAATTTGCATACAGCAAGGACCCACAAACAGCAATGTGATAATGACCAGATAATCTGTTTTAGTGATGAGTGCATGCAGGTGAGTGCATGTCTATTTATATTGAGAATAGTCAATCTCCCATGTCAAGACCAGGTGTAGTTCTCAGGTGAAGTGGAGATTAGAAGCTAAGAAAAAATTGGATCAGGGCATGTGGATGTAATTCAGTCCCCATTTTAAAGTCGTACATTCTGCCCCTATTTTTATATTTCTATGATGAATTCCTTTGTCCGCATTTATAAGGGAAACTGCCTATTGAAACGTGTCATGCTGTAACAAAACCTTCCCATCAGTGGCAGTGGTGCAGCATCATCTCCACTGGTGGGACAGTGTAATTACAGCATGACAGGTTTACATAAAAACATAAGAACATAAGAAATAGGAGCAGGAGTAGGCCATTCGGCCCCTCGAGCCTGCTCCGCCATTCAAGAAGATCATGGCTGATCTTCAACCTCAACTCCACTTTCCTGCACTATCTCCATATCCCTTGATTCCCCTAGAGTCCAAAAATCTATTGATCTCTGTCTTGAATATACTCGACGACTGAGCATCCACAACCCTCTGGGGTAGAGAATTCCAAAGATTCATAACCCTCTGAGTCAAGAAGTTTCTCCTCATCGCAGTCCTAAATGGCCAACCCTTTATCCTGAGAATATGACCCCTAGTTCTAGACTCTTCAGCCAGGGGAATCAGCCTCTCAGCATCTACCCTGTCAAGCCCTCTAAGAATTGTATACGTTTCAATGAGATCACCTCTCATTCTTCTAAACTCCAGAGAATATAGGCCAATTCTACTTAATCTCTCCTCATTGGACAATCCCCTCATCCAGGAATCAATCACATGACCGCTCACCTTAAACCGTCCCGCCCCCACGCTCCCACCATTGGTCACCCGACACGTTCATCCTCGCGGTGCATCGCCTACCCACACCAATGGGAAAGCGAGCATACTCTTTGTTATCTGATTGGATGATTCTTGACTGTCAGTCAAACAGACTTTATTGCCCCCCATCTCCAATACTCTTATAGCTCATAAACAAAAGTTGTTCTGAGAAATTGGAAAAAAAAACACATGATTTTTTTTAATGCCCCAACGATTTTTCTCCCAGTTTGTTAGCAGGAGTGTCCCGGAGATGAATCTTTGATTCCTCGAGACTCCCGGACAATCCAGGAGAGTTGGCAACCCTAGTCAGAACCCAAAGCAGCAGTGTTCTTTCAAAACACATTGCAGTACACCTCATTTGATCCTCGGATGACGACTTCCTTTTTCAAGCTAAAGTTCCATTCATAACATTTCACAGATAATTGTTTCCATTACTCATTATTCTCTTCCCATCTGGAAGGATTAGTTGTTTTAACATAGTTATAGAATTAATCCATATATCTACGACTTAACACTATTAAATTGTTTGAAATTAATCGTGCATTGAATGCATTTAGGCTTTTTCTGCTGGTGTCCAGACTGCATGAGATCCCTAATATTAATCATGCATTGAACATATTAATATTTCCCACTCTGCTGTCCTGATATTCCCAATATTAATCATAGTCCGGCAGGAATGCAGCAGAGGGGCCAGAAATGAAACCAAGCCCCAGATACACCCGGTCCAAGCCTTCCCCCTGGGGACATTTTTAGGGTGGATCTTTAGCCCATCCTAAACAAGGCTACCTGCATCAAAGAAGACCTAGCTGGGGTGAGTGGACTCCCAAGCCAAGAGTTTCCTTATCCCTGACCTGAGAATCCACAAGCAGGCTGGTAAGCCCAGTGAAAACAGGCGGCTCAGCCTGTCGGCTGGCATCTATAGGACCCACCTAGAGGTCCAGGCCTGGAACTTGGCCTTCACCCAAGGAGATTAAAAACATTTTAAAGCATTTTTTATCCCCTTATAAAGGAGTCCAATGGGGCACAGGGGCATGTTTTTAGGAAGAGGGCATTCTGATACAGTTTACGACCTCCTCCCATCTGGTGGACACCCTTCAGTGATATTTTAAAGAGAGACCCTCCGCCCAAGCCTGCCTACTCCAGCTAGAGATTCCCGACAGGCGCAACCCGGCACTTATGCAAACTTTCATGGCCAAGCGCTCCAATAATAATCATGCAATAACCACATTAACGCTTTCCATATTGGTACCCTGATTGAACGAGGTCCATAACATTAATCATGCATTGAACACATTAAGATTTTTCCTGCTTAGGTTCTGATTGTAGAAAGTCTCTAATATTAACCGTGCATTGAACACATTAAAGCTTTTCCTGTTGATGTCCTGATTGCACCAGCCTTGGTTAGCAATGCAGAGAAATGAAGAGTGAGCCAAAGATAAAATGAAAAACATCAGTTCATCTGGAAGGCAAAAATACCCTGAAATGCCACTGTACGAAAAGCTCCCAAAGTGCTAGACTTAAATAAATATATTAGGACACCACCCTAGAAAAAATATTTTAACAACTTGCAAAAATTCCTGTGAAACCTCAAACAAGAAATTCCCACCCACAAGTACTGTAGGTAGAAGTACATTTATAAATCATTGTCTCCTTATAAGGCATGGGGAGGCACTGTGGTTAATAACACAACCACAAGATACATATTATGATAGAAATTAAAAGGATTAATCCTGCACCAATTGCCAGGATAAGTGTTTGAGGCCTAGCTTGCCCCCTTGGACTGTAGTTTTGGATACTGGATTTGTGTGCTTGTGTTTTTTGGAAACAGCGCCTTATGGTAGCTGCTAAAAATAGGCGACTGTTAAAGCAATAAATCTGAGAAAATGACAACGAGGCTAATTCTGTAATCAAAGTGCGAACGTAATTAACTAACTTTCAATAATCAACAGATACCATCAATAGTTATCTGTAGGCAGACTAGGCCCATTACCACAGGCACCAGCTGATGGTTCTTATACTGAACTGTAAGGCCTAGAAACAAGCTTTCCACTCTACTCATAAAACAACATGCCTGCAGATCCAATATTCAGTGCCAGCAATAACACCTTCAAATGAGGCGTAGCCATATTTCTCATTATTTTGTGATATCCTAAAAGATGCCCTGCAGATGGTTGTGTGATTGAACTAAGAAAAGCAAGTTGAAGTTCCCCAGTACAGTCATAGGTAAATAGACCTGCAGGTGTGGTACTGACTCATTCACAGCTGAAAGGTCTCAGTTGCTGATCTCTTGTTGGAGAATAGCAAGGGTATTATAGGTGGTTACAGCAATCCTGGGCTAAGAAGGGTAAAAAATATCACCATTGGCTTTTTTTCCCTGATTATTTCAGATATTCATTACAACAAGCAAGTAGACAGTGCAACGTCTATGTGTCTACAAGCATACAGCTCATTGAGATAACCCCGCCCCTCCAATTCTTATCTTTAGACCAGGGGCCTCAAGCTGCTCCCCTTCTCTGCCAAACCTCATCCTCATATATCCTCACATAAACTACTTCCTTCTTGTTTCATCATTCTTGCCTAATTTGGGCAAATTTACAGGTCAGCACATTTCTCCAAGGATCCCTGACCACTTGTGATCCATCCAGCAAAGCTAGGCAGATCAGGAATATACTTCGAACAAAACCAGACAGTTCAGGAGAGACAAGGCAGAAGCAAAGGCCGTCAAGACAGTTTGCACAGGAAGGTAGTGTTAGAAGCAAATGATCCAGTTAGTGGTTAATCACATTACAAGCTGGTACCAAACAGAGACAATGCAACAACCTGACAAAGGCAGGGATAAGGAAGTATGGCAGTAATATTACTCAGAAAAGCAGTCAGAATATACGGTGCTCAGCAGTCTTCGCTATATCCTTAACCCTCGCGAGCTATCCTTTCCCATGATCCTTCACACCGTAGCCTTTTTCAGAAAACTTATCCTAAAACCTGGTCTACCTCACTAGTCCTGAGCTATGGGAAATCCTCCACGATCTCCCTCTATGGCTCCAGGGCCCAGGAGCTTCTGAGTCAGTTTTTTCATATCTGCCCTGGGACTGCAATTTGTGGGACCCTCCTGCAGTACATTGCAGCTCTCTCTTATCGCCGCCTTTTCCTGCAAGTTGAGATACTGAAAGTTTAAAGAGCATAGATCTTGACACCCAAATGCCCACCCTTTATCCCTACTTGTGTGTGGGTCAATGTATTGTGCGCTAGAAGGCTTGCTTTGTGGGCACAATGTAAAGATTAAATTTGCATATTTCAGTACCAGCTACAAAAAAAAATAGCCCTGCAGCAATCTGAGCGTGCATGTGCATGTGTGAAAGAGTTGAAAAGTTTTCTGACTGCTTTGCATGTGGTTTCAGTCAAGCTGAACCATGTTAAGTGAAACTCTTGGGTGGCATGCATACTATGCCTATATATTTGGGGTAGGCAAATGCTGGTAGGTTTACACCGGCAATCTTGTAGATGTTGTCAAATGTCTTTATTTCTACAATCTGTGATAGTGGGAGATGGTATTGACCCTTTTGGCCATCTCCTGCCACACAGTTCCGACTGCTGTGTAGTGAGCAGCATGACCCTTTGCCACAAAGAGGGCAACTGTCCTTTGATAAACATACTCAAAAAACACTGTTGGTGTAATATCTTCAAAAGGCAAAGCTTCCATGATCTTTTCCATCTTTCATCGCACGCCGCTCGCGTTTAAACCGCAGCAGCCCTTTAACAGCTGCTGCTCTGCAGACTATCAATGAGCTGCCTGCCCCAGGCCCAATCTGAACTAGGAGTTGGCATATATTTAAATGAGCTGAACTTGTGGGCAGCCTTTAGAAAGGTATGCTAAGCCCGACGGTGCTGTATTCTGGTCCCGTTGACCTTATGCTGTGACCGGAAAAGTGGCTCTGCCAGGGACCCGGGTTCGAATCTGGCCTCGGGTGACTGTCTGTGTGGAGTTTGCACATTCTCCCCGTGTCTGCGTGGGTTTCCTCCGGGTGCTCCGGTTTCCTCCCACAATCCAAAAATGTGCGGGTTAGGTTGATTTGGCTATGATAAATTGACCCTTAGTGTTAGGGGGGGGATTAAATATGTGGGGTTACGGGGATAGGATAGGAAGGGATATGTTAGGGGGAATTAAATACGTGGGGTTACGGGGATAGGGTGGGATATGTGTCAGTGCAGGTTCGATGGGGATTCTGTGAGAAAGCAGGGACAGGGTACTGGATTTGGATGATCAGCCATGATCGTATTGAATGGTGGAGCAGGCTCGACGGGCCGAATGGCCTACTCCTGCTCCTAGATTCTATGTTTCTATGTTTCTATGTTTTAATGTGAAGTGCAGTGCAATACAAGGAAGCAAGGTGACTGAGTAGCGAAAGGAAGGGCCAATTGTCCTTGCCATCAAAATGTACATGTCATTGTTTACTGCAGATTTTCCAGCATGGAACGCCATTTCCCAGGGTTGATGGCTCTGGAGTAGCCCTCTGGCCATTTTGAATTCATATCTCCTGCTCCAGGACACTTTCCCTCAGTGACATTACCGAAGCAGCCGAAAGCAGGGACAGGCACTTGGCTTGGTGGGCTTTATGCTGGCAATAAATTTAATAAAACATGAATCTATCATTTTCTTCTATAATAAAAAAAGGTACAGTTGGAACTAAAATAATTCATCCTAGACATTCCTTCCCCTTGAAATTCATCAAATTGCAAGGTTACTGAAAATAATTGTTGTTTTTCTCTGTTGAGGCAACGCCAATTAAAGTCACGGTGGTGTGATTTACTGAGCTGTGCTGCACTTGAGCCTCAAATCTCTCAGTTGGCACAAAAATGAAGTAAGAATATTTTTATCACTTCTCTAACAGAGTAGAGTCATAAACAGGTAGAGCAAGCCCATGCACTTGTTTATTTTGTAGCTCTCGGGTCCAATATAGGTCACCGCTTTTGGTGTGACAGCAGTTCATATGTTTACACTGGCAGAAAACTAAGTGCCAGTGGAGTCTCACCACCTCCCTGGAGCCAGAAATCTGCTCTGGACTCACTCATACACAAGCATATATTTTCGTTCCCAGTCAATAACCTGACTTGCTATTACGTAATACACTTTATAGCTTAACATCATTCATTGTTATGGTATCTGGTCATTGTGCACGGCAGTCTAATGTTTAATCTTCCTGTTTTTAAGAGTGTTTTATTTCTGTTGCTGTATTCCTACTATCTTCGTCTAATCTTTCCCACCAGTGGTCTATGTATCAGCTATTGCTTCAAGACGCTTTAAAAGAATTAACAGGACGGTCTCAGAAAGATACTTTCTGCCTCAGACACATATTTATTTATTATTAACAGATTATTTTTGTTTTACTGCTAAATTGTCTCACTCACTCAGCCTTTCACCTGACCAAATTAATGTTCTGTATCTGCACAAACAGTTGAAGAAAAAAATAAAGTTGGATTTTAGTGAACTCCTTATAATATTAATCCCCTGAGTATGGAAGTTCCTTTGCATTGGTTGAAAGAGATTTTGTTTTGAAGTTTTCTATTCCATAATATAGAAAATGGGGGTCATCATTTAGGATCAATACTTTAAGCATAAGGGGGGAAGTAAGAAGAAACATTCTCATGCAATGGGCTATTAGATTATGGAATGCATTATCACAAGTGGCCATTGAAGCTGAGCCATTTGTAGAATTGAGGGGGAAATTAAATAAACAATTGAAGAAAAATATTAAAGAGAAAGAGGAGGAAATTGGGATTAGAGTAGATAGCTATAATATGGAGGTGGCACAGGCACAATGGGCTGAATGCCTCTTTCTGTGCTCGGCCCTCTACGGCAAATGTAGAAGTAGAAAGGTGCAGGATTAATGCCTTTAACATAGTAAAACATCCCAAGGTGCTTCACAAGAGCGTAATCAAACAATATTTGACAAAGAAGGAGCCATTAGGACAGGTGATTAAAAGCTTGGCCAAAGAAGTAGGTTTTAAGGAACACCTTAAAGGAGGAGAGAAACTGGAGAGGTTTAGGGAGGGAATTCCAGTGCGTGGGGCCCAGACGGCTGAATCCAAAGCCGTGAGTAGTGAGGTGAAGGAAGTGGGGGATGCGCAAGATGTCAGAGTTGAAGGAACGCAGAATTCTCAGAGGGCTGGAGGTGGTTACAGAGATAGGGAGGAGCGAGGCCATGGAGGGATTTGAACACGAGGAAAAGAATTTTTAAATCGAGACATTGCCGGACCTGGAACCAATGTAGGTCTACGAGCACAGGGGTGATAAGTGAATGGGACTTGGTGCGAGTTAGGATATGAGCAGCAAAGTTTTGGATGATCATAAGTTTATGGAGGGTAGAAGATGGAAATAAAGAAGGTGGGTGATAACGACAGATTTGAAAGGGATAGGGACAATACCTGAGGAAAGCGAACCATTTACAATATCAGCTAGCATGGGGCCAGGAAGGGAAGGGCAGTCCCTCTCAGCTGGACAATGGAGGAGGTTGGTGTAGTCAACCATGTCAAAGACTGCAGACAGGTCAAAATGGATGAGAAGGGATAGTGCACCATGGTCACAGTCAGGTAGTACGTAATTTGTGACTTTGATTAGGGCTGTTTCACTGCTGTGGTGAGGCAGAAACCTGATTGGAGAGGTCCAGACATAGAATTGCGGGAAAGATGGGAACAGATTTGGGAGGCAACATCACGTTCAAGGACTTTGGAGAGGAAAGGGAGGTTGGAGATGGGGTGGTTGTTTGCAAGGACAGGTGGATTTTTTGAGGAGGGGGGTGAGTGATAACGACAGATTTGAAAGGGATAGGGACAATACCTGAGGAGAACGAACCATTTACAATATCAGCTAGCATGGGGGCCAGGAAGGGAAGCTGGGTGGTCAGCAGTTTAGTGGGAATAGAAGTGAGAGAGCAGGAGGTGGGTCTCATGAACAAAAGGAGCTTGGATTGGGCATGAGGAGAGGCAGGAGAGAAACAAGAGAAAGATATGAGTTCCGGGCTTGGACAGGGGGAACCTTGGGTGAAGTTTGGCTTGTTGGGCAAGAGGAAGGGAGGGATATGGCAGAGGAAGCTGAATGGATGGTCTCAACCTTAGTGACAAAGAAGTCCATGAGCTTGTTGGAGGTGAGGGGGAAGGAGAGATGGGTTTTAGGATATTGTTGGTAGTGGAGAAGCTGGGTATTTTTTTACATTATGCTTTGAAACTCTCCTTCCATACCTCAAGTGGGAACTTTGAGAGTTGCATCCTTGCTGCAGAACAGACAGAAGGTCTGCGCATTTTTGTTCTTTTGTACTGAACTTGAGAGTTAACATAGCGCAGGAACTAATAATCAAAATAGGGATCTGCTCCTTTTTGTGGTTGCCTAGTCTTGTTAGATTTTAATGATATTTATCATCACCTAAAAGAATCTGATCAAAGCAGTGTAACTTGTCAAGTCAATAAGCTTCAAATAAGTGTTTAATTGTTACATAGGCCCTGGAGGTACCTAAATATCAGACTTTGTCTGCACAGGCCTAGTAGAACACCGATAAAGGCATCTACTTCATAACCTTATAGTTATGGATTCCCATTCTAGGGCTGCCTAAAATTTAAATCCATTAACTAGTTTTTGCTTTGGTGACTAAACCAGGCCACTTTCAGGAGAATATAGTCCTCCTGTCAGATGTTTGAGGTCAGAGATGCACAGATTATACAATGAGGCAATCCTTTACATCCCATGGCTGTGTTTTGAATGAGCACTGTAAGCTTTTATCTATGGTTAAATTTTCATAATAGAAATCTGTTGAAAAAAAGATCTGGAGCTCATCAATTCATGCATCTGTTGATTAGTTCAAAATCATATTGTTTTACATTTGGACAACTTGACTAGTTTATAAAGGATAAAACCTCGAAAGAAATTGTTATTGTAGTCCTGAAGTGTTTGGGATGTCCTGGGTGTGTGAAAGACACTAAGGGTTATTTTGGCCAAAGGGTGAAACTGGGCGCTAAATGGGTACAGTGCTAATAAGACTAGCCTGTTTGAAAGTCCGGATTTAGCATACAATTTTGGTCCTATTTGTAGATTACTGAACTTGCCTGGAAGTGCTAACCAGACACCTGGGGGGCTAAATTGGATAGCCCCCGAAAATAGGCATGGGGATGGAGATACACGAATAACCTGCGCCCGTTCGATACAATGCAGGCATCTTCGTGCTGCCTGCTCATTGACATGAATTTTGTGTGCAGCCACTGCTAACCACACTGTTAATTGGCTGCATGCTTCAGCAGGGGTCCCACAATCGATACTTGCTAGCACTGCTTAAAGCTAGCCTGCACTGCTTAATGCTAGCCTAAAACCTCTTAAAGGGGAGATGCTTTTTGGCTGGAGCAGGGGGCTGGGAATCCCGTGTGAGCGGAATCTGACCTGGGAAAGACAGAAGAATGGCTGAACATGGGAGAGCGCGGGCACCCAGGTTTTCTGACGCTGCACTGGAGGTCTTGGCAGAGGAGGTAGAAATGAGGAGAGCCATCCTGTATCTGTAGGGGGCCAGGAGGCCCTCCAGACACATGGGGCTGGATTTTCATTGACCCGTGGAGGCGGGTTTGGAGGCGTGTGGGGGGTTAAAGTTGCAGATTCGGGGGTCCTGAACCCATCCCGCCTTCAACCCGCCTCCATGTCAGTTTCGCTGGAGGCGGGTACCCAACCTGTGCTGGGACCCGCCTCCCCGAGGCGGGAAGGGGATTAGTGGCAATAAACTGCCTGTTAACAGGTAGCTAACAGGCAGTTTTTTGCCTAATCCCTATTTTGATTCGTGAAATGTGGGCTTCCCGACAGGTCCCAACCACGCCAAGTTAGCAAGGCAGACCGTGGGTCTGCAGGGGTTGGAGGGGTCGATATGTCCGGTGGGCAGGTGAGTGATGAGTGCATGTGTGCAGAGGTAAGTGTGTAAGGTAAGTGTAAAGTGTGGGAAAAAGTTTTACTTACCGTAACTTCCTCCTGCAGGTGTCAGCCCTTCAGATCTCGGGAGTCAGAAATCTCACCCGCACAGAAAGCAGAATGGCCGTGGTGCTGTCAAAAACTGCAGCCTTCTGCTTTCTGTGCTGGAATGATTTCTAACTCAGCCTGAGAGGAAGGACTCAAGTTAGAAGACAGATTGTCAGTGTTTGACAGCTTCACAGAGCTGTCAAATGCTGATATTTCATCTGTCAAAAGCTCTTGACAGATGAAATGTCAATCTGTGACGTCATCTGTTGCCGGGTGGCCCTTAATTGGCCTGCTGAGCTCGCTGGGCGGGCTCAACAAGGTCAATCAAGTGAAAATGCAGTGGGTTGGCCACAAGTTGATGGAGGCGGGACTACAACCCAAAAAGTGGGAGTCCCGCCTCCATCATGTCTCCAGTATCAAAATCCAGCCCATGGTAAAAAGGCAGTGGGAGCAGATAGCCGTCGATGTCAATGCCAGGAGTGCAGCCCCAGGGAACTGGAGGCAGTATCGCAAGAAGTTTAATGACCTCACACGAGTGGTCAAGGCCAATGAATGCATCTTCAAATGCCATATCCTACCAACTGCACCACTAGCCTCAGCCACTGCTCAAATCAACACACCCCCATTACTCACCTACTAACAATCTCTATCAATCAGGACTCTTACCTAACATTCATATGCTTCGCCCCACCCTCTCACATTTAGCATTGTTGCAAGCCTCACACCCACATCTCACAGCTTACACACACTGCCAGTTATTTAATCATGACAGCCACATCACCCAAACATATTGCACAACACTCATTGGCAGGAGAAGGTGGCGCACAATTGGAGGCAGCAGGAACTAACTGAGGGGCAGAGGTGCACCTGCATGTTCTAACCCCCATGGAGGAGACGGTGCTGGCCATTATGGGAAGGGCCATTGCTGAGGCCATGGCCAGAAGCGGGGCTGAATCCATTGAAGATGACGGTATCCTCATACCTAATCCTCCTTCTCACATCCCATTTCCTCCTCATCCCACAATCTCTTCTGACTTATAAGCTGCAGATGGTGTAAGCATGCACCTCTTACTTTCCCCCCTCCCCTCAACACAGCTTTACCCTTGTGCCTTTTCCCTATCAGATACCCAAGAAGTGCAACCTGGCCAGGCAGTGGAGGAAGTCCAAGCAGAGAGTGATGATGAAGCCACACCGTCACTTGATTTCACACTCGCAGCCACCAGCTCAGATACTGACAGGGCGTGTATCTTAGAGGATAGCACAGAGGCTGGATCTGCACGCGATGAGACACCGGGCACAAGTGCGCTGCAGCCAGGGCAAGGATAGTGCAGGTGCCAGCTCACCGGTGGGGGGGTCCTTCATGCTGCTTAACGCGTGCTCAGCTGTGCGAGCTTAAGAGAGGACATCGGCTGGAGCGCTGAGCTGCAAAATGGCAGCACTGGCGTCAAATCAGTGTTGCACGCTGACTGACGTCATGATTTATCTGCGCTGCGTACTTCTGGCAGACGTTCACTGCGCGCGCGCTAACGCCTACTCCAAGATGGCGTCTGGCGCGCTTTGTGTCACAATTGTGCGCGCACTGCATATGTCATTTTGGAACTCTAAGAGCACTCACAGCGCCCAAAAAACGATGCAGCACTGGAGGTCCTGGTGGAGGAAATCCAGAGGAAGAGGGATGTCCAGTACCCATAAGGGGGAAGGACACTACCTCGCCCTCCTGTCCCTTTCTCTTGCAGCAGCTGGCATTTTTCTGCCTGGTCTCATGTCCTCCTCCCATTCCTCCTGCAGACCAAGGGGGACCCCGAGCAAGATGCCGATGACCATGCACTCCCTTTCTCCTGGTGACTCCTATAATGTGTCCAATAAGGCAGAGTAGCACAGCACTTACACTTTTTAGGTGAAGTCCTCAGAGAATTTCCGGAATAAATGTTGCTCGAATGTTGGTGAAGTCTTGACAAAGTGTCCCAGAAAGCCTCCCGATGTGTTTCAAAGGTCCGCTTCACAGCTCCAGCAGCAATAACCATGTAATAGTGGTGAGTATCCCTTTAAGTAGTGCTTGAAATTGACATTAACAGCGTTTTTACTCCCAAACAGCTGGTTGCTGTTAGGAGAGGGCATTAGTTGAAGCGCTAGCCACCAAAATGCCGTGCAGCCTCTTTAATGAGCGCCAGCAGACATTTTAATTGGTAATCAGCTGTTTAACAAGTCTCCAGGCAGCCGTTCCTAGCGCAGGCTTCAACTCCTTTACCAAGATGGCGTCTTGGTAAAGGCGTTAGCGTGCGCAGTTAACGTCCACCGGAAGTATGCAGAGCAGGCAGAACATGACGCCAATCAACGTGTTGTGCTGATTTGATGCCAGCGCTGCCAGTTTGGAGCTCCACACACCAGCTGACGCCCTCTCTTAAGCTCGCACAGCGGAACGCGTTAAGCAGCATGAAGGACCCTCCCACCAACGCTATTTAAAGGGATCATCAACTACTTACAGGTTAGCAGCTGGTTGTTTCTTGCTGTTGCTACAATTCTACATGTTTTTGGTGCTTTCAATGGTTGTTTCAAGTTTCAAAAGTCTACAGGGAGTGGTATGGCAGGTGCTGAAGTACCTTTCGCTGACTTCAAGGCTTCTGCAAAAAAACAGTTGCTCCCAGACATGGGTCCACTAGTAGGCCTTCCTCTTGGAATCGAGCATGACTGGGAGAATGAGCTGAGGCCAAGCAGAGCAGGACAAGCAGCTAGAAGAGGGAGGAGGAGGAGAAGGGGAAGGGGGAGAAGGGCTCTCAGCAGGAGGCCATATCCACCCAGGGTGTTCAGGGAGCAATTCTCCTACCTGAACCTCAGCGACAACCAATGTTTGAGACGTCTGTGCTTCACTCAGGAGGTTGTTACTGAAATCCGCCAACTGCTGCAACCACAGCTCCAACCTCAGAGCAGGGCAAGGACCACATTGCCAGTGCGCATTGCCAGTGCGCATTGCCAGTGGCTGGGAAGGTGACCGTGGCGATTAACTTTTATGCGTCTGGCTTCCTCCAGGCTGGTGCTGGAGATATTAGCAACATCTCGGAGTTTACAGTCCACATTCGCATAAGGGAGGTCACTGAGGCTCTCTATTCAAAGAGAGATAACTTCATTTCATTCCCTCTTGTCTGAGACAAGCAGGCGGAACGAGCACGAGGGTTTGCAAGGTTTTCAGGTTTCCCCATGGTGCAGGGTGCCATTGACGGCACGCACATTGCGTTGTGGGGGGTGCATGTACTCTGTCATGTACCGGGACCGAAAGGGATTCCACTCTCTCAACGTCCAGCTGGTGTATGACCATAGGCAGCCCATCATGCAGGTCAATGCCCGGTATCCTGGCAGCTGTCATGATGCCTTCATTCTGTGCCAGCTTTACTTTAGCCACATGGCAAACCAAAGACTGGCTACTGGGTGAGAAGGGCTATCTGCTGACGACCTATCTGATGACTCCAGTTCGCAACCCACGCACATGTGTGCAGCTTCTTCTTCTTCTTCTTCTTCTTAGGCAGTCCCTCGGAACCGAGGATGACTTGCTTCCACATTAAAAATGAGTTCTCAGGTGGCTGATGAGTCCAATGCGGGACCTACAGTCTCTGTCACAGGTGGGGCAGACGGTGGTTGACGGGGCGGGTGGGGTGGGGTGCTTGGGTTGACGTGCGCTCCTTCCGCTGTTTGTGCTTGGCTTCTGCTTGCTCCCTGCGAAGAGACTCGAGGTGTTCGGCGCCTTCCCGGATGCTTCTCCTCCACTTTGTGCGGTCTTGGGCCAGGGATTCCCAGGTGTCAGTGGGGATGTTACACTTTTTCAAGGAGGCTTTGAGGGTATCCTTGAAGCGTTTCCTCTGCCCACCTGGGGCTCTCTTGCCATGTCGGAGCTCCGAGTAGAGCACTTGTTTTGGGAGTCTCGTATCGGGCATGCGGACGATGTGACCCGTCCATCGGAGCTGATCGAGCGTGGTCAAAGCTTCGATGCTGGGGATGTTGGCCTGAGCGAGAACACTGACGTTGGTGCGCCTATCCTGCCAATGGATTTGCAGGATCTTGCGGAGGCAGCGTTGGTGGTACCTCTCCAGTGCTTTGAGGTGCCTGCTGTACATGGTCCACGTCTCTGAGGCATACAGGAGGGCGGGTACCACTGCTGCTCTGTAGACCATGAGCTTAGTGCCGGGTTTGAGGTCCTGGTCTTCAAACACTCTCTTCCTCAGGCGACCGAAGGCTGCACTGGCACACTGAAGGCAGTGTTGGACTCCGTCATCGACATCTGCCCTTGTTGACAGTAGGCTCCCGAGGTATGGAAAGTGGTCCACGTTGTCCAAGGCCTTGTCGCTTCGGTGAAGGTGTTGACGATGGTTTGGAGTTCGACCTCCGAGTGAGCGCAGACTCAAGTGTGCAGCATGCATACAATGAGAGCCATGCGCCCACAAGAAATCTGATAGAGCAGACCATTGGCGCGCTGAGGCAATGATTTTCCTGCCGGGACCTCTCTGGAGGAGCCATGCAGTACTCGGCTGAGCAGGTCTCAAGATTTGTGGCATCCTAGACAGACCCTTTTTGCCCGGGCTGTAGGTGAAGAACTAATTCAAGTGCGATACCAGTAACCTCAATCCCAATTCCCCATTCCCCATTCACCAACAGTCACACACTCCTTACCTTCCCTCTGTCATTGACCATCACATCGTCTTCTCGGCCAAAATGCAAAAATAAAAGTTCACATAAAATAAACATTCCAAACCCAATTTATAAATTAAAAATCATGCCATAGTGCATACAAACGTAAACTAATCACCCTTGTGCATTCCCTTAGTGCCTGTCTTTCATGTGCCTTTGCCTGTCCTAGTGCTCCTACACAGCGCTACCCCAGTGGCCGCAGCATGGCTGGTGGAAGGCTGCTGATTTTCAGTGGAGGAGACTGCAGATGGCTTTGGAGGATGACCTCGAGCAGCTTCAGACTGCACCCTCTCGGCATGGGTGGCAGCAGTCTGGGCTGGCTGGCTGGCAGGCAACAGCAAGGGCACTGGCAGAGTGGCAGGGGTGGCAGGAGGAATGCTGTCATCCTGAGCGAGGACAGCAGGCTCGTGCTCCATGGAGCCACTGCCACTCCCCCAGGGCGGCGCCTCAGCAAACCTAGTAATCAGTTGGAGGACAGATTGCTGGACCGCTGTGACACCCTGCAAGCCCCATTGATGGTCACACACCAGCTGGACCGTTGAGAGAGTGGAATCCCTTTCGGTCCCAGTATATGGCAGAGTTGACATGTCCTTCCGATAATGGCCAGCAGTGTCTCCTCCATGGGGGTTAGAGAATGCAGGTGCACCTCTCCCCCTCAGTTAGTCCCTGCTGCCTCCTGTTGTGCGCCACCTTCTCCTGCAAGAGAGAGGGAAGTGTGTCAGTGAGTGTCGTGCAATATGTTTGGGTGATGTGGCTGTCATGATTGAATAGCTGGCAGTGTGTGCAAGCTGTGAGAATGTGGGTGTGAGGCCTGCAACAGTTCGTGAGGGTGATGTGAAGCATATGAATGTTAGGTATGAGTCCTGATTGATAGAGATTGTTGGTAGGTGAGTGATGGGGGTGTGTTGATTTGAGCAGTGGCTGAGGCTAGTGGTGCAGTTGGTAGGATATGGCATTTGAAGATGCATTCACTGACCTTGACCACTCGTGTCAGGTCATTAAACTTCTTGCGACACTGCTTCCAGTTCCTTGTAGCTACACTCCTGGCATTGACCACCGCAGCTATCTGCTCCCATTGACTTCTCACCGTGTGTCTGGAGGGCCTCCTGGCCCCCTACGGATACAGGACATCTCTCCTCTTTTCATCCTCCTCCACCAAGACCTCCAGTGCAGCGTCAGAAAACCTGGGAGCCCGCTCTCTCCCAGGTCCTGCCATTCTTCTCTCTTTCCTCGGGTTAGATTCAGGTCACAAAAGTCTCCCAGCACCTGCTCCAGCCACAATGCACCTCTCCTTTAAGAGGTACAGGCTAGCTTTAAGCTTTAACATTTTCCAGTTTTGACGAAGGGTCATCGACCCGAAACGTTAACTCTTTTTCTCTCTCCACGGATGCTGCCTGGCCTGCTGAGTGTTTCCAGCATTTTCTGTTGTTATTTCAGATTTCCAGCATCCGCAGTATTTTGCTATTGTTTAAGCAGTGCCTGCTAGCTTTAAGTAGTGCGAGCATGTTATGATTTTAGGCCCCTTGCTGATGCAGGCAGCCAATCAACAGCACGGTTAGCGCTGGCTGCACCGTTTTCGGGAGCTATCCAATTTAGCCCCCACTGACTTTCAAAAACATCCAATATAACAAAATTAGCTTATAAATCCTTCAATAACACTGAAACTATATAAAACACGCTGTACCATGGCCCTTATCACATTAGGTTTGTGTATTGGTCCCAGAGGCAACTTAATGAAGGGCGTTTGCTGCATATTATGTTGTAACAGTGACTTTTGCTCTTAGTTTGAGAACATTTCAAGCATGAATAATAGTACGGGTAACAGAAACAAATTGAATATATCAAGAACCGTATAAAGAATAGTCTTAAAGCTAAAACAAAACAGGTTGAAATAACTACTACGAAGGCAAAACACTGTGGATGCTGGAAATCTGAAATATAAACAGAAAACGCTGGAAATGCTCAGCAGGTCAGGCAGCAAATCCACAGATTTTAAGTTTATAGTTTGAAATACCTGTTCGCTAACAGGGCAGGACATGTGGGAACTCCAGAACATTTCACGTGTCCTGGAAAACGACATATGCAGGAAGTGCCTCCAACTGCTCAAGCTTGAGCTGAGGGGCGTCTGGCGTCACTGCAGTGCATACGGGAAGCTGAGAGTTTCGTGGACAGCACATTTCAGGAGATGATCACCCCGCAACTAATCACAGAATCAGAATCACAGAATCCCCACAGTGCAGATAGAGGCCATTTCGGCCCGTCGAGCCTGCACCGACACATATCCCACGTATTTAATCCCCCCTAACACTAAAAATTCACTTGGTTGCGCCTCCCGTTAGCGCCTTAAGAGGGCGCTTATGGGGCGCAAAGCCGCTAACGCCCGGGCGCAGCGATGTTTGCGCCGCTCGAGAACTTAACTTGAGATTGTGCAGCGGCGCTAAAACTTACCGCTGCGACCACCTGCGCGCGCAGATTGTGACGTCATTCCATGGTGCAACGCCCTTGGGGCGCCCCGTAGCGGAAATTGAGTGGCGCCCCCTGCCTTACCGCCTGGCGCTTCCAACAACCAGAAGACTGGAACGCTATCAATCGCTGTGGGGCTGGGGGGGGGCGCTATTTAAAGGGGGCCTCTTCCTGTCTTTTATTGTTGGTGGCATTTTTGAACTACGCATTCTGAGAGAGAGAGGGAGAGACTTCTGGAGAGATTCAACGTTGTGTGAAGGAGTTTTGGGTACTGAGCAGCACTTTGCAGGTTCATTTTGATTTGCCATTCCTTGTATCGATTTAGCAGAGACTGTGGGAGCTGCACTCTGAGCTCTTTGCCTGGTACTTTCCATTGTTCTTTCCAGCACATTTGATGTGCAAGTCTCTCCAGGCCGAGATTCAAGGCAGCAATGAACAGGATGTGGATGGAAAGCAAGATTAACCATCCCCTTTAAGAACTGGCCCGTGCCATTGTGTGTGTGTTCCATTGCTGACTGACATTACATGAGCTTCGCCAGCGCTCCGAGTTAGCGCCTCACTGCTCGGCCTTTGTGCCTTAAGAGAGGTGTGCAGCGCCTGCTTTAGCGCTCCACTCACCTCCCGGGGCGGTAAAAGTGAAGTTTCCTGTCAGTGCCGATAATTAGCGCCAGGCGCTAATATTTGCGTCCGGACGATATTTGCGCCCCAAATGGGGCGCGACCTAATTTCTACCCCTAAGGGTCAATTTATCATAGCCAAATCAACCTAACCCGCACATCTTTGGACTGTGGGAGGAAACCGGAACACCCAGAGGAAACCCACGCAGACACGGGGAGAATGTGCAAACTCCACACAGACAGTCACCCGAGGCCGGATTCGAACCCGGGTCCCTGGCGCTGTGAGGTAACCGTGCTAACCACTATGCCACTGTGTTGCCCAGTGAACGACAGAGAGTTCAGGAGGAGAGGGAGTGGGTGACCACCAAGCAGACTAGGAGGAACAGGCATGCCGTGCAGGAATCCCCCGGGAGTGTGTTGAATACCAGTGAGGGTGATGACACCTCGGGGGAGAGCAGTCGGAAGCAAATCCATGGCACCATGGGAGACTCGGCAGCATGGGGGGGGCACAAGAAAATGTGGAAATGCAGTTGTTACAGGGGATTTGATAGCCAGGGGGATAGAGAGTCATTTCTGCAGCCGCAGACGCAAGTCCCAAATGGTGTGTTGCCTCCCTGGTGCCAGGGTAAAGGATATCACTGAACGGGTGCAGGACATTCTGCGAGGGAACAGCCAGAAGTCGTGGTTCCATGTTGGAACCAATGACATAGGTAGGAAAAGGACTGAAGTCCT
The DNA here is from genome assembly GCA_030390025.1 of Squalus acanthias. NCBI lineage: Eukaryota > Metazoa > Chordata > Chondrichthyes > Squaliformes > Squalidae > Squalus > Squalus acanthias. The sequence goes on from CM059430.1 coordinate 10,229,334, forward strand.
ACAGGCAAAGTTTCAGGAGCTAGCAAAAAGGTGAAAGAACAGGATCACAAAGGTGGTAATCTCCGGATTACTACCAGTGCCACGTGCTAGTGAGTACGGAAACAGGAAGATAGTGCAGGTGAATGCGTGGCTGGAGAAGTGGTGCAGGAGGGAGGGCTTCAGATTCCTGGGGCATTGGGACCGGTTCTAGGGCAGGAGGGACCTGTACAAGCCGGACGGGTTGCACCTGAACAGGGCAGGGACCAATCTCCTCACGAGGACGTTAACTAGTGCTGTGGGCGGAGGGGTTTAAACTAATTTGGCTGGGGGAGGGGCACCAGGACGCAGCAGCAGCGAGGAGAGACAAGGTGCATAAAAAACTAGGAGGGGCATACAGCAACAGAACAAAGAATAGTGTAGAAAGAGCAGGAATTAGATGGAGGAAAAAAGTAAAGCCGACTAACGTGGTATTGGAATGCAATTGTGTTCATGCGAGGAGTGTTATAAGTAAGGTTGATGAGATACAGGCGCAAGTTGCCACATGGAGTTATGATATAATGGTTATAACGGAGACCTGGCTTAAACATGGGCAGGAATGGGAACTAAATATTGCTGGCTACAATGTATTCAGGAGGGATAGGGAAGAAAAAAAGACAGGAGGGGGTGGCAGTATTGATCAAGGCTCGAAGGGCCGAATGGCCTACTCCTGCTCCTATCTTCTATGTTTCTATGTTTCTATGTTAAGGATAATATTACTGTTCTACAGAGTGATGATATATTGGAGGGTTCAAAGACTGAATCTATTTGGATAGAGTTAAGGAACAGCAAAGGAGTTGTTACATTGCTGGGTGTTTACTATAGACCTCCAAATAGTGAGAAGGAGATAGAGGAGCTAATCTGTAGGCAAAATTCAGTTACGTGTAAAAATGATAGAGCAGTAATAGTAGGGAACTTCAATTACCCTAATATAGACTGGGGGAAAAGAGTAAAGAGCAAGGAGGGGGAAGAATTCCTAAAAAGTGCACAGGAGAACTTCCATAATCAGTATGCTTTTAGCCCAACGAGGAAGGAATCAGTACTGGATCTAGTTCTGGGGAAGGAAGAAGGCAAGTGGAGTGTGTTGCAGTGGGAAAACGGGCTGGATTTTACCAACCTCGGCAGGTCCGTGGCAGGAGATGTCGGTGGCGGGTCCCGACCCCGCTGCTGGTTCCAGCCCGCTGTCCGAAATGATTTTCCCCTGTTTGGGCTTGTTAAGCCCGCCCAACGTGTTTGCCGGCCAATTGAAGGAAGCGGGTCTGATGACGTCATTTGATGACGCATCATCAGCTGGTTTCCTTAAAGGGACCATGGCCAAATTTACTTTGACATTTGTGCTGTCGGGGTTCTACAGCATTGAGGTGCTGCAAACACTGACAATCACTGCATGGAGGTGCACGGCTGCACCCAGGCTCTCCCATGACTCCCTCCACATGCTTATGGAGGGAGTCACAGCACACAGGGAGGCTCTCTTCCCTTCCAATGGGTGGAAAAGACCTCCCCAGGAGACCATTGCACATTGCATAGGACGACACAAGCAGGGATGCCGTCAGGAGGACCAGGCTGCAGTGGCGCAAACCTTTCAATGATCTCAGTAGATCACGAAATGTTACTGCAAAGCCACACTCAACCTCATCCTGCTGTGCCTCTCATCACATCCCCATCCGTCTGCCTTCCCTACCCTACTCCTGCAGATCCTTACTCACACCAACTTACCTTGCAGCTCCACCCATCCCCCTCGATCCCCATCTTACTAGCCACCCTCACACTCACCCTCATCCTAGTCCAATCATACCACTAACAACACACAAGGGTAGGCACTTGTGTGTTTTAGCCAATGTTTATGTGAAGTTTCTGTTAATGTGGTGTCAAACATTGAAATCTTTATTTTCAACACTTTCCGTTCTTGGACAGATGTGTGTGCACCTTTGAAAGTGGCTTAGTGAGTTGCAGTGAATAGTGAAACATAACGGTACCCCCCGCAATGGTGATGAGTGTGAAAGGAATGGCTTGGGCATTGTAGGGATCCTTTATGGTGTTGGTGTGGGGTGGTGCCAACCTGGTGCATCATGTGGCAGCTAGGGTGTGCAGAGTCAAGTGAAGTAAATGTGGCCATGGTGAGGCCATCCCTGGCCTCCCGGGCAGCAATGTGGTCGGGTGCTGATGCCCTCTGTCCTGTGCAGCATCAGCTGATTGCAGAGAAGGTTGGTGTTGTTGTTGGTGCTGCTGGTGTGCCTGGTGCTGCTGGTGTTGGGGCTGATTGTGGTCAGATTCTGAGGACCAAAGTGAGATAGTTTCAAGGGCACTGATGCTGATGGAATAGATGGCAGGTGAAGTGGAGATGACAGAAGCCATCTGTCAATGGTGAGAGAGGTAATGAGGTCAGACTGGATGGAGACTTGTGTAAAGACTTGCAGCATCCTGAATCTGTTGTGGAAATGCAGTTTTGAGAAGCAAGTGGCTAAGGGAAGATATCTGAATCATCTGGGAGCTTTGACTTGACATTTGAAGCTGTCAACTCATGAGATGAAACAATGACAAGTCACCTCCCACCTCAGCTTCACTGATGAGGTCTAGGCACAGCGGGAAACCGATGGGCAACCTGTCAAAATAAAGAATCTGGGAGAAAAGCATTGTTAATTGGCTGTAAACAAGCCACTAATGATTTCAATTGCCTCTCCCGTCGCTGTGTGTCGGGTCTGCTCAGCGCTGGCAGACCCGACATTTGAGAAAGGTGCATGGCGGCGGGTTGACAGTGGGGTCCCGACCCACTGTCAAAAAAATATTTTCCCACCTGACCCATCACCGATCGCACCCGCTGACCCCCCGCAAAATTCCCCGCAACATCTGGGTAATAGTGATCATAATATAATTAGGTTTAAAGTAGTTATCAAAAGGACAAAGAAAAATTAAAGGTGAAAATACCCAACTGGAAGAGAGCCAGTTTTAATGATTTAAGAAGGGATCTAGCACAGGTGGACTGGAAACAAAGATAGTTAAAGGAATGGTGAGGCCGATTAGGGACAAAAAAGGAAATCTTCTTTCGGAGGTAGAGGGCATGACTGAGGTACTAAATGAGTACTTTGCATCTGTCTATAGAGACATCCATGTCCAGACAATCTCGCCCTCCCAGTATCAATCTGTTCAAGGAGAAAAGGCACTAAAATGGGCATAGAAGGTGAGGAAGTTATCGTGTAATAATCTGGCAGCATACCTGGCACTTCTGCTTGCTGTATTTAGTGGGCCACAGGGTCAGTAGATTAATATATGGCATCATTACACAGTGGCCTGGAATGACTGTGCTAATAGAAAGATAAACCATTGGCAGAGTGCAGTGTAGTCTGCCTAAACAACAGTGTAACAATTTTAGATTGAAGTAAAGTTAAGGTGCATTGTTAGCCAACATTGTAAAATGAAGCCATTTGTTAGCAGTTTCCTTGACAACCTTGCGTAGCCCAGCAATTTTTTTCTCACCTGCTCCTAGGTTCAGGCCACAGGTGAGACAGTATTCACTCACTCTGTCACCTCCATCCATGATGCTCCTGCACTGCTATTTATGCAGGGTGCTCCTCAACTCCACAAAGAGCCATCTACTCTGCAGGACCTCCAAAGCAGTGTCACTGATGGGTGCAGTTCTCACCTCTTATCTGCCTTCAGCCATTTTTTCCCTACAAGTGCAATTCATCCTTAAAGGTGATCAACAGCCCTTTAAGAGCTGCTGGTTTTGTATAATCTGCCCACCGACCCCACTATATTCCCAGTGTGCCAATAATTGTACCTCAGGAGTGCCAAATACTTGTTATAATGAGCAGTTCTGGGCACCACACCTTCGGAAGGATCTATTGGCCTTGGAGTGAATGATACCTGGACTTCAAGGGTTAAGTTACGAGGAGAGATTACACAAATTAGGGTTGTATTCCCTGGAATGTAGAAGGTTAAGGGGTGATCTGATTGAAGTTTTCAAGGTATTAAGGGAAATAGATAGGGTAGATAGAGAGAAACTATTTCTGCTGGTTGGGGATTCTAGGACTCGGGGGCATAGTCTAAAAATTAGAGCCAGACCTTTCAAGAGTGAAATTATTAAACACTTCTACACACAAAGGGTGGTAGAAGTTTGGAACTCTCTTCTGCAAATGGCTATTGATGCTGGATCAATTGTTAATTTTAAATCTGAGATTGATAGACTTTTGTTAACCAAAGATATTAAGGAATATGGGCCAAAGGCGGGTATATGGAGTTAGGTCGCAGATCAGCCATGATCTCATTGAATGGCGGAACAGGCTCGAGGGGCTGAATGGCCTACTCCTGTTCCTATGTCCTTCCATCATAGCACAAGGTCAGCAGGAAGCACTACAATCAGGACTGCTTTATCCACCCCGATATAAATGCCTGCAGAAAGTGAAACGAGCAAAATATAAGGTAAGACTAAGGAATATGCAATCACTAAAATTGGCTCAAACATTAAAATAACACCTAGCAAGATTATGTAGTCATGTTGAATTTCCTGAGGCAAATTATACTATTTTATGCAACACTAAAGAGCTTGTTCTGCACATTTTTAGAACAAGAACCTTTGAAGAAGATCTCTCACCCTTTCCAATTCAGGCAAGCCAACTTGTCCTTTCAACACAAAGCCCTAATAGTCAATTTAGATAGGTCGCTACTGTTTCACCAGAGAAATCAAATATATAGTGACATCCAACAATCCATATCTGGGCCAAGTATAATTTTCATCCAAACATATAATTCAATTTGAATCATTCCTATTTATTCCTTCAGTGTTGAGCAGTCTGAGCATAACATTTCTGTGCAAGTTGGCTGTGCATTTACCAAGATTCAGTGAATACTTTAATAGATCTGCCTCGAAGGTCTCTTTGGTGAAGCTACAAAAATAATAATCTTGGGACCGTCCTTTAGTACACTGGAGCAATAATAGGAAATAAGAGTATTTTATAGTCATATTGCAACCTTATATTGTCGCAGTTTTCATAGTCTTGACGTTCATAACACGATTGTAGCACACGAATTATAAAATTGATGCAAGCGATGTATACTGACATATGCTGACTGATCTACTGAGACTCAATTATGAAACAGCAGGTAAACCACACTCAATGAACTTGAAATGACACAGTACTATATGAGCATATGTATTCTAGAGTTCCTCTCTCCCTTACTTTAGATGGGTTAATGCCACCATCAAAATAGTGAGAGGAGTTTCAGGCGAACAAGTAACACGTTTTAATGCTAGCATCCCATGGCGTAATTTCGAATCCAAGGGCTGATCAGCTGCAGGGGAAACCATTTGCTTAATGGACTGAATCAAGACATTAGCAGATGTACCTACGCATCAATCTTCTTATGTTGGGATTTGTCCTCCAGAAATAGGTTGTGATTCATGGTGCAGGGCACTAGTGATGGATTTTAAGGAGAAGTTTTCAATAGTAATGGTGATAGCTGGGACTGGCAATTTAGATGAGGTTACAGCCACTGACATTGTGATGGGGTGGCAAGTATTTGATGTATAGATCATGCCCATCTATCACTAATAAGGGACTTTGGCAATCCTTTCAACGTTTAAACTCTTTAAGATGCATTTCAATGGTTTTACTGATTATAGCTTCAGATTCCTTTATTATAATTATTTTTCTGGTTTAAGAAGAACATTTTGTTCTGATAGAAAACCTAAGTAAAGAAAACTACTATAACAAACTTGTAGTCAGGGCCACAATCTGAGATAACTTGAATGGCATCAGACATGAAGACACTGGGGACTAATGAACTTGCACTCAGGTACTTGGACAGCCTCTTATACACTATAGGGCAGCCAATATGTTGATAATAAGATTTGTGACATTGTGGTCTGCATGTTGAGCAAGTGAGTCCCCAGGGCTAACAAGAACAAGGGACAGACTGCCGCTGTGTGTGGAGAATGCAGAACCATGAAGCACTCATGTGTCTTAACTTGCATACCGCTTTAGTATCTTGAGATCAATCCAACAGAAATTGTTCAATGTAGAGTACTGGGAAAAATATCCTTTATTAACACATTCTTCTGCCACTGGAGACTCCCTTCATCATTTTCCAGTAATTATTTTTGTGCATGTATCAGTTCACATGGAGCTTGTCTGAATGGATTACTTTGCTGGACAGAGGGATTCAGCCCGTCATAATCGGGTTTTTATTGACAGAAGTCAATAAAACAGGAGTATCCGTATTGGCGGGGAAGCTTAGCAGTCTCATATTGAAGGCACATCAGCCCAATAGCATCATTTAATGGCTTGCTTAATTGTTTCTGTATGCTTTTTAAGGTGTGGGTAATTTTGAAAGAAAGACTTGCATTTATATACTGCCTTTCATGACCACTGGACGTCCCAAAGCGCTTTACAGCCAATTAAGTGCTTTTTGAAGTGTAGTCACTGTTGTAATGTAGGAAACACGGCACACAGTTTGCGCACAGCAAGCTTCCACAAACAGCAAAGTGATAATGACCAGATAATCTGTTTTTTAGTGATGTTGATTGAGGGATAAATATTGGCCAGGACACCAGGGATAACTCCCCTGCTCTTCTTCAAAATAGTGCCATGGGATCTTTTACGTCCACCTGAGAGAGCAGGCGGGGCCTCGGTTTAACCTCTCATCCGAAAGACTGCACCTCTGACAGTGCAGCACTCCCTCAGTACTGCACTGGAGTGTCAGCCTAGATTTTTGTGCTCGAGTCTCTGGAGTGAGATTCGAACCCACAACCTTCTGACTCAGAGGTGAACATGTTACCCACTGAGCCACGGCTAAATCTGAATTAAATCTTGGCATAGTCGATGCACAAATATAACAAGATTCCTGTGCATTACCAACCTGTACTATCCAGTTAATATTTTGTTCAAATATCAATCACATTTGAGAGCTGCTGGGGAAATCCACTCTGCTGGGTTACAGGAAAGAGTGTCTCTGTATACTTTGTGATGCCTGAAACCTTCAGGCTCAAAATAAATACTAAAAATCGATTATACTTGGAGTATACTTTGTGTTACCAATAGTTAATAATCTCTGTACACGTCATTAATCTTTCCAATGCTCCCAGATCATTATTGGCCTTTTTGTACATTTCTTGATTGAAATTATAGTTCTGGCAAGATCATGATCAATGTCACTGATTTATGGGTTTCATGGAAAAATGGATGGGTAAATGCAATTCTCCGAATCCCATACAGTAAGATTGGGTTTGATTTAATCAGTAGGGGGCGATTTTAACCCTACTGGCTCTGCAGAAACCTGGCGGGTGGGCAGTTAAAATCTCCCTGGCTCTTACCTGTCCAAAAGCCGCCATGATCGTTAATATCTGCAATTTTAACCTGCTCTCCTGAGCAGGCAGCAAGGACACGCGCCCGGAGCCAACGGGGTCCTTCTTTACATAGGCATGTTGCGTCCCAATGACATCATTGAGACCTGACTGTAATTTTAACTCAGGGCTGAGTGGGGAATCCACCTGGAGTTAGTAGTATACCTGCCCATGATGGGAAGGGTTACATTATATGATTGGATTTTGTTTCTCGTTTGGCTGTTAACCAAATTATTAAATTAAACTCTTTTTAACTTTTGATTCAGCAATATGCAGGGGGGTTTTTTAATTCATAAGCGTGACCTGATATAAAGAAAGAACATAACTACCCTCAGGGTGTGAGACACATACAGCTTCTTGGAAGCATTTGACTCTAGTGCTATCTTGCTTTATAAAATGCAAAGGCAAAGCTAGTTCACATCAGGCAAATCCATACTCATTTGCTTTATTTCTATTTCTCACCACTTCACAAACAGCATGTCAACTCTGGATTTTCCTGGGTTCCACCCGCACGGTGTGGGGGGGCCGAGAGACAGCGGGAAATCTGGAAGGTCGGATTTCCTGGCCCGCTGTGGAGTTTTAACTCCACGGTGTGAGTGCGACATCAGGGGTGGGCTCCCTGCCCGGAAGTCAGCCTGATTGACAGGCTGGCTTCCAGTCGTGCGGGGAACTTGGAGAAGGAGGCCATAGCAACAGGTAAGTCCTGGGCCCAGGATGTGTGGCGGGTGGGAGGGGTCCAAGCCCGGACGGGGGGTCCGATCGGAGTCGCGATCCCTGGGGGGACCAGATCCCCGACCCTGGGGTCGAGTCGCAATCCTGGGGGGGTGGTGTTCCAGGCTGGGGGTGGGGGTGTCCGATCCCTGGGGGGGGGTCGAATCCACGACCCCAGAGAGGGCCAGGCTGCTGGTGGGGGAATTTGGGAGGCCATGAGGAAGCTCTCCTGCTTCTCCCGGCCCACAAGGATTGCTGCCCGAGGCTGAGGCCGCCTCGTTGCAGCTACTAGGAATCCCGAGCCCTGGGATCCCCAGCCACCTGCAGTAAAACCTGCAAAATAGGTTAAAGTAGAGGCTTCACGCCTCATTATCATATGTAAATTGCCAACCCGCCGGCTTCCACCTTTAATGAGCGAGTCCGTCTGCGAGCGAGAAACCCCCTCGGGAGAGGGGGGGGGTTAGTTAATTAAAGCAATTAACAGCTAGTTAAGTGGCTATTAAGAGCTATTTTTACCTGGGGTTTGAACTTTCACTGGGTGTCCACGGGATTCCCGAGCTTCCTGAACCTCGCCAGTGAAAGCAAGGTGAGAGCAGAGCAGCAATTGAGGGGGCTGAACAAATGACAGTCAAAAAATCCCATAAATACTGAGACCTCACTCCTGCTTCCTTGCCTAAGGGAAAGGCTTTTGCTCACACCACTTGTTCTGAGAGTTTGCTTTCAGGAGTTTGCAGGTAATTTTGACAACTTTGGAGGTCACTCTCACTACATTGGAGGATTGTGCATATGATCTCCACTTTACATTTGTCATATATCAGATCAGCATGGGTGCCACTTATGCTGTTTCACCTTGGACCTCACATGAGGAACAAAAATAGCACCAGCAGCAACAACACCAGCAGGAGTGGCAGCAGCCTTCTTCTCATGGACCTGCTGCTCCACAAGCGAGAGGGGATGAGCACAGGGGTGCACCTCGCAGGAGGTGATACCCCCAACACAGTGTATATAGGCAGAGGATCAGCTTCCTGGACATGACTGAACACCAGTGCCTCAGGCGGCTCAGTGTATTGCATCAGGTTGTGGCAGACATTTGTAGCCTGCTGGAAGAAGATCTGCTGCCAAGTGGACCTGGTGGACACGCTTTACAGTTGGCTGTCAAAGTGACTACCACCCTCAACTTCTTCACCTCAGGCTCCTTCCACGGATCTGCAGGAGATATTTGCAGGATTTCTCAGTCGGCTGCCCACAAATGGACCACCCAGGTGACCGATGTCATGTTTGCCACCGATGAAGCCAGTCAGAATGACTGGGCACTCGGCTTTGCAGCTCCGACTGGCTTCCCACAAGTGCAGGGTGTCATCGACTGCACACATGTGGCCATCAAGGCACCCCCAGATCACCCAGGAGTGTTTGTGAACCGGAAGGGCTTCCACTCCCTCAATGTGCAGCTCATCTGCAACCACAAAAAGATCATCATGCATGTGTGTGCCAGATTCCCAGGGAGCTGTCGTGATTTATTCACCCTGCACCAGTCCACCGTCCCGCAGCTTTTCACACCTCCGACCAGACTTACCGGCTGGCTGCTTGGAGACAAGGGATATCCACTGAAGACATGGCTGATGACACCCTTGAGGAGGCCAAGCAATGAAGTCAAAGAGCGCTACAATCAAAGCCAAATGATGATGAGGTGTGTAATGGAGCAAGCACTCGGGATGCTGAAGATGCGCTTCAGATGCCTGGACAGATCAGGAGGAGCCCTTCAATATGCACCAGCCAGGGTCCCCAGAATGATCGTGGAATGCTGCGCTCTGCACAACATAGCTCAGCAGCGAGGATTGGAGCTGCTGGAGGAGCAAGGTGCAGAGTCCAGAGCCCCTTCGGAGGAGGAGGAGGAACAGGAGGAGGAGGAGGAAAAACAGGAGGAGGAGGAGGAGGAGGAACTTGATGTGGACATGGCACCAGCAGTGGCACACGTTGCTGCCTGGGATAGCCTCATACTTGGCACGATTTATTTAGGTTGCACCAGTGCACCCATGTGGCATCCAGATGCTGAACCAACTTCCCCCCCCCCCCGCCCCCCCACAAAACCACAAAGCAGTCCTAAAATGATCAAACCACTCCTGTCACAGACAGCCATTGCTCGCAGTTCAGTCATGTCTTACCATTCATTACAAGTGACAAGGCCACTTGCCAGGCAAAGAAATAATTTGATGTGCCTCCAAGTAACATAACCTTAACAGTGCAAAATTGCCAAAAACAGCCATGTGCATGCCCTTGTGCATCTACAGTTCTTCCATCTTCGTCTTCCTCCGAATTCTGTCGTGCAACACCTGTGGCTTCAGGAGAGGTGGAGGCAGGCGGCTCACTTCCTTGCTTTGACTGCTGAGATGCTTTTGGCCGACATCCTCTGGGTTTTGGAGCCCGTGAGAACCCGCCAAAGACTGCTTCTCCTGCACCTGTGCAGGGGCAGACTCGGCCATCTGGACACGAAACAGCATGTGAGGCTATAACTGAGGGCGGGGGGGCGGGGGTTGGGGGGGGGCGCGGGGGGGGCGCAACTGGAGAGAAGTGGAAGTGCTTTGAGCAGAGTCCCCATTTCTATGTCCCTTTTCACCATCACCCCTCTCATGGCCCACCCACATCTCCCTGCTAGCAAGGAGCTGGAGAGCACTTTGCTGCACATCAGTGGGGCGATGAATAGCCAAGTCTAGGTTTCTATCCATCCTTGTTAAGGTGGCATTGAGTGTGCGAGCTGTTGGTGAGAGCAAGCATGCACTTGTTTGAATGCCGTGTTTGATGCTCCATGTGGGTGGCCAATCTTTCCATGGATGAACACACCATAACCATGGCCTGCGACATCTAGCCAGTCACGCTGGAGATGGACTCCTCCATTCTCCCTGCAAGTGAGCACAACACAGCTGGAAACCCTGCCAGAGCCTCCCACATTTTCTGTTGCTCCTTCAGAATCATCCGCTTAGTTGACAGCCCCCAAGGTTCAGCATCTTCGTCCAGCTGAGCAGAGCTTGGAGCGTCCTGCACCCTCCGACGAGGACTCTCCACTGCTGTCCCTGTCTCCACTATCTGCTCCTGCTCACATGTGATGTGTGAGACTCCAGGTGACAACACTACTTTCTGACTTAGTGGTCCCACCGGTGTGTGTATCTGTGCTGGTGCTTGTAGTACATGCGTCCTGTGACGGTGCACCCTCAGAGTCAGTGACCTCCTCTGAGGAGTCGTCTTCCTCCTCTGGCTGGACTGGCTGTGGGACACTTGATGGGCCTGTGGGAGAGTAAAGGCAAGAATTAGAACTGTTACGATAAGAATGTTTTAAGTGAACATTATGCACATGATTATATTTCACTGGCTGCTGACATCATCAACAACAACAACTTGTATTTATATAGCGCCTTTAACACAGTAAAACTTCCCAAGGCGCTTCATAGGAGTATTGTAAGACAGAAATTTGACACCGAGCCACATAAGAAGAAATTAGGGCAGATGACCAAAAGCTTGGTCGAAGAGGTAGGTTTTAAGGAGCGTCTTAAAGGAGGAAAGAGAGGTAGAGAGGCAGAAAGGTTAAGGGAGGGAATTCCAGAGCTTAGGGCCTAGGCAGCTAAAGGCACAGCCACCGATGGTTGAGTGATTCTAATCAGAGATGCTCAAGAGGGCAGAATTAGAGGAGTGCAGATTTCTCAGGGAGTTGTGAGACTGAAAGAGATTACAGAGATAGGAAGGGGTGAGGCCATGGAGAGATTTGAAAACAAGGATGAGAATTTTGAAATCGAGGTGTTGCTTAACCGAGAGCCAATGAAGATCAGCGAGCACAGCGGTGATGGGTGAACGGGACTTGGTGCGAGTTAGGATACAGGCAGCCGAGTTTTGGATGACCTCAAGTTTACGTAGAGTAGAATGTGGGAGGCCAGCCAGGAGTGCGTTGGAATAGTCAGTCTAGAGGTAACAAAGGCATGGATGAGGGTTTCAGCAGCAGATGAGCTGAAGCAGGGGTGGAGATGGGCAATGTTACAGAGGTGGAAATAAGCGGTCTTAGTTATGCCGCGGATATGTGGTCATCAAGTCAACATGAGTGACTGTTGTATGCCATGTGGCAGTGTGATATTTAATTCCGTCACCAGGTAGCTGGGAGCTCCCCGTCTCTCCATCTCCATCAACTCTGATACTCCGCTGATCTCCAGCGCCTCCTCCTCTGCTGCAGTCAGCGTGGCTATAACTAGAGGGCCATTGCCAATTCTCTGCCTCTCCCGGGTGTTCTGTGCTCTCTTCTCCTGCAAGGAGGGAAACAAGAGATGTTTGATTGAGAGTCATGGAATGATTGGAATGGATGAATGGGCAACATCTGTAGAGGGTGACTATGAGGGAGCGGCATGACATTGCATTAAGTTGAGGGTGAGTGTCAGTAGTGGATGGTCAGATGGGGATGTGAGTAAGTGCATAGACAGAGAGGGATGGGTGCACCTCAAGGTAGGTTGGTGTGAGGAGTGATGTGCAGGAGTAGGCTTGGTGAGGGCAGAGTGAGGGGGTTGGGGCGACACACACATCAGGCTGTAGTTGAATGTGGCATTGTCTTCACTGTTCCTGATCTGATGAGGTAATTAAACCTCTTCCTGCACTGTATCCAGGACCTGGCCACCACACTCCTGCTGGTTGCTTCTGATGCTATCTCCAGCCATGCCTTCTTGGTGTCTGAGGCTGGCCTCTTACTCCTGTCAGCTGAGAATAGGACCTCCCTGTGGGCCCTAATTCCTTGAAGCAGGAGTTCCAGGGGGGCATCACTAAATCTAGGCGTAGCTTTCGAATGCTGAGACCGCATTTTTTTTTCTGCAATGAAACCAATCTCTCGACAAGCAAACAAATCTCTCTACAAACAAACCACTCTCTCTCCCACCAATGTCTCTCCAGCCTCCACCAACCTTCAACTGTCATCTGTACATTGCTCCCTTAAATTCCTGAGCTGAATTGGACCCATGCATGATGTCATCACGCTTGCGCCCGTTAATTGGTCGGGAAACCCAGAAGTCAGATGCGCCGTTTAAACTTTCGGGTTCCCCACGCAATCCAGGGCTCCCCCACTGCCAGCGTGTTGGAAAGGTAAAGATTCTGGCCATAGTGTCCATTTTGTTTGGGTTTACTTGGAGTTTACAGAATCTGTTTCATTTGCAACCAGTCTACCCTAAAGAGTTGTGAACTATTCCTCTTTGCAAGATTTTTCTCATTTGATATCCCTATAATGTTTTTGCAATTTATGTAACAGATGTCCCTTTATGTCTCAATGTCTCTACTCACTAAAGACCATCCCTTTTGTTCTTTTATTCCTCCCCCCAGCCTCCCCCTTGCATTTTTATCTGTTTATTTCTTGCTCTCTCAGTTCCGACGAAGGGTTTCGACCTGAAACGTTAACTCTTTTTCTCTCTCCACGGATGTTGCCTGGCCTGCTGAGTTTTTCCAGCGTTTTCTGTTGTTATTTCCCTTTATTGTTATCCTTATTGAGAGTATTCCATCCATAGGGATCAATCTTTAAATGAACTCTCCATATATTGTTTATATATAAGCAAAGTCCAGCTTTCCTGATGGGTCAATAGATAAATATACCATGCAGTGTGGACCTAAGTCACATAGTAAGAAGGGGGAAGGGATCTGGTGAAAATTAGCTAAGTCTGAAGACAAAAAAGAGAGTAAAGGTTAGACCAAGGTATGAAACAAGGGTAACATAAACGGTCAGGGAACAAATACAGTTATAAAATAGACGTATAAAAGGGCTGTTAAAAATAAAGTAAAAGGAATAACTACTAAAGACGAATTAAACTGCCTGTACAGCATCCAAAATAAAACAAGGGAACTGGACGCAATAATCTGTAGTGAAACCAGATGTAGTGGGAATAACTGAAGCAAGGCTACACAAAGAACAGGACTAGCAACTAAATATTGCAGGTTATGGCATAATCAGAAAGGATATGGAAGGAAGAAGGGTGTGGGGTAGCTCTAATAATTAAGGATAACATAATGCCAGTAGAAAAAAGGGACATAAGTAACAGAAGGTTAGAAACAAAATCCATATGGATTGAAATAAAAGATAAGAAGGGATCAATCACACTAATAGGGGTATAGTACAAACCACCTAATAGTGGAAAGGATGTGGAGGAAGAAATATGTAAAATGAGTAAAGGACATAGAATAATAATCATGGGAGATTTTAACTACCCCCAAATAAATTGGCAAGAAGAGGCAGCAAAAGGAGTACAGAGAATGGAGTTTTTACAAAGTGTGCCAATCTTCTTTCTACCCAGTTTGTAAAAGGCCCAACAAGAGACGGAGCACTGCTGGATCTAGGAATGGGAAATGAACCAGAACAGAGAAGTAAGTGTAGGGGAACATCTAGGCAATAGCGACCATAACATAATAAGGTTTAAGATAAAGATTGAAAAGGACATAAGTAAGACAAAGGCCAAAGTAATAAATTGGAAAAAAGCTTATTTTAAGGGGATGAGAATGGAACTCAGGAAAATAAACTGGAAAAATTTACTGACAAACAAATAAATAGAACAGCAGTGGGAAACCTTTAAAGTGGTGATCAATAGAGTCCAGGAGAAATATATCACACTAAAAAGCAAGAACAACTAACCAGTAATGCCACACCATGGATGAATAAAGAAGTAAGGGCAAAATTGAAACTAAAGAAAAAGACATACACTAAGTACATGGACAACAAAGGAGAGAATGACAAAAGGGAATACAAAAAGGTTAGGAAAGAAGCCAAAAAACCTAATTTGGAAGGCAACGGGAAACTACAAAATTCAATAATCAAGGAATATAAAAGAAACAGTAAAGTATTCTGCAGACATATAAATAACAAAAAAAAAATCAGGATACACAATTAAGGGATACACACGATAAACTCACAGGTAATGACAGCGAAATGGCAGAAATATTAAATCATTACTTTGCCTCGGCATTTACCAGGGAGACTAACATGGTGGACATGAAATTAGAAGAAGAGATCAAAAGGGATATAAAGACATTTAAGATAGAAAGGGGGGAGATAATTAATAAACTAATCAAACTTGGAGAGGATGAAACCCCTGGTCCAGATGGATTGCATCCGTGCATATTAAAAGAAGTTAGGGAAGAGATAGCAAAGACACTATTACATATATATATATGAAAATTCATTAGAAAAGGGAATAGTGCTAGAGGACTGGTGGACAGCTAATGTGATTCCTATATATAAAAAGGGAGATAGAACGAGCTCAGGACAAAGTTCCCTGTCATTTTTTTTTCGTGCGCAGTCCCTTTAATTCGCTGCGCGGACCATTCAAATTTTTGTGCCTGTGCAGTTATTTCCATTGAAATGTCGGTGAGCAGCCTACGCGGGACCTCCAGCCCACTCCACAGCTGCACAGTTTGGCAGAAACGTTGGCTCAGGGAACTATAGACCATTTAGCTTAACGTCAGTGGTAGGAAAGATAATGGAATCCATAATCAAAGGTATCACAGAAAAACATCTAGAAATTGAAAATATAATAAAGAGTAGTCAGCACGGATTCCAAAAGGGAAGGTCATGCTTGACCAACCTTATTGAATTCTTTGAAGAAGTAACAGAAAAGGTATATAGACGTAAGATACTTGGATTTCCAAAAAGCCTTCGATAAGGTCCCGCATAGTAGACTCATGACTGAGGTCAGAACATATGGAATCAGGTGACAAGTAGTTGAATGGATAGCAAGCTGGCTACAAAACAGAAAACAGAGAGAGTTTAAAGGTAGTTACTTGGATTGGCAAATGGTGGGAAGTGGTGTTCCACAAGGATCGATGCTGGGACCACTGTTGGTCACCATTTACATAAACGATTTGGACTTGGGAATCGGAAGTACAATTTCAAAATTTGCCGATGACACCAAATTGCAAGGTGTAGTTAATACAGAGGAGGACTGCGACAAAATACAGGAAGACATTAATAAACTTGCAGATGGGCGTGTAATTGACTAATGAAGTTCAATATAGATAAGTGCGAGGTAATACATTTTGGTAGGAAGAATAAGGAGGCCACATACTCCTTGGAAATAAGTGTCTAAATGGGGTAAAGGAACAGAGGGATCGGGAGGTACTGATACACAGATCACTAAAAGTAGTGATCCAGGTTAATAAGGCCATAAAAAAGCAAACAAAGCACTGGGATTCATTTCTAAAGGGATAGAATTGAAAAGCAGAGAAGTTATGTTAAACTTCTATAGAACCTTGTTTAGACCACACTTGGAGTACAGTGAACAGTTCTGGTCTCCCTAATATAAAAGGGATATAGAGGCACTGGAGAAGATGCAAAAAAGATTTAGTAAAATGACACCAGAACTGAGAGGTTATACCTATCAGGAAAGATTGAACAGGCTGGGGCTCTTTTCTCTAGAAAAGAGAAGACCTGAGGGTGACCTGATAGAGGTCTTCAAGATTATGAAAGGGTTTGATAGGGTAGACGTAGAGAAGATGTTTCCACTTGCGGGCGGTACCAGAACTAGAGGGCATAAATATAAGTTGGTCACGAATAAATCCAATAGGGAATTCAGGAGAAACTTCATTATCCAGAGAGTGGTTAGAATGTGGAATTCGCTACCACAGGGAATAGTTGAGGCGAATAGCATAGATGCAATCAAGGGGAAGTTAGATAAACACATGAGGATAGAAGGATATGTTGATGGGGCTAGATGAAGTAGGGTGGGAGGAGGTTCATGTGGAGCATAAACACCGGCAAGGACCTGTTGGACTGAATGGCCTGTTTCTGTGTTGTAAATACTTTGTAACGTTGTAATACTTTGAACCCTGGTCTGTGCTTTCAGCTGATCTCAACCAGACCAATTATGAGTAGGAGTGAGGGAAGGGGAGATACAATTGGCTTCAATGTCCCTGGGCTAAAGAGGGCAAAATCAACCAGGGTTGCTGATTCTGATCACTGTTTAGTGACCTCTGTGTATGTGGATGTCAATTAGGACAGGTCCAGACTTGGTTGTGATGTTCACTTATATAGAGTGTTTTCAAAATGGTGGCGAAGTTAAATGTATATAGTAATTGAATTGGAAAGAAAGATGGAAAGCTTTTTTTTTAAAAAAAGCCAATTTCTCCTCTTTTCTGCTCTCCTCCCTTCAAAGCACTGACGCATACTGGAGAACAGGCCCACAGGTGCCAGCAATCATTGCTTTCCTCACCCAAATTTACTTCTCTGCTTCTGAAAGGCGCATTTCAATACCAGAATAAGATTCCATTTTCCATTTTACTCCAACACTCTCAATTGATTATGATTTCATACAGAGACTATCTGGCCAAAAAGCAGATCCTGTTGACGAACAGTTGTATTCATGTTGCACTTTTCATAGTTAATTTTCACGGCACAAAATTCCTGATAAGAGCAAACTGTTCTGCTTCTAAACGAGTTGGTGTTTATTCAGCTGCATTGCATCCCTGCTAACCTGAGGTGACCTTGTCCCTTTGCTATGTCACCTGCCCCATTAATCACCCATTAATGGCTCATAGTGACACAACAGATGGCTCGAATGTGTTGATATGCACCGCCATCTTCCTTCAATAGAAAATACATTAATGACCATAAAAAGACATTAAAGTGGAAAAAAAATTAGCTCATCAAAGCTTGATTCATTTCAGAGATAGGTCCTGCAGAGTTTTTCTCAATCCCATGATACTTTGACTCACCTCATACTATTTTATCCTTGATGCGGAGATGCCGGTGTTGGACTGGGGTGGACAAATGTGAGAAGTAGCACAACACCAGGTTATAGTCCAACAGCTTTATTTGAAATCACAAGCTTTCGGAGCGCTGCTCCTTCGTCAGGTGAAGTGAAGAGATGCATATAGGCACAGCATATATAGTCAGAGAACACTGCTAGATGATTACAGTTAATCTTTCTAACTGCCTTTATCACACCTCGGCAGAGAGATAATCACGGCAATCAAAGGTGTGGATGGTGTCCAAACAGGTCAGTCAGGAAAACATTACATCAAAGTGTTCTCTGACTATATATGCTGTGCCTATATGCATCTCTTCACTTCACCTGATGAAGGAGCAGTGCTCCGCAAGCTTGTGATTTCAAATAAAGCTGTTGGACTATAACCTGGTGTTGTGCGACTTCTCATATTTTATCCTTGTACTTTTTTACCTACAACAGTATAAATCGGTTAAGCTCCCCTTTGAAAGAACCTACAGGTAAATTTACACCAATAGGTGAAAGCTTATTTTATGAATGAGCAAGTCTGAGTAACAAGACCTTGCAAATCCTTGTTTAGATAGCAGGTTCTATGGGGGAAAACTTCGGTTGGTTAGTGCCTCCCGTTAGCACCTCCGGAGGCACTAACGGGGTGCTAATGACTTACCGCCCGAGCGCGGCGATTTTAGCGCCGCCCATGAAATTGACCTGGCGGTTTGCGGTGGCACTAAACACAACCGCCACGATCTTCTGCGCCCGGAGATCATGACATCATCGAAGCGAGCATCGCCCCGGTAGCGCACCGGACCGGAATTTGATTTTCGCCCCTTGCCTCAGCACCTGGCGCTAGGAACGACAGGTAGAGGGGGACGGTTTGCAGTTGGCTGGGAGCTGGGGGAGCGTTATTTAAAGGCGTGCGCTTCCTGCTTTTTCCTGTCGGCAATCAATTCTGCATACGCAAGTTAAGAGAGGGAGAGAGGCGTCTGGAGACATTTAACACTATCCTATTTAAGGTGTTTTGTTCATCAGCAAGATTTTTCAGGTTCCCATTTCTGTAAGCTTTATTCCTACCATATTTAGAAAAGTTAATGGGGCCTGTACTAACTTGGAGCAAGGTCCTCCAGCTTCACCGTCGGAGGCAGCGGAGGCGGAGAGAGAGAATGGAAAACGTGGCCAGAGGGAGGAGGGCCAACAGGGCTCTGCACAGGAGACCTTACCCACCCAGGGTATTCAGGGAGCAATTCTCCTACATTCATTTGTCTGAGGAGCAGTGTTTTAGAAGGCTCCGCTTCAGCAAGGAGGTGGTCACAGAGCTCTGCCACCTCCTACAGCCAGAGCTCCAACCTCAGCTCAGGACCAGGATGTCTCTGTCGGTGGCAGTGAAGGTGACGGTGACTCTCAATTTCTACACCAGCGGCTCCTTCCAGGCTTCAACAGGGGATATTGCGAACATCTCTTCAGTTCGCTGTCCATTGTTGCATTTGGGAGTTCACAAATGCTCTCTACAAAAGGGAGAAGTTGCACAACACCAGGTTATAGTCCAACAGATTTATTTAAAATTACAAGCTTTCGGAGCTGTTGCCCCTTCGTCAGGTAAAGGTACAATGAGGGAATCTACAGTATTACACAGTATATAAACACAGAAAGCAATTTGTCTGCAGAGATACAATCTTTCAGGGAGGCATTACATCAAAGACACACCAGAGCACAGCCAAGACAATGAGATGGGTCACAGGGGGTCCAACGTGTCAAATCCTGCTGTCTGCAGTAAAAAAAATCCTGCAGTCTGGAAAAAAAAGGTTAAAAGCTCAACTGCAGACGGCAGGATTTGACACGTTGGACCCCCTGTGACCCATGTCATTGTCTTGGCTGTGCTCTGGCGTGTCTTTGATGTAATGCCTCCCTGAAACATTGTATCTCTGCAGACAAATTGCTTTCTGTGTTTATATACTGTGTAATACTGTAGATTCCCTCATTGTACCTTTACCTGACGAAGGGGCAACAGCTCCGAAAGCTTGTAATTTTAAATAAATCTGTTGGACTATAACCTGGTGTTGTGCGACTTCTCATTTTTGTCCACCCCAGTCCAACACCGGCATCTCCGCATCACTCTACAAAAGGAGAAGGGAGTACATCTCAAAACCCATGACCCGAAACAAACAGCGTGAATGTGCATGTGGCTTCGCTAGGATAGCGGGCTGTGAAGGAATAAGCCATATAACCTATTCAGAAAAATACACCATTCTGTGAAAGAATTCTGGCCTTATTAAAACATGACAAACTGGGTCTGAAAATCTAGAAACCTAACTATGAAAAAGCTGTGAAAGCATTCTGGCTATAGAGAGAAGATAGTTGTTGACACTGAATCAATAACCTTATTGAAACAGAAGGTTAAAGGCTCCGGTAGGCTGACCTTTGGGAACAAGACAATGGTTCACCTGGATAAGGTGTTCTAATTTACACTTCGTAAGGAAGCACATAAAAGTAAGAAACATCTGCCTTTGTAAAAATGACATCAAGTAAAAAACACACCTGCTGTAACACCGTTTTGTCTAGTAAACTTAGAACACCTAGAGAAGAGACATAATTCTGTAATGCTACCAGCTGAGGTGACTGTAAGAATTGCAGGGGTCAGCAGAAAAATGACTAGAGATAATTAGCTTATATCAGCAGAAAACCTTAAAGGAAATACCACTGGAAAAGGGTATAAATATTTAACTCTCAAATGGAATAGTAGACTCGCTTTAAAGGGGCAAAGCGATTCTCGGCTTCAGAGGCGGCTCTGTAAGTCTCCAACTCTTTGTACCTCGGGGATCAAAGGTATTTGATTTTGATGGATATCCTGTAGAAAACTAAGGGGGAAAAATTCAGCTGCTTGCGCCTCCCGTTAGCGCCTTAAGAGGGCGCTAATGGGGCGTAAAGCAGCTAACGCCCGGGCGCAGCGCCGCCCACGCCTCCCGTAAAATTCAGCGGGAGGTTAGCGGCGGCGCCAGCCGGTAGCACCCTGTGGCGCTGCGCCGCCGGCGATGACGTCATCGCCGTGCGCAGCACCCCGCTCGCGCTCCAGCCGCGATCTTCAGTCGCGCCCCCTGATTTACCGCCAGACGCTATGTCCGACGGGTTCAGGGAGGCGTACGTGCGGCCGGGGCGGCGATATTTAAAGGGGAGGTGGCAGGCGGCCATTTTTGTTGCTGGCCGCCTGCCAGCACCTGCCCCCATTGCTGTCCCCGGCCCCCGTGAAGCCCCCCCACCGTGAAGTGCCGGCTGCGCTCCAAGAGCCCGGCACTTCTCTTGAGTGCCGGGCTCTTTTGCCGGCACTCCCGATCCCTGGGGGCCCAGCTGGGCCCCGGTTCGCGCTGCGCAGGGTCCCTCCCCTTTAAGAAGGGGAGGAAGGCCTGCAATACCGCGGCGCGACGTGCCGCAGCGCCTGGCGCTGCGGCACGTAGCGCCAGGATATTCCCTCGCAGCGCCCCAAGAGGGATGCGGGGTGCTTCCAGTGGCGCCCCGCTTCCCTCTTGGGGCGCAACCACTGAAGTTCCGGCGCGGGGCCGCTAATTTTTTCGGGGCGCTAAAAGTCGCGCCCCGGCGAGGTTAGCGCCCCGAATGGGGCGCGACTCAATTTTTACCACTAAGAACTGTAAAACTGTAGCGAAGTTAAGATTTGAGAGTAAGGTTCTCTGATAATAGAATTGTAAGCTTTCTCTTTTTGGGACTGTTAATGTTGTGATTGACTCACCAACTGTAAATTACATGTCGGTTCATTAATAAATCGATATATTTTTAGAATTGTCTCACATAAGACTTATGTATCAAACTCGCGAACTCAATTTCTGTACACGCTTTGGTGAGGAGTTGCAGAATTCTGTGGGAGTTTTCCGGACCCTCATAATATCCGGAATGTTACAGTCTAGCTAAACTTATTAAAAGTGCTATCTGGAGGACGGTAACATTTTCAGGTTGTTCCTTTCCTTTAGGGAGAGATGGTCCAGACCTTTAGACCCAATTAAGCGTCTTTAGGATTCGGCTACCTCAAACTTTAGTTAAACGTGAACGTCTGAGGAATACGCCTGATCTGGGGTAGCCCTAAAGGGGCTAGGACTAGTAATTATCCCTTCAGTTGGCGCCCAACGTGTGTGTTAACGAGTTGATACAGAACCCTATACTTATATTTATATCTATATCCATCTTGTAGATTGTTAAGTATAGAAGGAGTGTTTTACTGACAGTGGTACTAAGACCCAGATTTAAATCTCTAGAGATGACAAGTCCCTGATCAGGCCTTGTAGAACTTAAATCAGAACTCCCTCAATATACCATTGAGGTCTAGAAATTTCTTATAAAGTTCATATTAAATCCTAACCGAGGTTAGGTCCTGACGAAATGGCAAATCCTTTCAGAATTGGCCAAGTCTTTTTATGAGGAAATTCAAACAATTGCTTTATTAGGGGAAATAATCCTATCCCTATACCTCCACAAGACCAAGTAATTTTTGATGGATCGTCAATGACGATTAAAAAAGGGACATCCCAACAATCCTCAGCTGGGATGGGGATAGTAGTAGGGACTTTTCGAGATTCCTATTCTTTTTATCTAGAAGAATTACTGTCCATACCCCTTGGCCATAAGACAGCGCAATATGCTGAAGTCGCAGCACTATGGTATGCTTTAGAAAAGGCAGACCCTATTAAACCCACACTAATCTGTACAGATAGTGACTATTGTAAAAGAGGATATGACCAAGATCTAGTTTTCTGGGAACAAACAAACTTTACCAATCATAAGGGTAAACCCATAAAACATAAGTCATTGTGGGAAGACATTCTCCATTCGAGAATGGAGAAACAGAACTGTCAGGTGATTCATGTAAACGGGCATACCACTGGGACAGTACACTCAAAAGGAAACAGTCTTGCAGACGAACAAGCAAAACATTTGGTCTGCATGACACCCCCTCGAGAGGGGCCTACCAATATTAGTGTTATCACTAGGGCAGAACGGGCAGCTAATCAGGATGAGGAACTGATTCAGCTATTAGACCCAACAAAAGAGAATCCACCAGGATATCCATCAAAGTACTTTTACACGGAAACCCCTACTGGTATTGCACTAGTTAAGTTGCCCAAGGGAAACTGAGAAGTACCCCCGTGACACAAACAAGAAACAGCTTGTAAAAGAAGCTCACAAGGGCATAGGTCAAGCAAATTGTGGTGCCAGAACAACATTCTGCAAATTGACTCCCTTATATTGGTGGCCAGGCATGCTTAAGGCCTGTAAAGCATACGTGGCAAATTGTGAGCCATACTATTTAACCAATAAGTCATCACTAATTAAGCCACCACCATTGGCTCCTGTGAAAGCTGATGAGCCAATGGGAAAATTCTTTATTGACTTTATTGGACCACTTCCCCCGTCTTTGGGATACAGACATGTTCTCGTTTGTGTAGGTGGATGCACTTCCTTCTGCTGGCTGGTCCCCACAAAAACTGTTTCGGAAAACACACTCGCCAAGGCTATTACTGACATAATTACTGCAGCTGTTGCACCCAGAATCTTACACTCCGTTAAAGGCGGAGCCTTTGTCTCCAAGGTCTTCAAAGACTACTGCGAACAAAGGGGGATTGGGTTAGAGCACAGCACGCCACGTCATCTGCAATCAGAGGGGCTGGTGGAACGTAAAAACCAGGAAGTAAAAAAGCTATTGGTCAAACTGTTGAGAATCAGGGGAATAAGTGGACCACCATCATTCCGGAGGTGCAGCTATCACTTAATAATGTGCCCGCATCTGCATCAGGGACAGTGTCCGCTAAAACTCCATATTATCTGATGTATGGGGTTGAGATGAATACACCGCTTACCCATGGTTCTTTTACTGCCTCTACACTCTCTGAGTCCTTGACCCGACAGCGACAGTTAGATTTTAAAAAAGTAACAAAGGAGATTCATCAAATTGATCAGAGGATAAGGGAGGCAAATAGGCAGAAAAAATTGACAAACAAAGCATGGCGACCCCTAGCAGGAGAATGGGTACAGGAAAAGAAGTTCGAGCAAAAACCTGGTTTAAGGCCGAAGTGGAAAAAACCTGTGCAAATACGTTCTGTTATTAACGAAAGAACAGTTAAAATACATATTAATCAGCCGAATGGCAAGCATATTCTTAAAACTGTCTCCATAGACAATCTCAAAAGATGTCCTGCGGGATACCGAAATGGAGGAACAATACAAGGTGCAGTCGCACACTGTCTTTCAAGACCCAGCTTGGAGCACAACACAGGAAATGGATGCGATTGAACTACTGACGATGGTCAGCCAGACGGTGTCGCCGACTCCTCCACACGATGCTTGGCAACGCATCAGGAATTGGATTCGTAAAAAGCCACAACCAAAACAAGTAAAGATCAACGAGTTACTTCAACGAAGGAGGAAAACACCGCGGATGGAGAAGGAATCAACTGAGCTCCTGGCAAGGCCTTTACAAAAACAAGAATCTGTCCTCACGCTGGATCAATGGAACAGCGTGTCAAGCTTCAGCCAACTCCGAATGACGTCTCCTTGACTCATATGAATAACTCACCTCTACGGAACATATATCTGCCAATTGGACATTCTAAGTACATGTTGTTTCGCTAATTGCATGACAATGTACCTATCATCCTTTTAATTTGTGTTCAATTTAAAATAGGGCAAAACATTGTCCTGGGATGACTTAAAAGGAATTTTCATGTCGCACATGATTCGGCTTTTGTGAATCTCGTGAAATTAATGTGCTATTGTAACCTTATTAGTAACATTGACCAAACTCTTGATGCTCGAGTTCATTTTTTGGTCAAGAGGGGTGTGTGAAGGAATAAGCCATATAACCTATTCAGAAAAATACACCATTCTATGAAAGAATTCTGGCCTTATTAAAACATGACAAATTGGGTCTAGAAATCTAGAAACCTAACTATGAAAAAGCTGTGAAAGCATTCTGGCTATAGAGAAAGATATTTGTTGACACTGAATCAATAACCTTATTGAAACAGAAGGTTAAAGGCTCCGGTAGGCTAACCTTTGGGAACAAGACAATGGTTCACCTGGATAAGGTGTTCTAATTTACACTTTGTAAAGAAGCACATAAAAGTAAGAAACATCTGCCTTCGTAAAAATGACATCAAGTAAAAAGCACACCTCCGTAACACCGTTTTTTATGCTAAACTTAGAACACCTAGAGAAGAGACATAATTCTGTAATGCTACCAGCTGAGGTGACTATAAGAATTGCAGGGGTCAGCAGAAAAATGACTAGAGATAATTAGCTTACATCAGCAGAAAACCTTAAAGGAAATACCACTGGAAAAGGGTATAAATATTTAACTCTCAAACGGGATAGTAGACTCGCTTTAAAGGGGCAAAGTGATTCTCGGCTTCAGATGCGGCTCTGTAAGTCTCCAACTCTTTGTACCTCGGGGATCAAAGGTATTTGATTTTGGTGGATATCCTGTAGAAAACTAAGAACTGTAAATCTGTAGCGAAGTTAAGATTTGAGAGTAAGGTTCTCTGATAATAGAATTGTAAGCTTTCTCTTTTTGGAATTGTTAATGTTGCGATTGACTCACCAACTGTAAATTACATGTCGGTTCATTAATAAATCTACATATATTTTTAGAATTGTCTCACATAAGACTTCTGTATCAAACTCGCGAACTCAATTTCTGTACACGCTTTGGTGAGGAGTTGCAGAATTCTGGGGGAGTTTTCCGGACCCTCATAATATCTGGAATGTTACAGTCTAGCTAAACTTATTAAAAGTGCTATCTGGAGGACGGTAACATTTTCAGGTTGTTCCTTTCCTTTAGGGAGAGATGGTCCAGACCTTTAGACCCAATTAAGCGTCTTTAGGATTCGGCTACCTCAAACTTTAGTTGTAAGTGAACATCTGAGGAATACACCTGATCTGGGGTAGCCCTAAAGGGGCTAGGACTAGTAATTATCCCTTCAGGGCTTCCCCATGGTTCAGGGCACCATTGACTGCACGCACGTGGCATTGCGGGCACCTCATGAAAATGCAGAGGTTTTCCGTAACCACAAAGGCTTCCACTCTCTGAACGTCCAGTTGGTGTGCGACCACAGACAGCGCATCCTCACCGTCAATGCCCGCTATCCTGGCAGCAGCCATAATGCATTCATCCTGCACCAGACTGGTGTCCCAGACCTGTTCCAACCACCGCATCAACCTCGTGGCTGGCTCCTCGGAGACAAGGGTTATCCACTCTGCACCTGGCTGATGACTCCGCTCCGTAACCCCAACACTTCTGCTGAGCTCACATACAATGAGAGCCATAGCGCCACTAGGAACCTCATTGAAAAGACGATCGGCGTGTTGAAGCAACGGTTCTGATGTCTTGACCACTCTGGAGGAGCCCTGCAGTGCTCTCGCGATCGAGTATCGGTTTTCATTGTTGTGTGTTGCATGCTTCACAACCTCGCAATTCTGAGGACCCAGCCATTCCCACCAGGGATTGGTGTACCACCTCAGGAGGAGGAGGAGGAGGAGGAGGATGAGGATGAAGAGGAGAATGAACAGCAGGAACGTGGGAGGGAGGCGCTCAATGTTGCTTCTGCAAGGGCCGTTCGTGAATGCCTCATAAGACACCGCTTCTGATGAATGACAGAGAAGACGGCTTTTGGGATCAACAAGCACATCATTACAGCCATCCCGCAGCCCCTATTATCGGGCAAAGCTCCAATGAGTAACATGAGGAAATTTGTAATGTTTCAATAAAAATAATTATTTTTCTGAACAACTGTGTCTTATTAAGCACACACTTCACCTGACGAAGGGGCAGCAGCTCCGAAAGCTTGTGATTTCAAATAAAACTGTTGGACTATAACCTGGTGTTGTGCGACTTCTCACTTTTGTCCACCCCAGTCCAACACCGGCATCTCCGCATTATTAAGCACAACCAATAACAAACAAACACAACAATTCATTAACAAACACAACTGGTTCTTACCACATCGAAATAAGTCTTAACAGAGTGAACAATATATTTACATACACATCCCACTTTGGTAAAAAAATCCCCCCCGATATGTTAGAACATTTTTAGTTATTCGCCCTTTGAGAATGATTTCCCTCCCCTTCGCACTTCCCCCCTTCCCACTCTACTGCTCCTCCATAATGTGGCCCAGTGGCTGCAGCAAGGCTGGCGGAAGGCTGCTGAATCTCGGATCCAGAGACTGCAGATGACCTTGAAGGACGCCCTTGACCAGCTCTAGGCCTGGAGGGCCCGGCTGCAGACTGCACCAACTCTGCATGGGCGGCAGCAGTCTGGGCTGGCTGGGTTACAGGCTGTGGCAAGTGCAATGGCGGAGTGGCAGTGGTGGGAGCAGGAATGCTGTCTTCCTGAGAGAGGACAGTACCTTCCTGCTCGACCGACACACTGCCACTCCCCTGGGGCAGAACCTCAGCATCTGGAGCAATCTGCTCGAGCACAGATTGCTGGCCTGCTGCGGCACCGTCAGATCCCCGGTGGACTGTGGGTGACCCAGCAATGATGGCAGCAGTCAGCGCTTGCGTGGCATCAATCTGAGACTGCATCAGAGCAGTCTGAGATTGGATGGCACCAACCAATGTCTCAATTCCAGCACTAAGCCATTGCGTTGCCTCGGCCTGTGCTGCAATAGATGCTGCCACCTCACCCATGACACGCAGCATGGGGTCTGGGTCCCCACGGTCTCTCTGTAATTCAACCATCCTCTGCAACGAGGCAAGGATGGGTTCGAGGATTTGCACACAGATGACAGCTGGGCTGGAGGCGGACTCCTCCACGCTCCTAGCCAGTGCATCCATGCTCTCGGGCACCCTTGCCATTGCACCCATGAGCTCAATATGCATGCTCATCGCCTGAGTGTTCATCGCCACGATATCGAGGTCCTCATCCGAGCCCTGTGCAGCAGAACTCGTGAGCACACTCACCCTCTGGGGAGATGGCCCCCGAGCTTCCCTTCCCCCATGGTGTTGCTGCAGCCCGCTGGGTCCCGGAGCGTCATCCACATCAGATCCAAACCCCCTGCTCCCGTCCAGTTAACGCGTATCGGAAGTGTCGCCCTCGGGAGATGCAGGCGGTGAGGCTCCGGCTTGGTGTTCCTCTTCCTCTCCCGTGTCGCTGCCACTGGGAGGCTGAGGGACAGGCTGGTCAGATGGTGGCTCACTATCTGAAAGCAGGAAGGTACAAGAGTGGCTTTAACGTGAGGGCAGGGGGGCAGGAAGGGAGCAAGGAATGGAAACAGTATACTTAGATGGAAAGTGGGAAAGGCTGGTGTTGTGAGGGGGAAGTGCTATGAGAGAGGAGAGAGAGATAATGAACATACCGTTGCTGTCCTCAAGAGAGTCTCCCTCTCCAACTGCCACAGCGCCCATGACATGGCTCGCGATTAGTCTGTGAACTCGCTCCTCCAGCTGTGTGAAGGGGTGCAGCTCCGAGTGACCTCCTCCCATGCGTTGTTGCTCCCTCCTGTTTTGTGAAAGCTTGGCCTTCAAGAAAAAGAATAGCGTGTGAGTGAGTGTGCAGCCATGTGTTTGGCAGATGTGCCTACCATAGTTTACTAGCCGTTAATGTCTGCAAGGTGTGAGATGTAGATGTGACTTTTATTAGATGGGCATAGTTGTTGGGTGAGTGTTGGGGATTTGGCAGTTTACACCGTCTGTGCTCAGAGTGAGGTTGAGATGGTGGGATGTTGAGATATTTCAAGCATCTACTCACCCTGACCACCCGAGTGAGGTCATTGAACTTCTTGCGGCACTGCGTGTGAGTCCTTTGGACCAAGCTCCTGGATGATACGTAATGGGCAACCTCCCTCCACACTCGTGTAAACTCCCGGGGCAATGGCCTCCTGCCAGTGTCTGTAAACAGCACTGCCCATTGGCGTTCCACAGTCACAACCAGAGCCTCCAATGTCTGGTTGCTAAACCGGCAAGTTCTCTCCTTGGGCCTCTGAGTAGCCATGATAATCGTTGTTGAAGATTTGCACCTGCTTGCAGGCCCAGGTCAAATGCAGCAATGATCAGGGTGAGGCTGTGCAGCAAGATGACCCCTCCCCTTTAAGAACTGGATGGCGCCAGTCTGTCTGAGTACAAGGTAATTGGCATCGCCTGAGCTTGAGTAGCGCTCTGAGGTAGCGCCTCGTTCCCTGATGTTAGCGCCCTAAGAGAGGTGTGTAGCGCTTGATTTAGCGCTTCAATCATCTCCAGGGGCGCTGGAGATGAATTTCCCGGTTGCCGGCGATAATTTGCGCCGGGTGCTAAAATATGCACCCAGCCGATATTAGCGCCCCAAAATGGTCGATACCCAATTTTTCCCCCTTAATTTTTGAAAGCCTGCCCAGCTGCTTTGTGTTCTTCATTAAGTTAAAGACGCCATTTGCTGCAATTTTACAATTATTTTTATTATCTGAAATATCTCCCAGGTTCCTTCTAATATGGTGTCAGCTGTGGCTCAGTTTTATTTTTATTCGTTCATGGGATGTGGGCGTGGCTGGCAAGGCCAGCATTTATTGCCCATCCCTAGTTGCCCTTGAGAAGGTGGTGGTGAGCCGCCTTCTTGAACTGCTGCAGTCTGTGTGGTGAAGGTACTCCAACAGTGTTGTTAGGGAGGGAGTTCCAGGATTTTGACCCAGCGACGATGAAGGAACGGCGATATACTTCCAAGTCAGGATGGTGTGTGACTTGGAGGAGAACTTGGAGGTGGTGGTGTTCCCATGTGCCTGCTGCCCTTGTCCTTCTAGGTGGAAGAGGTCGCGGGTTTGGGAGGTGCTCCCGAAGAAGCCTTGGCGAGTTGCTGCAGTCCATCTTGTAGATGGTACACACTGCAGCCACGGTACGCCGGTGGTGGAGGGAGTGAATGTTTAAGGTGGTGGATGGGGTGCCAATCAAGCGGGCTGCTTTGTCCTGGATGGTGTTGAGCTTCTTGAGTGTTGTTGAAGCTGCACTCATCCAGGCAAGTGGAGAGTATTCCATCACACTCCTTACTTGTGCCTTGTAGATGGTGGAAAGGCTTTGGGGAGTCAGGAGGTGAGACACTCACCGCCGAATACCTAACCTCTGACCTGCGTTTGTTGCCACAGTATCTATGTGACTGGTCCAGTTAAGTTTCTGGTCAATGGTGACCCCCAGGATATTGATGGTGGGGAATTTGGTGATGGTAATGCCTTTGAATGTCAAGGGGCGGTGGTTAGATCCTCGCTTGTTGGAGATAGTCATTGCCTGGCACTTCTGTGGCGCGAATGTTACCTGCCACTTATCAGCCCAAGTTTGAATGTCATCCAGGTCTTGCTGCTTGCGGGCATGGACTGCTTCATTATCTGAGGAGTTGCAAATGGCACTGAACACTGTGCAGTCATCAGCGAACATCCCCACTTCTGACCTTATGATGGAGCGAAGGCCATTGATGAAGCAGCTGAAGATGGTTGGGCTCCAGACACTGCCCTGAGGAACTCCTGCAGCGATGTCCTGGGGCTGTGATGCTTGACCTCCAACCACCACAACCATCTTCCTTTGTGCTAGCTATGACTCCAGCCAGTGGAGAGTTTTCCCACGATTCCCATTGACTTCAGTTTTACTAGGACTCCTTGATGCCTCACTCGGTCAAATGCTGCCTTGATGTCAAGGGCAGTCACTCTCACCTCACCTCTGGAATTCAGCTCCTTTGTCCATGTTTGGACGAAGGCTGTAATGAGGTCGGGAGCCGAGTGGTCCTGGCGGAACCCAAACTGGGCATCAGTGACCAGGCTATTGGTGAGTAAGTGCTGCTTGATAGCACTGTCGATGACACCTTCCATCACTTTGC
The DNA here is from genome assembly GCA_030390025.1 of Squalus acanthias. Lineage (NCBI taxonomy): Eukaryota > Metazoa > Chordata > Chondrichthyes > Squaliformes > Squalidae > Squalus > Squalus acanthias. The sequence continues at coordinate 10,259,947 of CM059430.1, forward strand.
TGATGCTTGAGAGTAGAATGGTGTGGCGGTAATTGGCCGGATTAGATTTGTCTTGCTTTTTGTGGACAGGACATACCTGGGCAGTTTTCCACATTGTCGAATAGATGCCAGTGTTGTAGCTGTACTCGAACAGCTTGGCTAGAGGCACGGCTAGTTCTGGAGCACAAGTCTTCAGCATGACAGCCGGGATGTTGTCGGGGCCCATAGCCTTTGCTGTATCCAGTGCGCTCAGCCGTTTCTTGATATCACGTGGAGTGAATCGAATTGGCTGAAGACTGGCTTCTGTGATGGTGGGAACATCAGGAGGAGGCCGATATGGATCATCCACTCGGCACTTCTGGCTGAAGATGGTTGCAAACGCTTCAGCCTTGTCTTTTGCACTCATGTGCTGGTTGGTATCACTCTCGCCTCTGAATCAGAACGGTTGTAAGTTCAAGTGCCAATCCAGAGACTTGAGCACATAAATCTAGGTTGTCAATACAATACAGTACTGAGGGAGTGCCGTCTTTCCCCCCTCTCAGGTGGACATAAAAGATTTGTTTCAAAGGAGAGCAGCAGAGATATCCCTGGTGTCCTGGCCAATATTTATCCCTCAATCAACATCACTAAAACAGATTATCTCTCATTATCACATTGCTGTTTGTGGGAGCTTGCTGTGTGCAAATTGACTGCTGCGTTTCCAACATTACAACAGTGCCCACACTTCAAAAGTACTTCATTGGCTGTAAAGTGCTTTGGGACATCCTGAGGTCGTGAAAGGTGCTGTAGAAATGTAAGTCTGTCTTTCTTTCTTTATGGGGGATAAAATTCCTGTTGCCAATAATTTTGTGAAAAATGTCAGCATTAGTATAAAATAGGATTTAATATTTTGTGATTGCACCGATTTTTTAAAATTAATTGATAGGAGGAATTTCATTGCTGCCGTGTCTAATTGCCTACAAGAAGTCTGTTTAGTTTTAAAAATGAAAGATAATGATTGTGTTTCATTTTTACAAGCAACTGTTTTAAAGAGTAAAGAATAATTTATTGCTATCCACCAAATTTTGGGTCATATAACAACCCAGGGCAGGTGGTTCCTGACCAGGTTAAAAACTGTCAATGAAAAGGTTATCTTTCTGTGAGGGAGAATCTGTTTTATTTCTCAAACTTTTCTTTGTAATTTTGAATTTAGATTTTCAAAAATCTTAATAAAAAGTAACTTGCATTTTTATAAAGCACCTTATGACATCTGTCTCAAAGCACCTCACAACCAATGAATTACTTTTGAAGAGCAGTCATTATTGTGCACAGGAAGGTCCCACAAACACCACATGAAATGCATGGCCAGTTAATCTTTTTCTATGGGGTGTTGGTTGAGGGAGGAATATTGGTCAGAACAATGGCAGAATGCCCGGCTCATCTTCACGTAGTCCCATGGGATCATTTATGTCCACCTGAACAAGCAGACAGCTCTCCCTCAGCACTGTACTGAAGCGTTAGCCTAAGTCATGTGCTCAAGTCCTGGCGTTGGACCTGAACCCATAACCTTCCAACTCAAGGCAACTGAACCAAACTAACATGTATAATTCTACACAAATGTTATAGGTCAGAAAATAGTGTATTACTAAAGGTGCAAAATCCCATTTAGTACCCAAAAGGTTAAGGAACTTGAGTTCTATTGTCATGGAATCATAGGAATTACAGCACAGAAAGAGGTCATTCGGCCCATCAGTGCTAGATCTTCAACTTGAGCTGTTTACTCTAATCCCATTTCTGTGTTCTTTTCTCCCTATCCTCAAAAATTTAATTTTCAAACCATCATGTATCTCAGTGCATACTGGAGCAACAACATTGTACAATGCAATTAGAATAGGCTAGCCCCACTATTACACCATCATCGACTGTGGCTAAATTCACATATTGAATAGAATCCTGCTCTTAAACTGGACCATCCAGATCAAGAGAGAAGCTACGATTTTATTAATGGAGGCGGGTTGGGTGCAGGTCCGGTGGTCAGTCCCGCCCCCCAGCTGCATCCGCTCCACAGACGTGATTTTCCCTTGATTGACCTTGTTAAGTCCGCCCTGCAGGCTTGCCGGCCAATTAACAGGAAGTGGGTCAGATGATGTCATTTGATGACGCGTCATCAGCCTGTTTCCTTAAAGGGACCACGCACAATTTTATTTTGACAGTTGATTTCTCAGTGTTTGACAGCATTGAGGTGCTGCAAACACTGACAATCACTGCACAAAGGTGACCTCTTGCACCCAGGCTCTTCAATGACTCCCTCTATAGGCTGGAACAGATGGCAGCTGCAGGTGAGGTGACAGAAGCGATCTGTCACTGGTGAGAGAGGTTCTCCCAATGAGGTGGCACTGGACATGGATTTAAAAACTTGTAACCTAAAGAAATGTATAAATGTATTAAAAATGTAGTACCCAACATTTTCCTTCCTCTGGGACTCACCATGTGCAACATTGGATCCTTCACACCACTTCTGCAGCTGTCATCAATCCAGAAACATTACAGCAGACTCACAGCACGCCACACTTACCTGGCGTGGTGTCCGGATGTCGGGAAACCCGAGCCAGAAGCGGCAAAATTCAAAAATAGGCTGACAACTACTGGCAAGTACCTGTTAATAGGCAGGTAATTGCCTTTAATCCGCTTCCCGCAGCTAGGTGCCGGGTCCATTCGCAAATCGGGGTCCTGACACTTGGGAAAGCTGTTTGGAGGCGGGTTGATGGTGGGATCAGAACCCGCCGTCAATCAAAACGATTTTAACCTATGACCCGCCTCCAAACCTGCCCTCTGAGCACTGGCAAAATCGCGGCCAGCATGTTTGGAGGCAATTTAGAAATGGTTGCTGTTTAGGATAGGATTAATTTCACTTCTGACTACAAAACTCCTTTAAAAAATGACTTAAATTGCTGTATGAAGTTTTTACCTTTGCATTGATGGTGGAATGTCTAAACACTTCATCATATACTGCCATTTTTAAATTTTATAAGACAAGAGAATCTCAGGAAGACAGTAAACCTCACAACCATTATGGGCTTATTAAAAGTTAATCCATTAAGCCTTGCTATGCATGGGTGGGTGGGTGTTACGTGCATGATTTTTTTTTACTGTTGCAAAGTAGACTGCCTTCCTAATTAGACACTGATCACAGCAGAGTTGGTGAATTCTAGGGGGGAAAAATTCGGTTGGTTAGCACCTCCCGTTAGTGCCTCCGGGGGACTTAGCGCCCGAGCGTGGTGATTTTAGCGCTGCTCGCGAAATTGTCCAGTTGTTTTGCGGCGGCGCTAAACACTACCGCCACGATGTCCTGCGCCCGCAGATCGTGATGTCATTCAAGCGTACAACGCCCCAGTAGCGCCCCGGACCAGATATTGAGTCGTGCCCCCTGCCTTAGCACCTACCGCTAGGAACAACAGGTAGAGGGGAAAGTTTTCAAGTCGGGAAGGGGCTGGGGGAGCGCTATTTAAAGTCGGGCGCTTCCTGCCTTTTCTTGTCGGCAAAATTTTTGGTTTTAACGCTGTCCTAAGGAGTTTTGGCCCTCAGCACCACTTTTGAGGTTCCTAAGCGCCGAGCTCTTTCCCTGGGCCTATCCATTAGTGCTTCCAACACAATTGCTTTAGAGGTCTCTCCAGGCCAAGATTCAAGGCTACAATGAGCAGGGAGTGGTTGGCCAGCAAGATGGCCCCTCCCCTTTAAGAACTGGACGGCGCCAGTCTGTCTGGCTTCCATGGTAACTGGCATCGCCTGAGCTTCGGTAGCGTTCTGAGGTAGCGCCTCGCTCCCTGACGTTTGCACCTTAAGAAAGGTGTGTAGTGCCTGATTTAGCGCTCAAATCACCTCCAGGGGCGATAGAGGCGAATTTTGCAGTCAGAGGTGATAATTAGCACCGGGCGCTAAACTTTGCGCCCGGCCGATATTAGCGCCCCAAAATGGGTGATACCCAATTTTTCCCCCCTGATCTCAAACATGGGTGATGGCAACTGTTTAAAGGATTACAAGGTGAAATTGGAAATGGGCGGGGACGCATAATGTGTGGAATCGCATTGGCCAACCATTGCACTGCACGTTCGATACTCGGTTCTATTGAAGTCATAGAGTTATACAGCACAGAAAGAGGCCCTTCGGCCCATCGTGTCTGCGCCGGCCATCAAGCCCTGTCAATGACACTGAATACGGGGCGGGGCCTATAACGGGCGACAGCTGCGATACTGCCTGTTCTTCTGGGGGGGCAGGGGCGAGACACAATGGACCAGTCAATGTTGGTCACTCTTACCCATCACTTAGTGGCCTGCACTGACATCTGCATGCAAGCCTGTCGCCGTGACTAGGAATAGTGCATGATCCAGGCGACCTTCAGGGAAGTGGCAAAATCAAATCACAGTCAAAATGGAGAGGGTAAAAAGGCACCAGATAAACCGAATCCTTGCTGTATCCAAACAGCTGCAATTTCCTTTTCTTCTTTCAATTCAGTGATCAAGTGAAAACAATTGTCTGTAACTATTTGTTATTCCCATCGTTATATTTCCATTTTGCCAATTAAAAAAAATGGGAAAACACAAATTTGTGATTGCTTGGTTTCAATGCATATATATTGAACTCTCCAAGTTCAGACCGGCCTGTGTTTGGCCTTATCCCTGTTTTCGGATTATTCGAACAGCTCAGGGGACAGAAATTAGCTTGGATAATTAAAAGATCGCTTCACCTCACGGCGCTAATTCTAAGATAAAAATCGCCTGATTTTGTTAATGCAGCAACTTGAATAATTGGCAGTCAGTACAAGGATCTGAGTGTGCCGTGTGTCTGAATGTTACACGAAGCAGAAGTGAGCTTGTAGGTGTTTATTTAATCATTCGCCTGGAAACAAAATCTAACCTTCCGAGAAAAAAAAGTAATGTTGAGGTTTGGATAACCGACAAAGTCAACAACTTTTTTCACTGTTTTTTTTTCCTTTTGTAAATATTGCATCTGGCACATAATAGGCAAGCAGAGCTGTGCCTAAACAGACGGTATGTGCGACCTGCAGCTGACGACTGCCCAGATTCGTCAAAGGGAAGCTGCCATTTTATTTCCCCTTGATCTTTCTGATCCTTGTCAACAGAGAATGAATAATGACTGACCTGCTTCTATAATGTAAGCTGCTACTGAGGTGCTTCTGTTAAGCTGTGGAATATTGGATGAAATACAATGAAGTAGGATAGTGCCGATCCCCTTTACAGCTATAAATTTTTATACATCCGACAGGCAGAGATAAGAGCTTTCTCAAATAAAAACAGAAAAATGCTGGAAGCACTCAGTAGGTCGAGCAGCGTCTTTGGAGAGAGAAACAGAGTTAACGGCGCTGATATTGACGGGGACGGATTGCGTAGGCGGGGAGCGCGGAGTTTCGAAAGTCCGGGTTTCCCCACTTCTCCTTGACAGGTTCCCCGCCCGGAAGTCAGCCTGATTGACAAGCTTGGCTCCCAGTCGGGCGGGGAGGGAGCCTGCAGCTGCTTGTGGGAGCGTGGGTCCAATCCCCAACCCCGGAGGGGGTCCGATCCCCGATCCTGGTGGGGGGGGGGGGTCTGATCCCGGTGGGGTCCAATCCCCGATCCGAGGGTTTTGATCCCCAATCCCGGGGGTGGGGGGAGGTTCAATCCCAGTAGGGGGAGCATTCCCTGACCCTGGGGTCTTTTTATTGGGGGGGGGAGGGGTGGGGGAGTCTGATGGGGCAGAGTTTGGGGGGCCAGGAGGAAGAACTCCTGCTCTTCCCGGCCTGTATCCAGTGCTGTAAAGGCACTTACCTTATTCCCAAAGCCATCCTGACCTCCCTTCAGCTGTGGGGTTTCCCGAGGCCTGGGAAACCCGGCCGGCCAGGGTTAAACCTGCAAAGTAGGTTAAATCAGAGGCTGCAAATCCCTTGTCCTGCCTCCGTTAAACCTGAAAGTGAGCGGGTTGGAGTTGGGTTGGGGTTGAGTTTGAGATTTTAAAATTTTTAGCATCTCACCCAATCCCACCCCACCCGTTTTTGGGGGTTAAAATTCACCCCAAAGTTTCAGGTCGATGACCGTTTGTCAGACCTGAAACGTTGACTCTGTTTCTCTCTCCACAGATGCTGCCTTGCCTGCTGAGTATTTCCAGCATTTTCTGTTTTTATTTCAGATTTCCAGCATCTGCAGCATTTTGCTGTTGGGATAGAGTTTTCTAACTATTTAATGCATGTTTTAATTTAACAGGAGGTTTGATGAATAATATGCTTGCTGTTCTTTTTCCTCTCCTATCCTTTCTTAAAGGCACTGACGGGTGTGTGGGTGCCAGCAACTCTTCAGTAGACCGGCGCACCTACTGGAGTATCAGCTCACTTGATTCCACCTTTTGCCTCAGAGTCAGAAGGCTGTGAATTCAAATCCCTTTCCAAGAGTTAAACACCATCTAGGCTGACATCTAGTTCCCAACTGAAGGAGTGCTACATTGTTGGAGGTGCTGTCCTGCAGATGAGACATTAAAAATACCTACGGCCGCACTTGATAAAGAGTAAACAGTATTCGCAGTGTCCTGGCCAACATTTCTTTCTCAACCAAAAACAGAGCAACAGGCCATTCATCTCATTTGTTTGTGGGACCTTGCTGTGTGCAAAATGGCTGCTGTGTTTGCCGAGCTAACGACAGTCACTCCATGAGCAAAATAACTGCTGCATTTTCCTACATAATTACAGAAATGGTGAGGCTGATACTCACCCACGACGGATGGGAGAGAATTGGGCGGTGGAGGTGGGTGGGGGGGGGTTTAAAAATTAAAAATTACAAAATGGGACCCCAACCCATTTCTACTGCGGCGAGTTGCATTATGTGTCTGTTCGCAGGGCTCGGGAAACTCGGCAGTAAAATGAAGACGGGAGCTGCCGGCTCCAGCAGGCAAGTGCTTTTTATAGCGCTGCTTGTGAACCAGGAGCAAACCGCCTGTCAATCGTGGTTTCTCCTCGCCACTGCGATCCACCGACCCCCTCACCTCCCACCCCCCAATCTTTGCCTCCCTCCCTCCCACCTGATTGCCGGGCTCCAACCCCAGCCCCCCCGCCCCCCCACCCCGCCAACCCTGCCAAATCTGATCTTTCCCGATTGCCAGGGGCCATCCCCAACGAGAAGAAAGGTGCCTTCATGACCTGGGAAGGTAGGAAAATGGTGTCTCAGTATCACCGCGTCAGCTATATAAAAAGTAACAATCAGATTTAGTAACAATAAAAGAAAGATTTGCATTTATATAATGCATTTCACGACCTCAGGATTTCCCAAAGTGCTTGACAGCTGATGATGTATTTTTGAGGGGTAGTCACTGTTGTATGTAGGAAACACCAGTATATATGTCCACAATAACCTGGAAGAAATAATGGAAAATCCCTCCATTTTTTGTCACAATCTTCCACTGTTCAAATGATGGAACGTTGGGTGTACGTGCAGCTTGAGTTATTACAAGCCCGTGACCTGATGCACTTTCAGTGTAACTGCGTGTCATGGGCCTACATTCAGGACTGGTTTTGAATTGCCAGCTTTTCTAACGGCAGACTGTCAGCTTTTGCCAGCTCTCTTGTTTGGCAGATACGTTTTCACTTTTGTGCTGTCAGTACAGTGTCACAGACTCATAGCCTACGAACAACAAACAGCTGGAATCTGGTGAATACTCCAACAAAAATATGGTTTTTTTTAAATTAGGCAAATAATAAACTAAAGGTGAAATGGAAACTTTTTTTTTCCCCTATTGATGGACCAACTGGTCTTTTCCTCCCGTCAATTTTGTATCTTCATATAAGTTGAGATGAGCCAGAACTTTGAGACACAGTTCGAGCTGTTCAATAAGTACAATGGAGAGGTCAGGACATCACAGAATCACAGAATCCCCACAGTGCAGATAGAGGCCATTTCAGCCCATCGAGCCTGCACCGACACATATCCCACCCTATTCCCGTAACCCCACGTATTTAATCCCCCCTACCACTAAGGGTCAATTTATCATCACCAAATCAACCTAACATCTTTAGACTGTGGGAGGAAACAGGAGCACCCGGAGGAAACCCACGCAGACACGGGGAGAATGTGCAAACTCCACACAGACAGTCACCCGAGGCTGGATTCGAACCCGGGTCCCTGGCGCTGTGAGGCAACAGTGCTAACTACTATGCCACCGTGTTGCCTCATGCCCCATTTGGTTTTTTTCCCCAAATAGTATATTTGGGACAAACCAGAGAGACATCCATTGGCCAATTCCAGTCTCTAGGTGATGCCTTGTAACATTCACTTGACCAATGCACGTCTTTTGATGAATGAATAGATTGTTAACAATATAAATCAAAGTTAAAAGACTATTTAAATTCTGATTTTTTTGTTAAGACATGGCAACACTGTCCACTAATACGACCGCAGCTAAGGTCAGATCACAAGCAGTGTGAGATTGCAATCATGGAGACAAAAAGGGTTTCAGGATGTATTATGAGACGAAGTATAAAACAAAAACCCCACACTTGTACTGTACGAGGCTTTGCTAAGTTCATACTTGAATAATGTGTTCTGTTTTGGTCTCCACACATGGCCAAGGATATTAAGGTTTGGGACAAAATGCAGGAGAGCTTCCAGATTGATACCTAGCCTTACAACTCTTAGTTATCAGGAGACATTCCAAGAGTGAGGCTATTTACAGGAGTGGAATGTAAGCTTACAATGGGTTGAGGTTTTTCCAATGATAATGGGATTGGACTCAGTCCAGTTGGATAGGTTATGTGAGATGCATAGTGGTGGCAGGACTAGAAAGCATACATATAAAATCCTTAGGCAGAATTATGTTAGTTGCCAAGAAGTATTTCTTTTTGCAAGGAGTCATCAACAGACTTGTTAGACATGTGAATTTGCTAAAGTTTAAAAGGGAACGTGACAAGTTCTTGGGGTAGAAATTGGTTATGGCCATGCTTGGGTTAATAACCAACAGCACGCTGACAGCGCGTGCTTGAACCGAGATGCCCAATGCTCACCCTAAATTGGACCTCCTTTGAATACTTTGGGTGAGCTGCCGGCGACTGTCGCACCTCCAGAGGCAACTTTCTAATTTCCATCAGATCAATTTTGGGTACCTGCCTAGCTGGTAGCAGCCCTCAGGAAAGTCCCAGGAGCGGGGGTGGAAGGACAAAGGGAGGACGATGGCGGGACAGCAGTGACCCTCAGGACAGCTGTGGAGCTGGTAGGACCACAGCTTCTCCTCCTGGCTCCACATCAAGCTGAAAAAATATATATAACTTACCCTTTCGATGTCGACTGCTTGCTAGGCTTGCTCCACTCAGGGCAGCCCAATTTGGCAGAGTGGTCCTAAAACAGGCTTTAGGCCCCCTCATTCACATATACAAGGGGCCTAACACCTGTTTTAGGTGGCCACCAGGGATGCCTGAAAAATTGCCCAACCCTGAAAAACAGGCACAACAAGGGCCAATTTCTACCTCCTTGAGTGAAGAGGACATTTCCAGTTTTAGAAAGTAAATTGTTAGCTGCGATGATGATGAGTAATGGGCTATTGCACTGTCCTGGAGCTTTACTTTAGCCTTCGTGGGTAGGAGAGGAATTTCCAAGAGGTTTTCCACAATTAGTCACCGTTTTTCCTGTTTTTTTTACTTTTCCCAGGAGATTGGATGGTCAAAGAGTAGGTAATTGGTGTAAATTAGCTCTCAGTTTCCAGATGGGGCGGGGTCAGTGGGCCTGATGGTCTTTTCCTGCCCTGGTTTTTGTAGGTTCATATGTTGTTAATGGAGTATGTTATAGAACTGGTAAAAAGGAAACAGTGACTGTTGGAATTCTGAAATAAAGATAGAAAATGCAAGAAATACACATCACCTCAATCAGCAGCTGAAACAGAAAAAATGGGCTGGATTTTCTGAATGGGAAGCTTTTGGAGGTGGGACTGCTGCTTGCCCGGTTTCAGTCCCGCCTCCATCAGCTTCTGGCCAACCAGCGGGAATTTCCCCTGATTGACCTTGTTAAGCCCGCCCGGCGGGCTCAGCAGGCCAATTAGGGGGAAGTCAGTGACAGAGCACGTCAACGTATGACGTGTCATCTGTCAAGAACTTTTGAAAGAAGGATGGTCATCGTTTGGCAGCTTTGTGAAGCTGTCAAACACTGACATTCTATGTAGTTTGATGAGGCCTTATGTTCAGGACTCATCAAACTTTTCTACTTTGCAGAAATCAGCTGGCTGTTGTATCGGAGGATCCAACAGCCAGTCTGTGATCTCTACAATGGAGATGTCGGGGACTCCGGCTCCACAGCGGCTGAAGGCTTTAGGTAGAAACAAAGGTAAGTTAACATTTTATAACACTTTACACTGACCTCACATACTTACCACTCCACACTTGTACCCATCACTCACCTCTACATTGCACTTTCAGACCCCTCTGACCCCCGCAAACCTCCTACTCACCTCCTACACCCTGGCGGGGTTTCCCCAGGTCGGGAAGCCCGCACTTCAGGACCAAAAATGGGGATAATCCTAATAGGCTTTAATCCCTTCCCGCCTCCAAGGAGACAGGACCTGGGGCAGGACGGCTTCCAGCCTCCTGGCAAGAGGGCACAGAGGTGGGTTGGGGGGTGGGTTTGCCACCCGCCCCCAAATTCTGCAACTTTACCGGCAGTCCCGCCTCTATACCCGCCTCCTCGGGGCTGAGAAAATCCAGCCCGATGAGTTAACGTTTCAATTGAGACTGTTAATCAGAACCAAAATATTTACCTTGCATTCTCTTTCTGATGCTAATCGACCTATTGAGTATTTCTGGGGGGTTTTTTAATCTATGTTGTAGAATGTTTTTTCTGTGTAATTTTTAAATTACGTACATCCATAAAAATGTATGTTATGTCCGAATTTATATTCTGTCAGCGTTCCAAGTGTGGGGCATTTTACTGTGCATTTATCATGTATTTAATCATGTATTTCTGGGGGCTAGCTTTGAATGATTGCCTTCTCACGTATGAGGAAGGGTTCTCAGCCTGCCGCTAAATAGCAGCAAAAAACTGCTGCATAAAATGTTAGCTGTAGAATGAGTCTATGTTTGAGAAATGCCTGATATTTGTGATATACAAGAAGCGCTGTGCTTTGAAACGTCTGTAGGCCTGTTTGAACAGTTGGGTCACTTTGCTCTCCCACTCGGATGAAAGATGGTGTCTGGGCAAATGGTGAGGAAGAGCAATAGTGCAACAATGAGGCGATGATGATGATGATAAATTCTGGGATAAAAAGACGGATGACCCTCCTGCTGTTTGGCTTCCCCTTCCCTGGAGCTCAGCAAAATGTTCAAACTCTTTGAAGGACCCTTTGGCTGTTTAAAAAAGAACATGCAGCACTGTCCTTTTTTGGCATACATCAAGTGCCATATGCTATGTTTCATCTGTCACTGCTGCTTGTACTACATCGTAACAAAAACTTAGCATTTATTTATGTCAGTGCATTTTAGAGCCAGAGCTTAGAATGCATGATTTTGTATTTAATATGCTGGTTATTTACCTCACTCAGAATAGAATCATTTTCACATTTGTTTTCTTTACTAAGTCTATCTGTACATGTATCGAGGGACCTGTCCTGCAGCTGAGTGGAAATTGGGATCATTTCCTGGTACTCCTTCAATATTGCTTAATTTTCCAGCTCCACTTGGTTTGAACTTGGATGTTATCTCCACATTGGAGGAAAAAGGAGCTGTGAGACATACAGTATAGAATTTAAAACAGCAGCTCCCAGGGTAGTAGGTGGAAAGCTCTACTCCTCAGTACAATATATCAGTGGCAACATTGTTCCAACTTAACGAGGATATTTAATTAAGCAAAATAAATGGCATTGATACGCATATTTTGTGAGTATTTAACCATATTTTACATGTAATGTGCACATTGCTTACGGGAAGACACAGTGAATTTGCTTACACAATTATGCTGGGAACTGTGAGTGCTTAAGAGCCAAGGTGATTTGCTTAGTCAAGTCCCTGAGGTACAGTTGGACGGAGGGGTGTGGGACCATCCAACACTCTTTTATGGCCGTGCAGGTTAGGTTGCTTCGCTGGATCAAGGTTGGCCACAACACTAAAGAGTAACCATTTAAAACATGCAATTTTACGACGAACTAATGAAACCAGTTTTTCATGATTGATTCCAATGTGACAAAACCTTTGCTTTTTGGTTACTCCTTTGCCACTTCAGTGTGTGTGTGTGCGTGCATGAGAGAGTGTGTGTTAGAGTGTGTTTTTTTTCATTCGTTTATGGGATCTGGGCGTCGCTGGCAAGGCCAGCATTTATTGCCCATCCCTAATTGCCCTTGAGAAGGTGGTGGTGAGCCGCCTTCTTGAACCGCTGCAGTCCGTGTGGTGATGGTATTCCCACAGTGCTGTTAGGTAGGGAATTCCAGGATTTTGACCCAGCGATGATGAAGGATCGGCGATATACTTCTAAGTCAGGATGGTGTGTGACTTGGAGGGGAACTTGGAGGTGGTGGTGTTCCCATGCGCCTGCTGCCCTTGTCCTTCTAGGTGGAAGAGGTCGCGGGTTTGGGAGGTGCTGCCGAAGAAGCCTTGGCGAGTTGCTGCAGTGCATCTTGTAGATGGTACACACTGCAGCCACGGTACGCCGGTGGTGGAGGGAGTGAATGTTTAAGGTGGTGGATGGGGTGCCAATCAAGCGAGCTGCTTTGTCCTGGATGGTGTCGAGCTTCTTGAGTGTTGTTGAAGCTGCACTCATCCAGGCAAGTGGAGAGTATTCCATCACACTCCTTATTTGTGCCTTGTAGATGGTGGAAAGGCTTTGTGTGTGTGTGTGTGTGTGTATGTATATAGGGGGTGAATATGTTCCATAGGAAGTAGTTCAATTTTTCCTATCCCTCCAGCCACATCTGTCTGATAAAAACAGAGCAGTTTAGTCACTTTTGGCGTTGATCAGTAACATGTCACAATAACATCGTCTATCATTCTGGGAATTAATGACTGTGGGAGGAAGAGGGTCAGAGAATGGAGAATATGTAGCATTGACAAGATAATTATAGATCATGTAGAACTGAATTGTTTGATGTGAGTACGTGTTCAGTCAGGATCCCGTGTGTAAAGGCACAAATTGTCCTGCAGGATATAGAAATTATTAATATGCAAATGATAATGAAACGCTGCTGCTCTTGTCACACGTGAGAAGTTTATACAGCAGTTTAGTGACTCATACAGCTCATTCTGGATCGGTCATAATCCATTTGCCAATTCATTTTCAATTAAATCAGAATTAAACTTTTATATAGATTTCTCAAGCTCTTTGCATCGCTGCTAATTCAAGATCACAACAATTGTCTTCAAGACCTCTAGTAACTCTCTGTTCCTTTGCTATGCTGGAAACACGAGGCTTTATAGCATCCAGTGTAGAAAAGTTTCAGTGCTCAGGCAGATTTTCACACCTATCTCTCTTACAGAATTACATTAAAAATGATGCATCACATAAAAAAAGACACTAAATAACAGAATTCATGGATATAATTATACTCATTCTACCTAGAAACTTCCATCATACTTTTCGATTGTCTGTAATATTGTGGTACGTTGTAGAATAAAAGTAAATTGTTTCTGAAAGAGCTATTAATATTTCCATAGTTTTAGTAATGTACATCTAATGTCAATTGTTCTGTGCACTTCATTCAGTCTAATCTAGAATATTCATTATTGGGACATTTCTGTGGAGATATTCTATGAAAGGAAATGTGCATCTTTTAAAGGCTTTCAAATTATCTTTCAGGCCTCAAAGGGTTACTTATACTCTGGTGTATAGTTTTTGGCTGCAAACCATTACCTGATAGTTCACACCTGTCCACTGTTATTTGTGTAGTGTGTACAGGTACTATAATAACACAAAACTGCTGCCAAAATAAACTTGTAATCCCACAGTGCCTATTGCCTGACACTGTATATCTCCAGGGGGGACTTAGTCCAATACCATAATGCCTCAGATTTACAAACATCCAATTAGTCGGCCTCATACAGAACAGAACACAAAAGAAAAATGAAGGTTAGCATTACTTTGAACAGTTTAGTATGTTTTATATACTAGTGTGTAGGAGTGAAGCTGTAATCCAATTATTGAATTTACAAGAACAAAAGAATTAGGAGCAGGAGTAGGTCCTACGGCCCCTCGAGCCTGCTGCACCATTCAATGAAATCTTCTACCTCAACTCCACTTTTCCGCCCGATCTCCATATCCCTTGATTCCTCTAGAGTCCAAAAGTCTATCCATCTCAGCCTTGAATATACTCAACGATTCAGCATCTGCAGCCATTTGTGGTAGAGAATTCCAAAGATTCACAACCTCCGAGTGAAGAAATTCCTCCTCATCTCAATCTTAAATGGCTGACCCTTTATCCTGAGACTATGCCCCCTAGTTCTAGACTCTCCAGCCAGGGGAATCAACCTCTGAGCATCTACCCTGTCAATCCCTTTCAGAATCTTGTATAGTTCAATGAGATTGCCCCTCATTCTTCTAAACTCCAGAGAGTATAGGCCCAATCTACTCAATCTCTCAGGAATCAATCTAGTGAACCTTCGTTGCACTGCCTCTAAGGCAAGTATATCCTTCCTCAGATAAGGAGACCAAAACTGTGCACAATACTCCAGGTGTGGTCTCACCAAAGCCCTGTACAATTGTAGCAAGACTTCCTTACTCTTGTACTCCAACCCCTTTGCAATAAAGGCCAACATGCCATTCGCCTTCCTAATTGCTTGCCGTACCTACATGCTAACTCTATGGGGGCGATTTTACCAGTGCTCAGGGGTCGGGTTTGGAGGCGTGACTGCTGGCAAAATCAAAAAGATTGGCAGCGGGTCCCGAACCCACTTCCAACCCGCCTTCAATTAATCTTCCCGGGAGTCGGGTCCCCGATTTGCGCAGGGACCCGACTCCTAGTGGCGGGAAGAGGATTATAGCCACTTAACTGCTTGTTAACAGGCAGTTAAGAGGCTTTTTCCAATTTTGCCAGGTTGACTGCGAGCTTCCCGACGTCCGGACACCACACCAGGGTAAGTGTGGCGTGTTGTGGGTCTACTGTAATGTTTCTTCATTGATGACAGCTGCAGAAGTGGTGTGAAGGATCCAATGGTACACTGGTGAGTTTCAGAAGTAAGGAAATGCTGGGGAAATCATTTTAAATGTTTTTAGACTTTTCTGTAGGTAATAAGGTTTGAAGTGTTTGTGTAGTCCCAGCTCATTGGGAGAACCTCTCTCACCAGTGACAGATTGCTTCTGTAACCTCACCTGCAGCTGCCATCTGTTTTATCCTAAGGAGAGAGTCTCTGGAGAGCCTGGGTGCAAGGGTTCACCTTTGTACAGTGATTGTCAGTGTTTGCAGCACCTCAATGCTGTCAAACACTGACAGATCATCTGTCAAAAATAAATGAGCATGTCCCCGTTAAGAAAACCGGCAGATGACGCGTCATCAACTGACGTCATCTGACACCGGCTGTCTCTTAATTGGCCGGCAAGCCCACAGGGCGGGCTTAACAAGGCCAATTGACGCAAAATAGCGTCTGTGCGTCGGACGTCGCTGGGGGCGGGACTAGAACCCGCAAGTCAGCTGACCCGCTCCCAACTCGCCTCTTCCGGTAAGATCCACGGCCTATGTGTTTCCTGTACAAGGACACCTAAATCTTTCTGAACACCAACATTTAATAGTTTCTCACCATTTAAAAAATATTCTGTTTTACATGTTATTAAGTCCTCCCAGCCATCACCTGAACCCCTTGCTTGAATTGTTGCCTTGTTAATCACTCGGGCCTTGGATTTACACTGTGGGATACCAGTGTATGAATGATTAGCACCTTTGTATGAAATTCCTTCCTCCACTATTTTAACAGGAGGTGCTAACTCCTTCAGCTTATATGGGTTAATGCCTTTGTTAAAGTAGTGGAGAGCGGAATTTCTTTTGAACATGTTAATTGTTTGCGTGCTACTATCCTGCTGCATAGTTTCAAATGTGAGAAGTCGCACAACACCAGGTTATAGTCCAACAGCTTTATTTGAAATCACGAGCTTTCGGAGCGCTGCTCCTTCGTCAGTTTCAAGGCCTAGTATATTTTATAATAAAACTAGAAATTATTTTTATTATAGTTCCCAATATTTTCACTTTCTCTTTTATCACCTGTATTCTATGGGGTATATTTTCTAGTCTTGGGCTGGAGTGCCATAAGCTTTGTGCTTGCCACAATCATGCCCGGCCAACTTCACTTGACATCCGAGGGTCAATATAATCACATTTTCATAAGGAACTCCCAGATTCGGCCTGCTCGCCAGAGCTCAATGCCAGTGGGGTCGGGGAATTGTGCACAGCTGCAGCTCTTAAAATGCTGTGACTGCTATTTAAAGGTGTTATGTGTTTCCTGCTGGCCAATGAGGAAATCATTGGTTAGAAAACCTTGGTGCAGAAAAGAACTCTTCCAGCTGAGATGGTTGCAGAATGTCACAAAACTTTACAGATGCGGTGTTGAAGGAGCTTCTGAAGGAAGTGTGGGCAAGGTGGCTGCCCTGATTTGGTCAAAGGGGTATCCTTCCCACAGGAGAGGTTTTCACTCAGCTTGAGAGGAAGTGGCCCATTGATTTAATGCAGGGTCCGACACACAAAGGACAAGCGAGCAGATGAGGAAAAAGTTTAATTTCCTCAGTAAGTCTGCCAGAGTAATAGATTGGCAAAATATACATGGCACAATCCTGTTACACCATAACTGAGGCATGCCCAAGTGCTCAGAGCTTTACATGTATGTCTATACTGCAGCAGGGCTCAATTACTGACCTTGGCTGTAGGTGGGCCTCCTCCACTGCTGTACTGTTATGCCTCACTGGATGCCAAGGTTGAGCAGCTTGCCACGGATAACAATAACCTAGGCTGTGTCAGTGCTTCAGTTTGCCTTTAGTGTGCTCAATAATGCTCATGGTGGCTGTGTGTGCCTCGTTATATCTTTGCTGAGCTACTGTTCATGGTTCTCTCAATGGTCTCAGTGTTTGAGAGAATAGCCTTGGTCTCCTAGGAGCCACCTTTGCTATATGCACTAGGCACAAAGATTGTTTTTTGAATGAAAATGTCACGACTGTTCTCTGGAAAGAAAAAATTGACCTACGTGATCCTGTGTTGCTGGCCACTGACCACATGAACATTGCTGGAGCGGAACTCCTTGTGTGTAGGGGCCCAATGAACATGGGCACCACTAATAATGCCTGGACTTTGAGGAATACTATAATGTGGAACAATTGCAGAGTCCCCTTGTTCTGCTGCTCGGCTTCTGGGGGGAAAAAATAATGAAAGAATTTGCCATGAGCAACAACACATCAGTGATCTGCTTGATGCAGATATGCACAATGGATTGACTGATGTTGGTGATGTCCTATGTGGTTGCTTGGAATAAGCCTGAGACACAGAAGTTCAGGATTGTTGTAACCTTGACTGCCATATACAATGCCATTTGTCCCTGTGGTGGAGCTTGTCTACGGGGCAACTTCGAGCAAATAGCACTACTCCATTACTACCTCAAGAATTGGAACCTGCGATGTCAGGTTTCATCAGACATTGTCAGGCAGGTAAGCTTGGGTCTGTAGATGTGGCTATGTGTGGGTAGGGATGATCCTCACTATAACTAAACATGTCTTTGGATCCCTCTTTTCAACCTCTTCTCCTAACCTCCAAATAATACAAAAAGAGAGAAATCCTCAAAGGAATTCTCATATTCTGACTTTAATTGTACAACAAAACATTTTGCTACCAAGAATCTGGCCCAAATAATGCAAAACACAAACAAACCGTCCAAAAAAACCAAATATTTTGAAATGCAGCACACAAATGACCATTGCTAAATGAACTTTGGGAAATAATCATTGGACAAATACAGCTGGTCCCACTTTAAGGAGTAATTTCCTATCCCAAGAAATTCGATACCATCCAGGATAGAGCATTTCACTTGATTGGTGCCCCTGCCACTGGACTAAATATCCACTCTCTACAGCATGTACAATCGACAGGATGCACTGCAACAATTCACCAAGGTTATTTTGACAGCACTTCCCTCCTTTGCAATCTCTACCACCGAGAAGGATGAGCAGCAATGAAAACATCATGAACTCAAATTCCTCTCCTTGTCACACACCAACCTGATCTGGACGTATCTCCCTCTTCCTTCATCATCACTGGGGCAATGTCCGAGAATTCTTTACCTAACACCATTGTGGGAGTACCATCGCCACAAGGACTGCTGCAGTTCAAGGAGAAAAGCTCACCACAGCCTTCTCAGGTCAACTAGGGATGGACAATAAATGAGACTTGCCCAGTTTTGTCCACATCCTAAGAACAAATAAAATGGATGCGTCCCATCTGGCCTGACTACGTCTGACCCTCATTGGCCATTTCACATGGATAAATTGAGTGCACAGCACACGTTTGCAAGAAAATAAGGGGACCATGTTTGTTCTTATTATGCAGACGTTAATATACATTATAATATTAAAATGCGACTGTAGCACATTTTACGCAAGAGCAATTTAGGCCAGTCTAAAAGGCTGTCCAGAAAATGGCAAGAAGGACAGGGGCCTAGTGACATGGATCCCAGCCTGACCTGCCGGCCCCCACCTGCCTGTTCTTCATCAACACCACGAGACATGCAGAGCAGAAAATTTGCCGGTATATATTTTTCACAGACCGATTTACAGGATGAAAGCATTTGGGTAGTAACACAATTCTATATACTGTGCATTGAACAGTTATCTCAAAATCATTAACAACTGGAGATCATTTCCGAATTTTTTGGAGAACACTTTTTGTGGGAAGATAATAATGGATCGCACTTGCCTCAAGATAAATAGCTGTAGCACTAGGGAGCACTAATGGCCTGGATAAGTTGTCAATGGGAGGGAACGAAACAGGACTAAAAGGATGTATCGAAAGATATATAATTCTACTCCAATTAGAGTCAGTTATTGTTCTGGTCCTATATTTTTAAACTGTTGTCAATCATTGGTGTATTGTGCAGTACAAATGTCTCTCACTCCGAGGGAACAAAACCATAGCTATGAAGGCCTGCGATTTTCTAACTCTCATCTCCGTTATCTCCTTTGATCAGTCCTTGCATCACAGCCTTTATTATGTGTCAGGTTTTCCAAGTTATGATTTTTTTTTGTACTGATCAGAAGAACGGATGACAGTAAGGATTAGCGCTGAAGTCCAGATTCAACTGGGTGAAATTAGATCTCCTTAAAATTAGTCTAAATTTGCCCAGCTCAGACTTCAGACTAAACTGAGCAAATGTGGTGACAGGTGTTGTGACAGATTATACCTGAAGCTATCTGTGAAACCAATTGAACCGAAAAGGAATTCAAATCCAAATTTAGCTGCGGTTTGCAAATGCATGGCTATTCTGCACGTTGGGTTAATGCAGCAATTTGCTTACAGTGAAACCAAAGTGGTTTCTCTCTGAAGTGACCAACACCAGAGAAATTTAGTCAGGTTCACTTGTTGCTTCCTGTCCACCTCTGGCTGCATTACAGCCTCTACAGGCTCTGGATTGTGCTCCTAGAATGTCTCAATGCAATTATAGAGTCAAGTGCATGGCATTGTGTGCTTGCCTGATGGATTTTGCAGTGGCCTGCCCCGATTAAAAGTTTTAATCTTGTTAGTAAAACAAGCCTGAACAACTAAACTCTGCTCTTCTGGATTTCAAACTTAAAAGTAGGATAAGGCCCATGCATCTTGTGCCAGGTTATGACAGCAATCACAGTCCAAAGATTCGACTGCCTCTGATGAAGCCTGGATGTTGGTGCTATGGCAGGAAGGATCTTTCTTCTTTGCAGTATAAAGCTCCCTCGACACTGCTTACAGTGTAGCCCATCCCCAGGATCAACATAGCGTCCCCTACTGCACTGAGGGTAATGCACGTCTGCAAAGGAGGTCAGCCACCAATCTGCGGCTCGACAATTCATTTCTTTCAAACGAGAGAATGGCTTTTTTTTTTCACTGCATAATCAAAACAAACTGCAGCCACCCTTCTGAGGCACTTAAAAAATGCTCGAGGCTTTTATTTCTTTCAAAGGGCAGAGCCAGCTCTACTGATTATATCAGAGCAGGTAATGAAACAGTTGAAGAGTAACAAAGGGAACTTTCATTCTGACCTGGGAAATTTTGCCAGCTGTATCAGACATTCATATTGAAGATACTAATCTATGGCAGAAAGCTGTCAGAGAGTGCTGAAGCCACAAACTGTTGATTGTTCAAGGAAAATCCGGGGGGAAGTGCGAGCATTTTTTTACTGTACAGGACAGATGGGTTGTTAAGTCTAGCTTCAGTTTGATTTCCTTTGCATTATATTGTTTACATTCCATACATAAAGAAGTCTTATATTTCTAACATTAAGGGCAAGACAAAAATCATTTTCATTTCTTCACAGTACATAAAGGATTTTTTATATTCCCATCCCCCCCCCCTCAAAAATGTCTTCTATCCTTTCCTGCAGGTATTGACTTCATGCAGTTCAACAGGCACCAGTCGCCCTCCAATACCTACCCCACAGAGGCTAGACTTCAGGTGTGAGCCTAGACAGAGGGCGTTGGCAGGCTATTTGAGCATGGGAGGCGTCGCAGCCAAGCCTGATGTTATCCTCATCTGAGGTGCAGACATTCACACTTTTACTGGACAGTAATAAGAAGTGGGAACTTTGGCCATTTTTTTACTCCTCCCTGAGGCCAAGTATTGCACTAGCACTGACACCCCAGCCGAGATCAGCTCACTCAGCGGAGACCTCGGATCAAGCATGGGAACTGCCTGGTCTGAATGGCTCAGTTCCACACTGCACAGCAAACTTCAACCTCAAACTTGAAAATCAGGCACATAGGCCTTAAATAATGACCAAAATCAGACACTTACACTGTTTTAGTAAGTGTAGCACCATGAATATTAGGATGACTTAATCCATCTATCTAATATTGTTAATTACGTGTCTCAACTAAGTTTAATACATTTGTTATGATTTCCACAAATCTGAATACAAATCGAGGAAGTATGGTCTTATTAAAATTTTGTATTTGATGATACATAAATCTACAACTATATTCCATCAAAATACACTAAGGTGTTAATCTCTCTGACTGAAAAGTAAGAAAATAATAGCATTTCAGACTTTGCTTCCTTCATCACCCAATTCCTATAACTCCAAAACACAGTCTTGTGGTCAAAAATGTTAAACTTGGAATATTTTTCAAACTTGGCAAAGCTGCTCCAAGATCAGTGTCGGAGGGTGAGATTGGACCTCACCAGCAGAATTACGACATCCCAATTAAATCACAACAGTTGAGAGCTGTGCTGGGCAAAGACTCTACCATGAGGGGGGCTTAAACAAGATTATTTAAATAGAGGGATATGTTGTTACATTTTGGGCTTCTTTTATCCTTTTTATACTTCAGACATTGTTAGCTTCCGTGTTTTATTCTGCTCTCCTGAGTGAGCCCTAGCTCCCTGTGTCCTTGTGCGTGCATCACGTTCCCTGATAGTGAGGACAGTTTCACAAAGTGTGTCCAGGATAATGAAGAGAAAATCCTTTTTTTTAGTTTACTTCAGTGACTTGTTTTATTTGTTCGCTAGATGTGGGTGACAGTGACAAGGCCCATCCCTAGTTGTCCTGCAGGAGTAGTGGTGGAGGTTTTTTTTCATGAACCGCTGCAGTCCTTGGTGCTGCCACAATGGTGTTAATTAGGGAATTAACTCCCTGATGATGAAGGAATGTGGCGTATGTCCATGTCAGGATGGTGCGTGACTCTGTAGGGAACTTGGCGATGATGGTTTTCCCATGATATTGCTGTTTTACTCCTTCTCAGTCACAGGGGAGGAAGGTGCCGTCGTAGTAAGCTTGGTGATTTGCTGCAGTGTATTCTGTAGACAGCATATAGTGCAGGGGCTGAATAGTTAGTTCAGTGGCAGGGGCCCTGATCAAGTAAACTGCTTTGTCTTAAGATGTAACAATAATTATCTGTATAATAAATACCACTGCACCATTTCTGTAGAATGCAAACAATTTTTTTATACTGAATACCTTTGCATTTTTTTTGCATTTCCTGCTTCTATTTCTCACTGTTGATAATGTAAGAGCAACTGAACACTTTGTACTCACCACTCATCTGCCTAGTAGATAGTGGAGGGGCATTTGAAGGGTCTGGAGGGGAGCAATTAACACAGACTCTGCCTTGTTCTTGCAACCACAGTGTTAATATGATGTGTTTCAGTTAAGCTTCTGGACAATGGTGATCCCCAAAATGTTGACGGTAAGGGGACTTGGTGATTGCGGTATCATTGAAGGTCAGGGTAGGTGGCGGAGCCCTCTCTTGTTGGAGATGGTCATTGTCTGGCACTTATGTGCTACAAATGTTACCTGCTATTTGTCAGCCCAAGCCTAGATGTGGTCCCAGCCCTACTGCAGCATGGGCTGCTTCACTGTCAGAGGAGTTGTGAATGAAGTTGAATGCTGTGGGTCAATTCTGAAGCAGCTGAAGATAGCTACCTCTATCCCTTGCCTCTGCAGGATCCTCTGTGTCTTTAAAAGGTCTACACTAGCCCTTGTTTTAGGCATTAACTATAACATTTATTAAACAGTGACAGAACAAGTGAACAACAGCAGTAACATATTTTTAGAGTAGGTGTTAAGCTTAGTTGGCTTCTCATTATAATAGAAACTAACAAATAATGCACAACTTCTATGCTAACTCAATTTTAGTAATTTTTTTACTGTAGTTCTTTTTATCTTCTCATCAGCTATGGAAATTCTGACTAGCTCACACTCTTTAGAAGTTTTAAATGCATTTATTTCCAAAACTACAGACAACCTTTCTCCTCTTTGAAAGCCCAGATAGACTCATTGATTAAAAAATACAATGGATCAGCCTGCAATGGACCAATCCCACTTTGTAAGAATAGTTTCTGGTTGAACTCAAGTCTACTTTTATATTGGTGTCAGGTGTCTGGCTCAGCTAGCCCAATGTAAATTTGATGGCCACTGGGTATGTCTGATTTTAAAAAAAGTTTATCTAATCTGGTAGGGTTACACTGGTGTTGCTGCCTGAGGAAGACGCACAATTCAGGAACTGATACCACAAACATCCCATTGACACCAACATAAAAGGGCCGCCAGAAG
The DNA here is from genome assembly GCA_030390025.1 of Squalus acanthias. Classification (NCBI taxonomy): domain Eukaryota; kingdom Metazoa; phylum Chordata; class Chondrichthyes; order Squaliformes; family Squalidae; genus Squalus; species Squalus acanthias. The sequence goes on from CM059430.1 coordinate 10,283,111, forward strand.
CTCTGTCAAATGAAGTTCTGGTAATGCATGGTAGATCATCCATTCCTTCCTTCCTTTGTGGGGAGAACAAAACCACGGGCCATAAATATAAGCTTGCAAGTGTTTGGAGCCAACTCTAGCCAGTGCCACCTCATTGGAACAGCCTCTCTCAGCATTGACAGATTTGCTCCTGTCATCTCAACTTCAGCTGCCATCTATTACATCAGAATGGGTACGGTTTACACTCTCTCACCTTGGTCCTCAGAATCCCACCATGATCAGCCCCAACACCAGCAGCACCAGGCAAACCAGCAGCACCAACAACAACACCAACCTTCTCCGCAATCAACTGATGCTGCACAGGACAGAGGGCATCAGTACCCATTACTGCCCGGGCTGCCAGGGATGGCCTCACCATGGCCAGATTTACTTCACTTGATGATGTACACACCCTGGCTGCCACATGATGCGCCAGGTTGGCACCACCCCACACCAACACTATAAAGCATCCCTACAATGCCCAAGCCATTCCTTTCACACTCATCGCCATTGCAGTGGATACCATTATCTCTCACCATTCACTGCAACTCACTAAGCCACTTCCAAAGGTGCACACAAATCTGTCCAAGAACGCAAAGTGTTGAAAATAAAGATTTCAATGTTTGACAGCACATTACCAGAAACTTCACATGAACATTGGCTAAAACACCCAAGTGCCTACCCTTGTGTGTTGTTAGTTGGTATGATTGGACCAGGATGAGGGTGAGTGTGAGGGGTGGCTAGTGAGATGGGGAAGTGGTAATGTAGATAGAGAGGGATGGATGGAGGTTCAAGGTAAGTTGATGTGAGTAAGGATGTGCAGGAGTAGGGTAGGGAAGGCAGAGTGATGTGGATGTGATGAGTGGCACAGCAGGATGAGGTTGAGTGTAGTTTTGCAGTAACATTTCGTGATCTACTGAGATCATTGAAAGGTTTGCACCACTGCAGCCTGGTCCTCCTGATGACATCCCTGCTTGTGCCCTCCTGTGCAATGTGCAACCAGGCTGCGTTGGTCTCCTGGGGAGGTCTCTTCCACCCATGGGAAGGGAAGAGAACCTCCCTGCGTGCTGTGACTCCCTCCAAAAGCATATGAAGGGAGTCTTGGGAGAGCCTGGGTGCAGCCGTGCACCTCTGTGCAGTGCTTGTCAGTGTTTGCAGCACCTCAATGCTGTAGAACACTGACAGCGCAAATGTCAAAATCAATTTATGCATGGCCCCTTTAAGGAATCCGGCTGATGACGTGTCATAAATGACTTCATCAGACCCGCTTCCTTCGATTGGCCGGCAAACGTGCTGGCGGGGCTTAGCAAGCCCAATCAACGTAAAATATTTTCACAAAGTGGGATGGGGCCAGCAGAGGTGGTCGCACCCCTGCCACCGACCCCAGCCACCCCGTACCCGCCTCGGTAGGCAAAATTGAGGCCTATGATTCGATAGAGATATTCACAATGGAACAAACCAGATCTTTCAGACCAGAGGCAAGTTACTGGAGTTTATCCAGTGAGTAATTGAGAATTTGGTGTATGTCCTAGACCAATCCCTGTTCTAGATAAGTTATCTCATCCATGGTAGCAGTAGGCATACTACAATTCACTTCAGCATGCATGAGTTGAGAGGTGAAAATCAGCCAGATTAATCAGCAATGGCAGGTCTATTATGCTATCAGGTCACACCTATATATACCGATACTCATGGTGTAACTTCCATTTTGATTTTCCTTTTACCATTTATATTGCTTAACAACTACAGCAGGTTTCTGAAGTGAAACATATGAACTAAACCTCTAGAACCACAATAAACCTTCAACACAATATACTTATTTCACACTTTTAGAGACTTAATGATGTAAATTTGATGACACAAGCATATAACATTAAACTAACTTGGGGGGAAAATAGACAGTTTAGTGGATTAAACGGATCATGGATGTAACTTGTGAAGAAAGCAATTTAATTGCTTCTGTCATATACCCTGTGACAGACCAGTGTGCCTCTCAGAGTCCACCTGTTTAACATTAATATAATAAGTTCCAGATAAACAGAGAAAGTGTCCAGCTCATAATTCCTTCAGGTAAAATTTTAGTCAAATCTGAGTAACAGTTTTATTTTCTGGAAGTCTTAAATGACAGATGTAATTGTCAACATCATTTCTCAGTTTTCTTTCTGTACTGCTGAGCTAAGCAGCTGAAGAAAATGTATGGGCAGAATTTTCATTGACCCGTGGAGGCGGGTTTGGAGGCATGTGGGGGGTTAAAATTGCGAAAACTGGCGGGCGGGCACAACACCGCCTCCATCCCGCCTCCACGCAATTTTCATTAAATCGTGTCTGCTGGTCCCGACTCCGTCCCGCCTCCAAGAGGCGGGATAGGCCATTAAGGCCCTTAACAAGCACTAAATGGCCTCTATAATGCCATTTTGAAAGGCCTTTGTGATTTTAACCCTTTTTCCACGTGAAGCACGCCTGTTCTGAACCACAAATGTGAAACCTGGTGGGAGCACATTTGGATTGCTGACTATCAGCTGCAGCTCAACCATGAAATAGGAGATGTGATCAGCCATCATTTGCCGTTGGCAGGACTTTGTTGTCTGAGGTCTGGGGGAACTTTTATATGGCATAACCACAGCTGTGGAAGTTTGGAGCCTGACACCCATCTCCAGTGTGACCTCCTGGGAAACCCCTCTCGCCACCTTGACTGAGTGCTTCCTCAACTGAGACATATACCAGAAGCATGGGAACCATTTATTTCCTTTCCTCCTGGACATCAGATTCGGACGAAGACCAGCCGTGGCAACAGCAGAAGCATGAACAACAGCACCACCAGCAGCAGCAGCATCAACAGGAGTGCCAAGTTGCTCCTCACCCACCTGAAGCTGCACAGGCCAGAAGGCGCCAGCGCGTGACTACATTGCTGCCCGAGATGCAAGGGACGCACTTGACCGGATTTGCTTAGCCTGCACAATCAAACACTTCTGCCTCGCACCTTCTTATCAGACCATCGACAATGGCCAGGAACCTGCGGATTCCTATCACTCTGACCACCATACTGACAATTGCAAGTCATCCTAAGCCCTCAATGTGGAAGTCCCATTTGCAAAATGACAGACGCCACAACTTCTGCAGTTTGCCAGCAGAATTTTTAATCACACCAAGCAAGTGCTGGCATTTCAAGATTAAACACAACATTACACCCAAGTGACTACCCTTGTGACTACTTGTGCATTCTTTTTCTTTTACGCGTGCTCCTACGTGGTGCTTCCCCTGTGGCTTCAGCAGATGTGGAGGCCCCTTGCTCACTTTTTTGCTGCTCCTGCCTCGACACCTTTGGCGGGCGTCCTCTGGGGTTGTGAACCTGTGAGGGCTCGGCAACAGTCTGCTGCTCCTGTGGCTGTGCAGGGGTTGAGACGCCGATCTCAGTTGGGTGAGGACTCTGGTGGGGCTCTGACCGAGGGCTTTGCAGTGGCTTGGTCGTGTGAGCGCTTGGAGAGGAGCCCCCACTTCCTTGTTGTCTGCCACCAACATCCCTCTCATAGGTCAGCCCCACCTCAGTGCTTGCAAGTGGATTGAGAGCACCTTGCTGCACATCAGGGGGGCCATGGGGACCCGTATCTGCACTGGAAGTCCTACTCAGAAGGACTTCCATGAAGGTCTGGTTTCTGTGTTCAATAGATGACCATCGCTCCTCAAGCGATGCCAGTCTATTCTGAACAATGACCATGTTTTCTACATTCTGGCAACATATCTCCTCCATAGCTGTAGCCATCCTCTCCTCTACTGTAGCCATCCTTTCCACGGAGGTTGCCATCCTTTCCGTGGTGATGCGTTCATGCGCCAATGACTCCACAAAGGCTCTGCTCATGATCGCTATGGACTCCTCCATTCGCTCCACACTCGCAGCGACCCTGGAGACAAAACCTGCCAGAGACTCCTGCATCTGTTCCTGGAGTTCCAGCACTGCTGATCTTATGGATGGACCCAGAGGCAGAGGGTCGACATGCAGCTGAGCCGAGCTAGGAGAGTCCTGCACCCTCCGACTAGGACTCTCCACTGCTGTCCCTGTCTCCACTATCTGCTGATGCTCACTTGTGAGCTGTGATACACCAGGTGACAACACTACTCTATCTCGCGATGTTCCCTCCGAGGTGTGAGTGTCTGCGCTGGTGCTGGGTGCGCTGAATTCTGCTGATGCGGCGCCCTCAGAGGTTGCAGCTTCCTCTGAGGAGTGGTGAGGCTCCTGCTCTTCCTCCTGGATAGTGGGGACGGCTGCTCGCGATGGTCCTGGGGGGGAGTAAAGGAAAGAGTCAGAGATGTGAGTCCAAGGTTACATGCACATTGCATATTGCAGATGATCATAAGTCAGTCTGCTGGAGCATCAGAATCATTATCAGTGACTCATGCAATGTCAATGAGAGAGATGATAAACTATTCTGTCACCAGCTTGCTCTGATGCACCCGTCTGTCCGTCCCCCACTTGCGCATCCTCCTCCACTCCCATGATCTCCAGGACCGCCTCCTCCCAGGTGGTGAGCTGGGCTACTGAGGGTGGCCCTCCTCCTGTCCTCACTCTTTCCCTCTTATTGTGAGCTCTCTTTTCCTGCAATGAGGGAGACAAGTGGAGTTTGAGTGAGAATGAAGGAGTGAGCGTAGAGAATCTATATCATTGATGGTTAGAAGGAGACAAATTTGGAGTGAGGTGGCAAGACCATGGGCCCTCCCTGTGTGTTGTAAGTTGTTTTCATAGCATGACAGCGATAGGGAGTGTGGGGGCTGCATAGTCGAATAGTTAGGTGAATGTGACCATACAGAGAGAGGGAATGGGTAAGAGTGCAGGGATGTCAGTGTCAAGTGGGATGTGGAGGAAGAGTTTATCAAAGCTGAGTGCTGGTGAGGAGAGGCAATGGGGATCAGAATGAGGGTGATGGAAAATTCATACTCACTTTTCCAGTGCGCAGCAGGTCATGAAATCTCTTCCTGCACTGAAGCCAGGTTCTGCGGGTTATGGACAACGAGTTGACCTCCTCTGCCACCTGGATCCACACAGCCTTGGTTTGATGGGAAGGCTTCTTCCTCCCTGAAGAAGGGAAGAGCACCTTCTTATTAGCTCTGGCTCCCTCAATTAAAGCTTGCAGGGCGACGTCATCAAATCGAGGTGCAGACCGAGGTCTCTGGCTGGCCATTCTTCCTGCAGGTGCCTCTAACATGCAAAGGCAGAAGCTTGGCAGTCTGCAGAGGAAGCAAGGCTTGTTGCAGACCTTAAATGCTGCAGCAATGATGACGTCATCGGAAGCGACTTTCAGACTGGAAAAACTCACTGGCCATGGGTTCCCACACGTTGGAACTCAATTGGCCAATTATGTTAAAATCGCATCAATCGCCCACATCGATTTAGATTCGGGTGGCTAACACGAAATGCGGATTACACGACCCCAGCCCGCCCCTGAATCAAATTCCAGCCCTATGTCTTTTGTTGACCTAAATAAAATAGTATATCCATTCGAACTTTACAGGAACAATTAGGTTACTTGTATGAGCAAGAGGATTATTTCATGTTGCGAGCAAATGAACCCATTTTCTCTCTCTCCAAAGAGAGGTAACATCTATATTTTGTTAAAAACTGGATATCCTGTTATCTTTCCATTCAAAAGTCCTATATCAATGGTGTCTATGGATTTATTGTCTTTATTAATTGTGTTCGTGCCCTGGTGACTCCTGCCCAGTCACACGTTTAATAGGATTTTCCCATTAATGTGACAATTTGCAACTCTCTAATTCCATGGTCTAGCCACCAGGTAACATTTGTCAACCTTAATGTGAGAATCTTCTTCATCCGCCATCTTTTTCTCAGTAACTGTAACTTTTAATTTCACCCTGGGCACTCTTGCCTCTGAGTCAGAAGGTTGTGGATTCAAGTCCCACTCCAGAGACTTGAGCACAAAAATCTAGGCTGACACTCCCAGTGCAGTACTGAGGGAGTGCTGCACTGTCGGAGGTGCCGTCTTTCAGATGAGACGTTAAACCGAGGCCCCATCTACTCTCTCAGGTGGACGTAAAAGATCCCATGATACTATTTTGAAGAAGAGCAGGGGAGTTAACCCTGGCGTCCTGGCCAATATTTATCCCTCAATCAACATCACGAACAAAACAGATGATCTGGTCATTGTCACATTGCTGTTTCTGGGAGCTTGCTGAGTGCAGTTTGGTGGCTGTGTTTCCTACATTACAACAGTGACTACACTTCAAAAGTACTTCATTGGCTGTAAAGCACTTTGGGACGTCCTGAGGTCGTGAAAGGCGCTATAGAAATGTAAGTGTTTTTTTCTTTTACTTTCTGCTGGAGTCACTGGAGCAGGAACCCTGGAGGATTTCCCCTTCCTTAACCCAGGCGCACTGTGGTTATTTGCTCTCTCATTGACCCCAGTTATAATCAGCTAACCAACTAGCTTCTGAACATGGGACCTATCTGGTTTACACGGCTCAGCAACTCACTGAATAAACTTGCTCAGTCATTTGCCATGATTTTTTTTATAGATAAGAAGTGTTTTGCAAGATCTGTTTCTAACTATTTTCCGTGGCGTCAATATATATTTGACATCTCTTCATATTTAAGTATTTTTCTTTCTGGTGCAAAAGCAACACTGGAATCAGATAACTTTAAAAAAGATATCCACAAATCAACCTTTTTTTTATCGTAACACAGTTATTATCAGACGGTTTTTGTTTCTTAAATCATGGCAGAGTATTTCTTTATTTTCACATATTCATCAGCTGAAGATTATTTGTTCAGAGATTAAACAGTTATTTCTTAGAATCAGATTGAAACCAAAGGCTAATTTTTTTAACAGATGAATTTTTTTATGTCCTGTCCTTTAAGGAAATAACGGCAAGCTCAGGGTACTGTATTGCGTATGAAATCCTTGGTCGTACCATTTATTACAGCAATATTACATTAGAGGGCTCCTTACACTGCGGTATGTAAGAAATAAGTCTCTCCTGATGATACTGTAAGGAGAATTATTACCTTTACAACTTGACAGGTCAGTAAAAAGCCCAAAGTTCAGTTTTGGAAATGGCAGATTCTACACATTGGCAACATTTGCACATTGAAACCAAATTTACAAATGTCGAAAATAAGGGATTATAATGATGTGTGACGGAATGTATTCATTTCCCACTGAAATGTGTTTTGCTGCAGGCCAGTTTTGAGAACTGATGGCTTATAAGTCCTGGAACATCTGTAATGAGGAGGAGCAAGGGGTTACTTACAACATAAATGGCTTAACTACAAGTTATGACATACTCCAGAACAGGGTGGTTCGATAACAGAATGGGACAGTCTGCCATTGTGTTATGAAGTGCCCTAAGATACTGTCACAATCATCCTCACTCTGTTGAAATCAAGACTGATTGCATTGTCTCCTTGTCTAACTCTTTCTTTGCCAAAACAAAAGCAAAATACTGCGGATGTTGGAAATCTGAAATAAAAACAGAAAATGCTGGAAACACTCAGTGGGCCAGGGATCCCCTGGGGCCTACCTGCCTTTCTTCCGCCACTTTCCTGGCCCATGCTTTCCTCCTCCTCTGCTATTCTACTGCAACCATTTACGTCGCCTCTGTACCCATCTTTTGTTTCTATACTTACTATTTATTATTTCATTTTGCTTTGCACCATTATCACTTGTCATTTAATCACGCCTTAGGGATGGGAAATAAATGCTGGCCTTGCCAGCGACGCCCACATCCCAGGAATGAATATAAAAAAACCTCCTGCTCTCCACCCTATCACAGACCTTTTGTTCTTTAATCACTCCTGCCCTCCACCCTATCATTCTTTCCCCGCTCCCTTTTCCCTGGCTCTGTATTTGCTTTATCTCTAACATCTTCCAGTTCTGATGAAAGGTTATCGGCCTGAAACATCAACTCTCTGTCTCCACAGATGCTGCCTTACCTGCTGAGTGTCTCCAGCATTTTCTGTTTTTATTTATTTCTGAAGGGATTCGGAGAATGGGGGGATGGGGGGGGGGCTGGTTGGGTTGGGGGGAGTTGGAAATCGGGGGGGTTAGGGGGAGTCGGAGATTGGGTGGGTGGGGAGTCAGAGATCACTGGGGGGGGTAAGTCTGAGATCGTTGAGGGTGGGAGTCGGAGATTGGGTGGGTGGTGGGAGTCGGAGATCACTGGGGGGGCGGGGGAGTCTGAGATCGTTGAGGGTGGGAGTCGGAGATTGGGTAGGTGGGTGGGGGGAGTCAGAGATCATGGGGGGGGAGTCAGAGATCACTGGGGGGGAGTCTGAGATCGTTGAGGGGTGGGAGTCGGAGATTGGGTGGTGGGGGGAGTTGGAGATCACTGGGGGGGTGGGAGATCACTGGGGGGCGGGGGAGTCTGAGATCATTGACGGGGGGGGAGTCGGAGATTGGGTAGGTGGGTGGGGGGAGTCAGAGATCATGGGGGGGGAGTCAGAGATCACTGGGGGTGGAGTCTGAGATCGTTGAGGGGGGGAGTCGGAGATTGGGGGGTGGGTGGGGAGAGTCGGAGATCACTGGGGGGCGGGGGAGTCTGAGATCGTTGAGGGGTGGGAGTCGGAGATTGGGTGGTGGGGGGAGTCGGAGATCACTAGGGGCGGGGGGAGTCTGAGATCGTTGAGGGGGGGAGTCGGAGATTGGGTGGGTGGGTGGGGGGAGTCGGGGATCACTGCGGGGGGGGAGTCGGAGATTGGGTGGTGGGGGGATCGCGAGGGGTGTCGAGAATCATGGGGGTTGTGAGGGAGGATTTGGTGATCTCGGAGTGTGTAAAGAGGTAAGCTTGTTGGGACTGGAGGAAACACTTCAGCTGCTCATGGCCCACAAGCAGTGCTGTAAATGCACTTACCTCATGGATCCAGCCCTTCTCGCCTCTTTCTACCTGCGAGGATTCCCAAGCCCCGGGAAACCCGGCCTCCATGGGTTGAAAATAAATATCCTGTTAAAATGGAGGCACGCGAAAGATTTTAGTAACTGACCCACCTCCTGAGAGCGGATTGGTTGCCCGCTCCCCGACCCGCCTCCGTTAAAACCGGAAGTGGGTGGGTTGGCATCTGGATTGAAATTGAATTTTTTTTGACCTCCCATCCACCCACAACCCACCCCCTCCTTGGGGGCTAAAACTCCCCCTGTTGTTGTGTGAGGGAAAATCACAAAATTATTGGTCAGCTAAGATTTTAAAGTAACAGGATGGGATTATGTTTCACTTCAGTGGCTTTTTCTCCCTAATGCTCCAAACTCTTCAGTCTGTATGGACTCTGCCCACTCTGGTCAATGCAAAAGAAGGCCTCCCTTTATATTAGGGCTCATTTGAAGAGGCTGATTGCAGAGCAAGTCTTCCTTCCATTTGGTAGGCATGTTAAATGGATTTACATATAAATATGGGGGGAGTTTTTCCCAACTAGGGCTCTCTCGTGTGACAGTAGAGATTGAGTGTTTGGATGCAGAATTCTAGTGTGCCCTGCACAATTTTCCATCCATTAATTTTAAAGGACGGAAAATTACAAGGGATGAGCCGACTTTGTGCCTGATTTCCCGCCTCGGTCGGCACCAGGGGTCTAATTTTTATGATTTCAAAACTAAAATGAATTGGAGCTTGTACAGCAATTGCACCTTATAGCCTTACTGGGACATGCACCTACAATTTAGCAGCAGAATGTTGGACAATGCGTAATATTCCTATCCTTATAAAACAGCATATCCTCTACTCTGCCGTGAGCAAAAATCACTGAACGATTCATTAATATTTTGGTAAATTTGTAAAACTACTCACACTGTTGTTTCTAGGTGGGCCTAAGAAGATTTATAAAACCTAAATTCCCTGTATAAATTGTTACCAATATCTTTCATAGAAACATAGAAACTCGGAGCAGGAGTAGGCCATTCGGCCCGTCGAGCCTGCTCCACCATTCAATACGATCATGGCTGATCATCCAAATCCAGTACCCTGTCCCTACTTTCTCACACCGAATCCCCACATCGAGCCTGCACCTATCCCACCCTATCCCCGTAACCCCACATATTTAATTCCCCCTAACATATCCCACCCTATCCCCATAACCCCACATATTTAATCCCCCCCTAACACTAAGGGTCAATTTATCATAGCCAAATCAACCTAACCCGCACATTTTTGGACTGTGGGAGGAAACCGGAGCACCCGGAGGAAACCCACGCAGACACGGGGAGAATGTGCAAACTCCACACAGACAGTCACCCGAGGTCAGATTCGATTCATACTATAGAATTTAACATTCGTCCACAACCAACAAGTTAATTAAAGAGATTATAGAGCATTTAAAATCAATGTCAACCCCAGTTGCTAGTGCCTGGCTAATGAGCAAGAAACATTGTGCATTAATGCTGCTAAGTTGCTGTTGACGTAGATGGTGAGTGCAAAGTTTGCAGAAAACCGGGAATGGAAACAATACGGCACTCATTCACTTCTGACAGGCTGCGGCAAGGACATTCCAGGGCTCCTGCTCCTGCTCCTGCTCCGCTGGTGTAAGTGCTGCAGAGTGGAGTGGAATCCCCGCCCAAGGCCAGGGATCCCAGCTCCAATCCCAGGTATGGAGTCATTTGCATAGCCAAGGGGCCCTCCAGCCCTGCAGGGGTGCATCTCTTGTAGCCACAATGGCCTGGCCTGATCTGTTCTTCTAGAGGTCCCCCCAAGAAACAAATGGACCGAACAACAAAATGTAAAGTCTTCGGTTCCCATGGGAACCAATATGCCACGAGAGAATGTTATCGATCCACTCCAGGATTGATGACCTTAATCTGAGTCAGAAGGTTGTGGGTTCAGAGTCCCACTCCAGAGACTTGAGCACACAAATCTAGGCTGACACTCCAGTGCAGTGCTGAGGGAGTGCTGCACTGTCGGAGGCGCTGTCTGTTGGTTGAGACATTAAACCGAGGCCCCATCTGCCCTCTTAAGTGGATGTAAAAGATCCCATGGCACTATTTTGAAGAAGAGCAGGGGAGTTATCCCCGGACTCCTGGCCAATATTTATCCCTCAATCAACATCACTAAAACAGATTATCTGGTTATTATCACATTGCTGTTTGTGGGAGTTTGCTGTGCACAAATTGGCTGCTGCGTTTCCTACATTGCAACAGTGACTACACTTCAAAAAAAAAGTACTTCAATGGCTGTAAAGCACTTTGGGACATCCGGTGGTCATGAAAGGTGCTATACAAATGCAAGTCTTTCTTTTTCTTTCTTTTACGGCCTTCAGAGGACCTCAAAGGGACTGATGCCAGGTCTCAACTGGCGTGAATTCCACTGAAAGCGTTCGAGGGTGTGAAGGGAGGAAGTTCACAAGGAACTTCCCTAACACGCTCTTCACCCCCCACCCCGCCACCCCCTACCTTGATGTAGCAGGGGCTGGGTGGAAGACCTGCCAGTGGCCCCAAACTGGAGCTTAAAAATCTGGTATAAACAGGGCGGAGTCCCCGAAAAGCCAGGTTCCAGCCCATACTCCAGGCCCCCCTGGGCAGAAACGGGACTCATGCCTTCTCTCAACATCAACAACGCATCCAATAGGAGCATAAACGCGAAGAGGTTTGCCAGTGGGGGCGGCCATGTTTCTTCACTGCTGGGCTGAGTGATGAAAGTGCCCACACCCACCCTGAGTGGACCAGTCAAGCAGTTTCTTTCATGGCTTTTACCGACCTGCCCCAGGCATCGGGGAAGGAGAATGACTCCTGGGAAGCAGCTGTTAGCAACTTTCAAAACACTGACCCTCTGCGCATGCTTGCCCAGGCACAGCTGTTTTAGGCTCCAGTTATATCGCACTAATGATCTGAGACCAGTAGCTGCAGAGTTCAAAGCACAGCTGGCAAGACCCCTGTTACTACGTGCCTGCCAATCACACTGCCCACCATGACAGAGTTCTGCATGCACCAAACTCCACTTCCCAGCCTGCCAATTTTTTCATGTTTTGACAGTGTGGACAGGAGTGTCGCTTTCTATGGACATTAATAAGACTCTGCAATACATTAATAAAATGTCCCATTGTGGGGGTCTGCCTTTGGTACGTATTGAAAGAAAGAAAAATTAGTATTTATACACCGCCTTTCCCAACCTCAGGACATCCCAAACGCTTTACAGCCAATGAAATGCTTTTGAAGTGCAGTCACTGTTGTAATGTAGGAAATTCAGCAGCCAATTTGCGCACAGCAAGCTCCCACAAACAGCAATGTGATAAAAAGAAAAGAAAGACTTGCATTTCTATAGCGCGTTTCACGACCTCAGGACGTCCCAAAGCGCTTTACAGCCAATGAAGTACTTTTGAAGTGTCGTCACTGTTGTAATGTGGGAAACGCGGCAGCCAATCTGCGCACAGCAAGCTCCCACAAACAGCAATGTGATAATGACCAGATAATCTGTTTTAGTGAGGTTGGTTGAGCGATAAATAATGGCCAGGACACCGGGGCTAACTCCCCGGGTGGAGGTAATTTTAACCTAACTCGCGGTGCGGGAAACCCACGGGATTGGGTGGAACGCCGGTTTTAAAGCCGCCCAATATTACTCTCCAGTGACTTTAATGGAGAGTAAAATCGAGTGCGGTGTGAAACAAGTGTTCCACCTGATCATGCCAGCTTCCCGACGGGCAGTTAGATTAAAGTTGCCTCCTTGGAGTCAGATTGGGACCTGACTCTGATATTGTACTCCTACTTTGGCATCGATACGAGCCCAAAACCGCTTCATATTGATGCAAAAGTGGCAGGAGAACTGTACCATTAGAAAAGATCTGGCTGCTGTAGAAATCAAACCAATTTAACCAGTGTGGTGTCTGCAGCAAGGGAGCTGAAAGGAAGCTGTCCCTCAGAATGCAGTCATTATAAACGCAGCATTAGTTGTAGTTTCTTTCACGTGCTCAAGGACACTGCCAGCCTTTTTGTGTTAAACTCAATGAGTGTTCCATTATCTTTCTTGTATCTTTTGGAAACTGAGCTACAAAGACAGACCTTGGGTCACTGTACCGTCTTTGTGTGCAAGTGTGCCACAACCCCATTGTAAATGATCTGGCGGCCGCGGTTGTTAATGAAAAGGGAGTTACCCCAATTACCTTTGAATGGGATACATAATCTTCCTCCTCAGTTCATTAGCCTCCTAACAGTGGAGCGGCGCAGATGGCCGTTCAGTGTTTGCTATCTCTTCTGAGTAAGTGCATTTGCTGGGGGAGGTTATTTCAGTATATCGCAGCAAAAGGCAGAGGGGAACAATATGTGAAAAGCCTGGAGAGCTTCTAATGGAGGATGTGCTATATAATGTGTGGACCACCGGCAGGGACCTCGCTGGAATGCAGAAACCAAAGCCGTTCTGTCCTTGTGTCAAAAAATCACAGCATTAGTCACTTCCCAAACTGACTCACTGCTGTTGTTTTCTTTTTCCTTGGTGAATCTTGACACCAATCAGTCGGGGGTTGGGACCAAATTGTTGAATGTATAGCCGCCCACAGACATTTCAAAGCGTCCCCTTTAACTGCTTCCCGTGAAAGCCTTCATGCTACAAATCTGCAGCCAATAAACACCCAGCTCTCACTTGTGCCTCTTATGAGCTGCACTAGACTGATCAACTCCGTTTCTGCCTGGCATCTGGATAGGGAGCAGTGCCAGGTGGAAATGTGAAGAGGGGAGTCTATTTTAGGTGTTTGTGTTAGTGCTAAATTTCTTTTACAGCTGTCAAAAAGCAGTCATACTTCTGACAACTTTCATTTCTGTATTGCTTCTCACATAAAGGCTTGAAGTTGGATGACGAGTAGGAGGTGAAGCAGTTTAATTTCAAATGGGAGAGGTACAAGGAGGGAATTCTCGACATAGATTGGCCTTAAAGGGTGGAACAGAAGGAGCAGGGTGGACACATGCCTGGATATAAATTCCCAAATAGGGTAGGGTGAGGGCGTGGAAGGATTTGAAAATGAGGGTAAGGATCGTAAGATCGATTTGCTGGGACACAGGTAGCCAGTCGAGCTGGGTGAGGATGGGGTTGATGGCTTTGTGGGACTTTGGGGGGGAATTTTAACCTAAAAAAAAACCGGGTTGGTTGGGGGCGTGGGGGTAGTTAAATTGTTAAAAATCAGAATCCCGTCCTGAACCCGCCTCCAATCCACCCACTTCCGGTTTTAACGGAGGCAGGGTGGAATGGGAGGTGGGGGGGCAGGACGGGTCGGACAGCCAACCCGCTGCCAGGAGGCGGGACGGCAATTTAAATATTGCAGTGAGGCTGGAAGCCTCGTTAACCACCATTTTGTTTTTAACTCTATCTGGTCGGGTTTTACACAGTGCGTAAAACCCGGCATTTACAGCAAGGCGGGGACTGCCGCATCCAGGAGGTAAGTGCCTTTACACCTACGTCCTGGATCCAGGGTCTCGGCCTAGCCCACCCCCCGCAATCGGAGAAACCCCCACGAGTCCTCCGATCGCCTTCCCGGACCCCCCCACCACCACCACCACCAACTGGTGTCCTGGGGCCAATATTTATCCCTCAAGCAACACCCAAAAACAGATTATCTGGTCATTATCACATTGCTGTTTGTGGGAGCTTGCTGTGCGCAAATTGGCTGCCGTGTCTCCTACTTTACAACAGTGACTGCACTTCTAAAGTACCTCATTGGCTGTAAAGCACTTTGGGACGTCCTGAGGTCTTGAAAGGCGCTATAGAAATGCAAGTACTTTCTTTTTAAAGGGACTGTGTGATGCCTCCCCAAAAAATGTATATTTTTCTTTTTTTTTACATATTATTTTATGATTGAAGTCAATGGAAAAGATAATCAGGCAGGATGTTAAATAGGCAACTGATGCATTATGGCCCATTTACACTGCTGTTGAAAACCAATTTCACCCTAACCCCCACCCCACCCCCATACTCCAACCAACTCGACTTCTCTGGTTCCCAAACTGCTATCACTTTGCTATTTAACAATAAATATAATATAAAATGAAAGCATATAAAAGCAGGGACAGAATCCGTGACTTTAAAATGGAAATTAAATCATGGGGCGAGATTTAAACCTGACGGAAACCAGGCGGCTGGGCGGGCGGTGAAAATCTCTCAGGTTACTTGCATTGGAGGCAGTTCAGAGAAGGTTCACGAGGTTGATTCCGGAGATGAAGGGTTTGTCTTATGAAGAAAGGTTGAGCAGGTTGGGCCTATACTCACTGGAGTTTAGAAGAATGAGAGGGGATCTTATTGAAACATGTAAGATTCTGAAGGGGCTCGACAGGGTAGATGCAGAGAGGATGTTTCTCCTCGTGGGGGAATCTAGAACTAGGGGGCATAATTTCAGAATAAGGGGTCGCCCGTTTAAATCGGAAATGAGGAGGAATTTCTTCTCTCTGAGGGTCGTGAATCTTTGGAATTCTCTTCCCCAGAGAGCTGTGGAGGCGGAGTCATTGAATATATTTAAGGTGGAGATAGACAGATTTTTGAAAGGTAAGGGAGTCAAGGGTTATGTGGAGCGGGCAGGGAAGTGGAGTTGAGGCCAAGATCAGATCAGCCATGATCTTATTGAATGGCGGAGCAGGCTCGAGGGGCCAAACGACCTACTCCTGCTCCTATGTCTTATGTTCTTATGTACCCGCTCTGAAGCTGCCAGGAGCTGACAGTTTGGGAGCAGGCAGCACGGACAACCCACAAAGCCGGCGCGGTCCTTTTTTACATATACATGTCAGGTCCCAATGAAATCATCGGGACACGACTGCAATTTTACCTCAGTGCCCTGAGCGGGAAGCCTGCAGTGGGTGTTACTTTGGCCAAAGAGTGAAAACAGGCGTGAAATGAGTGCAGGGCTAATAAGACAGGCCTGTTTGAAAATCTGGATTTAACACACAATTTTGGTCCTAATTGCTGATTACCATAATTTGTACTTGCCTGGAGGTGCTAAACCAGATACCTAGGCCGGAATTTTCCCGGTGCCATGCGTGCGGATTTGGAGACGAGTCGGCAGTAAAAGTTGCAGAAAATGGGAGCACGTCTGGAATGTGTCGTCATCCCGCCTCCTCACGCCTTTAACTCGAGCGTGTTTGTCAGCGTGCCACACACCCGAACGACAGAGGCGGGCAACCTAATTAAATCCTTGTTGTGAGACCCTTAACAGGGATTTTAACCAGACCTTTTGAATTTCACTGGATGACCACGGGAATCACGCAGCTCGGGAACCACGTCTGTCAACCTGAGGCGGAAGCTCAGTGGCCATTGCGCGATGTCATTAATGCAGAGCGTGGAAAGTGCAATAAATACTCCCACATAACACCTGCTTACTTGTCTAAGGGAAAGGCTCTTGCTGACTCCATTTTGAGCACAGATTTAGGTGTGTTGAGTCTTTTCTGCAACCTCGGAAACTACCACATTGCTAGTAATTATCACAAAATTGACAGATTGCTCCTCTGATCTCTAATTGACCTACCATCTATTACCCATGATGCGGAGATGCCAGTGTTGGACTGGGGTGGACAAAAGTGAGAAGTCGCACAACACCAGGTTATAGTCCAACAACTTTATTTGAAATCAAAGCTGATTTCAAATAAAGCTGTTGGACTATAACCTGGTGTTGTGCGACTTCTCACTTTTTTACCATCTATTACATCAGCATGGGTGCCACTTATACTGTCTCACCTTGATCCTCAGATTCGGACCAGGATAAGCTCCAACACCAGCAGCAGCAGCAGCAACAACACCAACATCCTTCTCCTCAATGACCTGATGCTCCACAGGACAGAGGGCATCAGCGCAGGTCTGCACCGTGCCAGAGACGATACCCCCAACACAGGGTATACAGGCAGAGGATGAGCTTCCTCAACATGACTGAGCAGCAGTGCCAAAGGAGGCTCAGGCTATCGCACCAGGTCATTGCAGACATTTGCAGATTGCTGGAGGAAGAGCTGCTGCCCAGAGGACCTGCTGGACACGCCTTACCAGTGACTGTCAAAGTCACCAGCGCCCTCAACTTCTTCACCTCAGGCACCTTCCAGGGATCTGCAGCAGACATTTGTGACATCTCGCAGTCGGCAACCAACAGATGCATCACACAGGTCACCGATGCCATGTTAGACAAGTCAGCCAATTATGTGAACGTTGCCACTGATGAAGTCAGTGTTACTGAGCGGGCGCTCAGCTTTGCCACTCTGGCTGGCTTCCCACGGGTGCAGGGCGTCATCGACTGCACACATGTGGCCATCAGGGCACCCCATCATCACCCAGGAGTGTTTGTCAACCGCAAGGGCTTCCATTCCCTCAATGTGCAGCTGGTCTGCAACCATAGGAAGATCATCATGCATGTGTGTGCCAAATTCCCTGGCATTTGTCGTGACTCTTTCGTCCTGCACCAGTCCAACCTCCCTCAGCTCATCGCACCACCAAACAGACTTACCGGCTGCTTGGAGACAAGGGCTATCCACTGAAGACGTGGCTCATGACACCCTTGAGGAGGCCAAGCAATGAGGCTGAGGAGTGTTATAATGAAAGCCACATGTCCACCAGATGTGTCATAGAGCAAACAATAGGCATGCTGAAGATGCGCTTCAGATGCTTTGACAGATCTGGAGGAGCCTTTCAGTACGCACCAGCCAAGGTCTCCAGAATCATCGTCGTCTTTTGCTGCGCGCTGCACAACATAGCGGAGCAATGAGGATTAGAGCTGTAGGAGGAGCAAGGCGCAGAGTGCACAGCCTCTTCGGAGGAGGAGGAAGAGGAGGAGCATCAGCTGGAAGACGAGGAGGAGGAGCA
Organism: Squalus acanthias; assembly: GCA_030390025.1. Classification (NCBI taxonomy): domain Eukaryota; kingdom Metazoa; phylum Chordata; class Chondrichthyes; order Squaliformes; family Squalidae; genus Squalus; species Squalus acanthias. Next base: position 10,300,868 of record CM059430.1, read on the forward strand.
GGAGGTCCACATGCCAGAATATGTAGGGAGTCATTGGAAAACCTAGGTGCAGCCCTCTGTCTTTGGGAAGTCATGTTTCCAAGTCTCCGCAATAACAAGATCCTCCAATATACTCCCTCCACACTCCTAGATGAACCTCCAAAAGCGATGTGGCCAAGGCTGCTTTAAATATCCCGCTGGAAATGAGTCATCGATGACGTCATCAGACCCGTACCATTTAATAAGGCCGGGAAACATACATGTCTGCCTTAATAGGGGGCATTAACTGAAAGTCGCTCTGAGGAGCGGGCTCATCAATAGAACGCGGTAGCGGCCCGCACGCACCCGACCCAACTCGGTAAGGAAAATTCCGGCCTTAATGAGCAAGAGGATCAGGGCCAGAAGAGGCTCAAAAAGGTAAGTTTTTAAAACTTTTATTTTTCCTCTAATTCTGGCCTCTTGAGCATCCCTGATTTTAATCGCTCCACCATTGGTGGCCGTGCCTTCAGCTGCCTGGGCCCTAAGCTCTGGAATTTGCTTCCTAAACCTCTCCGCCTCTCTTTCCTCCTTTAAGACGTTCCTTAAAACCTACCTCTTTGACCAAGCTTTTGGTCACCTGTCCTAATTTCTCCTTATTTGGCTCAGTGTCAAATTTTTTGTTTTATAACACAACTGTGAAGCGCCTTGGGACAGTTTACTAGGTTGAAGGCGCTATATAAATACAAGTTGTTGTTGTTTCCTTGTGGCAGAAATGCTGCTCCGGGCCTCACAAGGAAAGCTTAGAACCCCCTCTGCCACGGATTCGTGCCCCCGCCTCTTCCCAATAGCGAGATCCCGCATGACAGCCCGGGCAGCCGATTCCTACCACGTATTTGGTATCGGTGTATGGCCTCTGGGCCATGCAATTTTCCGCCCAACCTGCCAACTTCCCGCCTGGAATGGGTGGGAAGTCGTCCAGTGGGATTTAAATCCTGTTAAAATCAGCCGGATCTCATTCAGCCGCGGGCAGGCAGAAAATTAACTCGACAGAGCATTTTCCACCCGGAAACCCACTGAGGGGTGAAATCTAGCCCTGGTCCAATTATCTCCTACCCTCTAACTCTGCTTCACCTGAAGACTGCAGGTAAAAATGGTTCATCTGGATTAAAACAAGGGGCTATGCACCCAAGCGACACCTGAAAAATATCCATGCCGTATTGGCCTTGGATGATGTTCAGGCATCTGAGGTGGCTGCCCAAAAACAGGCGTTAGGTTCTTTGCATATGCTAATGAGGGGCCTAATGCCTGTTTCTAAGTCCCCTCCGAGAAATGGGGCTGCCTGGGCCTGGTCTGCTCAGGTTTTCCAGGGAGGCCAAAGGGTAAGTGAAAACATTTTTTGAAGGTTGATGTGGAGCCAGGAAGAGCAGCAGTGCTCCTCCCAGATCCAAAGCACTCCCGAGGACCGGCGATCGGCCACCCCTCTTCCATTGTCCTCTCCCTTCCCCGGGACTTTCCTGAGGGCCACTACCAGCGAGGCAAGCGGCCCCGAAATTCATCTGCTTCAAATAGGCGAGCTGCCTCTGGAGGAGCGACAGGTGCCAACAGCTCGTCCAAATTATTGAAATGGCCTCGTGCCTCCCAATTGTGTGAAAATGGGCCTATTTCCACCCCTCGGGCGTAACGGACCTTGTGCAACACCACGAGTGATCAACTATTCCATAAAAATATATTATATGATTGTATATTCTTAAATGGTCCGTACAACAACAACAACAACTTGTGTTTATATAGCGCCTTTAACATAGTAAAACATCCCAAGGCGCTGCACAGGAGTATTTTAAGACAGAAAATTTGACACCGATCCACATAAGGAGAAATTAGGGCAGGTGACCAAAAACCTGGTCAAAGAGGTAGGTTTTAATGAGCATCTTAAAGGAGGAAAGAGAGGTAGCGAGGCGGAGAGGTTTAGGCAGGGAATTCCAGAGCTTAGGGCCTAGGCAACAGAAGGCACAGCCATCAGTGGTTGAGCGATTATAATCAGGGGTGCTCAAGAGGGCAGAATTAGAGGAGCGCAGATATCTCGGGGGGTTGTGGGGCTGAAGGCGATAACAGAGATAGGAGGGGCGAGGCCATGGAGGGATTTGAAAACAAGGATGAGAATTTTGAAATCGAGGCGCTGCTTAACCGGGAGCCAATGTAGGTCAGCGAGCACAGGGGAGATGGGACGAACGGGACTTGGTGCGAGTTAGGACACGGGCAGCCGAGTTTTGGATGACCTCAAGTTTACGTAGGGTGGAATGTGCAAGAGAACAAATGCATTATGTATGTTACATTAATCATATGATAACTGAATAGCTTGTGAGCTTGGTCCCTGCCTATCTGATTTTTTTGCCTGAATAGTCCAGTTTCTAGCAGTCTCCGGAAATTTCTAAAATGCTAAACTGATGTCTACTTTTTCCAGATGCTTCCGTAGGTTGATAATGCAGCGAGGTTTAAGTTAAAGTTCTTAATGACTTTCATCATTGGCAAAGCAAGGTTCAGAATTGATTTCACCTCTACCCTACTCATACATGTCCCCTGTTCAGTTTAGGGCTTGGCAAAAGATGCCAATCATATTTATAAAAATCATCTCAATGCCACGATGTGCCATAACCTTTAAACACAGTGCAGTGTATTTCTTTACATATTCTAAATAATACATGTAAGATCAGAAACCACAATTGGGTGTGGAAGAGACGGCTTAACTACAGGCTGTTGAACTGTGGCTGGGTTTAATCACGCACTGCTTTACTGGATGTAGTCAGAATGAGCAGGTATAATATAGTGTCTCCAAGGTACCAAAGTACAATTTCCTGTGCTGACACACAATTTTACTCCTTGGTCATCAGTTCCTGCTGTTATTCTTGGCTTGAAGAGTGCAATGAAAAGTGGGGCTCTTTTGAATACGTTCCTTCGACAAATGCTCAGTCCGTTCCATGGGCCTTAACTCCGACGATCCACACCATTGTCAAGCGTAGGATGCAGGACCTCGAGCGTGGAGTCCACTCTGTGCCAAGTTTCCGATCGACTTTTTAATTCAAATGAGGGCCTAATAAACTCGCACCGAATTTTACAGTATTGGGTGTGGCTCCACTCAATGTGCAATCCTCACCTATAAAAACTGGGCACAGTGGTGGCGGAATCAGCACGGCCTGCTTAATAGGCCAATTAAAGGGAGATGATTAATATTAGGGGTGGGGGAATTACAGTTTGTTTTGGTTTCTATGTTTCCTTGGCTGCATTTTGCTTCGTGCATTAATTAGCTTAGCTGGGCAGGCCTACATTTTTGCAATTTTTGATCCCCCCACCCTCCAATACCTTTCTTCATTAATTATACTTTCTGTTTGATAACATGTTTGGTTAACAAAGCCATAAGAAAGTGCAAACAAAGCACTGCGGTTCATTTCTTGAGGAATGGAATTCAAAAGTAGAGAAGTTGAACTCGATATTAACCCCCCCACGATGGGTGGGAGAGGGTCGGGGGGGGGGGTGAAAAATTGTAAACGGGGTACGTGTCCACAACCCGATGCGTCCACTCCCATTGCCGTTTTTGTGGCGGCAGGTTTCGTGTCGTGCGAGTGTCCCTCCGTCAAGATGCGAGTCACTTCTTTAACATATGTAAATCAGACTCCCACAATGCATTTGGGAGCCGGATTTAAATTTAACAGTTGCCGTGCGGGTTTCCCAGGGCTCGGGAAACCCAGCAGTTAAAGGGAGGCGGGAGCATTTAAGAAGATAAATGCCTTTTCCAGCACTCCTTGTGGGCCAGGAGGAGCAGGAGTGCTTCCCCACCCACCACCAACAACCCCCCCACCCACCAACCGGCCCCTCAAGGAAGCCTTCGGCCTCCCCTTTGCCAATTGCGACCTCTCTCTTCCCCTTGCCACGATCACTGACCTCCAAAGCTCCGCTCTCTTGCTCCCCCCACCCCCACCCCGCCCCCCGCCACCCCCAAGCCCAGATCTCTTGCTCCCTCCCCCCTCTCGATTGACAGTGACCATCCCAAGTGTCCCCAGCTGCGGCCTCCTGCCGCTGGTTTTCCTGCCCGGCAGCCGGCCAGCCTGTAGATCTGTCCGGGCAGGACAAGGAAGAAAAAAACTTATAATGAAGTCCTGCCGTTAAATTCAGCAGGATCTTTGCATCCCTGGCCACACCGGGTTTTCCCTGCGCTACCGCATTCCCTCGCTCCCATCCCACCACCCCGTAAACAGCAGGGGCCATTATGTTAGCTTGTATAGAACCTTGGTTAGACCACACGTCGAATACTGTGCAAAGTTCTGATCTTCATATTACAGAAAGAACGCAGAAGCACTGGAGAAAGTGCAAAGAAGATTTACAAGGATGATACCAGAACTGAGAGGATACAACTATCAGGAAAGACTGAACAGGCTGGGGCTCTTTTCTAGAAAAAAAGCGAAGGCTGAGGGGTGACCTGATAGAGGTCTTTAAAATTATGAAGTGGTTCGATAGGGTAGACGTAGCGAAGATGTTTCTACTTGTGAGGGAGTCCAACACCAGGGGCCATAAATATAAGATAGTCACTAACAAATCCAACTTCTTTACTCAGAAAGTAGTGAGAATGTGGAACTCGCTACCACATAGAGTAGTTGAGGTGGTTAGCATAGAGGCATTTAAGAGGAAGCTGGATAAGTACATGAGGGAGAAATTAATAGAAGGATATGTTGATCGGATGACATGAAGTAAGACGGGAGGAGGCTGGTGTGGAGCATAAATACCGGCACAGACTTGTTGGGCTGAATGACCTGTTTCTGTGCTGTAAAATTCTATGTAATTCCATATTTGCTTTCATAGGCACCTGACAGTCCAGGATGGATATACCTTTAAGAGTTCAGATTGTGCTGCCTAATTAAAGTGCCGAGGTGTGATAAAGGGCAGTTAGAAAGATTAACTGTCATCGTCTGGCAGTGTTCTCTGACTATATATGCTGTGCCGATATACATCTCTTCACTTCACCTGACGAAGGAGCAGCGCTCCTGAAAGCTTCTGATTTCAAATAAAACTGTTGGACTATAACCTGGTGTTGTGTGACTTCTCACATTTGTCCACCCCAGTCCAACACCGGCATCTCCACATCATAATTAAAGTGAGGAAGAGGAACTTGTCAGGGTCTTAGAAATGCAAGTGCAACGACCTCTGAGGAATTGTGACCAGGTCTGTCACTGCATCTGGATACATCAGAGGAGTCCTGCCTTCACTGCCTCAGCTTCAAAGCCACGCTGCCATACAGTTATGCCATCTGCTGCTCAATGTTCTGCACGGATCATCTGAATCAGGCATGGGTATTCCCGTACAGCTTTCAGCTTCCACGCCACCACTTCCTTCCAAGCCAATCCAGGAGATACCTTCCAAATCCGGCAGTCTGCAGTGCATGTAGGTATCAGAGAAGTGGCAACCACTATACTTACAAGGGGCAACATCTTCACCACCTTTCCTGTAGAAAGGAGGCATTTGCGGTGTCAGCCATGGTTCGGTGGTAGCACCCTCGCCTCTGAGTCAGAAGGTCGTGGGTTCAAGTTCCACTCCAGAGACTTGAGCATAAAAATCTAGGCTGACACTCCAGTGCAGTGCTGAGGGAGCGCTGTGCTGCCGAAGATGTCATCTTTTGAGATGTTAAACTGAGGCCCTCTCTGCCCTCTCAGGTGGATGTAACAAATCTATTTTTAAAAAAAGCAGGGGAGTTCTCCCTGGTGTCCTGGCCAATATTTATTCCTCAACCAATACCATTAAAATAGACTTATCTGGTTGTGGGACCTTGGCTGCCGCGTTTCCTACATTACAACAGTGACTATACTTCAAAAGTACTTCGTTGACTGTAAAGTGCTTTGGGACGTCTGAGGTCGTGAAAGGTGCAATATACACACGCAAATTATTCTTTCTTTCTGGACAGGATGCATGGCTTTCACTTGATAGCTTTCAAGTGCAAAGAGCCCCATGTGGATCCCTTGTAAGTGACACCTTCATGAAGAGAAAAGGTTTGCCCTCAACTAATGTTCAGGTGGTATCTGATCACAGAAGCATGTGGTCACGTGGCAGATGTCTCCTGTGGTAACTTGGAAGTAGCAGGTGACAAGAAAGTTTCATGCTGTGGTAACCTTCAAATCTAGGGGAAATGCTGCCCCGTTCTAGGCCATCCTACAATAGGTGACACAGCCCGGTGACAGCCTTCGCTTGTGAAGCAGAGGTGGCGAAGATAGGCTTCATCTGACATATCTGGGTACATATGGAGTGGTCAATAAATGCAGATGATGGGGTAGCGAAGGGTGCGCACAAAAATGCCTCGGGTATTGTTGCACTAATTTGTGTTAATTCTCCTCGTGTAAATCATATCATTGCAACGTCAAAGAAATTTCCAGGTTCAGCACTTTTTATGGTGCTTAAATATAGACTCTCCTGGAGCTCTAGAAGCACCTGGTACCCTTTCCTGGAGACCAACTTGTTGTTTTGCCTACATAACAACAGTGATTGCACTTCAAAAGTAATTCATTGGTTCTGAAGTGCTTTGAGACATATATACTGAGAAGGTGTTACATAAATCCAAGTTCTTCTTGCTCCTTGCCTACAGACCCAGACTTTGCCTCCCCTACCCCAGGAAGGCAAGAATCGGCCAACTTGGAATACGGTTACATTTAGAAGAATGAGAGGGGATCTCATTGAAACTTATAAAATTCTAACAGGACTAGACAGACTAGATGCAGGAAGGATGTTCCCGATGGCCGGGGAGTCCAGAACCAGGGGTCACAGTCTAAGGATAAGGGGTAAGCCATTTAGGACTGAGATGAGGAGGAATTTCTTCACCCAGAGAGTGGTGAACCTGTGGAATTCTCTACCACAGAAGGCAGTTGAGGCCAATTCATTAAATATATTCAAGAAGGAGTTAGATATATTTCTTAAGGCTAAAGGGATCAAGGGATATGGGGAGAAAGCAGGGACAGGGTACTGAATTTGGATGATCAGCCATGATCTCATTAAATGGCGGAGCAGGCTCGAGGGGCTGAATGCCCTACTCCTGCTCCTATCTTCCATGTTATGTTTCTATGTTACATGCTAGTATGGATTCTCTTCGGTTTGATTGGACCATGAAAGCTCCACGTAGGGCAATGACCCAACCGTGTGAGAGCCCTCTATTCAGGCAGGATGCTTGAAATCTGCCTGACTCAGCTAAACCTGAGAGACACCACCAAATGACTCTGGTCTCTGAAGGATATAGGTCCCAGAAGGTTTGGAAAATGGTGCTGGAACCCGAATACACCAGGTCCTTCATTCAGAGTCTCTGGGAGGCCTTGTGTGGGGTGAAACCTCTGTCCGTTCCAAAACACAGTCCCTCATGTTTGAGGAGACAGCCTGGGGGTGGGGGGGGGGCGGGGGCGGGTGGTCAGGACTTCCTACACTGGGAGTTTTAGCTTCCCTGGCCTCAGTGGACCCGGTTTAAGATTGTTTAGTAACATCCGGAAGAGCGCAAGAAAGTAAAGTATTTTAAAAAATATATATTATTAGCCTTTTCTCATTTTTCTGAGGTCCTCCGATGGCAGGAGGCAGAGTCTCTGGCCTGTATGGGCTGGCAAGTGTTCGGGATGTGCCCATAGTGGTGCGGGCACCTGCTGGGCCCATGCAAATGTTATTAGTGTCACTGGTAGAACCTGAGGCACTATGGAATGGGGAACTTAGTACCACATGGAGTAGTTGAGGCGAATAGGATAGATGCATTTAAATGGAAGCTAGATAAGTACATGAGGGGAAAAGGAATAGAAAGGTGTGCAGATTGAGTTGGATGAAGTAGGGTGGAAGGAGGTTTGTGGGAGCATAAACACTGGCATGGATCAGTTGGGCCAAATGGCCTGTTTCTGTGCTGCCGGGCCCATGCAAATTAGGTGCCCTCCCACTAATTGTCTCCCCCCCCCCCCCCCCCGCCCCCGCTCCATTATTCTAGTCGTTCCAGTGCTGGAGGCTCCCAGTGAGCATGATCACGGGGTAACTGTTGGGATTTTGGTATTGGTGAATTTCAGGGCAATGGTTCCCAAAATGCGCTTAACTGCACCAATTATTTCAACACTTCCTCCAAGCACTTGTAACAAAACTGTGCACGGGCTTGACAAAATGTTCGCATGTATTTTCAAATACAAATTTTTTTTAGCGTTCAGTTGTAAGCAGTGCTACCAGTGACACTAATATCATTTATAAAATTCTGTCCAATGCCTATTTTTGCCTGAACATGCACATTTTCGAATCTCACACTATCACCACATCGGCGTTTACATGGCTGGCTGGAATGCATGTCTGGAAGCCACAGGCCAGACACCAGAACAGGCTTTAATTTTGCCACAACCTTGGTTGCCATGGGAACCCACAATTTCTGCTTTGGACCTAAGAAGACAAATTCTATCACCACTGGGGCCCTGCCAAGCTGAGAGCATGACTGCAGCCGTGTGGAAGAGAGGCCGCTTTATGAGAGTAAAAATAAATGGGCGATGCAGTGCTGGACACGACTTTAGTTCTTTTTTCCCCCAGCCCTCCCTTCCTCTCCCACAGGCACTGACTCATGCTCAGGAATGGCTCCACAGGGCATCAGCAATCTCTAGTGCCTCACCCAAGTGCTAGCTTAGATAGTGAGTGTTGGCAAGCTACTCCATCATAGGTGCATCACATCTAAACCCAACACACACACACACACACACACACCAGCAGGAGGCAATCTGCAACCCTGGCTGATTTTTCTTCTCTTAGCCTATGGGCACTGAAGCCACTTTGAGCACCCCCAGTGTCACTTGCCTGAAATGAGCTAGCTCACTGAACCTAATACAAAAGCAAAATACTGCGGATGCTGGAAATCTGAAATAAAAACAGAAAACGCTGGGAAATACTCAGCAGGTTAGGCAGCATCTGTGGAGAGAGAAACAGAGTTAATGTTTCAGGTCGATGACCCTTCGTCAGAACTGGAAAAGGTTGGAGATGGAACAGGTTTTTAAGCAAGTGTCGGGGCAAGGTCTTCCCTCCCCTCCCCCCTTTCCCTGCCCCTGCACTTGCTTAAAAACCTGTTCCATCTCCAACCTTTTCCAGTTCTGACGAAGGGTCATCGAGCTGAAACGTTGACTCTGTTTTCTCTCCACAGATGCTGCCTGACCTGCTGAGTATTTCCAGCATTTTCTGTTTTTAGCTCACTGAACCTTCCTGGTTCAGTTCCACGTCACTAATTGTACCTCTTCCGTTCATTTAAAAAGAGGTTAAATCGAGAGGGGACGATACCTCCTCCCTGTTCACCGTACACACACACACACACGTTTCTCATCCTTGTTTTCAAATCTCTCCATGGCCTCGACCCTCCCCATCTCTATTATCTCCTCCAACCCTACGATCCTCCAAGATATCTGCGCTCCTCCAATCCTGGCCTTATGAGCATCCCCGATTTTAATCGCTCCATCATTGGCGGCCATGCTTTCAGCTGCCAAGGCCCTAAGCTCTGGAATTCCAGCCTAGTTTTGTTTGTTCCATTGATTTCAACAGGTCCTTCAATGAACAGGTTGATCCACTCCATCAGGTTACGATCCAGGTGGTGGAATTGAATATTACCTCCGTTATACTTGGCGGCATGGTAATATTTATTTAGTAGAGATCTGGCTACCCAAAAGTCTGCTGCAGGAAATAATATGGGATCATTACCTGCAGATTGCTGCAATCTTCTAGTGATGTGGAGCGAGCCTTTGACTTAGTGTTTGCATTCCCACCTCTGAGCCAGAAGGTGCAGCGCTCGAACCCCGCTCCAGACAGTTCTCCAAAGAGTGTGAGGATATGAAAACAACAACCCTTGTGCTGTCAGTATATGGCTACTACATGTATATATAGCGCTGATACCAGTCTGATATCATCAGTCCTCATCTACCAGCTTAAATAACGTCCAGCATTTCTAATAAATTGGAACAGCTTCTTGCTCATAGTGAGAAGAATTTGTTCCACTAATGAAGTGAGACACCATTATAGAGAAATATTTTATGAATGAATTGCAAAGAAAGTTCTAATTTTTCAACCAGCATTTACTGTTTAGTAGCGCTAAGGGTTATAACCCCGCTATTTAAAAAGTATTTCTATATTTATTCTGACTGAATTAGAAAAATTGTCTGCAGTCTCCCTTGTGTTTTTTCTCATGGTATATTGCCAGTCTCAGTGTGTAGATACTGAGTGCAGGCAAGGTCCGTTCTCTGAACCAAGGAGGGAGAATCAGAAGCTCAGTCAACCCAGGTCACTCCTTCACATTTGCTAAGGGTTGAATAAAGACTGACAATGCACCAGCCACCTGCATGCCCATCTTCCCCAGAGAATGGTTTAAGGCACTTGAAAGCAGAGGAAAGTGACTAAATAATAATTTAATTTTTTCTAATTGCACTTCAAAACACGGGTGTACGCAAACATATGCCGCACAAGGTTTTTTTGCGACTCTGTGCCACCCATGCCCGCTTATTAACACATTTATGTGGCTCGCTACTATCCTGTGTAAGTACAAACAGGTGTAGCCTGCTGACCTGCTCCCATAGCATACATATTTCTTCAGGCCAGATCAGGAAAATCGAGGCCCGGCTCCATTATTGCCTTCTTACTCCTCAAAATGTTGCTCACCCGTGCCAATCTCAGATAGTGAAATAGCCTTCTTATTTATCATTTGAAATACTGTCACTGCAACTAGAAATTTTGACATCCAATGCAACAGCTGTTAATATGCACAGGTTTTGATAAATCACTACACAAAGTGGTTAAGCAAAAATGCAACTCCAGGACAAGTGAGCAGTTAACAGGATCAAGCATGTCTCACAATACTCCAGGCACATAGGGCATAATGCCAGGCCTGGTCTAGGCAGGTGCAATTCATGTGGCTGTCCAAGCCCTGAGGCTAAAGGGGACCTCGTGCAACCCTGAGCTAATACTGTTTCAATTTGGAGGATGAATGATTAGCAAACAAATATAATAAGAAAAAAAAAGAACTTGCATTTATATAGCGCCTTTCACAACCTCAGGACGTCCCAAAGTGCTCTACAGCCAATGAAGTACTTTTGAAATGTGGTCGCTGTTGCAATGTGCAGAAAGTATTTCAAATGTGTCTGGGACTCCCAGTGTCGGCAGGTAGCTCGATGAAAAATTACTTTTAACTTAAATCTGCCAGTCTTTCTGTTTAACACTCATGAATAGTTAAGAGGTTCACAGACACAAGGAGATGAGTTTTACACTGGAGTGCTGTACATTGTTTGATAATCCGTAAATCACAATGATGTAATTCCTGAGGAAGTGGGGCTCCATCGAGAGCTGTTAAGAACGCTGACTGGGATTCCATGTGATCTTCTTTTGTTCGTAGTCAAAAAAAAATCTGCAGATGGGCTACTTTGCTTAGGTTGTTGTTAAGTGCTGTTACCGAGCACCTTAGACATAGACCTTTCCATTGATTTGTGCAAGCTAAAATAACATTGGACTCCCAAATTTATTTCTTATTAGTGTTAGTGAGAGAGAGAGAGATAGAGAGAGAAAGGGATTGAAAGAGAGAGCGAGAGAAAGAGAGAGAGAGATAGTGAGATAGAAAGAGGAAGAGAGAGATAGAGAGAGAGGAAGAGAGAAAAAGCGAGAGATAGATAGAGAGAGAGATAGAGAGAGAAAGGGAGCGAGAGAGAGATAGTGAGATAGAAAGAGGAAGGAAGAGATAGAGAGAGAGAAAGAAAGAGAGAAATAGATAGAGAGAGAAAAAGAAAGAGAGAGAGAAACAGAAAACAGGGCGAGACAAAATTTCTTTTGGCTTGGCTTTCAGTTCCCGAAATGTTAACAAGTAGAATTTGCAGCAATTTTACAGACTGGTCTTTGTTGTAAGTGCGGGCAGACTGAGGGAGGTTCCCCAAAGAAGTGCGTGAATACAGAGCCTGAAACCAGCTACCAGGGTATACTCCAGGTATAATCGATGCAGCTCAGAGCCTACCCTGTTTCCTATGTATTTAAAAGAAAACTCTTTTTAGAAATATTACCTCATTCCACCACCTCCTGCAGCACCACTGCACCACCAAGAAATCACTTGTCTCCAGCAGAGGGGATCGCAGCACAGCTTTGGCTATCTCCACAGTTTATCCGAACATTGCATTCAGCCAGCAGGGGATGCTGAAGTGTGATAAGAGGCGAAACCCCTGCCACTTTCCTTCCCACCAGTAAGGCACTCTGATTACACTCAGCGCTGCGTCTGATAACACAGAAGTCCACCTCCATTCGAATTAGCAGTCGAGGCCTTTTTTGAAAATCCTGTAGCGGGGAGGCTGAGTCACCCCGGTGTCACCAGAAGGGAACAGAAACCATTAAGGCAAGTGGCCTAGGGCACCACAAATATGAAGGTAAGAATAAATAACCACGTATAATACAGCGCCATGACACAAATAATAATGAAATCATAATGCGATTATAAGTGTCACTTATCGCCTCTGTACCAATGTGTCCCTTTCATTTCGTTTTGGGTACGCGGCCCCTTTAAGGGGCTGCGCAGCCCATTCAAAATACTGCGCAGGCGCTGTTTCTCCCGTTGAAAAGCCGGTTAGCCGGCTGTGCCGGTGGTCCAGAGCGCTGCGTGGCCGCGCAGCTTAAAAGGAACATTGCTCTGTACCCTGCGGTGCTCACTGGTCGCAGAAGGTCTGAAGCGTATCGGTGGGTACTGCGTGCTCCCTCTCCAGAGCCACCTGGGCACGGACAATGCCGCGGAATTCAAAACAGAAGTCGATAGATTTCTGACTAGTAAGGGCATCAAGGGATATGGCGATAGGGCCGGTGAATGGAGTTGAGGCAGAAGATCAACCATGATCTCATTGAATGGCGGAGCAGGCTCGAGGGACCGAATGGCCGACTCCTGCTCCTATTTCTTATGTTCTTATGGAAGAGAGGCAGGCAGCCCGAGCGATCCTCCCCCACCATGGGCCCCGCCCATCCTTGACCTACAAATTGCTGGTTTGGCAAGGCCCAGGAGCAGGCCCACGTGGGGCTAAAGTGTACCAGCCTGGGCCTGGATTCAAACCCTGATCTTCCAGTATCCTGCACCACGGATGAATGCACTGTGCAACCAAGATAGCTGCTGCCATATAGCCCGTTGACCATCCCAGCGAGGAATTTCAGGGATAATTCAGGAGTTTCATTGCACAGTGTTGCATGGCAGAGCAAACCGTGTGCTAAACCGAATGATGTAATGACAGATTACAGAACATTTTTTCCCAAAGTCTTTCAGTACATTTATATCCGAAACAGAGAAACCTTACAACAATGGGCGGAATCAGCCGGTACATTGAAATGGGCAGCTGCACTCATTTTATTTGTTTAAAACGAGTTTGATGGCACTTTTCTAAAAGACAATGCTGTTCAGGTGCATTTAAGGGGAAGCTAGGTAAGCATGAGACGCAGAAAGGAACAGAAGGATATGCTGACAGGGGGAGATGCTGTAGGGTGGGAGGAGGCTCGTGTGGAGCATAAACACCAACATAGATCAGTTGGGCCGAATGGTCTGTTTCTGTGCTGTAAAATTCAGTGTAATTCTGTATATTGGCCCAAAAATTCGGCCGTTCCCGGGTGAGTACACAGTCCGTACTCACCCGTATTCATTCCCGAAGTGCCGGTTTCCTGCATGCACTGCGCATGCGCGGGAAACCGGAACTTCTGGTATGGCGAAGGGGGCGGTTCCTAGGTGAACCGCGTGCGCGCTAGAGGCTGCGCGCACGCAGCACACTTAGATTTTTTTTCAGGTTTCAACGTGAGGGTAAGTATTGAAGATTCTACGCTAGTAAAAAGGAGGCGTAAGACCCCTTTTGAACAAGGTAAGTATAATTTTAAGTATAATTTTAAATTTTTTTCAACAGGTTTATCTTTTTTAGATAATTTAAAGAAAGGTAAGTTTATTTTTATAACTTTTAAAAAGTATTTTAACTTTTCAAAAATTTTAATTTTTGTTTAAAGTGGTTAATTTATTTAACTATAGTTATTTTATAAATGTGATGGTTTTAAAAAAAAATTTATTTGAAGTTTAGCTGTTCTTTTGGGGCCGATTTCAATTCACAGATTTGACAGGTCTCCTGTCAAATCTATGAATGAAAGATGGTCTGCTGCCATTGGCACTCCATGGCCCACGTGATCCCAGGGGTCGCATCGCACTAACTGCGCCCCTGGAACACGCAAGCACTGCGCGCCAGCAGTTGGGAGAGGCCCAGGACCCGAAGTTCCGGTGGGCCCAAAACACAACGGCAGGCGCGGTAGGTAAGAGCACGCGCGATCCTTACCCCCGCGGCAAGCCGGCCACGCGAATTTCTAGGCCAATATGTGCGCTTTGTATTGAGGCTGTTTAATGCTAACTTGCCTTTTTATCTTTGGGTGTGTTCACAGCTTGGCAATTGTCAGACCTTTGGGATTTGAACATACGCTTTACGTCTCCCGTAGTTTTAATGTTGCTTACACGAGAACCGTAACAGGGTGGGTCTGGCCCACCCTGGCAGAGGTCAGGTTTTTCTTTTATTGCAAAATTATACTGGGATTATGCTCTGGAACAGATTTACATCGGAAAATTTGCATCGGTGTAAAATTTATAGTGGCATTAGGCTGGAGCGGATTTTGTGGGGTATTATCCATGGAATCCTACCTCAGATTAGTTTACAGCAGTCTTTAGTTGGCTGTTCAAACAAATCATTATTGGAACTGTGTACACACAGAAATGACAGCAACCTTATACTTTAATCATAGTGGCTGGGATACATTTGTAACCAAATCTGAGTAAGTGCCGTCTGATGTGGATGATTAATAAAATATCCCCAGTTATGTATGAGCCACACATTGGGAAAGAAAGTTGTGTGAGGCAGAAGTAAATGTTGGAGTCGACTATAAAACCCATGGAAACACTGAAGATAAGTGCTTGAATCAATTTGGATTTTCAAAAAGTTCTTAACTTGAAACCTCAAATCCAACATTCAAATATTAAGGAAGGAGAAAAAAAAAACAAGGAGCCTGCAGGCATTTGGATTTATATTGCCAGAGAGAGGAACTATAGTGACACCATAGTCCCCAAAATCCCCGAAGACTACTTGCCGGCATCAGTGCCGGGATGCGTCCGCACATGGCCGCTGCCGCTCACTCGGTCGAAGTTCATGGGGCTTAAGGGACAGTTCCAGGTGAAGCAGGCCTTCAGCGGTGCGGGGCGCACACCTGTTGTGCCAGCCCTGCTAAAGACCCTGGAAATGCCGGTTCTGATTTTCGAGAGGTGGAGCAATGAAAATCGGGCATACGCCAGAGGCCCAAATCAGAGGAGCGCAGAGATCTCGGAGGGTTGTAGGGCTGGAGGAGGTTAGAGAGATAGGGAGGGGCGAGGCCATGGAGGGTTGTAGGGCTGGAGGAGGTTACAGAGAGAGGGAGGGGCGAGGCCATGGAGGGTTGTAGGGCTGGAGGAGGTTAGAGAGATAGGGAGGGGTGAGGCCATGGAGGGTTGTAGGGCTGGAGGAGGTTACAGAGATAGGGAGGGGCGAGGCCATGGAGAGTTGTAGGGCTGGAGGAGGTTAGAGAGATAGGGAGGGGCGAGGCCATGGAGGGTTGTAGGGCTGGAGGAGGTTACAGAGATAGGGAGGGGCGAGGCCATGGAGGGTTGTAGGGCTGGAGGAGGTTAGAGAGATAGGGAGGGGCGAGGCCATGGAGGGTTGTAGGGCTGGAGGAGGTTACAGAGATAGGGAGGGGCGAGGCCATGGAGGGTTGTAGGGCTGGAGGAGGTTAGAGAGATAGGGAGGGGCGAGGCCATGGAGGGTTGTAGGGCTGGAGGAGGTTAGAGAGATAGGGAGGGGCGAGGCCATGGAGGGTTGTAGGGCTGGAGGAGGTTACAGAGATAGGGAGGGGCGAGGCCATGGAGGGTTGTAGGGCTGGAGGAGGTTACAGAGATAGGGAGGGGCGAGGCCATGGAGGGTTGTAGGGCTGGAGGAGGTTACAGAGATAGGGAGGGGCGAGGCCATGGAGAGTTGTAGGGCTGGAGGAGGTTACAGAGATAGGGAGGGGCGAGGCCATGGAGGGTTGTGAACGCATGGATGAGAATTTTAAAATCGAGGCTTTGCCGGACTGGCAGTCAATGTAGGTCAGTAAGCACAGGGGCGATGGGTGAACAGGACTTGGTGCGAGTTAGGACACGGGCAGCCGAGTTTTGGATGAGCTCAAGTTTATGGAGGGTGGAAGGTGGGAGGCCGGTCAGGAGAGCGTTGGAATAATTGAGTCGAGAGGGAACAATGGCATGGTTGAGGGTTCCAGCAGCAGGTGCAGGTGCAGAGATGGGCGATATATAGGAGGTGGAGGTAGGCTGTCTTGGTGATTAAGAGGATATGTGGTCGGAAGCTCAGTTCAGGATAAATAGGATGCCTTTCATCGACCTGGGGCGCTGGCTCTGTTTCTCGCTCCGCGGATGCTGCCTGGCCTGCTGAGTGTTCCCAGAATTTCCTGATATTGTTTCGGATGTCCAGCATCCGCAGTATTTTGCTTTTGTTTTAGGGAGAAGTTTATGTTGATGGGGTGAGATGAAATGGAGTGGGAGGAGGCTCGTGTGGAGCATAAACACCGGCATAGACCAGCTGGGCCGAATGGCCTGTTTCTGTGCTGCGCATTCTATCTAATGCTATGTACTATTGCAAGTGCACTTGGCACAAGGCCTCCTTTTCAGCCATGTTGAAACAAGACAGAAACAACAACAAAAAAACATGAAAAAAGATTCAAAAATTGTCTCAAACTGCTGTTACAGATCTTCCGATAGGGCTGTTTAAATAGACCTCCATAGCCAGCCCACTCTGTCCCTGGATGCCCTTTGTATATGGATGGGTCGATGACTGAGCACATACACCAGGAAACTGTGTGGACATCTAAATGGTATCACTGGGACCACATTTTAATATAATAAATTGTAAAAAAAAACCTGACCAGAAAATTGGATGGGGCACCAAATGAGCAGAAATTTGGTGCATTTTTTTATTCATTCATAGGATGTGGGCGTCGCTGGCAAGGCCAACATTTATTGCCCATCCCTAATTACATTTGAGAAGGTGGTGGTGAGCCACCTTCTTGAACCACTGCAGTCCTTGTGGTGAAGGTACTCCCACAGTGCTGTTAGGGAGAGAGTTCCAGGATTTTGACCCAGCAATGATGAAGGATGTTATAGATCTTCTGGATTTCTGCCCCCTTTATGCCTGTTAATTGGGCATAGCTGATTGGAAAATGTACCCTATGAATTCTACAATATAAAGGAGGAAATACAAAAGAAGCTGAAAATCTCTCTGGATTACCCAGCCAAATTGAAGACACAAGAATGTCTTTTTTGTTGTAAGTGCACTTATAATTAGAGCAGTATAATGGTGTCTTTTTTGTTGTAAGTGCACTTATAATTAGAGCAGTATAATGGTGTCTTGGCACTGTCTCTGTGATGGTGTTTTAAGTGACTATATGCTGAGACTTCTGACTTACCTAAAGTTAATCGACGTTTGTAAGGACTAAAGGACAATTTCATTGGGATTACCTTGTCTCACTCCCTGTGTAACAATATGGCCTTGAAATCCATGGCCATCATTATTAGACAAAAAAAGTATACTGCTTCCTCTGTGGGCCATTAGATAGCATTCATGCACAAAATTGCAGCAATACTGCTGTTTAGTCATGGCGTATTACTAAGAAAATGCAGCTGCATAGCTTTTAATTAGAATTAAGACAAACCCACAGGAAGATTCCAAGCCAATCCAAGTGTGTTTGAATAGGCAGGGACCAAGTGTTGCTTGTTCTTGTTTCACTTTCTTGTAAAGTGTCAGATTGTACTAGAAATGTAACCTGAGCACCAAGAAAAAACCCGAAGCACTTGTTCTATTGATTTTAATAACCATTTCAGTGCTTCAGATCTGGCTCCAAAGTTCAATGAACTTCAATAAATTCAGATTGTTGCAGCCCTGAAGCAAGCCTAATGCACTTGTCCCTCACTGTTTTATTTACTAAGATATGAGTCTCAATGGTAAGATTCTCAATTGTGCTTTTTATCCAATTTTCTCCCTGCAGGCAGGTTTCCTGTATTTTACCCAAGTGACCATTTTTCATTCATGATCCTAGTCAGTTAGTGTCTATAGGCTATCGACTGAGGGGGTGGGGGCAATGGTTACGGAAGGCATCGGAGATAAATTTTATCTTGTAATCACCTGACTTCTACACACATGCACATACATGCACATACACGCACATGCACATATACACATGCACATACGCACACATACACACAGGCACATACGCACACGCACATACACATACACACACACGCACATGCACATACACACGCGCACATACGCACACATACACATACACACACATACACATACACACAAACACACACACACATACACACACTCGCACATACGCACACATACACATACACACACATACACATACACACATACACATACACACACATACACATACACACACACACACACACACATACACACACTCGCACATACACACACACGCACATATGCACACATACACATACACACACACGCACATACACATGCACGCACATACATACACGCACATACACACACATACACATACATGCACATAGACATACATGCACATACACACACATGCACATACACACACACGCACATACACATGCACGCACATACATACACGCACATACACACACATACACATACATGCACATAGACATACACGCACATACACACACACGCACATACACACATGCACATACACACACACTATCCAGCAACTAACAGCAATCAGGAGCTTATTCCCCCCCCCCCCCCCCCCCCACCCTTTCTGGTGCTGGAGTGCTGAGTCCAAGTGCAGTGCACTTACTGGTGGTCCAGCTGAGATCAGTTAATGCAGCACTGGCTGGGGAGCAAACCAAGATCTGTATGGCCCAGTAGCAAACCATGCAGTGCACTTACTTCAGAGTCATCGAAAGATATTCTGATCTCAGTTACTCAAGGGGGCCGATTGTTACTTTCAGCAGGGGCTGAAAACTGATGGCAGGGGGCGGCGGATCCCCTCCGAAAGTGAAAATTACCCCCAAAATGTTCAAACAATACAGAAGGACACAATGAACAGTTTGACATGATGGAATATAGTTATTCACTGTTGTCATTTTAAAAAGTATGGCCATTTTCCAATTAACAGCTGTAAAAGTAGAGTTCAGGAGACCCCTTTAATAGGAAACGCGAAGGTTTACAGTCTTCCTGTTTGCATGAATTAAACGCTTTGCAGTTTAACGGAACACCACCTTCAAGCTAGATTCTTTGGCAAACCCTCTCTCATTTCTTCACACTCACAACAATATAATTCACACCGAAGCACGTCATTGCATCACTTGCTCAACATCGATGTACCTAATAGAGCATGGCACTTCTTCTTCTGAAATAAATAAGTTTGCCGAACACTTTTGTAGGAAGATAGTCAAAGACCTTTGTGAGATCAAAGAAGGCCATGTACAGCGGTTGGTGCTGTTTCCTGTTCCCTGCATTTCTCTTGTAATTGATGTGCGGTGAAGATCATGTCCATTGTGCCCCTTAGTGGGCGGAATCCGCATTGCGACTCTGAGAGGAGCTCTTCGGCCACTGGGAGAAGGCGATTGAGGAGGATTCTTGCGATGACTTTCCCTGTGGCAGACAGCAGGGAAACTCCTCTGTAATTACCGCAATCGGACTTGTCACCTTTCTTGATCTCACAAAGGCCTTCGATACTGTCAACCGTGAGGGATTATGGAGTGTCCTCCTCAAATTCGGCTGCCCTCAAAAGTTTGTCACCATCCTTCGCCTGCTTCACGACGACATGCAAGCCGTGATCCTGACCAACGGTTCCACCACAGACCCAATTCACGTACGAACCAGGGTCAAGCAAGGCTGTGTCATCGCACCAACGCTCTTCTCAATCTTCCATGTTGCAATGCTCCATCTCACCCTCAGTAAGCTCCCCACTGGAGTGGAGCTAATTTACAGAACAAACGGGAAACTGTTCAACCTCCGTCGCCTCCAGTCCAGATCCAAGGTCGTCCCATCCTCTGTCATCGAATTACAGTATGCAGACGATGCTTGCGTCTGCGCTCACTCGGAGGTCGAACTCCAAACCATCGTCAACACCTTCACCGAAGCGTACCAGAGCATGGGCCTTACACTAAACATCCGTAAAACAAAGGTCCTCTACCAACCTGCCCCCGCCACACAGTACTGCCCCCCCGATTATTAAAATCCACGACAAGGCCTTGGACAACGTGGACCACTTTCCATACCTCTGAAGCCTACTGTCAACAAGGGCAGACGTCGACGACAAAGTCCAACACCGCCTTCAGTGTGCCAGTGCAGCCTTCGGTCGCCTGAGGAAGAGAGTGTTTGAAGACCAGGACCTCAAACCCGGCACTAAGCTCATGGTCTACAGAGCAGCAGTGATACCCGCCCTCCTGTATGCCTCAGAGACATGGACCATGTAAAGCAGGCACCTCAAAGCACTGGAGAGGTACCACCAACGTTGCCTCCGCAAGATCCTGCAAATCCATTGGCAGGATAGGCGCACCAACGTCAGTGTTCTCGCTCAGGCCAACATCCCCAGCATCGAAGCTTTGACCACGCTCAATCAGCTCCGATGAACAGGTCACATTGTCCGCAAGCCCGATACGAGACTCCCAAAACAAGCACTCTACTCGGAGCTCCGGCATGGCAAGAGAGCCCCAGGTGGGCAGAGGAAATACTTCAAGGACACCCTCAAAGCCTCCTTGAAAAAGTGTAACATCCCCACCGACACCTGGGAATCCCTGGCCCAAGACCGCACAAAGTGGAGGAGAAGCATTCGGGAAGGTGCCGAGCACCTCGAATCTCTTCACCGGGAGCAAGCGGAAGCCAAGCGCAGGCAGTAAAGCAGCGCACGTCAACCCAAGCACCCCAGCCCACCCGCCCCTTCAACCACCGTCTGCCCCACCTGTGACAGAGACTGTAGGTCCCGCATTGGACTCATCAGTCACCTGAGAACTCATTTTTAATGTGGAAGCAAGTCATCCTCGGTTCCGAGGGACTGCCGAAGAAGAAGAGGAAGATAGTGGGGCGGGGCAATTTTCTTCTGCAATGCCCATCGGGCAATTGTATAAAACGCCAGATGGCACTAGCGAGAGGTCTGAATTATTTTCATGGTCGAGCCTCATTTGAACTGAATTGATGAGCTGCCAGCACTCAATCACGATCTGGAGTCGGGGGGGGGGGGATATCTGGTGGCTCCTCCACAGAGCCAAGTTGGAAGTGAAACCTTAAAGGGGGGAGGTGGCAATCCCGGCAGGGGAGGGGGAATTTTTGTTGGATTTTCAGAACAGCCTGCAGCGGTCCCTTTAAGGACCACTGGTTAGGCTGCTCTATGTCCAGTGCCACTGGGCGGAGCGTGCATAGCGCGTGCTCCATCCATTAATACCTGAAAACTGCGTCGGGATCCAAATTTAAATATTTTAATAAGACTCCTGTCTGTTTATGGCAGGACACTCGCCCACTTGAAAGTCAGGTCAGGCCGGCCTTGCCTGACCCATGGCCAGTAGTTTTTTTTAAAATTTTCTGCGTATTACCACATTTTTCAGCATGAACATGGCAATAGACAGACTAAAAAAAAACCCAGGGCAACACAGTGGCATAGTGGTTAGCACTGGTGTCTCACAGCGCCAGGGACCCGGGTTCGAATCTGACCTCGGGTGACTGTCTGTGTGGAGTTTGCACATTCTCCCCGTGTCTGCGTGGGTTTCCTCTGGGTGCTCCGGTTTCCTCCCACAGTCCAAAAATGTGCGGGTTAGGTTGATTTGGCTATGATAAATTGACCCTTAGTGTTAGGGGGGGATTAAATATGTGGGGATAGGATGGGATATGTTAGGGGGAATTAAATACGTGGGGTTACGGGGGTAGGGTGGGATATGTGTACTGTGGGGATTAAAGCAGGGATAGGGTACTGGATTTGGATGATCAGCCATGATCGTATTGAATGGTGGAGCAGGCTCGACGGGCTGAATGGCCTACTCCTGCTCCTAGATTCTATGTTTCTATGTTTAATGCCCCAACTGCATATTGGTAATAAATGTATATAACGCGTTACCATGTTGAAGTGTTTCACACAATGCAAGTGCATGAGAGTCTTGTTTCGGAGACAACAGTAAATGCAGCCAGCACCATTCCCTCACTGAGAGCCACAGCTATCGCACCCGTCGACTACATAGGAAAACTCACACTCGTGCGTCTGAAGAATATAAGTGTTACTGAAAATAATAAGGAACATTTGCAAAAAGGGATGTAAATGTCTCTGAATAAGACTGCGGAACAGCATGGGGCCTTTTAATAGAGATCAGTCAAACCCATGCTGAATCAGCATCAAATGGAGTCAAGTGAAGTGATTCCACTCACTTCCCTTATCTAAACAATAACACATCTGGCATTCTGTGCTCTCTGTCCATGGTACCAGCAACAATTTGTCTCATAAAGTTCTTCCCAGGGCCACAACATTTGTTTACTCCCAAGGTAGCAATCACCGCACATGGCACTAATTTCCCAACTGGGGCAGGATGGTGAGACTGAATTTCAACTTTATTGCTTCTGTGCATACCTGCTCCCTGCTGAGGGCAAATCAGGCAGAACCATGTGGTGTTCTGGCCTACATTTGATCACCCCCCCTCGGTGCTTCCTGCTGTGCTGGAGGGGAAGAGGGGAAGAGTTAGCTTGGCCGCCACCCTTTGCGAGCCTCCCCACTGAGCCCTGACTGCTGGTGTCCAGTAACTCTGCCTTAATAGTGCATTTGGTTTCAATCAGGACCTGTCCGCTGTGAAACATCCTGTTTGCCTACACTTATTAACCAGCAGTCACATCTGACAAATTACCTGACTGCTAAAATCTTTCCTTGCCTTTCCTTGACGCACTTTACACTTGGTTTGAAGCAACTGGCAGCGCAAGACTTAATCAAGCTCAGCATGAGGAGAGCTCATAAAGTGCACACTGCTTCCTTTATCACTAAACATACAGCATTCAGGAGAAGTGCAAATCCCATATGGTTACTGGCCTTTTGTTTTTATTACAACGGTAACATTGGCATGCATGTGGTGTTTCTGAATCCAGTGCTTTATCTGACTTCAGTGCTTCAGTTTCACACTAAATGTAAGGGCACATCATTTCTATCTGTTAACACTTTCTGAAGTAATCAACTGTCCAGCCTAGATTTTCCGATTGGCATTGTTTTAGCATCAGCGGCAACCCATTTATTTGTTTTAGATGGGGATTACTACCGGTGTTAACATAATGCCAATTTCGGCTTCTGTTTTATATTGCTGGATGTTGGAGTGGATTTGAACTTTCGGGAGGCTGACCATTGGCGTAGGCCGACCATCGGTGTAGGCCGACCATCGGTGTAGGCCGACCATCGGTGTAGGCCGACCATCTGTCATTGCCAGGAGCGAAGAGGCCAGAGCCATTGTGTGGCCTGCACCTTATTTAAATAGGGTTGCAATCATGGAAGGGGGAGCCCAGGACAGTAGCGGCCCAGATTATTTTTGTGAGGTCTGGTGGGGTACTTGTGCCCACAAAAATAATTGACAACTTACTTATTTCGGGGCCTCTTTGGCTGTACTGCCAGAAAAATTGAATGGAACGTGCATGGCACACATTCACCCCTAGTTCTGTCCTACAATGCACATTCAGAAAGATGACAAATCTAAGGTGGAAAATTACAGACCCATTAGTGCTACATCAATAATAGGTGAATTTATGGAGTCAGCATCAGTAGTAAACTGGAGGATTATCTGTACAACGGTAATCTGAGAAACCACACCCCATATCACTAAAGCAGATTATCTGCTGTTTGTGGGAGCTTGCTGTGTGCAAATTGGCTGCCGTATTTCCTACATTACAGCAGTGACTACACTTCAAAAGTACTTCATTGGCTGTAAAGCGCTTTGGGAGGTCCTGAAGTTGTGATAAGAAGCTATATAAATGCAAGTCTTTCTTTTAAGTATTTCAATATAGCTTCTGAAAGGGAGGATCCTGTCTGAACAACCTCATTGATTTTCTTTTAGCAAATGGCCTTATTTTGTGATGTGTCTGAGCTTCAGTTTCTTACAAAAGGTAGCGATACAAGTTTGAAGCGCGAATTGAAGATAAAATATGGATTTTAAAAAAAAATCTAGCCAAAGTTCTTCTGTTAGCAGAACAATATCAGGGTAGTGGAGTGTCCCAAGGACCAGTAATTACTGTTTATAATTTACATCAATGACCTGGAGTTATAAATTCAGTACAATGTGGCTAAATTCACCGATGATACCAAACAACAGGAAGTTGAGTCTAATAGAGGCACCCGGGGCCTATAGATAATATGTAAATACTCTGAGCGGAAATAGTTGAAATATAATCGAGATAGGTGTAAGATACTGCACCACGGAAGAAAACATAGATGATATAGGAGGCAATCTTTGTGTCCCTACCAGTCTGTTTGCATCTAAAACAGCAAGGGAAATGGAAAGAAGAACAGAACTTACATTATAAGTGCTGACTTACTGCCAAGTTCCCACCCCTTCTGATTTTCGAGCGGTCCTTCAACCGTGGCGGCTGGAAGTCCTGCTGCAAACAGGAGGGAACCTCACGAATATATGTTATTGGGGTAAGATAACGCCAATACATCTCTGCCTGCCGGATTACCGCCAGTCCCTGCTACCACCCACCAATAATGGGAGGCAGCCATTTTGAATGTACATTAAAGGGATCCTCAGCTGTAGTCCAGGAAAAGCTGGAAGCAGGTTTGCCAAATATTTTTGCCAATTGCTCGTGGATTTTAAGGCTTAAAATGATTCCCAACTCAGCACAGCTATGGAGAAATGTCTACAGTCATGCCAGCTGTCTCTTAAATGGTTCCAAGGTTTTTGCCTCTGCTTTCCTACCTGGAAGTCCATTCCAAGTTTTGATCATTCTTTACTTGAAGACGAATTTCCTGACATCAGTTCTAAATTTGTCTTTCATAAATTTGAACCTGTGCCACCTTGTCCTGTGGTCTAACTTGAAGTAGTGATCAGATTTATCCTTTTTTTAACCGTTTACTATCTTTCATACCTCTCTGAGGTCCCCTCACAGTCACTTCCTTTCAGGGCTGAGAAGTTTCTCTTGTCTTTCCTGAAAGCTCAGTCCTCTGACGCTAAAGATCACTCTTGCGGCTTTAGTCTGCACCACCTCCATGGATGTGTCCATTGTGTCTCACTAGCTAAGTAAACATATTTTTATTTTTTTTTAAATACAAATCTAAATAACAAATGATAATTCTTTGCGACTTCTCGATTTTAAAGATCGGAATGCTCCAATATAAGAAGTTTCAGCTAAATTTATAATAACAGGGCTGAACTGGAATTACTAGATTTGCCTACGAATATAGACCCAGTGTAACTTGTATTTATTTACATGCTTTAAAGTACAAAGATATTTTATAAAGACTAACAAGTGCAAAGAGGGGAGAGAGGTTTTCCTTTGTCAGATTAAGAAAAGTGAACTGAAAAAAAGGACATGATGTGGAGATGCCGGCGTTGGACTGGGGTGGACAAAAATGAGAAGTCGCACAACACCAGGTTATAGTCCAACAGATTTATTTAATTTTACAAGCTTTCGGAGCTGTCGCTCCTTCGTCAGGTAAGTTAGCAATGAGAGAATCTCCCAGAATTCACAATTTAAACCCAGACAAAATCTATTCACATTATTCGCTACAACAAAGAGCACAGCCAAGACAATGAGATGTGTCCCAGGGGGTCCAACGTGTCAAACCACCTGCTGGCTGCATATCCTGTCAATTTGTGTTCTTGTGTTAGCCTTTTTAAAAAAAAACCAAAAAAAACACCTGGGAAGACCGGCCATGATGTCAAGTCACGTTCTGTATCGTGACATGAACCCGATATCGCGATTGAGGCCATCCTCATGAGTGCGGAACTTGGCTATCAGTTTCTGCTCTATGATTTTGCGCTGTCGTGTATCTCGAAGGCCGCCTTGGAGAACGCTTACCCGCAGATCCGAGGCTGAATGCCCCTGGCTGCTGAAGTGTTCCCCGACTGGGAGGCAACCCTCCTGCCTGGCGATTGTTGCGCGGTGTCCGTTCATACGTTGTCTCAGTGTCTGCATGGGAGTGCAGGTTTAAATTTTAATTGTTAAATGTCAGCTTAATGTCATCAGGCCGAATGTTATATTAAGTATATGTGTATCACCCCATATAGAAGTATATCTAAACCCATTTTTGAGAAGTTCCTAAGTTTAACCTACAAAAATAATTGTTAAAAATATTTTCCATTTGACATTATTTCTTTCTTTATTGTAGGTATTTTATTAGAAGCTTGTTTTGGTTAAATAGCATTAATATTTTGATCCTTCAACACTATTTAATATTAAAATCATCTCTCACACACAGTCAAGCTCAAAAACTCCTTCCATCCAGTCCCTCCAAAGATATCATTAGCTGGTTAAACAATATTTGTCTCTCTATTTAAATCGAAACTTTCAAAAGAGTATTCGCATAAACCATTAAACTGGTTTATTCCATTTTTTAAAGTGTGCTTTCTCGGATTATGCGAAGCCAAGTGAGTCAGTAAACACCAAATGCTGGGTGATTGTGTTCCTAAAGGCTGCTGTGTTTGATTAACACCAGCCCCTGTTATTGGTCATCCAACAATCGGCATGTCATGCCAGGACATTGTAGCCTTAATTTCCTACACAATAAAAATGGCTTGTGATTGCTTTACGTCAAACTGCTTTAAATTGTTTGTTGGTTTAGAAGAAGAAAAGGTCAGGAGCGATTTGCAGCTAGTTTAAGAGTTAATAATAGGTGGACTAGCCATATCAGTTTAACCCATTGACAGTAATGTAGTGAGGGCTTAGTCAGCATTGTGATTTAAAGCGGCTCGTCTGGCGTGGGTTGCTATAACGTTGGTAGGTTGAATAAGTAGAATAGGCTTTGAATGGGCTTTCTTAAACCTGGACCACATCATATTAATGACTATGGAAATTGAAGGTCATATTTCATTCATACTTTTTTTCTTTTTTTCTGTAACATTTTTGTGCAGTCCTAACCAGAAATTGCTAAACCTGACCGCTTTTCGGGGTTAAATAGAAATGCTACTGTTTTGCATCATTTTAGACTGACGCCTCTAGTAAGCTTTGTTGACTTAAAAATAGCTTAAGTGTAACAATTAGCAATTGACTGGTAGTAAGTCCAGTACACCAGGCAAAAGCCAAACCATTCAAGCTTTGTTAACTCTTAAGTGTGGTAACAGGACAAGGGCTTTGGGTAATCACATGAAGAGATTGAATAGGAATTTTTTTTTGGCTGTATATAGTGACACCATAAGTCCTGGCCAGAATGGAGATGATTGGGTAATTCCCCAGTCAATCATGCCTGGAAACCGCACTGCTGTAAGTAACTGGGACTGATTTTACGCACATAATTTTGCTGGAGAAATAATCCTGCTGTACTCGGGAGAAAATGAAACTTAGGGAAGGGGAGGATTGGACAAGGTTACAGAGATAGGAAGGAGGGAGGCCATGGAGGGATTTAAACACAATGATGAGAATTGTATATCTGAGGCACTGGGAGACAATGTAGGCCAGCGAGCACATGATTGATGTGCGAGCAGAACTAAGGGTGGGATAGAAACATAGAAAAATAGGAGCAGGAGTAGGTCATTCAGCCCTTCGAGCCTGCTCCGCCATTCAATATGATCATGACTGATCTTCTATCTCAATACCATATTCCCGCTCTCTCCCCATACCCCTTGATGCCTTTTGTGTCTAGAAATCTATCTATCTCCTCCTTAAATATATTCAGTGATTTGGCTTCCACAGCCTTCTGTGGTAGAGAATTCCACAGGTTCACCACCCTCTGAGTGATGAAATTTCTCCTCATCTCAGTCCTAAATGTCTTACCCCGTATCCTGAGACTGTGACCCCTCGTTCTAGACCCCCCAGCGAGGGGGAACATCCTCCCTGCATCCAGTCTGTCTAGCCCTGTCAGAATTCTATACGTTTCAATGAGATCCCCTCTTATTCTTCTAAACTCTAGTGAATACAGGCCTAGTCGACCCAATCTCTCCTCATACAACAGTCCTGCCATCCCAGGAATCAGTCTGGTGAACCTTTGTTGCACTCCCTCTATGGCAAGTATATCCTTTCTTAGGTAAGGAGACCAAAACTGCACACAGTACTCCAGGTGTGGTCTCACCAAGGCCCCGTAAAACTGTAGTAAGACATCTTTGCTCCTGTACTCAAATCCTCTTGCAATGAAGGCCAACGTACCATTTGCCTTCCTAACTGCTTGCTACACCTGCATGTTTGCTTTCAGTGTCTGGTGTACAAGGACACCCAGTACCCTTTGTACATCAACATTTCCCAATCTATCACCATTTAAATAATACTCTAACTTTCTGTTTTTCCTACCGAAGTGGATAACTTCACATTTATCCACGTTATACTGCACCTGCCATGTATTTGCCCACTCACTCAACTTGTCTAAATCGCCTTGAAGCCTCTTTGTATCCTCCTCACAACTCACAATCTCACCTAGTTTCATGTCAGCAATCTTGGAAATATTACATTTGGTTCCCTCATCCAAATCATTGATATATATTGTGAATAGCTGGGGCCCAAGCACTGATCCCTGCGGTACCCCACTAGTTCCCCGTTTTCTCTCTCCCTCCTTTTTTAAATAGTGGGGTTACATTTGCCACCCTCCAATCTGCAGGAACTGTTCCATAATCTATAGAATTTTGGAAGATGACAACCAATGCATCCACTATTTC